>CM070538.1:18216864-18906499 GCA_036346415.1 Raddia guianensis
GAACGGAGGGAGTATAATTTAACATAGAGCAGCGGTAAATGGATTAATTAGAGAAAGGGACAGAGTATAAGTTAAATAATTTATTTTATGCTCCGTGGCATCATCAAAGCATGCAGCGCTAAAAGAATCACTCAAAGCATGCAGTGTTAAAAGAATTATATACTCCACAGGAGAAGGCAACAGAGAGAGGGGTTTTCCAGCACGAGGGCGTGGTGCCCCGGCGCGGCGAGCAGTGCAAACCGGTGTGCCGCGCCACTGGTTTCGAACGCCTGCGCTCCGCCTGAATGAAACAATGACTTGGAGAAATGGCCGTCCAAAGAGTGCTAGTGTCCTTGCTCTCGGACGACCTGTGCCTCTAGGGTTTGGTGCAATCTCGGAGACTAGCTAGGGAGTGTGATTTGCTCCTTTCCATTATGCTTTTCCTTGAATCCGTGTACCACGTTGGGTCGATGGAGTAGCCGGAGCTGACGAGTGACGAGAGTGGCTACCCTTGGATCTTCTCCTCTATGAAGGCGTGGTTAAATCGATTGTAACAGCGAAGAATGGTGTGGCCAAGTTTGCCACAGACTTGGTACGTTGGGCAATTTGGATCACCAGCGCGCCTCTCTTGCCTTGTCCACCGTGGGCCACGGCCACTGCCGTACCCACCTTCACCACACCATTTGTCGCCGCTGCCACAGGAAGTGATATTGGCAGAGGACCCTGAGTGACCGATGGAGACTTGATTCTAACGTTGGATCTCATAACTCAACATGTGAGCATATAGATCACTCAACACGAGCCGATCGGATCTGGTGGTGATCGTGGTCACCAGTGCATCGCGTTTGGAATCGAGGTCGGATAACATGTAGATCCCGGCCTCCTCTTCATCCAGTGGGTGTCCAGCCATTGCCAAAGCATCGGCGTAACCTTTCACCTTATTGAAGTACTTTGCCATCGACAAAGAACCCTTGCAAGCTGTTGCCAATTGGTGGCGTATTTGAATCATCTGCATGCAGGATTGAAAGGAATACATCCGTCCTAGCGCCCCCAAACCTTAGTCGCCGTTGTTAGGAATAGTCCTCGCAGAAGTACATCCGGCTCCAGCGTAGAAAGGAGATATCCAAGCACTAGCTAGTCCTGAGGGATCCAAGCATGGTACTCAGGATTTGGAGTCTCAATCGCTTCATCTTTTGTCTGAGATAGGGCAACAAGCCAACAATTGGGCCTTCCACAAGAGGAAGTTCTCCTGGGTGAGTTCGATGGTCACGAGGTGGTTGAAGCCAGGACTAGCCATTGCTATGGAGAGGGTTTTTGGTTGGCTCTGATACCATGCAAAAGCATCACAAAATGTGTGTATGCGACGCACCAATGCAGTGGGCATTCTCAAGCTTATGAACTCGACGATTAGCCTCCGGGGTCCGGATGTACAGGGATATGTTGCAAACTTGCAACAGGTCCAGCGCTCAGCGGTTATCTACACGCAACGCCAGATAGATTCAGCTAAGCATGCCGTCATGCCATTCTTATCTTTACCAAGCACTACCGTAAATCACGCAATAATTATAGTAAACTGCAATAACCATTAGCAAATAAAGTTATATTTTAGAATACAACAAGCAGTCTGTTCCACGGACGGATCAAGTAGCCGCCCGACGCATGAAGCAGCAGTCTGTTACACGAACTGCCCCGATCCGATCCGATCGATGGATGGACACCATTTTGTGGTGATGCACATCACAGATTTGGCCGAGCACAAAGAAGTCTTTGAAATGCATAGCTGCGATGTGCCGCGCCCAGAAATCTTTGCAGTAGCAATGGGCAGAATAGAAGCTAGCTACTCGATCACCGATGAGATGAGTGATAATGCCTAATGGCAAGCTGATTATTTATTGACAAATCTATCCGGCGACATGCATGCAGACATGCAGTATGCAGATTGCAGAAGCCGATGCATACTACTGGAGCATGAGATCCATTGGGTCCCAGGGCTCCGCCTCCGCCACCTCCTCCAGCTCCAGGAACGCCTCCAGCCCGGACATGCACTCCCGCAGCGGCCCCGCGCCGCCGGCCGCCGACGACCCCGAGCTCTCGTCCTCGGCGGCGACCCTCCGCCGCTTCTTGGCCGGCGGCGCGGCCACCGGCGGCGGGAAGTTGAGCTTGGCCTTGGCGCCGCGGATGCCGCGTGCGGCGTCGTCGTAGGCGCGCGCGGCGTCCACGGCGGTGGCGTAGGTGCCGAGCCACACGCGCGCGCCCTTCCGGGGGTCCCGGATCTCCGCCGCCCACCGGCCCCACGGCCGCCGCCGGATCCCGCGGTACGCCGTCTTCCTCCCCGGCGCCGGCTGCCGCGCCGCCGTGGCCGCGGCCGCGGCCGGCTCCTCCCCTTGATTGCCATCAACAAACACAGAGCATCACGCATGCATGCAAGAAGCTCAATATATACACACGAAGACGTTAGCTACGTTACAAAACTATATATGAAAACTATATAGGAGAAGAGAATCTACGGCTAGTAGGAAAACAGAGACAAAAATGGCATCCAAGTTGCATACATGCGACTGGGCAGTGCCGCAGTGGCAGCTAAGAACTGGGAGCACAACAAGTTGATGCGTAAACTAAAGATGTACCGGCTATGCCGGCGCCGGTGGCGGCCGGGCGGCCGGCGCCGTCGGGGAGGAAGTCGGCGGCGATGATCGCGCCGCCGCACATCGTCGTTCGTCTCTCTCGGATCTTATATATCGAGCACACGCGACGCTGCGTGGCGATGGCGAGCCTCCACTGCTAGCTGCCACCAGCATACCTTCCCCTATATAGCACTTGGCGATATATGCACATAGGCACAGGGAAAGGCGACGCTGCCGTCTGCTCTCCCCAGCAAGACCGATTCGGAGACGAGAGTACAGGATAGGAGCACGTGCTTGTCGAATTGAATAACTTAAAAGAGGAAGCAGCAGCACGCCAGGCAGTGCCTGTGGCAGCAGCGGCGCGGCAGCGAGAGCAGGACGCTCCATCATGTGAGCAGCACAGTGTGAGTGTGGCATGCGCGACAAGTGGCCGCGGCGAGGCGGGAGGCGCGTCATGTGTTAGTGGACGCTGCGTTGAACGAGGTCAGCTTTGGGGAAGGGAGGAAAAGGTGGTGGCGTGGTCGCAGTCTGGAGTGCCTGCTTCGTCTCTGGCGCCGTCGGTTTTGGGGGCAGGAAACGGTGGGTCGGGGCCCCGGGTTTTGCCGACGCCAGATAGATGCCTTTGCTTGTCGTCGGGTCTACTGGGCTAGTTGCACGTCTTCGTCGTCGTAAAAGGCGCAAGGTTCAGTTAAAAGTGCGGTGCGTGAGCAGCGTCCATAGCATGTATTTTAAAATGATGTGGGTCTGTTTGGTTGTCGCTTAACATTGTCAAATCTAAAGTTAACGGTTTGCCACAGATGTGGTATGACTAACTTGACTAGTGTTGGGTGGTGCTTGGTTCATAGCCACAACTAACATTAGGCTAGGCAAAATTTTGTGCCTAGTGTTTGCTTGCTTGAGGAAAAAAATGACTAAGCTTGGTTTGACATTTTATCGAGCATGTGGCGGGCATCAATATGCTCTCTTCTTCCCCTTCTCCAATCTTCCTCATTCCCCATTACGATGAACCCACCGATGAGCTCTAAGGCCAGCTCCACCAAGCGGTAGCGGAGGTCTCACCGGCCTCACCGTCGCCGCCGTTTGTGGAGCCTCGCTGACGGCGTAGCCCACGCCCTGGGAGTCTCACCGACGCCACCTGCCCGTGGGAGCCTCGCCGTTGCTGTTGTCGCCGTTCACGTAGCCTCGCCCACGGCGTAGCCCTCGCCGACGCCCATGCCCTAGGAGCCTCGCTGACGCCCACGCCTTGGGAGCCTCGCCGACGCTGCCAGCCCTCGCCCTCGCCGTTGCAGCCGTTCGCGGAGCCTCGCCGTCGCTGCAGCACCTCCGGTCTTCGATGCCACTACGTACGAGAGTGAGCGTTGTGGCGACAGCAAGAAATTGTGGCGGTAAAAAGCACCGCCACACCTTAGGCGTGAAAAATTGTGGAAAGTGAATAGAAACTTGGCTAAGCTCCTGTAGCGAGCCTTAGCTTAGAAGGGAACCAAACATGTGCCTAAGCCACTGTGGCACGCCTAAGTTTTTTTTTTTTTGAGAGGAAATCACACTTCCATTTCAATCAAAGAGCAGATTACAAGTAACTTCGCACAGACCCTCCGAGGTCACAAGCTGCAAAAAGAACCCGATTCTGAGACTCGAGATACATCCGGAGGGCTGGAGTAAAGGACCGCAGCTCGTGAAATACTCCCAAAGAAGTGACACTACTAGAGTGAACGTCCAAGACCACTCATAACACCACCCTAGCTACACACGGACTAACAAAGATCATCTCCTGCCCTGGGCTATCAGGCACATCCATGCACATCATGGTGTAGCAATCAGCAGGGAGATAGATCACTACACCCTAACAAACAAACAAACAACACCGGCACGACGTCCGGCACCAAACACAGCCCGGCGAAACAATCCCGGAACCCCCACGATGTTGGCGCCGACGCCTGGAACCACGCCGCTTCCAACCACGACACCACGTCGCCGAGAAAGCTGGCAGAGCCCAAAACGGCACCTGCCCTGCCAAAGCACCACGCTAGCCGGAAACAAGCCCGATCTAGAAAGACACGCCGGCGCCGGCGAAAAAGACACCAGCACCACCCGTCGCCGTCAGCCAAAGCCGACGACAGCAGCCGCCATGGCCGATCCCGGAAAAGGTGCACGAGCTGAGGAACAAACAGGAAAAACAAATCCGGCGAAACAAGGCCCCAACGCAAGCACGTCGGCCCCCAGGTCGTAGCCCCGACGAAGGCCTGGCAACCACCTGCAACCACCAACCAGACGGGACCCGTGGAAGGATGCCAGCGAAGACGCAGAGGGGGCAAGACAGCTTCTAGCCTTCCCAAGGGGCCCGCGCCACCCCAAGGCGCCTTAGTTGGATTACCTGCAAGCAGGCCCTTGACCCCCGCCGGCACCGAAACCAAGGGCAAACCGTCTGAGCTGGAGTAGGGGGAGCATGGGTAGAACCCCCGCCACCGACCGCACCGGAGGGCCGGCGGCCGCCAGGGCAGAGAGGGATAGGCGGACGCCACAACCCCACGTCCAGCGGCCGTCGCCCCCGACACCGGCCAAGCTGAAGGACCTCAACCAAGAACCGGAGCTGGGACGGATTGCAAACCAAAGAAAAGAAGAAAAAGATACAACCTCCTACAACCTCCCTCCACCCGAAGTCACACCCCATCGGACGCCGGGCGAGCCATCGGCCGAGGAAGGACGCCGACCCGCCAAGATCGCACGGAGGGGCGCCGCCACTCCCATGGCCTCGCTCGCCACACGGCCGCCTCATTGGAGCCGCCGCCGTCGCCGCCGCCGACGCCGGTGAGCTCCCGAAACCCGAAGGGACAACGAGGAGGGGACGACGTCCCAAGCCACCCGTCCTCCCACCTCGCCACCAGCGTGCCGTCCGAGCACTACGCCGGAGAGACACCAACGCCAGATCTGGGCGCACGGAAGAGGAGAGGAGAGGAGGAACCACCGCCAGCATGTCCACCAGGGAGGCGCCGACGGGAGGCGCCGAGAGGCCAGCCGTGGCAGGGCAGCGCCCAGCCCCGCCCGCCGCGGCAGCGGGAGAAACCCTAGGAGGGCGCTTCATGCTAGAAGGCTCGGGGTTTGTTCTTTCTGGCACGCCTAAGTTTACTTGTGGCAATGTTAGGCCACGAACCAAACAGGCCCGTAGTTTTCAATAGAGCGATCGATAGAGGAAAGGAAATCTTTTATAATATGATGTAGAGTATAAAGAAATTTTAAATAGAGTGGCTGTATATATTTTTATTTTGCTTTTCTAAGCTTTATATCTTTCTTATGAACTAGAGGATTCTTTTTACTTATTTTATAGAAAATCCTGCTTACTAGGACGCCGTGTCAACAAAAATCAAGATGAATTGCTAAAAAAAAGTATTTTGTCCGTTATAAATAGTAGGAAGAAGTACACATTGCCTCCCTCAACTATTGAAAAAGTTCACTTTTCCTCCCTCTGTGTTAAATGGGTGAGATCTGGCCGTCCAATCTTGCATCGAACGGCCACAAATGAGTTGAGGGAGGAAAAATGAATTTCTGCAATAGTTAAGGGAGATAAATTGGACTTCTTCCTAAATAGTACAATAAGATTGATTTTGGACAAAACCAAACCGTGCAATAGTTAAGGGGACAAGGCTTTATTTTCCCTTCCTTGCATCAGGGTCGTCAAAATGGGGGCCCGCTAGTAAGCCGGAACCAGCCCCAACGCACGTGGGCCGAACCTCCTGGGCTACCTCGCTGGACAACACGTACAGGATGCTACTAGGCCCATCGTCCGACTTACTATGCGCATGGACAACCCCTTACACACACATTCTCTCTCCCCTCTCTCGATAGTTTTCCAGCTTCGTGCTTTTCATATCTTTCATCTATAAATCCAAATCATGTTCGATAAATTTCTATAAATTTTTAAATTCAATGCATTTCTTTCTACTTATTTTTGATATTTGATATTGTTTTTTTTAATTTCTTACTATTTACTGTTGGTCCATTTGATGTACAACAGAAATGGGAGTTCTTAGCCGCCAGCCACTGGCCATTGCCAGTCACACCTATGCCATCTTGCACCTGGCATCACTCCGCTCCCCTGTGACTAGGGGTGGCAACGAGCCAAGGGCTGGCTCGGCTCGGCTCGCTCACTTCCAGACTCGGCTCGGGTTCAGCTCGTTCACCACACGAGCTGGGAAAAAAAAAAAGCTCGGCTCGGGCTTGTTTGAGACTCGGTCTGGCTCGTGAGGGCTCATGAGCCTGATTAATTTGTTGATAATCGATTTTTGGGATTTGAAAAATGGAGGGTTTGGGGGCTATGTTAAGGAAAGCCTTTAATTTGAGCCTTTAAGTACCTTTGCTAGGTTAGGTTGACGGTATATCTAATTGTATATAAGAAAGTAGGGCAATTATTAGTGATATGGGCTGAACATATATTTAGATATCAACGAATCTACGAGCCACGAGCGAGCCAACCCTAGGATCGGTTCGGTTCATTTTTGACCGAGCTGCAAAAAAAGCTCGAGCTCGGACTCGTTGGCTTACGAGCCAAGTCCGAGCCGAGCCAAAACTGAGCGAGCTTCGAGCCAGATTGCCAGCCCTATATGTGACAAACCGTCTTCTTCCTTTGATCTAGGGAACGATGGTGCCCTGTTGTCCAATCATTTTCTCACGACATGGAGTAGAGCCGAGGCCTCTCTTTTCGAACAGAGGTTGAATCGCTGGTCAAAAGAAGAATTAAGCCAAAAGGTAGGTCACAGTCACACTACAAGAACGAAGATTGCATGAAAGAGAAGCTAATGAATGATTCGATAAAAAATCGAGAACGAAATTTAAACATATTATTTTTTACCAATGTTTTGATCAAATCATGGCCAAAAAGTAATCTATCGGCATAATACACTACACGCCCGTCTCTCTACGCATGAAAAAAGGAGGCGAGAATAAATACGTAATGTTTCGACAAACCAAGAAAACATTGTTTCCTCAAAATAAAAAACACATAATGTTTCGGGCGGTGGCCAGGGTCCGGACGTCCGTCCGGTTGCGCGCGAGCCGGACCAGCGGCGACCGTCCGATCGGCCACCATTCGCTCGGATTATTGGTTTGATGTGTAATTGATAGTTTTTTCATTAAACTTCTGATTTTTTTCATAAAATTCAAACAGTGTTCAAAATGCATGGAATAAATTTTATAATTCTTCTAAAATCGAGGGCAACCCATTTTAATTACCTTTTAGTTTTTTAATTTTTTTCACTTTTTTTTAATGTGAATCCAGAAGAACCCACTTATGAAAGTTACATGTATATTAGTGAAACTTGGTCGTGTGCTGATGAACCCTGACCCACGTATTGATGAAGGCGAGCAGTTGAAACTTGATGAAATTTGGATTAAACCTGATGAAACTTGGATTAAACCTAATGAAACTTGAATAAACTTGGATGAAACCTGTTGAAACCTGATGAAATTTGGATTAAACCTAATGAAACTTGAAGAAACTTGGATGAAGCTTGTTGAAACTTGATGAAATTTGGATTAAACCTGATGAAACTTGAAGAAACTTGGATGAAACCTATTAAAACTTGATAAAACTTGGATTAAACCTAATGAAACTTGACAGTTCGACAAGATTAACGAGTATGAAATGCAAGTTTCAGTTCGCAAAACCTAAATTTCAGCAGGTAAGATTGAAGTTTCAATAACTTGAGAACCTACTGATAAAACTTAAGAATTTATTGATAAAACTTGATGATTTACAAATGAAATTTGAGAAAATCCTATCAAAACTAATATAGCAGCTTATGTCTTGTTTTGTTCATAAAAATATAAGGAACGCGTTGGTGCAAACGGTTGATGGATTAGAGCACCCAGTCAAAATTTATGCCTACCGAAAAAATGCTTGTGCAACCCACCCCGTGGCTGCAGCGTGCCCCACCGTGCGTGATCATGTTTTGCCTCACGCGGGCCGTCCCACGTCTGCGCGCGTCCAGACGACCGGCCTGTAGCGTTTCTGTTATTTTATTCAAAAATCAGAAATTTATTCAAAACGAAATGATTTGCTCATCCGGCGACATCTGCCTCGCTGGCGCGCACGGGTCTGATGGTTCGGGAATAATTTTTTATTTTTAACCCTTTTGAAATAGATATTTTATTTTTAACCCCGGGTCAAAAGTTTTTTTAAATCTAACCCTTTTGGCCGCGCCACCACCCGCCTGCTGCAAAAATTCATCTTCTTAGCCTAAGCGGATGGCGCAACAAGTACATCTTCTTGCCATAAGCGGATGGCGGCAAGACCGCCCACTTGTCATTCTATCGGTAGCCGCACGGGCCCAATGGCGAGAGTCTTTTGGCGGCGGCAAGATGAATTTGTCAGCGCCGCGGGTGGCGCGGCCAAAAGGGTTAGATTTGCAAATTCTTCAGCCCGGGGATTAAAATTAAAATAATTTTTTAAAAAAGGTTAAAAAAATAATTTTTTTTTCTGGTTCGCCTGTATCGGACGTCCTACCCTGGGCGTTCGCCGATGTTCCGGCTTCAACATAGAATTTCCAACAAACATAAAGACCTCGGAAAATTTCGAGAAGAGAAATTCTGAAGCATGTAGGCCGAACAACCGATGTGGGAGTCGAGTCAATGCCCGCAGTGGGCTCAGATAAATTAATCCTTCGTAGCACCGTAACTGTCCGATTTCGGGTTTCTCCTCTGAATTTTTAACCTTTTTTCTAAAATAAATAAATAATATTTTATATAATATAATTAAATAAATATATGCCTTCCGCCAACCCATCGAGTGGGACACAAATCTCGCTCTTTCACCTGGCCGTTTTCACATAATCCACCAAACGAACAAGCGGACTAAATCAATAGCGCAAGGGGAACAAAACTTGCCCGTTGGATTGGCAGGATTTAAATCCCACCCGATGAAACGACGGGATTTAATTGCACACACAATCCCACCTTCTAGAAGACGTGCCGAAGAACACGTTGCTCCTCTGTGCCGAAAAAATTTGTCCGTTTCATCGGGCGGGATTTTGTTCCACTTGCATTATTAGTTTAATCCGTATATCCGTTTGGTGGATTATATGAAACCCATTGAGTGAGCAGGTGGAATTTATGTCCCGTCTGATGAGTTGGAGGGAGGTGTCTATCTATTTAATTATATCATATGAATATTATTTATTTTAGAAAAAATAAAAACAGTAAAAAATTCCATTTATCCCACCCAAAGCTCCACGCATCATGCAACACAGCACGATTAATATTACAACAGGGACTTTAATCACCACCTTTTATAAGCTCGACGCGACACAGCTAAAAGAGAGGCATGGAGATGGATAAGTTGGATATGGGCCAAACATTTTTGGGCCCTCTCGATTCCTCTTTGCAGTTCTCGCCACTTTCCGCCTTTCCGGCCGCCGACGAGATCGTGAAGTCGCCTCCGATCTCGATCAGAGGTAAATAATATCTCGTGCTCGATCTTCATGATCACGACCGTATCCGTCCATGTACAATTAGCTCTATGAACGTGCCTGCATTCGTTCACGAGCTAGGACGTGCATGTACGTTGCCATGTTGGGCACAGCGGGGTTGAGCCTGAATGGCAAAACAACGGCAGGCATATCAATTCTATCTTACATCTTACAAAGGCCCTAACAGGCCGCTCTCTCGTGCATCCACGTCGACGCTTCGCCGTGTGTCCACGCACGCCTACCTCGGCATCGACACGTCGCTGGGCAGTCCGCAGCCATCCGATCGCTTTGTCAGCCAATCTATCTTACAAAGGCCCTAATAGGCCGCTCTCTCGTGCATCCACGTCGACGCTTTGCCGTGCGTCCACGCACGCCTACCCCGGCATCGACACGTCGCTGGGCAGTCCGCAACCGTCCGATCGCTTCGTCAGCCAATCTATCTAAGGCCCTAATAGGCCGCTCTCTTGTGCATCCACGTCGACGCTTCGCCGTGCGTCCACGCATGTCTGCCCTGGCGTCGACACATCGCTGGGCAGTCCGCAGCCGTCCGATCGCTTCGTCAGCCAAGATCCGACTGTTCATACCAAACTAATCTTTAAAGGCAGAAAATTGGCGTGTCCGCGAGCCAACGCGCGTGCGTTGGCGCCTTGGCTAGCCGAGGTGGCTCTCGCTCCGCAGCCCCGCGTTCGAAGCCTAAGCCTGCGCCGGCGCTCGCGGTGGTTTTTTTCCCCGTACGGCGCTGCCTTGCTCCCCGCGTTCAAAGCCTGCGCCGGCGCTCGTGGTGGTTTTTTTCCAGTGCTGCGCTGCCTTGCTCCGGGAAATAACTCACCGTAGGTGCACTACCCTCGCTATTATTATATACATCGTCCACCACTCAAACATTCAAACTGAGAGTTATACTGAGAGCACAGCAAAGGTCAAGTGAACTTGAACTATATGTGTTTTTGGGATGTGCATAGACAATGTATTTTTATTTTATTTGAATAAACATACAGTGATATCTTTTAGCTTAGGATATGTTAACACTACCGGCAAAAAATATCTCTATAAATTAAATAAATAAATAAAAATTGGGTTGGACATTATGTAGCAAGTTGACTGGCTCTAGTTAAGCACGAGATAATGGTACCACGCGCGTCGGCGTCGGTCAAGATAGCCGTGAAGGATAGTAGATAGGTATCCAACGTTCATCCGACATGCACTGCGGTTTAATGCGCTCAATTGACAAATAAAAACGCATGGTTAAGTAAGTGTTTGACTAAACAACCTAGATCATATATTGACCTTCGGTTGGCTGCTAGTTTAGGCCCTCTTCGATAGTTTGTTTCTGATTGGTTAATTGCGTTTTTGTTGACCTTCCCGTGCACCGCCCCACGAGGCCGCGACCTGTTCCCAGCAGACACCTGGCCCTCGCATGAGACCCTGCACTGCCCGCGCACACCGTTCGATTTTTTGTTCTAGCAGACAACAACTAAACTGAACGTGTTTAAATGAGCTGCCAAAGAGGACCTTAGCCATGTATAATTGTCATGGAGTGGCCTGCCTACGGAACTAACTCAGGGCTTTTTAAAGAGGGCAGGGATACTCAGGGCTTGTTTAAGAGGACCGGATCCCTGCCCAATCCTGAGGTTTGAAATCCCTAGGTCAAACTTCTTCGGAATAAATGAAGATGTGTTTGGAAACCAACACTACAGGAACCAGGGTCAGTGTGGTCAGCAAAAGCCGACCACATAGCCCAAAATGCCGTCGACATATATCTCTATGTCGGCGGCTAGCAGCCGACACTGCTCGCCGAGGCCCCGTGGTCAACATAGCCCACTTCTGTCGTCGGGTCCACCGACAAAGCAGCATCCAGTGCAAGCAGCCCCAAGGGCCACCTATGTCGGCGGCATTTTCTACGCCGTCGACATTGCTGAGCCCATGACGGCCCGCGCCGTTTAACGGCAACCTAACAGGTGGGGTTCACCAGACGACGAATGGACGACGCGTGGCACAACTTATGTCAGCGACATAAGTAATGCCGCCGACATAGGAATAGGCCATCAATTGATTATGCCGGCGACTGGAGGCGACCAGTGTCGGCGGCTTAGGCCTATGCCGCCGACGTGAAACTAGAAATGTCGGCATAGGCCTAAGCCACGACAACGGTGGTGGCTAGCGTGTGTGGCGGCGCTGGAGGAGGCCTATGTCGGCGGCATGTATAAGGCCGCCGACATAGGTATTGCAGCAGCAATTAATATTGCTGCTTTTTTTGATAAAAACATTAATTTTAACCTGCAAAAATAGATAATTCTCAGCAGAAATATATTCTCAATTTGTCCACACATCATCCACATATTTAGGTGCTCGAATCTACATCTTTTTTAGCACTCCACAATCACATTGATGCAAAACACAACTTAAACGACAAATATGAACCAAATGGCACATAGCCTTCACATACATAACCAAATGGCACATAGCCTCCACATATATACATAACCAAATGACAGCACATATATATAAGGCCATAACAATGTCATATAGTTCGCAAATAGCACATATGTCATATAGATACAATATTAGCAAGTTTTATAACCTAGACATCGACAAATGCATATAAGCTAAACCTAAGGATTCTGCGAACTGTCGTAGAGGCTTGGATCATGCGCAAAGATGCCGTCCACGAACTGCATGCCCGCAGAGCCTGTGGCACTATCGTCACCTCCCTGCTGCCGACATAGGAAGAGCAATGTCGGCGGCATATTCGTGGCCGCCGACATAGGTTTTCCTAAGGGCATAAAAGGATTCAGTCCCCCCTTATGGCATATAAAACTTTCATCCCACTTGGTTAATAGCGTGCGGCGAGGCGCGGGCTCCCTGCGTCGCGGGTTCGAGCCCCGCGTCGCGTCCTATTATTTTTTATTTCTCTATGTCGGCGGCATAGACAAGGCCGCCGACATAGGTGGCTCTCAAATTTCGGCCATTCTTTCGTGGGCCCACATGGCATAGGCGTGCCTCCTCTGCCATGTGGGACCACTTTGGGATGTCGCCGTTAAGGCCGTGAAGCTGCCGTGACCGGGAAGGACCTATGTCGACGGCACGGGTTGGGCCGCCGACACATGAAGTGGCGGGGGGGGGGGATTTTCAAATTTTCTGTATGGGCGGGGTGGTAGGGTGGCTATGTCGGCGGCCTATAAGATGCCGCCAATATAGAGTAAGGGGAAAACCTCGCGTTTCCTCGCGGGCGGGGCATCTGGTGTCTATGTCGGCAGCCTAGTTCATGCCGCCGACATAGATAATGGATTTCTCGGCGGCTTTTGTGGCCGCCGACATTATTTTTTTAGCCATCCACATAAACTGCGATTCCTGTAGTGCAACAAGGGAGAACTCTCTATTCTCAGTCACCGTGAAAACCACTGGCTAGGAAAACCTCCTTGACACCACATATCGGGAAAATATCCAAGTCACTCGCCGCCGATGCTCTGCTCGTATGGTTGTACCTCGTCCGGTCGTCCGTGTGCTCGTAGCTTTCAATCCGGGCGGTGATGTGCCTCCCCGGCGATGGTGAGGCTCCCCCCAGCGGGGCATCTCATGGTGGCGACGCGGCTCTTGGTGGCTCTCCGTGGCGGGGCAGCTCCATGGTGGCAACGTAGCTCTCGGCTGTTACGGCGAGGCTCCGCGGTTGGGAAACTCCATGCATGGTGGTGACGCGTCTCTCTACGGTGATGGCGAGGATCCACGGCGGTGATGGTGAGGCTCCCGGCGGGCAGCTTGTGGTGGCGACGGCACGGTGGTGATAAGACTAGAGTGACTCGGCCTGGAGCATCTTTTGCTTTTTTGTTGTTGGGGACTTGGGGAGAGATGAACCATGCATGAGATTCAAATTGACAAAAAATATTCCCTCCGTGGATGTATTTGCTTGGGAACTATTCCCCGGCCCACCGGTCAAATTAATGAAACCACATGGAGTTTCTTTTTATATTTTCAGAAAATGTTACATAATAATTTACAACTCATTATAATATATCTATATCTACCATTAAAATGAGTCTAAAAGGTGGTGATTAAAGTCGCTATTCTAGGCCATGTCAATGAGAAAAATGTCATATTCTTGGAGGGGTAATTGTTGAATCACATTCATGTATACCGCATATCGCAAGACTGCATGCTTCGTCCGATCAAGAAAAGTTGTCGTTTAAGAAATCATGTAGCTAAATTTTGTAGTCTTTGGCCTATATCGTTTGCATATAGTGAATGGTGTGAGTAGATTCTCAAAATGCATGAATCTATAATTTTATCACAATAAAAGTTGATTCTCTTGTTTGTATAGTTTTTATCAATTCCGTGTATATAATATATTTAAGAGTGGTTAAGAAAGAATAAATGTTTAGTTAGTACGTACGTAGGCGGGTTCAGCGGATTCTACTAATATTCAGTTCAATCATAATCAAAATTCATAATCAAAATTTGAGTTTGGTCCTGCTTAAGAAGGAACGCTTTTCTATATGATTAATACATGAAGTCGAACGCTGTTTTCTAGGAGCTGGGCAGAAGAAAAGGAGATACTCTTGGCTAAAGTTGTATCTGTCGCCCCTCAAATTTTAACTTACCTTGATGGTCGATAATCCCATGCAATAGCTCTTGGATCGGTACACCAGTGCGAAAGATCACATAGCCAATATGAGCAAACATCGATTAAATAGAATCCTGAATATTACATACCAAGTTACGTCTTTAGGCGACAATACACGCCTTAATATTACAAAACAATGTTCAGAGTATTGCAACTATCTCTAAAATATGTACACAAAAGAATCCCTATCGGCTAAGTGTCCCATCAACGACCGGAGCAACCCCTAAGACTCTTCAGGTCCACCGAAACCTTGTCCGTCGTCTTCATGACACTCGTAGGGATCTTCCACGATTCCCTCGTCTAAAGAATGTAAAAAGGTGAGGTCAGCGTCATCCAAATTAACGCTGGCTAGTTAACACTTCCTTTGATACACATAGTATTTAGAAGGCTTTATTTGGAGGAAAGGTTGGTTTTATTTGCGTAAAACCAGGTTTAATAAGATTTTGAAAACATCCTAACTAGCATCAACTAGAATTTATCTTTTTTGTGTAAATCGGGAGTTTACCATCTTACTAATGCACCTCAACTCAATTGATCAACCCACCAATCCAACCAACCCACATTAGACCAACTCTCGACCAAATGCCCAAACCAGCTTGACCAATCATCCCGACTTTCTTCCAATTGCCCCCAACCACTACTAGAAAAAAGATTATCTATGACGAAAACTCCTTGACGATGTGAACTGGTGTCACAGAAAACTACTTTTTTGTGACGATTTTATTTTGATCGTCATAACACGCACCAAGCGTCGGGTAGCCCTATTTTTTAGTGACGAAAGTTGAAATTTCATCACAAAATAAGTATACGATCGTCATAGAAAATCGGACATCGAAGTTGGTATGGTAATCTCAAAGCAAAGTCATATGCATATTTTTCGTGACCGTCTTTATGGCATGGTTCCTTTCTTGGAAGTTTATCTCTTGTTGTTTTAGTTTTTAAGGCCTATAAAAATGGAATAGAAAATAAAAAATAGTCAATGAAGCCATTAGAAAAATAGGGTGCCGCAACTCGTTGGCTCAATGCCATTGGTAACCAAAAAAAGTGCTATGTGTCACTCAAGAAGAAGTAGACATGAGTATTATACGTGCTAAGATTGGACGAGGGCAAAAACCTAAAAAGTAAAATATGCTACCAAGTCAAGCCTCGAACACGCGACCTCCACAAGTCAATCTGGCTACTTTACCATTACAGCAATGAGAAGTCCTCGAACGTCAGCGACGTTAAAATAATCTCCTTCATCACCCACACGATGTGGCACATACAAAAAGAGAAAAACAACGGTAAATAAATACAACAAAAGATAGTAAATTTAAAAATTATATAAAAATTACAGTAGGTAGTGGTGAATTTTCTGGATTTTAGAAGCTCAGAATCGGCTAATTCGGACCTGGGAAAATTTGAAGGATTACCGTTCATTGAAATTCAGAAATTGAGAAGTTATCAGACCTCTTGGTTCATTGGACAACAAGGGATGGGTCATGCGTGGTCGTGTAAATAGGAGTGAGAGAGTTGGAGGAAAGAGAGAGCGATCGGGGAGATGAGAGAAATAGAGGAGTAGACAGAGAGATGGAGGAGAGATGAGAGAGAGGAGAGGGCAGCGTGGCGGGCTTGGGCTTGGGCGATCGTGATTCCGGCAAGGCCAGCCGGGGCAGTGGCTGTGGCGGCAACTGGGCGGCTGACCCTAGAACGCAGGCGTCGGCGGTGGCTAGGACGTGATGGCGCGGCCACGACTGATCAACGAGCGGCGGCGGCTTCCGTGCCACCGCCTCACGCCTCCATGCCCCCGCCGCCTCCGTGCCCGACGGCCGCCGCCTCCTTCCCACCTCCGCCGCCTCCCCGTTCCCATTGCCTCCTCCAAGCCCGCCACCACTATGGTTCCCTCTCTCCCTGCCTTCTTCCTCCTCTCTCTCTTGGTTTTCCCTTATTTTCTAAGCTAGGATTTGATCCAGATTCAATCAAATAGCTTGTTTTTACATGGCATACGGTTCAAAAACATTGGTACTATTTTTATATAATTTTGTGAATTTATCCCTAAGTTTGAATTTGAAACCCTAACTCGTTCAGGTTTGCGATGGCGATGCTTCTTCATGGTGGTGACACATGCCAATCCTTCGTTGCATAGCGACTAGGACTTTGGAGATTGGGGATGATTTGATGAGGTTGCTCATCGATCCTATTGCCTATTGATGTGCGTTTACTCTCAACAGTCTCTGGGATACCATTATGAATTGGATCCCAACCCTTATTCATTTTGGTGGGGTTGGATCTATGAGATGACCTAGTTTGCCTTGTTTCGATTCTTGTATCATGAAGAATGAGATGATCCCGCTCTAAGTCAACTGATGCATACATTGTTTCCAAAGAGCAAGTCATAATTCCTTCTTGGAAGGTAATAACCTGCTATTGCATACATTGTTTTATCTTTTCTAACTCTCCATTTGGCAAATAGTGTCTTGTAGGAGTACATGGTTTATTATCAACAATGTTATGAATTACATCTATGGACTATGGTACCATTTTGCCTTTTCGAATAACATCTTCTAGTTAAGCACATATTACATTTATGGTCGCTTGAATCATTCTTGTAATTTTAATTCATGATTTGCTTGCTAGACAAGAACAAATATAAGTTCGGGATGGTAAAATTACAAATATAAGTTTAGCATGGTGAATTTATTTAAAATTACAAGTTAGGTTCCATTAAGCGTGTTTTATCATCTTGGAACTATGTTACAAAATATAATTTACATGATCTTGTGAAAGTTTTCACCTAATATTACCTTAATTGGAATATATGTGTTTTGATTATGTGTGAGCTTTTCAATTGCTAGACCTTCAAACTCCTGCTACCGATTGGTGGTTCTTGTATGATCGATCTCGTGTGTGTCTTGCATATAGAAGTCGGAGATGTTGAGCAATGGGGGCAAAGATGTACAAGTTCATCGGCCAACATCAAGAAGCACATCAGTCTGAGGCCAAGCTATGAGCCTATCTTGTTTGCTATTCGATTGGGTTTCCTCTTCCCGATTGTTTCTTCTTTCGCAGAAGCGATTGACCGAACAATCAAGGACTTGGTTTTAAGGCAAAATTGCAAGGAGAGTTCGGTGTGTTCTTTTCTTGTTTGTTGGTTTCTTTGCCTATTCATTGTTGCTTGACCGAGTGCTATCATTATAGACCACCTTATTTATACAACACATGAGCAAAGATGGTGAATTCCTTGTTGAATATGCTATTAACTTATCATCATGGTTTTTTAATCTATCTAAAATTCAGTAGCATACTGAAATGTTGCTTTGATAAATTCTTTCAAAGAGACTACAAAATTCTTGTAAATGTATTGTTGTCTTATTGTATACATGTCTAGTTGATCAATATTATGTGTTACTTATTCTTATTTTCTTGTGTGTTATTTTGGTCCAAAGGAATACTAGCGAGGAAAAATGATTGAAAGAATACGGCGTGTCGACGGGAAAAGGAAAGGATGCTAAGATTACGCTAGACAAAAATTTAGATTTGTACAAAGCAAGAATTATCATATTTTTAATTCATATGTACGTAAATGTTTATAACATAGTACTTATTGATATTTATTATTGATTTTTCTGTGTTGAATATATATAAATATTGCGCCAATGTTGGATCCGCATTATGACTAAAAACAATAATAAAAAAAATGATGCAAAGCAGATATGGCACATCATGATCCAACGAATATGATGACGTCGAACATACGCCACGTCATGCGACATCACGGCGCCGACGTGGCACTAGAATGTTTAGTGACGAAATAATCATCCATGTGTCATCACATTATGATTTACATTTTCATCACAAAAGATCGGGTCAACGTGCTTAGCGACTTCTTCGACACCGTTTTTATGACGAATTGGTAATTTTGCGTGACGTTTTACGTACTTTTAGTGACAGTTGTTATCGTCATAGAAAATAAGTTTTTGATGACGAAGAGTAAAGGCGTCATAGAAAATAGCATTTTCTATGACGAAAGAAATATATTCGTCAGTAGAAGTTTTCTGTGACGCACTTTCAATGACGAGTACGATTTCGTCATAAGATCGTCATAAAAAACATGTGATGACGCTTTGCTGACTTATGATGACGATTTCATAGTGTCACTGAAAATCATTTCTCTACTAGTGAACATTTCCTAGATCCGCCATCATTCCAAGATTTGGCAATCTTGTTGTGGACCACACTTGCCATGGTGTGCCCGCCTCGGCCTAGGGGGTTGCCAGCCCTCACTAGCCGACTGTCACCCTGGGAAAGTGTGGCATTTATCACCCACAGTGATGACCCATGCCGGTCCCTATCGAGAATAGTCCCAGAGGGTTTGCGCAGAGCGCTCACAGCTGGCGATTAAAGACTCGCACTCCGCGCGATGGCCACGCGTTGTGTTGGAACCATCCCTCAGATGGCAGCGATCTCCCCGCTATGCGTGTTACTCCGTGCTCCTCCTAGGTAAGCCCTGGCTAAACCCAGCACCAGTGCCTCAATCATCCATCAGGATGTCCTCTAGGAGCAACCCACCGGTAAATCTCTACTTCCACGGTCCTCGACCGTACCACACTTAGACTATCCCAACCAACCGACCAGACCAGACCGACTTCCCACATAACCTTACCCTCAAGCACAATCAGCCCAACATGCAACTAATAGTCCTAACTGTCATATGTCGTATCAAATTTGAATGAGAGTAATGAATGATCGGTGAATATCGGTTCACCGTTCCGAGGCGATTAGCCGGAAAATTTGTTTAAGCCTAAGCCAGTCTAAGCAAGTTTTACCCATTAGGTAGGGTTAAAGTGGTTACCAGACTAATCATAAGCTAACAAGAGTAATGACAATCAAGACAGTCATTAAGGCTAAACAGGTCAAGGGCAGGCATGTATACGTATTACATGATTAACAACTAGGCAGTTTACTAAGCATACATTTAAATACTAAACAAAATAGTTAACAGAAAATTGTGTAATGAACCATGATATTAGCGATGTTAATCTGCACTAGGGAAAGTTGCAATCTCTCCCTAATACGGACAAACATCTAAAGAGGAATAAGTGTTAACTCGCCTTGGTCAGGTAGGTGTTCCTCCTCGGCGCCCCCAAACCTTCTTTCGGGATCGCGTACGTCTAATCATACAATCAAACCAATAATTATTTACTAATGCGACAAAACTCATGATGCATGTACGACCTAGGCTTTACCCTCAGCATTAATGCCTCAGGTCGATTAGCGAATCTAAATTTTGTATGATATGCTATGCATGACAGAGCACATTAATAAATGATATTATACGTATATATTAGCCTACTATTCCTCAAAATACGATTTCGTACGGTAAGGTCGTAATTGGGTGATTAAAGTTTTTAAGCGTGACCGTTCTTCGAAATTCCACTTACGTATGGGGTAAAGTTTATCAGAGTTGACAATATACTAAGTGCTTCTAAATCGAAGAGAAAATCTTAAGTTGTTTTCCTTAATAATATCTTTTTAAAGTTAGTTTCGTAATTAATTTAATGGGGAAATGAGCTATTTAATTGTTGGGTTTAGCCATTAAATAATCCTATGAATATATTAAGCAAGAATGACATTTTTAAATTGTTCCAAAATCAAGAAGACATTTATCTATCCATTTTAATTTTGCCAAAGAATATTTGGGGTCAAATTCATTAATTAATCTAACCAACAAATACCCTAAAATTACTTTATCCATTTCTATATAGGAAAATCTATATTTTCAAATAACAGTGCAAATTTCTCCTACACAGTGGTCATTGTCATATTTTTCTAAAATCAGGAATGGTCTCTAGTATTTATCTAAATTTTTCTAGATTTTTTTAGAGTCTTTAGCTATTTTGAATAAATCTAAATCAATTTTCAGGGATTATTAAATGTATAAACTTGCTGAAAATAATAAACCGCACTGGGCCGAACCAACAAGCGATCCGGCTTGATCCCCAGTTTTGGCCCACGGCCCATTAGCGCACGCGCCAGCGCTGGCCGGGAGGCTACGCCGAAGGCGGTTTTCCCGAGGAAGCCTTCGCGCAGGGCTGACGCATCTACGCCTCCACTTAACCCGACAGGTGGGCCGTGGACCCACCCGCTAGCGACACAAGCCGTACTGGTTAACGCACGCTCGCGACAGAGTAAACTTGTTGGTGGGTCCCACGCGTCAGTGACCCAGCGTCTACCTTTCTGCACGAATCGTGGCGCATGATGGACGGCTCTCTGTCGTCGTCTTCCTCCGGACGAGGCGACGTGGCCGGCTGCGACGGCTTGAACCGCGGCGGCGCTACAGTCCACAACCGGCCAAGAGCGTTGAAACTTCGGCACCTACAAGCCCAAGCCCTAGGGGTCCTAACGACGCACGCGCTGAGGCCAGCGGTGGCCGGATGCGGCTGCGCGACGGTGGCGGCGAAAACCGAAGCTTCGCCGGAAACTCCGTGCCAAGCTACGAGCCTACAGGCTACGGCCCGGGACGACGAGCTAGAAGGGGTCAATGGGGTGCTCACCATGGGCTCCGATGGGGGCCAGGGGGCGACTGGCGGCAAGGATGCCGGCGCCCGGAGGCGACCGAAGCAGGGGTACCCCGGACACATCGTCACTGGCCAAAATTCCTGAAATTGACCGTGCGGAAACCTTAGCTACGCTCTGAGGATGCTAGGGACACGAGGAATTGCTCGGCGGCTTACAGAATCAAATGGAATTCTTCGGCGCCGATTCGGGGGATTTGGGGCGAACGGGGTGTTCATGGATTTATAGGCGCAGGGGTGCGCTTCTGGCCTGAAGGTGCACGCGACGACGCGGGGAGGTGAGGGGCGCGGCGACAGGACGTTGTGGAGAGCGGTAGAGCGGTCGGCGCGGCGTGGCGAGGCGCATGGTGACGCGAGCGGTGGCCGCGAGCCGATCTGAAGCGAAACGAAGCGAGTAAGCGGCGGCAGAGCGAAGCAGCCCACCCACTGTGAGAAAGGAAAGAGAGAGAGAGAGAGAGAGAGAGAGAGGGGGAGAAAGACGGCATGGCCCACATGTCCGAGAGAGAGAGAGAGAGAGAGAGAGAGAGAGAGGGGAGAGAAAGACGGCATGGCCCACATGTCCGCTCGATTTTTTTGAAATTTCATAATTTGAATTTGACCAAATTTTGGGCTGTTACAGTATCATCCTGCTTCAAAACTAGGTTTTATAAATAAATGGAATATCAAAATATATCTCTTTTTTATACTGTATCCATTTTTAAATCGACAATGCCTTTTTTATGATATATAGGAGTACCTGAATCAGTTGAATTTAAAGTTGGTCCTGGAGTTCAAAGCGTTTATACACATAGGCAATGTGAGCCAATGGGAATCTCCCGACATAAGTACATCCGTTGATATATAATAAAAAGGTAAATATCACTGTTGCCATTATAACTCACCCCCTGACCGCGCCTGCCATTTTTAAAAGGCCTCGCTCAAGATTGCCATTTCAACTGTTTTATTCTCTCAAGCGTGCCATTATCGTGGTTTGAGGCGTAATACAAGACAAATATGAGATAAATCTGGGCTAACAGTGGGTCCCACTGTCACGGCTATCAGTACTTCTTCTTCCTCCTCGTCTCTCTCTCCACGGACCCGGCCGCGCTTCTTCGCTGCGCCGCTTGGAATAGCCTTGCTGCCCGCCGGAACTCGGCCCCTTCCACACCGTCGCCCTCGGCCCTTAGCTCCTTGCCCGCCGTCACCACATGCCCACTGAACTGCCAGCGCTTGGGTAGGGAAAAGAAGGGGAAAAGAAAGAGAAGCGCACGGGGAAGCTAGAGAGAGGCTTGGCCAGGAGGGAGGTGGCTGAAGGCGAGCTAGCGGTGGCACGAAGCAGAGCTGGGCGGCGGCGCTAATGGCGGCGGCGGCTAGAAGCCAAATTGGCCGGCAGGCACTAGGGGTAGCTACGGGGGAGACCTAGGATGCTCGGGGTCACAAGCTATTGGATCAATTGGGTTTGTACGAGCTCAATTCGAAGTTTTGGTCGTGGTGGCCGGAATTGGGGAAACATATATTAGAGCTTACCGGTGCTTCTCCGGCAAGGGCATCGACTCGGGGAGGTTCATGAAGGCACGGCGGAGCTCTGGGAGATTCACCGGTGCTTCTCCGCCGCCGTGCCATGAGCTCTGCGCCTCCGCCGCCATCGGATTTGGGGGAGGAGGCGGCGCCGTAGCGGTGGTCGCCGGAGTTGGGGGAGGTGGCCCCGCCGTGGAGGTCGTCACCGTGGAGCTCATCGGCGGAGGGCGGAGAGAGAGAGAGAGAGAGAGAGAGAGAGAGAGGGGAGAAGAGAGTGAGGAGGATTGAGGAAGAAGAAGGTGGAGGGCCTGACAGGTGGGTCCCACGTGGAACCCACCTGTCAGCCCGTATTTCTCAGCGTATTTGCCTTGTATTCTCCCCGTAAGTCCTCATAATGGCATGTTTGAGAGAATAAAACAGTTGAAATGGCAACGCTGAGTGAGGCCTTTTAAAAATGGCAGGCGCGATCAGGGGGTGAGTTATAATGGCAACAGTGATATTTACGCATAATAAAAATGCAACTTCGCATTTATGTTTGCTCGAAACTCTGTTTTTATTGCTGTAAAACAGAATTAGTGATTTGATTTTGCTAGCATATACACGTTTCCGTTTCATTGATTAATTATTTCTCTCTTTTCGTGCTATATATGCCTTCGTTTGCACGTCTACCATGAGCTGTTAGTCTTTGGTCGTATCGTACTAGCACAACTTGAAAGACATAAACGCATACTGTATAAACAGTGTAACCTAATTTGCATGCTTGGTGAAAATATATGCTTCTGGTAGCAGAGCACTAGTGCAATGCAATCAGTGTCCCGCTAGCGTGAACTTCCATCAAAACAATAATGCTCATGCATGCTGTCAGCTTCTGGATAAAGTGCTTATTAATTTAGATGTATTACCGGTCGTCAAGCCCCGGGTCATGAAAAAGTGGTTATTATGTATATTGACATAGCCTTCAAAATTAATTTAGATCAAATTTTTTAAAATTATTTATAATACATTTAAAATTATCATATTATAAAAGTACTTTTCAAAACGAATTATATTCTCAACCTAAAAGTTTGCTATAAATAAAGTTTTAAAACTTTACCTTAGAACAAATTTAAAACGATTGCCTTTTCGTTACAGAGGAAGTACTCCCTCCGTCCCCGAAAGAATGTCATTCTAGCATTCAAATGGAGAGATTAATATCCAAACCAAATGACCTATGTGCCCCTGGTTTTTTGGGGAAAAGAAACATTATTAATGCATATACAAGACTAACAATTGGTCATTGAGAGTGGTGGGTGCTTAGATGAAAGTGCAGTAATAAAAGAAGTGGGACCCATAACACAGGATGACATCCTTTGTGGGATAAATTTTGAATGCTAGAATAACATTCTTTTGGGGACGGAGGGAGTATATAATTAGCGTGCCGTTGCCGACCATGATCACTAGCTACTTGCTGCATGCTAGGCGTGTACACACGTTACTTGCACGCCTAACTGTGCGCGCGCGCGTGTGAACTGCGCAGTCTGCGCTCAAAACTCGCAGATGCACGCGTACGTGGATCACATCGGCCATGCATGCACACACCCGTACATGCTAGTGCAGCGTCACATCCACGAGCACTAGCATAGCTACGTATAACCATTGCAGGTTTGCACCAAACGGGATTATCTGCCGTTGCGTGGCAAAGGCAGAGATGAACAGTAACCGTGACTTTATAACTGGTGGACAGTGCAAAACAGTGAAAAATGAACAGTGTTTTCAACAGTGTTTTGCTACAGTCCCATGAACAGTATTTTCTAACAGTGTTTTTGCTACATTACCCGTGACTTTTGGCCTGTTTTTCCCTGCCTTTGCCACACAAAGGCAGAGAATACGCACCGGGTTTGCACATGAACAAGTGCCCTTCTAACTGCTTATGACTCATTTTAGGTCATTTGGATAATAGAAAACGTTTACTCGGACCAAAATGCTCTGGTTCGCTGTGGGAATCGATCTAATCTCTCAGTCAAGAATAAAGATATGTATCGACGACTAAGTTTACAGCCGTTGAGATGAAATTCACACCGGACGGCTCGGTCAGTACCCATCGAGAGTTGTGTGCATTGAAACACCATCTGACCACCTCCAATAGCGCCATCACACAATGGCGTCCTCACACGAGGAAGCCTCTCACACAATGGCTTGTCATGATTGTCGAGGGGCATTTCACATCAACCCACGCGAAAACGGAGAACATACATGCATGCATGCTGTTGTGGCATAGTTTTAAATGCCATCAATACTATCGGACAGTACACCGTTGGAACGGTATATGTGTTTAATATAGTGTTTCACGTGTTTCACGTAGTGTTTCATGTGCATGTGTTGCATTTCATATCTGTTTCATGCGGTGTTGTATGAGTGTTTTATGTGTTTCATAAGTTGTCGGGGATAAAATTACGGCCCATTGCCATGGCCCACTCCCTGACGGCCCAATCGAACAGCCTACCAGGGCCCAGCTCCCTGGAAGGTTCTATCTGGCTCATATGCATCTGCGCGAACGACTTCACAGGCCGTCGTGGTGCGTAGTGGCCAAGGAATGCGTGTTTGAGTCCGTCTCGAACAAGAGTTACTGCGGCTACGTGAAGACCGGACGTAGTTTCGGATTGGATTATGAGTCGTGATCCCCAAGAATTGGGTTTACCTTATCTACCGTGGGATATATTTGGCATGGTGCGAGTTAGATTCGTATTCGTAGTTAGCCCGGCCCGATTCTCCTCCGGCAGGTCGGTTGTT
Organism: Raddia guianensis; assembly: GCA_036346415.1. Classification (NCBI taxonomy): domain Eukaryota; kingdom Viridiplantae; phylum Streptophyta; class Magnoliopsida; order Poales; family Poaceae; genus Raddia; species Raddia guianensis. The sequence goes on from CM070538.1 coordinate 18,242,360, forward strand.
CATCACTATATAAACCAGCCCCTACGGCGTGTAGAGGGACGAGTTTTGAGGACTTGATCTGGCTTTTGTATTTGCTAGACACCTGATTTTCGCTTGTACACCCATAATCTCGCCGAGACTTATTCGTCTCGTCGAGCCACCTCTTGTAATCATCTTTGATATATAAGAAAGGCTGGACGTAGGGCTATTATCTCTCCCGAGAGGCCTGAACTAGGATAAAAACCCTTGTCTCCCTGTTCGTTGCTGTTCGCATTGTTTGGCGTGTCTCCTATCTCAATCTTCAAGAATCTTAGCGACTTGAGATCGTTATCTCAACCGTCGACAGTTGGCGCCGTCCGTGGGGACATCGACCAGCTTCGTAAGTTCCTCGTGTAGGTCTTTCGTTTCCTAGCTTCGCGCTTTTTCTCAAATTTCGCGCCTTAATTCGTCCAAGTCTCTCGGTCGCCATGTAAGTTCAACCCATTGAGCGGTGAATGCTCATGACCCTACGGTCCTCCTCGCCACTTGTCTTCTCGGACTACTCTTTCTCTCTGGTAACACTTGATGGTGCCGGTCTTGTGAACTCTTGGTTCCGCAATCTTAAGGGTTTTCCCCGCCGTGTCTGGTTTCAACAAGTTTCTAAACTCGAGTTGCGTAACACGGCATCCACCTCGCGGCTAAGCTCGCTCTCGTAAGCCCTCATGGCGAGGCACTTACCGCCACGCACAACCACTTGGCAAAGCTCGCTCGTAAGCCCTCATGGCGGAGGCACTTTCCTTGTTCGGTTACCTTGAATCGCTTAACTTACGTTAACGGCGGTTCTGGAACGAGTCGATCGGGATACGGGTGTCGCTCTAACTCTCTACGCGCGTGCTTGAAGTCGCAAGCTCGAGTCTTCATACATCGTCCGTGCATCGGGTAGGGCATCGCTCTTTCTCTTGTGCACTGTTCGAGTTCGCAAACTTCAGTCCTCGGCATACTGCAACGAGGGCCGGGAGTTAGGCTAAGCGTTCTACCGGTTTTTCTTAAAACTTTCTAGCGCTGTTCGCCTTGCTCTTGGTTTCTGTTCGTCCTTGTCTTTTCTTTGCTCTTTTTGCGGAAAAATTTTCGTCGAACTCTCGCTCGATTCAAGCGCTTTCGGCGGTCTTGAGTTTGCTCGGCCAGCTCCTCGAAGGACTGCTCTCCTCGGCGATTGGGACTTGAGCTGAATTTCGCAACCCCGATGCGTTTTCGGTTTTCCGGTTCCTTTCCTTAGCGTTGGTTTTCCAAAACCTCGTTGGTCTTCGCTCCGTGGCGCTCCCAGCGTCTTGAGCATGTCTTTTATCTGGCGACGATCCATGCGGCTCCGGTTAACAAGCGGTGCACCACCGATGGAGTTACGCCCACCGTAAGCCGATTCTCATCGCAGCGGGCATGCCAGCATCGTAAGCCGATTCTCATCGCAACGGCACTCTAGCGCTGGTTCGCGCCCGCCGAGGTGACACTAACGCCGCACGGGTCCATGCCCGATAAGATTCGCCTCGCCGTTTTGCTGCGGCTAAGGTCCCGATCACCTTCCCGGTTAGCGGTCTTAGCCCGCAATGAAATGCACTTGTCCGCGCACGACTTTTTATCCATGCTCGTCCTTCACAGCACGGTAATCGAGCAATGCACCACCAACGGAGTCCTGCCCACCGTAAGCCGATTCTCATCGCAACGGGCACTCTTGGCGTCGGTTCCGCATTCGCCGAGGTGACACTAACGCTATCAAGGGACGTACCCGGAAAAAATTTTGTCTTGTGCGGGTAGGTCGTCTTTTGCGTGTTTTCTAAAACTCGCTTTGCACTTCTTAGAGCCTGTTCTTGCTCTCTTTTTTCTCTTGCTGGCTCGTTTCTTGTTTGTCTTCTGCAGGGTATACAGGAACGGGGAACGTCAGACTCCGGTTATGGTCGCGGCGAGGTTCTAGGCTTCCCACCAAAGTCGAAGTCTGCATCCCTCTCTTCTCGGGTTTGCTCCGCGCATGCCCGGAGACTGATTCACTTCACCCGCGTATGATTTCTTGCCTTTGCCCGGTACTGACCTTCACAGTTCGGCTAAGTCAAGGTAGTGCGCCACCAACGGAGTCCTGCCCACCGTAAACCGATTCTCATCGCAACGGGCAAGCCCATCGTAAGCCGATTCTCATCGCAGCGGGCACTCCAAGCGTCGGTTCTGCACTTGCCAAGACAACGCTATCACTGTCGCAAGGAATACGTCATGGGTAAAGCGTTGATTTCACACGTTCTCTTGCGGCTCGATGCGTCGGGTTGTGATTCACCTCGCGGCGGTTCTTCGCCGGAAGCGCCAGCGCTCTGGTCCCCGCGACGAGCTCCGTGCTCGGTGGATCACCTCGCCGGGCGGCTCTTCGCCGGGCGCTGGCTCCTACCGCACGTCTTTGCTGGTCGCGCTTTCGGTTCCTTTAACGAGCTCCGTGCTCGGGACTAGATCTCCTTACTTGGTTCCTTTGGCGAGCTCTCGCTCGGGGCCGGGTCACCTTCCTCCTCGTATGCATTATGCGCTCCTAGCACGATCTCGTGCAGGGGCACATCACCTTCGCTCTAAGCGCGACATTCGCTCGAGGCGCAATCTCTATTTTCTCGGGCAAGCTCTGCCCGAGAGGTGGTTCCTATCTTTTCCTAGGCATCCGAATGCTCGGATGCGGCAACCGAGTCCGTCTCGCGACTTGCTATGTTCATTCTCCGGAAGATCGATCTTACGGATGCGGTGGTCGCTCTTCACTACTAAGAATCAATCCTCCTATGATTCACCTCACTTCTTCCGATTTACGTATCGAGGGTCGGGTACTCTGCTCGGACGGATGTCGTTCCTGCTCGACGCAATGAGTTGCTCGGCAAGACCGGCAGTTTGTTCGGTCCCAAACAAGTCTTGTTCGGTTGAACCATAACCTGTTCGGTCTCTGTTGCGTCTTTGTAGCGAGAAAAAATACCTCTTCGTGACTTAGAGTCTCAATAGGAAGACCCGCTCTAGTGAGTCCTTCCACTTGAGTCTCGGGGGCTAGCTGTCGGGGATAAAATTACGGCCCATTGCCATGGCCCACTCCCTGACGGCCCAATCGAACAGCCTACCAGGGCCCAGCTCCCTGGAAGGTTCTATCTGGCTCATATGCATCCTGCCGAACAGCTTCCTGGCTGGCGTGGTGCGTAGTGGCCAAGGAATCGTGTTTGAGTCCGTCTCGAACAAGAGTTCTGCACGGCTACGTGAAGACCCGGACGTAGTTTCCCGGATTGGATTAGGAGTCGTGATCCCCAAGAATTGGAGTTTACCTTATCTACCGTGGGATATATTTGGCATGGTACGAGTTCGTTACGTATTCGTAGTTAGCCCGGCCCGATTCTCCTCCGGCAGGTCGGTTGTTCATCACTATATAAACCAGCCCCTACGGCGTGTAGAGGGACGAGTTTTGAGGACTTGATCTGGCTTTTGTATTTGCTAGACACCTGATTTTCGCTTGTACACCCATAATCTCGCCGAGACTTATTCGTCTCGTCGAGCCATCTCTTGTAATCATCTTTGATATATAAGAAAGGCTGGACGTAGGGCTATTATCTCTCCGAGAGGCTGAACGGGATAAAAACCCTGTCTCCTGTTCGTTCTTTGTTAGCATTGTTTGGCGTGTCTCCTATCTCAATCTTCAAGAACCTTAGCGACTTGAGATCGTTATCTCAACCGTCGACATAAGTGTTTCACACGTGTTTTTCATGGTGTTTCATATAAAACACGTACACTGTTCCAACAGTACACCGTTCGCTAGTATTGCTGCTAATGATGTTATCATTATGCTGCTAAAAAAGCTTATTAGGGCACACCGATTGACCACAGTATCTGTGTCGGTTCATGGATAGATCCGCCATTGTTATCCTAATTATCTATCTCGGTTCTTGGGTAGAACTAATGCTGATATCCTAATCATCAGGAGCGAACCCAGGCCTAGGGCCGCCTGGGCCATGACCCGGGGCGTGGCCCATATACGAAGCATAACCCTTGGTAGGTATATGGCAAGGTTTAGTGTCCATTGAGACATTGAGTTAGGTTTGCTCCCTATCTCCAGTTCCCAGTGCCAGCTCCCACGTGTGCGCCGCCTCTCCTGACTCCCCCATGTTCACTTTGCTAAGTTGCCGTCGGCCCGTCGCTGCTCCGATTGCCTCCAGCGCGGGCCCACGGTGTCGTCCTCCAGCTCCTGCCTCCTCGGCTCCTTCGACGTGCGACGAACGACAAGACCGGCCGGCAACGGCGGCGCGGCGCCGCACCCCGGCGTCTCGCCCTCGCCTCTCAACCGCTGGGCTCTGGCCGGTGGCCACTCGCACGCCCGCATCTGGTGCCCCGGCGACTGGCCTACGCCGCTTCACGGATCCGCCTCTAGCCGATGGCATCTATTGTTTTACTTCAATTTCATCCACCCAGCTTTATATTGTTAATATGTCCTGAATTTTAGTTGTTCCATCTATTTTCTATAATCTTAGAAATCCGAGAAGGCTAGATCATTGGCATATCCGCGATTTGAGGAAGATTTTTCAGAGAGAAAATCGACCTGGTTTTGTGTGACGCAGCGTAATTCACAGGTATGATGTAACAAAGCAGATGTTGATTCATAATTTTAGGATTATAATGTGCATAAAGCACAAGACAGACCGACATCCTTGACTTCTTGTAATTTGTAAAGACATAGATTGAGAGTTTCTATACTTTTAGGTCAATGCCTCATTTTTATATCACATGACTGCCTACATTCGAGATAACTAAATTACTGGTCTCACCGAGTATTTAACTTTATAGTTATGTCAATCACATATGAACTAATTAGTTTTCAAAGAAATAAAATAAGACACTAAAACCCCAGGATGAAAATTTCTTAAATTGTGCTTTCTGGAAGCTTGCAAGCACCTAATTATTTGGGTAAAGTTGGTTATTTTTTTCCTTGTAAGCACCATTCAGCATATTGCCTGCTTCTTACAACATGATATATTCTAACAAGGCATCACTTTATGTTCTATTATTTCATTTGGCTCAGTTAAAACGTGGTTCAGTGAGTTTTCTTGTGTAGGTTCAAAATGAACTACCATTGATAAAGATGTTATAGTCTTGGAAGAAGCAAACCTTCCTTAGAAAAGGTATTCAACTCCTATATCACATCATCATAAATTTGTATGTTACTTTTCATCGTATATTAGTATGAGCACCATTTGTCGTTTAGACTTGGCCCAGGTCTTAGTGAATTCCTGGGCCCGCCACCGCTAATCATCTATGTCGGTTATTTGAACCGACACATATGCTCGCCCCTATCTGTGCCATATAGTTTGTGCCGGTTCAAGAACCGACACAGATGGGGTTTTGTGCATTCCGTGTCATTTCCTCTTGAAATTACTTGATTATATATTGTATTTTGCTCACATAAGCAATGAAGTGAATTTTTAACTCGTCTATCCGAAAAAAATAGCATCCATCTAAGAATGAAAGGACAATAGCTTATATATACTAATTCAGGCGCTAGCTCGATCAATTCATCGAGTAGGCTCTACAGAAAGCAGGTCAACCCCCAAGGTCCTTTTACTTTGACCAAAAGTAGGAAAAAAAACAATACAAAGACCCCAATTTGGATCCGACCAAACCAACCCATACGATCAATTAATCAATCCATTAATGCCTTCTCCATCCAAACATGTGCATCCATGATCGCCGATCATCTCCAGCTCAAGTGCTTGACCTACACTACACGGCTACACCCCCACTCACATCCTTTCTTCTTCTTCTTCTTCCACGCGCTTTTTCGAGCCACAAAAATAACACTCGGTTTAAGCTCCCATATACCGTCATCTTCACCTATAAAATGGCCACTTCACTGGTCGTGTTCATCGCCAACCTCAAGCACACACAGCCTACTTAGCTACGTACCATGGCGGTGTACTACGGCCGTGCCCTCTCGGCGATGCTCCTGCTTTCGTTCATGGTTCCCTCGCTCGCCGACGCGCCGCCGCCGTCGAAGCCGGTGTCGCCGTCGGCGGCGTGCAACGCCACCACGGACCCGGCGTTCTGCCGGGAGGTGCTGCCGGCGCACGGCACGAGCGACCTCTACACCTACGGCCGCTTCTCGGTGGCCAGGTCCCTCGCCGGCGCGCGCAAGTTCGCCAGCCTCGTCGGCCGCTACCTCGCCCAGCACCGCGGCCTCTCCGACGGCGCTGTCGCCGCGCTGCGCGACTGCCGGCTTCTCGCGGAGCTCAACGTCGACTTCCTCTCCGCCGCCGGCGCCGCGCTCCGCGGCGCCGACGACGCGCTGCTCGACCCGCAGGCTGCCGACGTGCAGACGCTGCTCTCAGCGATCCTCACCAACCAGCAGACCTGCCTCGACGGCGTCCAGGCGGCGGCGCCGGCGTGGTCGCAGCGCGGTGGCCTCGCTGTGCCTCTTGCCAACGGCACCAAGCTCTACAGCCTCTCCCTCTCCCTCTTCACCAGGGCGTGGGTGCCGGCGGCGAAGAAGCCGCGCCACCGCGGCCAAGCCGGCGGCGGCAAGGCGCCGCCGGCGAGGAGGGGCCTGTTCGACGCCAGCGACGACGCGATGGTGCAGCGGATGATGGCCGAGGGGCCCGAGAGCTCGGTGGCCGTGGTCGCGGTGGTGACGGTGGACCAGGGCGGCGCCGGGAATTACACGACGGTCGGGGACGCCGTGGCAGCGGCGCCGACCAACCTCGACGGCAGCGGTGGGTACTACGTCATATACGTGCTCGGCGGCGTGTACGAGGAGAACGTGGTCGTGCCCAAGAACAAGAAGTACATCATGATGGTCGGCGACGGCATTGGCCAGACGGTGATCACCGGCAACCGGAGCGTCGTCGACGGCTGGACCACCTTCAACTCCGCCACCTTCGGTAGGTGCAAATCGATAACTCAACTATATATATCAACCAAAGAAATACGCGCCGTAGATAAATATTTGTTCGGAAATGCTAATCATCAGTCGACTGAAATCCAAGGGGATTTCAGTCGATTTCTCACTTACCTGAGCGCCGCTCGCTGTCTTCCTCCCCTCCGGCGACCTCCTCCTCTCGCGCCGCCGCCGTGCCGCCATGGATGGGTTAGGGTTTAGGTGGGGTTCGGTTCGGGGTGCCACCGGGCTTAGAGGGATGGCCGGGGGAGGCGGCGGCCCGGCGGTTGGTGGGGGATGGAGTGAGGTGCGCGGCGGGGCGGATTCCACGAGCCGGGACGGAGGGGGGGGAGGCGGTTAGGCGCGGCGGTGGCGGGCGAAGCGGCTAAGCGCCTGCGGTGGCGGAGGCGGCGGGGGAGGAGGAGGAGGAGCGCGGAGCAGGGGCAATGTCGAGGTCGAGGGCGGTGGAGGGGAGGGGAAGGGGAAAGTAAGAGAGAGAGTGGGGATGCGAGGTTGATCTGGGCCGTTGGATTGAGATCCAACAGTTCAGAAAATAGACTGATGGTTAAAAAAAAAAGGCAACTATGCAATAGACAGTCTAAAAACGGGTGGTCAATACTAAACAGTCTATTTAAATGTTTGATTGCAAACGATTTGTTTAGCATATGATGGCATGGCATAGACTCATAAAGCATGCATGTACTAATTAAACACAAGGTTCAAGAACTAGCTACTCGGTACTGACTCGGTCCGAGTAGCGAGTACTCGGATTACTCGGGAGTACTCGGAAATTACTCGGTACCAATTACTCGGAAAATTAATATAGGATTAGTAGACATATATCGACGTAATGATGGTATATCTTCTTTCATATAACTTAATGATATTTGTAAATCTACATGTATGAACTATTAACACAAAGTAAAGTGCACGTTACGACTTACGACATATCGCAACTCGCAAGTTCGCAACATATGACATATCGCAACTCGCAAGTTCGCAACATATGACATGATTACATGAATACATAATAGGTAATACACTAAAACATCATAAAATATCCTCAAATCACAACCAACAAGCACTCAAAGTTTTTACTCGGTTTTTACTCGGCCGTTACTCGGTTTTTGACTGATTACTCGGTCTGACCGAGTAATCAACCGAGTTGGCCCTTCTCGACTCGGTGGGGCGGCGAGTAGCGAGTACTCGCCGAGTACTCGCCGAGTAATACTGATTTTTAGAACAGTGATTAAACAAGAGTATAGCTAGAAACTAGTGGCCATTTGTGACCATGCACTTTAATTAAAAATATATATAAAAACATGAACATGGGGGTATAAATATGTTGGCGAGAAATTGCTTGCATCAAATGGATAAGGAGGATGGAACCTAAAAACGTCGCTTTTCATTAATTCGGTCCCATGCCACAAGTGTTTGCAAGATGAGTAACTGCTGTGTCTCTCACGCTGCATATATGTTGTGGTCTCGTCATGTATCACCATCAAGTATGATATGATTTTGCTTAGTTGGTATGGTACATGCAGTTGGGCTTCCACTAAGCTCTCACTTTTTACCTCGTTGGAAAAGTGCATGCATGTAAGCACACATATCCATCACTAACTACTTACATAGTACTATCTCAGATCATAAAAACAAGTCGCCATTGATATTTAGACACGTCTTTAACCATTCATCTTATTCAAAAATTTAGTACAAACATGCGTAAATATAAATCATGCTTAAAGTACCTTTAATAATAAAACAAATCACAATAAAATAAATAATAACTTACGTAGTTTTTTTGAATAAAACGAATGGCCAAAGACGTACCCAAAAGTCAACAGCTAGCGACTTGTTTTTATGACCGGAGGGGTATCAATCATGCATTTTAATCAGATGTCCAAACGGTCGTTCAAATGCAACTTTATCATTATTTTATATTGCGGTTTAATTATATAGCTAAATGAAATCATAATATTATGGAATAAACCAGACAAATTTGTTTGTAATTTATGCATCCATTATATGATTGTATCGAAACGTCTTAAAATCTAGCTTAACAGTTAACTCATTTAAATTCAGCCAGCTTATTCCTTTTAGTTCGGTCACTTCAAACATACCAAGAAAATCAAGTAGTACAACTAATTAAATGAGATTAGTGATGAATTAATGTATGGTTAATTAACATGAGAAGAAGCATCATCAATTAATTATACTAACTAGCGACGCATATATACGTATGGATGTTTAATTACGCATACGCGCGCATATACATATCCATGCAGCCGTGGTGGGGCAAGGGTTCGTGGCGATGAACATGACGTTCCGCAACACGGCGGGGCCGTGGAAGCACCAGGCGGTGGCGCTCCGGTCCGGCGCCGACCTGTCGGCGTTCTACGGGTGCAGCTTCGAGGCGTACCAGGACACCCTGTACACGCACTCCCTCCGCCAGTTCTACCGCGGCTGCGACGTCTACGGCACCGTCGACTACGTCTTCGGCAACGCCGCCGTCGTCTTCCAGGACTGCGCCTTCTACTCCCGCCTCCCCATGCTCGGCCAGAGCAACACCGTCACCGCCCAGGGCCGCTCCGACCCCAACCAGAACACCGGCACCTCCCTCCACCGCTGCAGGCTGCTGCCGGCGCCGGAGCTCGCCGCCGCCGCCAGTGCCGGTGCCAGCGGAGGCGGCGGCGCCGCCACGCTCACCTACCTCGGCCGGCCCTGGAAGAACTACTCGCGCACGGTGGTGATGGAGTCGTACGTGGGGGGGCTCGTCGACGCCGCTGGGTGGATGCCCTGGGCCGGCGACTTCGCGCTGGCCACGCTCTACTACGCCGAGTTCAACAACTCCGGCCCCGGCGCCGACACCAGCCGCCGCGTCAGCTGGCCGGGCTTCCACGTCCTCGGCGACGGCGCCGACGCCGGCAACTTCACCGTCACCAGCATGGTGCTCGGCGACAACTGGCTGCCCCGCACCGGCGTGCCCTTCACCAGTGGCCTCACTAACTGATCATATAGATCTATCCATACTCCCTCCGGCCGCCAGTTTCATAATACTTGTTTTAGCTTGTTCTAAGTAAAAGTTTTAAAACTTTATCTATAAAAATCTTTTAAACTATTTGGATTGTGTATATGAAAACCATACATATAAATTTGTTTTGAAAAATAGTTTCACAATTCACATATTTTATACATAAATTTTATTAGTAATTGATGGTCAAAGTTGTATTTTGAAAACCGTGTTAATGTCCAAAACAACAAGTATTATAGAACTGGAGGGAGTATATAATACTATTAATTATCACCGTTCGTTGTGGTTAATTTAATTATTAGCTACATGCTATACCGTCGCTGATATTAGAGACAATATACAAATTAATATATTTGCATTTGTTGTATCATTTGTTGAGATTAATCATAATTAAGTTGTGTGTCGACGTGCATGTAGATCGAGATCAGCAAGAATAATAAGCGGAGGTATACCAGCGTATTTGCTATCTTGCGTATATAGATACGGCTAGGTAGCTGCTTTTGCTAGATGTTGCATGCTGTAAGTTGTAACAGATGAGAGAAAAACTTGTATTAGTACATCATTACATGGGACGCTAATTGCGGTTCACAGCCTAACTCTCTGGTGCCTTTTGGCTCTTGCCTTTGTTTCTTCAACTACGTTATGTCCATTGTGATTCTGTGTAAACACATGCATCCCACAGGATTAAAATCAAGTCTAACAACTCAAAATGAAGCCTACACTTCTGCAATCGGTCTAATGTAGCGCAAATAAGCCAAACTAAATGCTCCCAAAGTTGACGCTAACTCCGTTTTTTTGTTTAACGCCTTTGACTTATCGATAGCCTTTGACCATTCATATTATTCAAATTATTTCTGTAAATATCATTTATTTTGTTGTGAATTGTTTTCTCAATAGAGGTAATTTAAATATGTCTTTTTTTTTTACATATTTGCATTAATTTTTTGAATAAAACGTGTGGTTAAAGGCGTTCCAAAAAATCAAAAACGTCAAACAAAAAAAGGAGGGAGTATTATTTTAGAAAACAAATACATGTATAAAGTAGGAGTACCTATATTGAACAATATTAAATGCATGATATCACAGTGATATACGGTACCTCTATTGAAAATCTCCTCGTGTATCAACAGCATATACCTCGAGTATTTTATGGGTACAAAGATACTTGTGGAAGATAATTGTTTAAAATAATAACGCGAGGGCTCGTTATGCTGCATTAAATTGAATGTGATACGTCGATTCCTTGTTATCCAACAACAATATATTCAGATGAATTGTGATTAAAATATATTATACACGCACACTTACACTACTGTAGAAACACCCATCCGCGTCTCATCAATGACAAAAGAGGCAAAAATTGTTATTGATGAGCCCCAACCCGTACTGCCCTACGCCCGACCCCGAAAAAATCGCCACTGATGACAGCCGCCAGTGATGGTATGAATATCACTAGTGGTCATTTGAACGAATCATTGGTGATACTATTCCAAACAGTTCGTGCAAAGAACAGCTAGAGATAATAACCTATCACGAACCGCTAGTGATAGTCCTGCATACCATAAGCCTGAGGTTGCATTATTATTGCTCATCACCTTCTACTCTATGACACTTTGGCGCCTATAGTGACGGAGGACAGAGCTAAACAGTAGCAATCATCTAAATTTTGCTTATTTCACAAGGATTTAAAGTTTTTTAGTGGTTAAAAGGTTAGTGGTACCTCCCTACTCTCTTATTGCTCTATTTCTTACTAGATCTCTTCCTAGTGGTTGGAAGCGAGCTAGCTAGATCTAAAGTTGAACATATAACTAATGTTCCAACTAGCTTGTTTTTGGTTGATCATTTGCTATGTTTGCTAACTTTTGTTGTTCAAATGTATTGGAGAGAGTAATTAATATTTGGTTTCATTGTTAGAAGATCAGTGTTGGAAGGAGGAGGTTCTTTACGCAGCGATGGCGGTGGCCAAAGGAGGCGGAGGCGTCGTCAGAGATGCAATAGGTCAGATGCATGGCGAGGCGCGGGGAGGAAAACGGGTGGAGCCACCACCGAAATAGAGATCAGGGGAGGTGCGGCGCAGAACGAAGAAGGTTGTGCTGGTGGTGGTGCCAACAGCGGTTGTGGCGGAGACAGGAGGGGGCGGAGAGGCGACGACGGTAGAGGAGACAGAGACGAAGCGTGGGTCAGGGTGGAGAGGCGGCCACAAACACAAGTTGGGAAGACGCCGACGGAGGTGCGATTAGGGCAGAGAGGGGCTTGGGCAGAAAAGGAGGTTGAGGAGGCTAACGAGGAGAAGACAGCGGCCAGGGGCAGCATCGTGAGACTTGGGGGCTAAGGTTCCAGAGAGGGCGGGGCATCAGCCGCTAGCGACGCAAAGACCGCTAGTGTGTTTGTGGGGCGAGCTTGTGGGGATGTGTGGAATCAAGGCTGATGACATTGATTGAAAGTTGATAACATCACTGCCACCACAAAAGCTCTTCTAATAGTAGAGATAGATCCAAAAAATTAGCAAAGAAACTTCAAGTTTTTCTATTGATTCTTACCACACAACCATACAACTATCACACATACCAATCTCTCTTTGTTGGCTTGTTGCTACTACTATCTTTCGTACATATATACGTACACATCATCAGACTGCATCATCTAGATATATTTGTAGATATGGCACCCATCCCCAAAGGCAGAGAGATCTATAAAACAAGAAGACAACAAAAGAGGACGAATCGACCGTACCTCGCCTCGGCTCACCAACCTGCTGCAGTGCTAGAGCAGAGCAGTCAGCTGAAGGACAGCGACGGCGGCACCGGCCGGCGCCGAAAGATGCTTGTCGCCTTCCGCCGTTACGTGATCCTCCAGCTTTGCGTTGCCAGCGCGCGCCGGCGCGGGCGCCGCCGGTGAGCTCTCGTCCGCGCGCTGCGGCGCCCGCTGTTCACACCGGGCAGTCCGCCGCGCCGTCGACGTCGTCGTCCTTGGTGTCGTCGTCGCTCTTGGGCTCGTCGCCGGCGGCGGCGGGGGCGACCACGCTGGCGCGGCAGAGCGGGCACGTCGCGTGGAGCTGCAGCCACGCGCCCACGCACGCCGCGTGGAACCGGTGCCCGCACCGCGGGAGGCTGCGCGCCAGGTCGTCGTCGCGGAACTCCGTGATGCACACCGCGCAGTCCTTGCCGCCGGCGCCGGCGCCGGCGGAGTAGACGGACACGGGCAGGGAGGACGCGATGTCCGGCTGGTCGAGGTGGAGGCCGCGCTGGCGCCAGGACGCCCTCGGGGAGGTGGCCGGCGACGTGTCGGCCGAAGCCGGCGCCTCGTCAGCGCCGGCCTGGGACGACGGCCCCCGCTTCCCGGAGAAGAACCGCCAGAAGTAGAAGAAGATGAGGACGATCATGAACACGTTGAGGCCGACGAGGCAGGCCGTCAGCAGCGGACCATGAGGCGCCCAGTGGTTGCTCGCCGCCGCCGCCGCCGCCGCCGTGGGGCTCGGGCTGCCGCTCTGTGCCGACGACATGGTTTCTGATCCAAGAAGAAGGCTTTCGACAGGATAAACAGCAGATGATGGCTGCCAATGTCGTGCATAAACCACAACCAAAGAAATCAGAAAACTTCTTCTTTTTCTTCTTTACAAACTAGATCGTGCTTTAAAAGTGATTACCAAGTTTCGAAATCGAATCGCACAAAAGAAACACGAGATCGCAACGATTCTTGAACCAACTAAGGATGCAAAGAGACCTAGCGAACAGAAGGGAAGATGGCAAATAAGAATTTGAGGAGAAGAGCAGGAGAGGAAGGAGGAAGGCGTGGTGTATGCAAGTGGAACAAATAGTGGTTTTTATAAAAGGTGGAATGGGGAGGTAACATCGGCTCTTTGGCTTTTGGGGGTTACAGAATGGTGATGGGTTTTTTAATTCCATTTGGTTTGACCGGGGTGTGGCTTGCTTCCAGTTGTATGCTAGGTCGGCTCCCTTAGAACTTAAATTAAATTAAAATTTAGCTTGTTAATTATATTTTACGGAGTGCAAGTCAAATGACGCAGTGCTTTGTAGTTATTTTTCTCCTGTTTGAAAAGTTTTTTAAAATTTCTAACATATTTTTCATATATTTTTGCACTGTCCATGACTTTTTTATTTATTTATTTTAGATTAAAAGTCTTAACAATTTTCAGCTAAAAGGAACAAGATCCAAGTTCATCGCATCACAGTGTGGTAGAAAGATGGATCATGATAGAGCTATGTATATTTTGTTTCTTTTGTTTTTTATGCATCGGAGGAAAAATGCTAATGTGCCATCCCTTCTCATTGGGGCGCGTGCCACGGTGTAGTTATCAACCGTCATATGTCTAGGCCGGTATAGTTACGCCCTGTACCAACAGGGGATGACATGATCAGCAGCATCATGATTGCTACAAACCAATTAATTCGCCCTGTACCAACAAAGAATGCATCCCCATCAGCATCGGTGTCACTGCAGCCTGCATCACGGGTGAACACTGTAGCTACAGTGAAATGTGCGCTTGTAGACGAAAAAAATCATGGGAAGCAGCAGGATTCGCCTAGGTTGGGGATTACTACAGCAGGAGCAGGAGCTGTAGACAGAAAAAATGATGCGAGCACTGTAGTTACAGTAACCGAACAGTGAATAAGGCGAATGGTCAAAAGCGTGTTCAAAAGTCAACGGTGACTTCTTTTTGTGGCCAGAGGTAGTATTATGCAAGATTTGTTGAATATAAAGGTCCAAATATATATGTTGGGCTTAGAATAAACAAAATGCAATCTCTCTCTTTGTAAAAAAATGGATATAAAAATATGTTCTAACATTTTTTTGTAAGTAGTAAATGAGAAAGTTACGGGGAATTTTAGGACATCGGTTGACTTGTCCTAACAAGAGTGGAGATGACATTGGTGATGCCATAATTGTGAAATAAGTTACATATAAGGGCTAAAATGTAAAGAACTAAAATATATGAAAATTTCATGTACTTGCGGATTTTGAAATGTGTAGGGTGGTTGAGGTTTTGTTGAGGCTTTTCTTTTTAGGTTTTTTTAGCATCCATGTCATTACAAAATGTCAGTTTCGTGTTTCTACCATTACATAGTATGTATTATCGTCAGTACCATTATTCCATCGCATACATGCCATTTTCAGCTTGAAATAACCCACATGCCCCTTTGACCACTTCAAATTTACAGGTAACCTACCACTTCCCCGCCTTCTTCCCAACTCCGACAACTTCTCTAGCCCCAGCACGTGCCATCACCGTTGGCCAAGCTTGTGCGATGCCATTGACCTTTTATCCGCGCCCTACTGGATCCAGTCCACATTGTCGCCCTTTGCCAAGACCATGCATTGCTGTCTCCCTTTATCCGCGCCGTCGCTGGATCCAGTCTGCACCACCATCGTTGGCCAAGCCCGCATGTTGATTTCGCCCTTCAACCGCGTCGCCGTTGGATCCAGCGTGCGTCGTCACCCTTCAATCATGTCGTCGTCGTCTCCCTTCAACCGCGTAGACAAGTTCATGGAACTCCAGGAGCACGCACGCGAAGGGTTCACGCGCCATGGTGATAGCGAGGAAGGACAACAGGCTGCGGACACAAAGCGGTGCGGGAGGTCCGGAAGGCTAGGGATGGCAATAATACCCACGGGTTTGGGTAACCGTGGGTACCTGACCCGATGGGTCGGGGTATAGGTGTCATTTCTTACCCATGGGTTTTCGGTTATGGGTACCCAAAATCAGCAGATATGGGCATGGATATTGTTTTGTACCCATGGGTACCCAGTGGATGCCCGAAATAATTGAAAATAACTATTTATAGTATGTGATTTAGTAATCAGTAGCCGTGACTTCAAATTTTTTGTTTATAGTGTGTGTGCAGCTCCGTCGCCGAGATTTCCTCCGTCCCCCAGGGGCCAGCCTGCATGCTAGGGATAGCAATAATGCCCACGGGTCTGGGTACCCGTGTGTACCCGCCCCGATGGGTCTGGGTATGGGTGTCATTTCTTACCCATGGGTTTTTGGGTATGGGCACACGAAATTAGTTGGTATGGATACCCAAGCGGGTGGGTATGCATGTGTACCTGTAGATGGAACTGGGTCTGGGTTTGGGTAATAACTTTGGGTATCAGGTATGGGTATGGCTCAGACGTATCCGGTAATACCCGCTCGATTGCCATCCCTAGGGAAGGCACACCTCGACAGTGGGGTCGCTAGATGCCATCGCCGCCATGAGGGACCTCAGCAGCAACAAGATCTAGAACATGGCAGCCACTCATGGTAGGAGCAGCGTGTACACAAGGCAGATCACCGGGCGGCCACCGTTGCAGAGTTGCTGGGAGCATGTTGGGCAGCACCCCCCCCTCCCGGGACCACACCATGTAGCTCGTGTGGTCGTCAGCAGTGCGGTTGAAGCCGCTATAGCCATCCGAGCACGCGCCGTAAGTGATCGCCTTGCCGTCATCCCCCTCCACCTCCATTTCTTCTTTGTTGCTGGTGAACATCTTAGCTCGTGTGCTAATAGGAGGAGAGAAAATGGAGAAAAAAGAAGAAGAAGGTATGTTTATTTGAGTCATTGCAGGCTGTAAATTGCCATAAATGGCATGGATGAGACAGAATTGGAATTATAATGACACCAATGAAAATACGACTTTGCAATGGCAAAAACGCTAAACAGATACTTTGTAATGGCATGGATGCAAAAACCCTTCTTTTTAAATGTTGTATCACTGACTGCACAAAACGATTTCTCCGTTTATTGTTAGTTACCAATTTTATCAATGGGTCAAATATAAATCCAAAAAATAATTGATACGTTTAAATTTAAACAAATATATCGTTTGTTCGTGCAAATTTGAAAATTAAATTAAAATTAAAATGTAAGTACCAAAATTTTTCCCTAGGCATTATAGCTGACAATGTATAGCATTTGCATTTGTTTCTTTCGTTTCATTTCCTAATCGAAGGTTAATTGAACTTTCAGAATTATTTTATAGCTATACTCGATGATGCGCCATCTATTTAACTAATTGACGAGATAGGGATGACATGACGTAAAATCAATAGGAACACGCACCCTATTGTCACGCGATGAATTCAAGTTGTCTGGATCGAATGCAAAGTAGTAAAATAAAATGAGGTAGGGTGATATTCGAATTCTTGAATTTTCATATAGAAATTAAATTACTTCTGTTCTTCATCTTAAAAAGACCAAATTGATATATGAAATAAAACAAGCTTATGTCGGCTCACAACTTGACCTGAAATTCCTGAGTGACGTGATCTACATAAACTTGAATTTGTAATTTTGTACGGTTTACTAAATTAAAAAAGGTTGTGTATACCTCCGCGTCATGCAAGCTTTACATTTTTTTTTTTAAGGCTACATTTCCCTGCCACTAATTGTTAGTGTAATACTCATCTTTATGAATTATAGCACTAGGATTTTCATCTGTCGTTAGCAACGATATTACGAATTAAGTGACGAAAGAAATTTTCGATTTGTTAAGCATGAATTGACCGCGGAAGCTGGGAGTTGAAGTTGACGTCGAGCATGCACATGCATGCATGTCAATAAGATACTAGCCACTTGAGTACAGGACCGCCACTACACGGCGCACATATCGCCCATTGCACCGTGGGCTAGCTGCTGATTTGGCATCCGAGTCACCAGCCTCCGGCTGCCAACGTGTCTATACATCACTGGTCGACGAGAGCTGCAGCAAATGGGGATGGAGAAACCGCCTCGCCTGCATTTGTTTACGCTCTATTCTATCTGAATCCTCCGGGATTAAACTAAAGGCAGAAGCATCCACTATTTTATCTGCATGTGATGATGCATCGGTGCTAATGACAGGTTATTAATTAGCAAACGATCAGAACAAGCTGGAAGGAGAAAGATCCAGGTACATTAGTTTTTTGTTGAAGTATAAATAAATTGTCCTCTCTTCTTCATTAGCTTAGGCTTTTGGGTGAATAGTTAGGGCATGCAGCTCAATAATTTTATATTGAAGAATTAAACGCCCAAGATCGTGATTTTTCTGGTGAATTAACTACAATTAATTGACGTGGGTGCAAAGGAACAGAACTATTAGTTAAAGCGACGAGTTTGGTAGCGAGCGGATCAATCCGTCGGCGCCGCAGACAAAAATGCTGAATTTTTCCCCCCGATCTTCTCTTGCCGACGTTGCCGTTCGTATTCTTGGAAGCTAGCTAATGCATCCTCTTTCTTCTTCTTCTTTTTTGAGAACAGAATCCTCTTTCTTGTAGAGCTAACTTACGCCACGCCACTTCTTAGTAAAAAAAACGAGGTGTCGAGAGAAGGCAGACGTATCAGTGAAGGGGAGAAGCATGAAAGTCTATGTGCATATTTGCGAGGTCAGATTGCGTGCTTCATTTTTTGAGAAATTAATGTCTAGCCGGCAATATTCGGTCCATAATTCTTCTGCCGAAATGGCTTGCCCTATGCTTCTTTCTCCTCTGTCTGCGTCCTGCTCCACTCCTTCACCTCTCCCTCGCCTGGCTCTCTATATTTATTATAGGCTATGTATACCCTTTGATGGAGGTCGGTAAAGAGGAAAACTCAGGCGAAGGGTATTTCTAGAACTCGTTGCTAGATCAGGTACTTGACTCTATTTAGAAGGCGAAGGATACTTCTAGTGGACGTTGTTTTCATGGTGGGAGTGGTTTAGCATATTCTTGAACTTGAGAACAACGTCTAGAAGAAGTATCCTCCGTCTTCTAAACCTAGAGCGAACTAACCAGGTTGTCAGTAATTTTTAGGAATACACTTCACTTGACTTCTCCCCTCAACTTAAGCCTCCGCCAAAGGGTGTATGCAGCCTAAGCTTACAATAGCTAGCAGGGAGCCGGTTAGGTTGGGTGAGGCTAGATTGACGAGAGGGTAGGAGCAGCGCTGAGGCAGTGAGAGTGCTTACTAGTTATGGCTGATGGCTGGAGACGATGGTGGAGGCATGCAAAGATCGCATATAGAGGAAGCAAAGACGAGTGGAGCTCTGAGCGAGGTGGTTTTCCAACGGTGCAAGGGAAGAAGCAGGGAGCTAATGCCATCGTTTGACAAACCAACGAGATTGTGTTCCCTACCAAAACCCTATGTGTGTGTGAACTACTCCATAGACTCGTAAAACTACAAAGAGCTGCATATAATTTGTTATTTGGTGCGTTTTGAGAGCACCATGCATGACCCATGGTGGGCCTAAGTGGGAACAAGGGGTGCACAATTATACACCTAAAATTTTTAAGAAAATTCTCATTGTCCAGTGGCTTTTGCCTTTGTCCCTTCCCTTCCCCTCCTTCCTGACCAAATCAAGCCCAAGTCCCCAAGCGACCGCTAGTCCACCTCAATCGCGAGCAAGGGCCCTGATAGGTAGGCTCCATGCGAACGCGCCTCTGCCCTGCCCAGCAGTCGGTCGCGCCATACACTCGGCAGGCTGGCTCCTGCAGTAGCGTAGCACTACAACTGCTCTAGCTGCCCGGCAGCCATGGAGCTAGCCTGCTCGACGGCCGACGCCCCCACGACCCTTTGTCCCTCCCCCCATCCCCCGCATGCTTGCTCGCCTGTCGCCAGCGCCGACGCCAACACACCTGATGGCCGACACCCCCAATTTTCCTTTGCTCCTCCACAGCACGCGGCATCTCTTCGCCGAGCACCGGCGCCAAAAGTGCCTGACGTCTGACGCCCACGCATCCCTCTGCCCCCTGCTGCTCGTCCGCCAGTCTAGTAGAGCAAGTCAACACTCGGCAAGTTGGCGGTAGTATTATTACAAATTTTGGGGCCATTGAGATTATGCCATTTTGCATATGGTCCATAGCGACATCCAAGCAAAGCAACTTAGCTAAGAATATATGCATATTGACATTCACCATATTGCTAGACATATGAGCAATCCTAGATGTTGTTGTCTCCATTTTCATTTGAAGTTTTGAACTATAAATGAACATCCATATTTTGATTTTCCATTACTTTGCATACTAGGGCGATTGCAAGATAATAATACAGTTTCACACATTTTAATGAGTACTCTGAACTATATTTTACGGAGGTGTCTAGTGGCTTGGCTAGTAAAACCCGCCTTCTCCAATCTATGAGGGCTGAGTGCTCTTCTATGGTGAGCAAGAGCACTGTCGCTATCATCCAATTTGAATTCTTTTATGTTTTTTCTAATTTCAAAAAGGGTCCTAATTATGCTATGCATACTGTGCATAACGCAAAAATTATGTATTTTGATTGTCTTTGCAAATTTTTGCTGATGACAGTTTTCTGTTTTTTCTCAAAAGCTTAGGCTCTTTCTTTGGTGTGGTGTACATGTTGGCCTTTGGCTTGTTGACTAGCTAAGAAAGATTGAGCGATGAAAACTCACCGAAAGTAATTGTTGGTCTATGAGCGTCAGATCTATCTACATCCTCCGTTTTCCTTGATTAAGGTAAGCTTGCTCATGCTGGAACATAAAAATATGTGTGAGAAAAGGATTTTATTGTCTTTCCGGCTCAATGGGCCAACTTTCACCTGCTAACTACGATAGGTTGTGATGGACAGGCCGTAATGAAAGGAGAGACAAAGGTACAACCCAACTCTTGGTGTCTCCAGCGTTCCAGCCAGCCCGTTAGCACTCAACAACAATCACAATCCAAGCACCCAACCGCTGGGCTACCTCCGATCTCTGTTTTACCGGACACAGATCTCTCTCTCGTGCCACTCACAGTGTTGGCACATTGATCTGGATACTGGATAAGATCTCATGTTAAACACATAATTTTCCACTGCGTGGCCTTGGATAACGAGACAAGCATCTCATGAGAGAGAAGAGCAAAGCACGCAGACGGAAGGAGTACTTGCAGGGAAAGCACGTACGCATGCGGGGCGGCGTGAATGAAAAGCGCACGCGTGAGAGCAGCCGCTGCAACGGTCACTTTACCTGCCCCCCCACTGCTCATCACTCATCACTCCACGGCCCCACCCGCTCGCTCATCAGCTCAGCTCAGCTCAGCTCGTGCCGACTCGTCCCGACGCAGTAACAAAATATTCGCCCAATCCTGAGAGCTTCGGCTTCCACGACCTTCTTCCCCATCATCCATCCCAAGGAGCCGACGCCGCGCGCGCGCGCGATTTGTCCAGTTGTCCTGTTTCACCGATCCGCCATTCGATCCGTTCCCGCGGATGGGCAAGAAGCGGCCCGTCATCCCGTTCCCGGCGGCCGCCGGCGAGCCGGAGGACCCGCCGCCCCGCCACTTCAGCGACTACGGCTTCGACCCTCAGCTTTCTCCGCCGGATCAGTTGAAGCGGCAGCCGGCGGCCAGGCGCCACCAGCAGCCGCCGCTGGAGTCCGCGCGGTTCAAGCTGCAGAAGCCCATCTCCAAGAGACGCAACCACCACAAGCAGCGCACCAACAAGCAGCAGCAGCAGCAGCGCCGTTGGTGGTGGAGCTCCGCCGCCTCCGCCGCGCTGCTCTTCTTCAAGCGCCCCGGCCCTACCTCCTCCGACCCCGCCGCCGGCGCCGCCACGTTCTGCTCCTCCCACAGCACAGCTGCTGGGCCCGCCCTCCAGGCGCGGCCACTGTACTTCGCCGACGGCGGCGACGACGACGACGCCGCAGCGTGCGCGTGCTGGGCGCCGGCCATGCGGTCCGGCCGCCTGGCCGCTGCCGAGCTGGGCGCCGCCTCGGCCGTGGT
The DNA here is from genome assembly GCA_036346415.1 of Raddia guianensis. NCBI lineage: Eukaryota > Viridiplantae > Streptophyta > Magnoliopsida > Poales > Poaceae > Raddia > Raddia guianensis. The sequence continues at coordinate 18,263,936 of CM070538.1, forward strand.
CCCCTACGTCAGCCTGATCAGGGACGTCAACCTCGGCGGCGGCGGCGCCGGAGCTCCTCCGGCGATGCCCATCTACCTCGTGACGTGAGGCCCTCTGCGGCGTCCTCGATTTGGGCCACGTGGTGCTTTCACTCTCTCTCCCCGTCCTCGTGTTTAGGTTTCTTCCTGAGAATCTTGGACCGCATGTCAGTGACTGCGGCTGGTAGTCAAACGGTCAAGTAAAAATGTACTTTTCTCCCTCTTCTTTGCCGTTCACACTTTGTAGCGTGTGCCTGTTATCCTTTTGGATTTGTGTGAAAAGCCCACGGCCAGTGGCCCTGCTAATGGGCTGGATTCCCATTTGGACTCGCTTTGGGTGACAGGTCGAGCATCCTGAGGGAATTTGATTTAATGTTAGTCCATGAAGTGCTTTGTTTAAAAAGGTGAGTTTATGGGTTGGAATGTGATGGGTGTTGAGCTAATTATTACTAAAGAAAAATTAAGATACTGAATTACCCCAGAGTTACTAACAAATTTAGACTTCTATTTATAATTGTATACCCCGTCGATGTTTGCAGTAGCTTACTCCATCCGTTCAGTTTTATAAGACACAGTTTGACTTTGACGCGATCTTCAAAACTACACTTTGACTGTTAGTATCTTTTATAATATATTGTTTATGAAAACAATATTATAGTCATTAGAAAGTATGTTTAAATACGAATTTAATGATACCATTTTGTATCGCAAAATCTTACATATCTTTTAAAAAATAGTTAATTATGATCACGAGGTTTCAATCTTATAATATGCATGTGCCATATAAAAATTGACGGAGTATTACCAAAAGTCCTCTTCACACCCTGATCTTGGACCAAATTGTTGCATGCTTATATAGAGCACCATTTTTGTGATGAACACATGAGTTTGATTTTTTTTTTTTTACTCTGCTGATTGCATTTGATAAAAGAACTTCTTTGGAGCTATGACTCATGAAGTGCATTGTCACATCCTCATTTTCAATAATATTTTAGAATGAACATGGCAAATAAAAAAACATTCTAGTTTTTCAAAAACATTTGTATTTCTATTTCAAACCATTTACAAGAGATTTATTAAAAAATTCTAATTGTATTCCCTAAAAAACCGAGGTTCACCCTTCCTCTTCGTATCCTCGCCTGCAAGGAAATCCTTTCTCTTCTCCCGCAATTGGACCCTCCCTGCCATCTCAGGGAGGCAAGGCCGGATTGAAAGGCTTTGATTCTAGCTGGAGGTGATGATCTTGGAGGTAGAGGTTGTTGGGCGTGCAGCTATGACTCGTAATGTGATGACGATGATGAGGACTACAGGAGGAAGAATACGAATATTGGTCCAAAGAGTAGGGTGCATGTTGTACATCCTTTGCTCGTGGAATAAAGTTTAGTAGATTGTATTAGGTTCTATGGATTTTAAGTTGCCATATTGTATCTTGTCCTACTTGTCAATTGTTGTGTGTTGTATCAGGGCTATGCGACACTTATATAATAATTTATTTTTGCTGACAATGCATCACTCTATTTAAAACAGTGTATACTAGTTATGATCCTTGGGACTAGTACAAAATGCATAGGGGGATTTGGTCCTTTCGACTGGATCTTGATACTTTTCTCGATGCCACTTTCTATGACGCCTTTTAAGTGCCATAGAAAAGGCTTTCAAGGGTGTTTATAGCCTTTTTGGGGGCATTTATAGATGCCATAAATTATGTGTTGTGTTGTAGTGAACTCTAATAATGTTTCAAAAATGTAACTTTGACGACCATAGAGATGAAGTAAAACCATATAATTCAAAGTGGGGAATAGGAAAATAAAGTCGTTGTATAAACTTGAAATTTTGGAATGCAAAACTTAAAAAACTGGGACTAAGGCCCTAGAAATAAAGGGTCGTTTTGCAACATCAGAGAAACTCAAGGATTGTAATGCAAAACAGCATAATCATTAATCTTTAGAAAAAAGCTCTGATCTTTTGGCCGCCTCAGATTTTGCCACTAAAGTCCAAAACCAAACTTAAAGTGGCTAATTCCCAAAACCAGACGGGACCAGTCCATTGACTAAATTGTTGGTGGTTTTATATGATGTAGGGTGGTTTTTTTTGCTTACGTGGCAGCAACTTGTCATTCAAATCACGTAGTAACGTGGCCTTTAAAACAACATGAATTTTGTTTATATAACTAAACTTAAATTTATTATTTTTAAAAACTATTTTTTTCAATTTTAAACTCCCAAAAATTTAATTTTAAATTTTAAGATCCCAAAATTCAAAATTTTTTTTCAAATTTACATAATGGTGGGGAGAGAGAGAGAGAGAGGATAGTGTGGACGATGAGGTGGAAGGCCATAGACGCATTTAACAACCATATGGGTTGCCACCTTAGCGCTAACGACTGCTCTAGTGGTTTTGAACTTTTCGTGTTAACGATAACAAGTTTAGAGAGCTGTAGAAATAAAAGACAAGTTCAGTGACTAAGTGTGAACAATTTAAAATTAGCTGGCTACAACACAATTTTCTTTTATATACTATAGGCACTTTAATTAGATTTTTTACATACATGACATTACAAAGTTCGTTTTTCTCCGATTTATCGTTACAAAACACATATTCTTTTTAAAGCCATTACTTTTGCAACTTTGTATCACAGATGCCATTATGAGGATTTTCGGGCGATTGAGTGATATACGCGACACGAATACGAGAGGAAATACGAAAATACGCCCTGACGACTAGGCTCCACTAGTCAGATATGAATCCCGCCGAACTAAAACTCCCCAACACGGTCCGACCCGACCGTATCACATGAGGATCTCACCAGAGGCCTACTATGTGGTTCTACGATAAGAACTGTGGAGAAGATGATGTCATCAATGAAGACAGCCAGATCACTAGCTTTCTTGATATGTATTGGGACGAGTTGAGGCCTAAAATTATGGTAGGCATGTTTGATTCCCCAATTGCGTGTGCTCCTGGGCCATCAAAGCCTTCTGCTTCCAAAGTAGATTTCCCTTGGACAACTGAAGCACCCCCACCACTAGATCCATTTGTGGATAATACTGAGGAGTATGTGGGTGTGGGTGATGAGCACTTGTACATGGGCAGTTAGCCAATTCCAGATGAACATCCTGCAAATAATCAGATGGATGCTAGCCTCATTACAGTTGTCATAGAGAAAGCAGAAGTGGATGATGCAGACCCAGCAGAGGTGATATTGGGCCAGTACCCTGAGAACCCAAGCATACACATTGGAGCTAGATTTGCTGACATGTCTGTCTTTAGAAAGGCCATTAAACATCATGTTGTGTTGAAGAGATTTGTGATTATGATGCATAACTCAGGCACCAAATGATTCATTGGGTTGTGTGAGCACAAAGGATGCCCCTGGCGCATCCATGCTTCCGTGGTGCAGGAAGGGGCTACCATCATGGTGTGGCCCCATCTTTAGTTATGTTTTTTCATTTTTATTCACCAATATGTACTGACTTGTACTCCTTTCCATTGCATTGTGGATATTGCGGATAAAAACTTTGAATGCAATGCACAATTGCCTAACTACAAAAATGTTTGGGACAAAGATGACAAGCCAGGATCCTCCGCCATCTAGTCGTCGTCGCCGTCGTCGGAATCAACATTGCATCGAAGAACCTTAAAATCGCCCCAAGAACCCTAGAAATCCATTGGGGGAATTTTCGCCCGAAGTGGCAGATGCTGTCGGGTCCGACTGTGTTGGGGAGTTTTAGTTCGGCGGGATTCGTATCTGACTAGTGGGTCCCAATCGTCCAGGCGTATTTTTGTATTTTCTCTCATATTCGCGTCGCGTATATCACTCAAATAATCCAAAAATCCTCAAAATGACATCCTTGATTCAAAGTTGCAAAAGTAATGTCTTTAAAAAGAATAGGCGTGGACTTTTGTCGCAACCCCGGCTTCACCGGGATCTACTCATGACCCATTACTAGTCCCAGAGATCAATACTAGCAACTCATGAGCGACTTGGGTCGAGTATCACAACACAATCATCATAACTAAGAAAATATTATGATAATGCAAAAGTAATTGTATCATAACCACTTATTACAATAGTATGATTAGATCCATATAATAATATTCAGAGTAGCGGAAATCCAATTGATATGCAAGAATAAATATGTTGATGCTCTCTAATCCAACCCTTGAGCGATAGCTAATCTTCCGCAAAGTCCGGCACAGAATCCTCCTGATCCTGCAGGCAAACTGGGACCCAGAATGCACGGGTATAACAAGAACAGGGTGGTTAATTTGCATAAACACCTATTCTAGTCAATATTAATTAAAATATTGTAAAATCATTTGTGGAACAATTAATAAGGTGAACGACTCCCCAAGGTAACAAACAGAGCTCGACTTCGAAAGCCCCTCTGCACAACTACACAAGTCTCGAATACTCAAAACCAAAACCAACCCATCAGGTTATTAATAAACACATGAGACTACCATGTACGGCCTACCTCCCCTCCCATAACCGTGGGAACGGCTATCATGATAGTTTTAACTCTACAGAGTGTAGCACACTTTACCCATAAGCCGAGTGGTACTTTTGCATCTTAGCTCTTCCTTAGGAGCCCAGACCAAGTAACAATACAATTAACACCGACACCCCCTCATGATTTACCAACGGACCGCAGCCCGATCTTTTCAAAGTAAAGTGTGTTAACAGTCTTCTCTAACTACTAAGCCAGGACTAGCACATGCAGGCCTTACATGCTTAAGCTAGCACTTATGGTTACGCTTGTTCGGTTTGGCTGGATTGGCACACGTCCAAAGTCCTTAGACCAAGGTGACTACCTCCACAACAATCCACATTCCACAAAACCACCCGACTATGCCACCTTTAGTCAACACACGCCACGTAGGTTTTAGTTGATTAGATTAAAGTAACTCAGCATCTCCAATCATACCAAGTCACAAGAATAATTAAATGATGAACCTAATCAACTACCAACCCACGAGCACTAGCATCTATGGATAGGCTAGGAATAACAAATAAGGCGGCAATAAAGGGCTAATTCACAGGGTCAATGACGCAGTGTGAATAATAGGTTTCTACCCTTCCCATCATTTTATGCATGAGAAAAATAAATAGAAACAATAAACGGGTGAGTTTTGTAAATTGGGAGAGCAAGATGCAACTATCTTGCCTTGTAGTACTCCGGGTCTGGAATCCTCCTCCGATCGGCTTCTGGAAACCTTCCGAACAACGAGAATACCGACAATCTACACGTATATGCATATATGCAAGAAACAGCAAAACAATCAACAAAACATATATCTCAATAAAATATATAAAATTCTAGGGGATTTATGGAAAATAATGGCTCTGGAATCACCTAATTTGAAGTTCGGATGCTCCCGGAACAATTCCTGGAAGTTTTGGGAAAATCAGAAATTCCAGAAAAGAATAAACTGATTTAACCGGCCCAAACCGGACCGAACCGGCTCAACAGCGACGCAGCGGCAGCGAAGGGACACGCGGGCGGCTGGCGATTAACGCTGTGACAATGGCCGACGCGAGCGCCGACGCGTGGCGGGCGGCGGGGTGGCGTGGGCAACGCGGCGGTGACGCGCGTGGCGGAGGCGAAGCGTGGGCGGAACGAACGCGCGGCGACACGCGAGCGGCGGCGGCGGGCTGGCGGGAGGGCCGACGTGGCTAGGCGGGGCAGCCGAGGCGGCGGGCGAACAGTGTCGCTCCGGGAGGGTTGGCGGCGGATGCAGGCGGCGCTGCCGCTAGCTGCTTGAGGTGCCGGGGCGGCGGCGGCGACGGCGGCGGCGGCGACGGCCAACTCCGGTGAGCTTTTTCTTCCTCGATTCTACACCAAAACCGACGATCCAAGTATCCATCTGGACCGCCTCGACGAGATCTTCGACATGGCACCATCTAATCTTGAGTTTGGCCACGGCACAGAGAGGGATCTGTAGAAAAAGGTTTCGGTGGGAGGGATTTTGATGGCTAGGGTTTGGGACTTGAGGGATTTAGTGATGAGGACTTGGGACAGGGGTCTTGGGGTGTTTATATAGTGGTTGGGTCGACCATGGGCAGGCCTCCAATAGGTAGAAGTTGAATTGGGTTCTAATTCTACACCGAGTAGGTTTAGGACTCCTTAATTTTGGTATTTTTGCAAATAAACGAATTTGGACTTGGGCTCCAAGATCTAGGCAGGTTTAGGCCTCAAATATGTCTCCACCAAGTTTGGGCTTGGGTCTAGCACGTTTGCTCGTCATTTCATTGAGTCGACGAGCTCCCGGCAGACCGGCGTCGCACTACGGAAACACAGGCTAGCCTTGGGCTTTGGTCTTGAAAATCGGAGGGTGACTAAAACATGGCATTTAGGGTTTTTGGGAATTTTTTCAAAATTTTTCAAAAAGGTTTTCTAGGGTTTTGGCTTAAACCTTAGTTTAAATTAATTTAAAACAGTGTTTCGTATATAATAATTCCCTTTTAATTTACTTTTAGGTTTTCGAAAATACAAGTGACATACGACAAAATAGAGGATGTCACAACTTGGGGTCGGACGTCCGACGCTGCAGCGTCGGACGCCGACCGATTCAGCATGAACAAAGCTCCCGTCTAAACACCCAAAAGCCATATATTTGCATGCAACGACGTCAACGAAAAGATTCCTTTCAGTTTTCTCTTTCAACGGTCATAGATTTTGACTAGTTGCTACAATGTACGAATCGTTTACACCGCTGTGTTTCTCGCATTTTTACGAACAAAATAAGACCAATGTTGCTATAAAAAAATTACTGAAACAATTTGTTATTCTAATGAAACAATTAGTTTAGCCTGTTGAAACAATATGGCTAGCCTGCTGAAACAATTACTTTTGCCTAATGGACGTATAATCAAGTGAAACAGTTAGTTTAGCTTATTGGAACAATATATATCGCATGCTAAAACAATTGTTTTAGCCTATATGAACAATATATATAGCATGCTGAAACAACTAGTTTAGCCTATTGAAACAATTTGTCTAGCCTGATGAAATAATTTATACAGCCTGTTGGAATAATATGTTTGGCATGTTGAATCAATTAGTTTAGCCTATTGGAACAATTTATATAGTCTGTTGAAACAATTGGTTTAGCTTATTGAAACAATATTTTTGACCTGTTGGACCAATTAGTTTAGCATACTTGAACGATATGACTAGCCAAGTGCAACAATTAGTTTTTTCTACTGAAACAATATGTCTGGCGTGCTAAAACAATTAGTTTAACCTATTGGAAACAATCTGTATAGACTGTTGAAACAATTTGGCTAATAAATTTTTTTAAAAATAATAATAAAAATATTTAAAATGAGTTAATTAGGATTTTAGATGAATTATGAAATTTGTTCCATGCATTTTTGACTCCATATGAAATAGATACAAAAATGAGAAAATCAAGTAGAAAAAAATGAAACGCTGTTTTTTTCTAGCAACAACATTAGCAAGGCGTGCGTGCGGTTGGAGCTAGGCCACGCAGCTGGGCCACGGGCGTCCAACACGGTCGGACGCCTGGACAGAAGCATTACCGAAAAGAATATATGTTTTATAATGGCAAATCGGAGAAAAGCTAACTTTGTAACGCCACGTGCGTAAAAAATCCATTTTATTTGATGTTATTATGTGGCTTTCGTGATTTCGACGCAGCCGTGTTCGGTCAACAGTCAAAACGAAGGAAAGTTTTCATTCCAAAAAAAAACTCTCTAATTTTCTCCTCTCCAATTTTTGTAAAAAAAAGTTCAAAGTCCAAACTCCAAACGGCAAGGACTCATCTCCCCTTTCCTTTCCGTTGCGCCCCGCTCCTCCTCGCATTTCCCGCATCGCCGAGGAAACGAACCCACCGAGACCGATCGATCGGAGGAGCGAATAAAGCAGGCTCGCCGGCCGATCGGATCGGGCCCTCTCCGCCGTCCGGCCCAGGCGTTTTGCTCCGCGCGAATCTTCCATGAACGTGGAGCGGCCGGCGGCGGAGCGCCACGGGCCCCTCCGGTACGCGCGGATGCCGCCGGAGCCCAAGGAGGAGGCGCCGGAGCGGCGCCCCGAGGTCCTGGCGGCCTCGGCGTCGGCGTCGCTCCGGGTGCCCGAGGCGGCGCGGGCGTTCGAGGAGCTCCCCCGCGCGGCCATCGTCGCCGTCTCGCGCCCCGACGCCGGCGACATCACCCCCATGCTGCTCTCCTACACCATCGAGGTCAACTACAAGCAGGTCCGCGGTTCCCTTCCCCCAGCCTGCCTCCCTCCCTCGTCCGTTTACGATTCCATATGCCTCGAGGTCTTTTTTATTTTTTTTGGTTCTGGGGTTGATGTCGAGCTCAGCCTGGAGACCTGGGAAATCATGTGAGCTCGTTGCGTCACGATGCTGATCAAGTTAGGCTTTATCATTCGATTGGATGGTGGCAATAATTGTAGGTAATGAATTAGTTGTTGGGTGAAATCCATTACCAAGTTACATGTTCTAGTTTAGGTTTGATGGTAGTTTATAACTGCAGCTAATTAATTTAGTTGTTTGATGAAATCCTCCATTTAGTTTGAGGCCGTCACGCACTCTAGTTGATGTGCTGGCCAGCAATCCAGTATGTCAGCTTAGCAGATGGGACTTGAGCATTTGAATTAAGGGATCGATTTTTTTTTATTGAATTTATGGTACAAGTATTGGGACTCAAACAGTAAGGTGTTTCTGTGCCATTGTGGAGAGGTTCATTTCGTTGCTTTGTGCTGGAAAGATTAAGTCCTTTTTTATGGAAGTTTGTTGCGTGATTATGCTGAAATTGTGATGCTGCTTGGCATAGATTCAGTTCCTGCTCACGGGAAGTTCTCCTCAAATTGTTTGGTTCTTTCTTGCTGTGTATGGATGTGCAAATTTGATGGTGAGGAACTGCACTATCTAGGCGCAAGTGCAACAATGTGCTAATACTTCCTCACAAGCCACTCGCTATAACTTTTGTGCTTCTCTTCCTTAACATTTGCTGAAGATACATGGTTTTCATTTGGTTACAAAAAATTGGGGGAACATGCATTTATTGAGCTGGCTGGTTTTTAGATAAAATTTCCTTGAATTACTGCTTGTTATACTTGGTGGTTTTTTTTTTATGACATGAGATGAGCCAATTTGTATACACAAGCTTCTTTGTTGACCCTTTATATTCTGATGATTCATGTCAGTGACATGTTTTTGGCCCTAAGTTAATTACCTAATATGATCAATCTGGTATATTGGAACTAGGGATTTTTAGACTTAAAAGAACAGTTTGACAAACTGAGTTGTGTAGCTGACATCAATTTTATAAACTGAAACCTATCCTAAATTAGTATACTGTCACAATTTTGACTTGTTACATTTGGAGTCACAGTCTAATGTTGAGTATTGATCAATCTGTTCTCAGCAATTTGGTGCACGCTATAGTTGTCAAAAGGTTGCCAAAGCAGTTTCTGTTACCTTTTTGTTTGCATCTTACCATGCATCAGGGACCTTTGTGGAGCACATGTTGATAATCAGTTCACCACTTGGTACAAAGTCAGAGTAATCCTGCTCTGTCACCCCTAACACCCCCCTCCAGGCCCGCACACACACAAAAATATTATAAAAAGAAAAAGAAATCCTTGTGGAACACACATGTCCCCAAATCTCTCGCTACTTGTATTGTATCCTTTTCTGTTTGTGGTATTTATTTACTTCCTTCTGATGTCTATTTCCTCCTTTTGCCTTTTGTGGTGTCATTATTTCTATAAAATACAAATGTTATATGTGCACTGAATAATGTGTGCTACTTCTACCAGTTTAGGTGGCGTCTATACAAGAAAGCTTCGCAGGTTCTCTACCTACACTTCGCATTGAAGAAACGAGAATTTCTCGAAGAATTTCATGAGAAGCAGGAACAGGTTTGTTACAACATTGTGATTAATGAGAACTTTTTAGGAGGAAGAATATATGGTTCCCTCTAAAGATGGTACAACTAGTAATAACATTCATTTGGATAAATGGTAATAAATGGAGGAGGAATGGAAGTATGTGCAAAACTAATAGGGAAGATACAAGGAGAGCTTTCATATCAAATCAAATGGATTATAGTTTGTTTTGGTTGTTGGACAGCTCTTGATCTTTCATGAAGAGAACAGACGCTTGAGATTAGGGGTCTCAGCTAATGAAAAGAGGAAACAATTTTAACCTGGTATTTTTAGTACATTTGTCAGGTTCAGTGGGGCGCAGTACTCGCGCAGAGCCCGTGCCTGAAAAGGTTGCTGGCTGTGCAGCTAGCTACTTGGGTCCGTAGTGATCTTCAATAAAGATAATATTAATTGATAAGATCAGTTTGTTAACTGGCTGTTAGTTGGTCAGGTTGTTAGCATTTTGTTAGCCGTCGATGGACTGGTTGTTAGCTGGTTTGGGCTGTTATAGCCAACTGGAGGAAAACGAATAAAGTTAAGCAGCAGAATTATTGCCTACCATCTCTCTCCTTCTTCCTCTCCACACTGCACGCACAACACCTTGTTGTGTGTGTCTTCCCTGCCGATGGTGCCGCCGTTTTAATCCGCCGCTGCGCAAGTCTAACCACCAGTACTATCTAAGGAGTTGGGCACATACCAATAGTACATAACAGACGCAAAAACTTCTTCCATTATATACTTTGGTTTTATAAAATATAAATAATTAAATAGTAATTAGTGGTGAAAGTTGCATTTTGGAGGCTATGTCTATGCCAACAACAATATGATTTGTGACCGGAGGGAGTAATATAATACCCCAAACAAAGAAGATCTGGTTAATTATTCTTGGGACTCATTTTATTCTGGAGTGTGACACGGTGACACCTACATTTTCCTCCTCCCTTCTATTGATTTTTTAATCAATTAGCTCTTGGATAAATGTCAGTATGATTGAGAATAGTCTATTTTAAGCATACAATACTGAGCTGACTTCTATATATTGCAACTGAAGGTCAAAGAATGGCTCCAAAATTTGGGAATTGGGGATCATATGCCAGTTGTACATGATGAGGATGAAGCAGATGATGTGAATGTTCCTTCACAATATGACGAAAACTCTATTAGAAATAGGTAAGCCTTTTAGTAATGTACTAGTGACTGATGTATACTTATGCTTTATCACATTGCAAATGTCAATTAGAGCAGTTGAGTCTCCATATGTTATTGTTATCCCATGCATGCAGTAAGCAAGGCATTGAACCTGTTCTGGCAGAAATGTTCCTTCAAGTGCTGTTTTGCCCGTCATTCGACCAGCTCTTGGACGACAACAATCTATTTCTGATCGAGCAAAAGTTGCCATGCAAGAATATCTGAACCATTTTTTGGGGAACTTAGATATTGTCAACTCACACGAGGTACAAAAGGCTTTGTGCACTTCATTGTATTATTTCCACTTGTAACTAAGCAATAAAATGCCATTTAGAATAACCTATCTGGTATCTTCTTAGTTGTATATCTGAGACTGAACTATCTTTCAAAATATAGGTCTGCAAATTTTTGGAGGTGTCACGCTTGTCATTTTTACCAGAGTATGGGCCTAAATTAAAAGAAGACTATGTTTCAGTTGGGCACTTGCCAAAAATTCAGAAGGACCATAAAGGGAAATGTTGTTCATGTGGACTGTTTAGCTGTTGCAAGAGCAGCTGGCAAAAGGTATTGGGATTTTAATATATTTCAGTTCTGTATATTGCTATTAGTTTGCATTGCTTTGGGGCTGCTAAATTGATTTTTTTTCAATAGGTTTGGGTTGTCCTAAAGCCAGGCTTCTTGGCTTTACTTAAAGATCCTTTTGATCCAAAGCTTTTAGATGTCATTATTTTTGATGCATTGCCTCATATGGATATAAATGGAGAAGGCCAAATTTCTCTAGCAAAAGAGATCAAGGAACGCAATCCACTGCATTTTGGTTTCCAGGTACCTTCTCCATTTCAAAATATCCCGTGTCCAGTAACCCGCAAATGCTATGTCATTTAAATTTATACTCACTACATTTTTCCATTCTACCACTCTTAAGATCATAGTTATTTACTAGGATAGAAGTTGAAAAGGACCAAGCAAGCTCTATAATCTCAAGATTGCCTAGACATCTTCTAGAAGTGCCATAGAAAAGTTGGTGCAAACATTTTTGCACTGTTGAAGAACTTAAGAGTTAGGGCCAGCTTGTTGGTGTCTTGTTGTCTTGTGAAATCTATTTAGCATGCATCTTTAATAGACTGTACTAAGATTTACACTTATGGCTTGCAAACAGATCCTATTAACTATTTATTATTGCTATCTCTAGAAAAGTATTAGTGATTCCGACTTCTGAGAAGCCACCGTAATTGATACAGCTGACACTTTCTACGATAGTTGTCATTTGAACACCAATCTACAGCCAGCTGTTATGCATCAAGATGTTACAAATCACAACAAATATTCTTTAGATTTTCTGCGCTATGAAGGCAGATAGTAACATCTGAAAAGTACGCAAAAATATAAGGGCTGTCAACCTTGTTGTTTTCTTGAGTCAATTAATTTGGTTATATGATTTTGATAATGTCTTAGCCCCCTTCTTTCTTTTTTGTCTCTGTTGAGTCTAAATATCTTAGTGCTGTTCATTGGAGAAAGGTGTCTTCAGGTGGCCGGACAATAAGGTTACGAACAAGAAGCTCTTCTAAGGTTAAAGATTGGGTTACCGCAATAAATGCTGCTCGACAACCTCCAGAGGGCTGGTGTTATCCTCACCGTTTTGGTTCATTTGCACCTCCAAGGGGTCTGTTGGAAGATGGAAGTATGGTGCAATGGTTTATCGATGGGCAAGCTGCATTTGAAGCAGTCGCTTCCTCCATTGAGAATGCTAAATCAGAGGTTGCCTTTTGTAGTATTTTCAGCAGTTATTGAGGATAAAGTATCTGTCATATTGCATACGTCTTAAGATATTTGTGTAATTGAATTTTGATGCAGATATTTATTACTGGTTGGTGGCTCTGCCCAGAATTGTATCTCCGACGCCCATTCCAACATCATGGGTCATCTAGGCTTGATGCTCTACTAGAAGCAAAAGCTAAGCAGGGTGTGCAGGTATTTTAATTGCTGATCGGAAGATGCTAAGTTGCTAACAACATGTTACATGAAGTTTATGGTGTTTATCAGCCAACCCTTGTCACTTGGTCCACTTCTAGTTATGGATGTCGACCATGTGAGTTGTAGATGTTTGCATCATACATCTTTCGCAGATAAGCTACTTCACACATGATGGCCTGCTCTAGTATTTTAAGGGTTTAGTTATGACCATACAAGGTCAAACATGAAAGAGGAAAAATACAAGTGCACCTCAAGTTTGGCAGTGTCTCAAAACACCCCTGCATTCTAGCCTCTTCGCTTCCTACATGTCCTTATTCTCACTTTGCACATGTTGTAAGTGATGAGTTGGTCAATTTCTTTGAAGCCATACAATATTTGTAAAATACTAGCTAGGTTGCTTTATAATATTCCTATGAGTAGATGACGGATCTGTGGAAGGTGCTGATTTTATTATTTCTTTAATTTCTATATATGGGTTGCCAGGGAACTTTTTTGGTCAATATTTGAATCTTGGACATCTATTGTATTATATACAAAAGTATATGGATTGACCACATGAAAATAATACCATTTTTTTCTTGTGTGATATTCTTATAAACATAGTTTTATTATCTTTACCGGTATATTATGGTAAATTATCGTATTCTAAGGCTTCATTGGGTACCATGACAAGTCGTAAGATTTTTTTGGGGAACATAGGTGGTATAGAGTACCATGACAGGCATCACTATTTTGACTTATGCACTTAAGAGTGTTAAATCGCAGAATGTAAACTATGCCATTTTTTCATATTTACATTGACCGACACTATTTTATGGAGTAGACTGACTGTGACCATAAAAGCATTTACATTGACCTGTATTATTTTATGGAGTAAGACTGATTACATGACAAAAAAAGAAGCAATATCATATTGCTGATAGAGAGATAATTTCTAACGGTTTATTTTTACTGGGGCTTTCTTGCAGATTTACATTCTTTTGTACAAGGAAGTGGCTCTTGCATTGAAAATTAACAGCTTGTACAGTAAGCAAAGGCTGCTTAACATCCATGAGAATGTCAAAGTTATGCGTTACCCGGATCATTTCTCAAGTGGTGTATATTTGTGGTATGAACGCCTTTTTGCCTTTTCCTATGTTCAGCAAGACTATTTAATTATGAAAAATTAACTCTCTATATTGCCTTTAAGGTCACACCATGAGAAAATTGTGATCGTCGATAATCAAGTATGCTATATTGGAGGTCTTGATCTGTGCTTTGGTCGTTATGATAGTCCTGAACACAAAGTTGCAGATTTTCCTCCTGTTATATGGCCAGGGAAGGACTACTACAACCCAAGGTAACATGACTATGATACTGTCTTTCATCCATCCTTATGATAGCTTTAGATATATATGATAAAGTTCCCATGTGTTTCTTCAGTTTACCTGAATTGACCTCTATACATCAGGGAATCCGAGCCAAATTCTTGGGAGGATACAATGAAAGATGAGCTGGACCGTACTAAATATCCTCGTATGCCTTGGCATGATGTTCAATGTGCTCTCCATGGTCCACCTTGTCGGGATGTAGCAAGGCATTTTGTTCAGCGCTGGAATTATGCAAAGGTTAGTTGGTCTACTTATCTAAGAATGCATTTCTCCCTTCATTATCGTAAATTTCCTGTTATATTTTGCACAGAGGAATAAAGCTGCAAATGAGCAAGCAATTCCCTTGCTGATGCCTCATCACCACATGGTAATTCCACATTACAAGGGCAAAAGCAAAGAAACAAATGGTGAGGCTGAGGGCAAACAAAATCATGATAAGGATGTTGATGTTCAAAGGTCAGCTTCCTTGGCATCACGGGTGTCATGTCAGGATGTTCCATTGCTTTTACCTCAAGAGCTTGAGCCTCAGGCATTGCCTGATGGAGATTTGGTGCTGACTGGTTTAGACATCAACCATTCAGATCACCAAAATAAAACAAGCTTTAATCAGCCTTTGCTCAATCGAAAAGCAAAGTTGGATTCTTCTCGTCAGGATTTACCTATGAGAGGTTTTGTTGACGACGTCGGTTCCCCTTTATATTCACCTATTAGACATTTTGATTCATCGAAAGAAGATAGACATCACATGGATAAGAAGTGGTGGGAGATGCAGGAGCGAGGACATCATGTTGCTTCAGCACTTGACATTGGGCAAGTTGGCCCAAGGGCAATTTGTCGTTGTCAGGTCAGTATTTTGGTACTGTGCAGTAAATTCCTAATTAATTTATTGGTGCTGAAGAATGAAGAGTTATGGACAAGGAACGTATGATGCTATGTTTATGTTATTTAGCCGAACGCTTATGCTTTAAAATCACATGTTTTGCTTTCTAAAGATTGGGTTTATATGTTGTTTCGGGTTGTTCACAAGTACAATGTTGAATACAACAATACAACATTAAGAAACTGATAAAAGCCAACATATTGTAAGGTGTAAGTGTAACACAAATGTTGCCGAAAGGGGAAAGCTTTACAAGTTACCAAATGATATTATTTTAAGTTTGAGTTGAATCACAGTGCTAGTAGTCGTTAGGCTCTTGCCAACAGGTGATGCATTAGCGCACATTCTAGGTGAACAAAATAGGCTATAAAGGTAGAACTTACCTAATCGTGTTCTACCATCTGCTGTGGTATTTGTGCTCTGTTAATCATTTCCGTGCGCTACGATTTGGGAGCATGATCTTACATGCCTTCCTGGGAGAGGGAACACAAGTAGTTGATTGATGGTGGGCGGGGTCACTGGTCCAGACCCCATAACCTCTACAGGTTGGTGCCATTGCGGAGAAGAGATGGCACATGGGGAGATGCTGGCGGAAGCAAGGAAGCAGGGAGTTTGACTTGACAGGGAAGCAGAGAGACAGCTAGGCCAGGAAAAGGGCTCTCTACAAGATGCTCGAAAAGGCTGAAAAGTGTATATTAAAAATCTTTTGAGATATTTGAAAAAAGCCACACATAGCCCTGAAGAAATAACTACAAAGTGTTGCAGCATATATCCTGTACAAAAATGACAAATTCGAAGCTGTACCGTTTAGTTGGCTTTTAATCCCGAAAAGAAGAAGGGCTGAGCAGCTGGGATATACCATCCTGCTGCCCATTGGTTAGTGTAGCACGCAGGCATTGAACCAAAAAGGGATCGTGGTCCCTTTCAAAGCAGGACAGTGATACATCATGGAATGTAGTGGAATTTAGTTGAAAAATACGAAAGAAAGGGAACTTGTTTTTTTAAACCAACAGAAAAATGGAACTGAAATAACTACTTTTGTATATGAGCAGAGCCAGGCTGTCTCTTCAACCTTAGGTGGTGTCTCGTCGCTGTTTTGGTCTCAGACCCTCAGTTTACTATTTAGACACAAGTAAATGTATAATTCTAATCTAGTTTTGGCTAGAAGAGAGAAGGCTTTATGGATAAAGTTAGTTATTCTGAATTTCTTGGTAATTTTAGCTTTTCATGGTGTGATAAAATATTAAGTGGTTGTTTGCATATCCAACTTGTATCCAAATAGAAAAGCAGCTTCAAGAAACTTTTGAGTGAATATGTTCCATACCAGATGAACTTGAATATGAGCTGTCACTGTCACTGTCTCTGCTTGCTCACTGCTTATTGGAAAGGGCTAACCTTTTGTAGTTTGAGACATACTCCCTCCATCCAACTTTGTAGGTCACATTTTTTTAATCATCTTGTCCATAAATATAAGTCTTGTTTTATACTCTTAATGCAAATTAAGTGTGTTGTTCCATCCACGTCCCTATTTCCGAACTTTATTTGGAATTCGCCACATGCATACATTGGAATTAGCAATTACAGATGATATATATAGGTAGTATAGTCATTTCATTGACTTTTTGGTCTATGTGCAAAACAAAACTTGAACTGAACGACTATATAATAGAGTTTTAGAATACATGTATATCAATTGCATTAAATACTTTGAAGTAATCAATGAACCTATATTTTGGCTCAGGTTATTAGAAGTGTTGGTCAGTGGTCTGCTGGAACCACTCAAATTGAAGGAAGCATCCACAGTGCCTACTTTTCTCTAATTGAAAAGGCAGAACATTTTGTATACATTGAGGTTTGCATTCTTTGAAGATGTAAACTCAGTTTCTAGATGTTAGTAGGGTTTGTTAGATAATAATCTGAAACTGAATGCGATGTTCATCATGTGTTCTTGTCTCTTTCTTATTTTGCAGTTCTGGTGATTTATTTCAGAACGAATTAGGTGTTATTCTTTTTACCTTATCTAACTTAACTTATCTGACTTATCTTTGACTTTGCACCTATTAAGTCAAAGATAAGTTGGATTAGTTAAGTTACATAAGGCGAAGAGAACGAGGCCTTAGATGTTTCAGTTTCTTAATTTTAACAAAATTATCACTTTTGAACATTTATTTAAATGTGCTATTAACTATACATGAGAGTACCAGACTATACCAGCAAAGTATCTAAACTTTTTTTTTTGGCTGCCCATTTGCAGAATCAATTTTTCATATCAGGTCTTTCAGGAGATGATACAATTAAAAACCGTGTATTGGAAGCATTGTACAGGCGTATTCTTCGAGCAGAGAGTGAAAAAAAGCGCTTTAAGGCTATCATTGTCATACCTCTTTTACCTGGTTTTCAGGTAATTTGTGTTATAGCAATTAGGAATACATTAAGATGCTTGGTTGCTTACATACTCTTTTCAGGGAGGCATTGATGATGGAGGAGCTGCATCTGTGAGAGCAATTATGCACTGGCAATACCGGACTATCTGTAGAGGCCCTTATTCTATACTTCAGAATCTATATGATGTGATTGGTCCTAAAACTCATGATTATATATCCTTTTATGGTCTTAGAGCACATGGTAGACTATGCGATGGAGGTCCCTTAGTTACTAATCAGGTAGTGAGCCATCTCCAGTTTTGAAGCATGTTTTGTTTCCCTCCAGGTTCATGATTTTTTACCAATGATATAGATGACTTTGTCGCTGATCACCATGATGCTTTCTTACTGATCTTCCACAAAACTAACATCTAATAATCCTCTAACATGGTCTGCATTGTAGATTTATGTACACAGCAAGTTGATGATAATTGATGACCGCATCGCATTGATAGGTTCAGCAAACATAAATGATAGAAGCCTGCTTGGATCAAGGGATTCTGAGGTTTGATTTTCACATATTACTTCTCTATGGTCCACTTTAGTTTGGTATGCTGCTTGAAATATAATCATTAGAACAGTCCTTGTGCAACGTGGAACAGATGCATGATTTAAAACGAACATAACAGTATATATTTATGTTAGATTAGATACTTGTATAGGGTTTTCTTTGCATTTTTCCTCTTTCCCTTGTACACGTATTTACAGCCCATTAGACCTTTGGAATAGACATCCTACAATTCTATTCACTCTAACATGGTGTTAGAGCGCCTTGGTTAGGGTTTCCCCTCCTCCCACCTACAGCCACCACCGCCACCGGTGTCCTCCTCTCCCGCGTTGGATCCGTGCCTCTGTTGTGCCTCTCCGCCTCTCTGGCCGATTCGCGCCACCGCTGGCCCAATTCTCTCCAAATTCAATGTTGTTGATGCATCATGGATTTGAGGGGGGTGTTAGATTAGATA
The DNA here is from genome assembly GCA_036346415.1 of Raddia guianensis. NCBI lineage: Eukaryota > Viridiplantae > Streptophyta > Magnoliopsida > Poales > Poaceae > Raddia > Raddia guianensis. Next base: position 18,282,647 of record CM070538.1, read on the forward strand.
CTTATATAGGGTCTTCTTTGCATTTTTTTCTCTTTCCCTTGTACATGTATTTACAGCCCATTGGGCCTTTGGAATAGACATGCTGAAGTTCTACCCACTCTTAACAATTTCGTTTCAGCTTCCTATCGCTTCTAAAGTTGTCCTAGCTTGAGAATTATTTTTTCTTTCATGATTAGTCCTTTACTTGGTGTTAAATGTACTCATTATATTAACTGTACCGGTACTTAGTCAAAAGAAAATCACTTGTAATTAAGTAATTTGTTGGTGCTTGAAGTTGACTATATGATTTTTTTTTCCCCGCAACCTTTTAGATTGCTGTTGTAATTGAAGATAAAGAAGTTGTTAATTCCAAAATGGATGGAAGACCTTGGGAGGCTGGGAAATTCTCTCTTAGCTTGCGTCTTTCCCTGTGGGCTGAGCACCTTGGCCTTCATCCAGGAGAGGTTTGGACTATGTGTCTAACAGTTACTTCATTCTGTCCTAAATAGTTATCATTTCAAGCATCAATGCGGTCTCCAACAAGCACTTTTGATCATTCCTCCTTTTTTTCTAATTTTATGTAGTGATAATTTTACAAAAAAGTAATGATATGGAAGTACTTATGTGTACAAATATTCTAATGTCACTTCCATGAGGCATGTCTGCATACTTTTATATGTATAGTGATTCTAATTTTAAAACTTTTATCTGCTCACAATTTAACTGACATCTATATTAGAACAGAATGAGCAACAATATACTGCCATTACGTTTAAATCTAAAATTTCATGCAGAGTGTGTAACGAGGATGTGCATATCCTGTTGCAATTATATGCTTACATGTCTTGTCTATCCTAGTGTGTCTTGTCTACCCACTTACATGCAAAGGGAGCATATTTAGTGTTTTTCTATCACTCATTTTGAGTCACGAGGTCGTTTTTCACTGTGTGCAAGGGTTTGTTCATTTTGAGTCTTTGTGTACACACATTTTTTTTTTGATAAATATAAAAGGTGCTCATACAGTAAATACTTGTATTAATGTTTCTGTAGTCATCTGTGATATGGATGCTAGCAATATCACCTTCTCAATGTGGCGATGGTATTTGGTGTGTGCATCTCCTGTTTCCAAACAAACATTCCCATCATTCCATGGTTGAGTTTGTGCCACTCATTCCAAGCTCCCATCCCCTTTAAGAAAAGTGGAGATATGAGAAAATTGTTCCATGTTGTTCCAACTACCCACTCCAAGTCAAATTTGTACATAAATTACAATTTGTATTTCTGAAATAGAGTTTTTTTTTATGGAAGCTATTATTGAGTTAAGCAATTTGCTATATCATTCATGGGTATGCTTGATGAGGTTTTATTATATGTCCCAGACTATAATATGAGGTGCACTATTCATTACTCAAGTAGCTCACCAAATATAAATTTCACTTCCAGGTTAGCCACATTATAGATCCTATGGATGATTCAACATTCAAAAATATCTGGATGGCAACTGCTAAGGTGAGAGAGATTTGGTATCCTCAAGTTATAGTGCATTTAAGCCTAAGCACTGGCACTCAATATTGCTACTAAATTTTTCATAGGACACATTTTAAAAGGATTAATCTGCCTCCATAAAATAAAGTAATATGGAACCTCGTTTTAAATTAAGATGTTTCCTTATTCATTGGTTACACATGTTTCTAAATTGCACAATTAATACCTTTGGTCATGTTGATATCATTTATGTTGATTGTTAATTACATGATGTTTTTAATCAATTGGTCGTGTTTTGCAGACAAATACCATGATTTACCAAGATGTATTCTCTTGTGTTCCCAATGATCTCATTCATTCAAGGTATTAACTGACCATTGTAAATGCATTTCTCATGAATTGATGTTGTCTCTGAAGCATAGTGACCATGCAGGGTCCAATTTCGGCAAAGCTTTGCTCTCTGGAGGGACAAAATTGGCCACACGACAATTGATTTGGGTGTTACCCAAGATAAGCTAGAAACATACCAGGATGGTGATGTCAAAGGTACTGACCCTATGGAGAGATTGCAGTTGGTCAGGGGTCACCTTGTTTCTTTCCCATTGGATTTCATGTGCCAAGAGGATTTGAGACCATATTTCAGTGAAAGCGAGTATTACACATCTCCACAAGTTTTCCACTAGGTTCATGGAATAGGTACTCCCCCTACTGCCTTGTATATACTGCAGGGTCCAGCTTGTAGATGTTTTACATGTTCACTTTGCATAGGAAATAAACAGAATGAAGAAAATATCATACCATGACAAAAAGGTTACAAGTATAGTTCATTCATGTGACCATCTTTTTTTAGCAAGAATCACCCCTGTTCAATTCACTCCTTTTCAAAACAAAGAGCCAAAGAATATAGGGCTAGTCAGTTCGGTACCCCCATTTTATCCTTAGGTTAAGAAATGCCCATGTTCAATTGACCTTTTCCAGTACAAAGCATAGCATTTTTTTTTTGCTTAAAAAAGTGCACCTGTACGTGTATATTATACATTGTTTACAAGCAAATAAATGCACCCGACACATTCTGTTTGCTCCATTCTATTTTTTTTATTTGACTGGGCAATGAATGGACTGCAAATGCCTCCCAGCATAACCCTTTTCTTTGGCCGAAGGCACCACCAGCTCTGGATATATTTGTGTTTTTAAAACCTCCAGTGTGCTGTACTAGAATCTAGCTTGGATGCTTTTTTGTCCAATGGCAACTTTTACATGTCGGCAGGTATTGGAATTCATCGAACCGAAAGTAGATGTAAACAATTGCCCTGCATTGATTTGTGTCTGTCATGTGATGAATTAACGAAGGTATTTACCTGTCGGTGCTGGCTACGTTGCATCTGTCCATCAGAGGCTGGCAAAAAGAAATCCCCAAAGTTCTTATTGGGAAAATTTTCTATGGAGACCGCGAATTGTATGGCTTTGCATGTACATCTCGGTGACACATGAAGTTGTTAATAACAAAGTCATGAATCTACAATGGTAGAGCGTCATCCCCTTATTTTTTACTCATAATTGGCAGTAGAATGTTCGGCCCATGGTTTCGCGGGATCCATCTATGGTTGCTTGTGGATTCTGGAGGCAGCAGCAACCACTTGGCAGCAGTTGGCGTCGTCGGATGATCTGACGAGAGGAGCTAGTCGGCTAGATACTCCAGCAGAAACTCCAAATGCCTTTTGTTGCTTCTTGACCAAATAATTCCATCTCCGAACTAATCAATCGTTCCTAAGTACTTCACACTAACATGGGGGCATTTGATCATTCTGTCACCGACATCGTCATGCATGCATGCATGGTGCATCATCAGCCAAGATCCGACATAAAAGAGAAGTGGTTAGAAAGGAAAGGAACACGTACGGATGTAGAAAACTCTCTCGTTTCATGGAGTATGGAGATAGGCTTCTCTCCGCTCCCTACTCGTTCTGAAAAAAAGAAATAATAGAGGACACGGTTACGATAGTAGTAGGACACTCAAGTGATGCTTGACAGGAACAACTTCTATAAACTTTGCATATGCGGCGCGGTATTCAAGCCACATTGATGTTTTTGAGTCGTAGGCCATGCATTTATACCGTTGATTTCTTGACTTCATGAAATGAAGAGTGCCCGACTTGGAAATTAAATACCTAAAGGACATACATGATACATACACTTGTATACAATCTTTTAATGTAATTCAAATTTGGTGCCTATTTAAAAACACAAGAATCCCATAAAATACTTACAGAAATTCCATGTTACATAGTGTCGTTGGCTCGAGTCAACAATAGATTTGTGAGGAGCTACCTCGAGAAGCAACTAAGCGCACTTTGCGAAGCAGCTCGGGAAAGCTGAACAATCACAAGGTGACTATCCTGTGATGAACTGAAGCCTCCCCTTTATTACTGAGGGCCCACCATATTTATAGTGCGGGGGCAAATTTACATCGCCCAATACAACCTTTTGCCGAGGGAATGAAGGACAAAAAGGACATTGCTAAGAAAGGACCTCCTAGAACGCAACCTGCCCTCATGCCCAGGGGCACCGAAGGAAAAACATCTTCAGGACCTAGGCTTAGACCTTTTTGCCCTCACTTTTCTACCTAAAGCAGGACTAGTAGGGAGATTACAATGGGGACTTGGTTGTTACAACGAATCATCATATCTCTTTGCCACCTGATACCGGTTGTTACAGCCAGCTATCGTATCTTCCTGACACACGATATAATTCCTGACGACTGTAGCAGGCCGTACTTGCTGTCCTCTGGTCTTCTTGGCTCCCACGCAACTACCCTCGCTTCGTAACTTGGACTTGGGCACTTTTGGTCTTGAGTGCACTACTCCCCGCCCCGCTTCGCCTCGCTTTCGAGGGGAGCTGCGAGGCTCCCTCGGGATACACACTTCCTTGGTCCGCCGTTGCCCCGCTCCAAGTGAGCGAGACTTCCCTTGGATATGCACCTCCTCTGGTCCGCAGTTGCTCCGCTTCGAGGGAGTGAGGCTCCCTTTGAATATGCACCTCCTTCGCTCTTGCAAGCTGGCTCGCCTCTCTCACTGATTCGTAGAGACAGGTGTTCCCTACTACAACAAATAGTTTAATTCTAGTCTCGGTCCGACCAGTGCACCGGGCCGAATTCGGGCCTCGATATGAAGTCCGACTGTCGGGCTGGGTCGGGCTTGGGCCTGGGAAAATTAAGAAATTAGCCGTGGTTAGGCTGAGTTTCCGGGTGTCGGGTCTATTTTCGGGCTACGGGTCGAGTTCAGACCCAAATTTAAAACCCGGTACACCGGATTGGGCCGGGCTCGGGCTTGGTCCCATGAGACCGGGTTTTTCCAAACCCGACCCAACCCAGGGATTGGCCCGGTCTACTTCCAGTAAGAGATGGGCAATTACGTGGCAGACTTTAATGTCCTCATTGTAGTTTATCGGGGTCATGAAAAGATGTTTTATCTTTATGAAGATACTTTTTTATCGCTGTTGCTTCTGTACGGGCGCCTGCGTTTCCGTCGCCGCAAGCGAAAGCTTGCGCCTTCAAGGCCACATACGCTTATTGCTTTCGTTGTTGTTTGCTCGCCGTTGCTCGCGTGTTGTTGCTCGCTCAGCGCCAAGCTTTTGTTGCTTCTCACCGCTCGCGCTGGGCTCATTGTTCTTGCTGCGTCGACGCCGCCGTTGCATATTTCGCCGCCGCCGCCGACGGCCCGTCGATCTACTCTTATCTACCTCTTTAATTTGCTCGATTGGTAGCGTACGGAGTTTTTTCACTTTTTTTATACTGTTTTTTTAGTTTATACTTCTGTACGGTGAAATTTCTATACAATCGTACTGAAAAAAGGAGCGTCTGCATGAAACGCAAAACGCAGGCGCCTACGTTCTAGTCGGTCCCCTCTTTTATTATGAAATTTACTTTCCGTATAAAATTTTTCCTTACGAACATCTTAAAATATTATTGTCTACATGACACATATTTATAATGTCTTCTTTACAGTAAAATATATTAATATGTTTGTCTCATGTACTTAGGACATCATATATTTTCTTCAGGAAAAAAAGTTTTTGGACATATTTTTTTCCCTAAAACTTAGAAGATAAAAATATCTTGAAATATTTTACTTACAGCGCAAATAAAAGCATATTTAATTTTCTTCAGGAAATTAACCACAGGACATAAATATGTTGAAATATTTTGCCTACGAGACAAAGAAAATCAAACTAATAATATTTTACCAAGCAGCAGCAGCAGCAGCAGCCGCGCGCCGACGCCATCGTCAAGCGCTGCATGCCGCGTATCGGCACCTCTGCGCGCGCCTGCGGCTGCATTGAAGGATAAAACTCTACATTCTCCATCTTGATCACAAATGAAACCTGTGTCACCTGTAAATTTGTTAATTCAACACCGTAAGACAGTGCAGTAATCGAATCGAAATGGACAATTCAACGATACGTAAGATAAAAAAAAAAAACATAACATAACCCATGCTAATTTCAGAGCCCCATAAAAATTATTACGCCATCAAATGCCGTTGCAAAAAAACTGGCAGCATGTAAGCCCTCTGACTGCAATCATTTGTATTAGACAACCATGAAGAAAGCCGAACTAGGGTGCATACAGGTTATAAACGATTCATGCATGGAACCCCATCAACCCAGAATGTGTATTCATCACAGGCCAGATTTGATAAGGCATACATCACACTTGGATTTGCACCCGTTGCTAGCTATCACACATCCACTCATGCATGCACACTCTTTTGCCTAGGTTACTCACCAGTCACCACTCTTGCCGTCAATGGAGGATAAAGTGGGCGCATGCGTGTTGACGTGGATCCACGTCACCCGAATTGACTTTTCCTTGGGCTGCTTGCATTGAGAATTTGAGATGCTACTACCTAATCATGGGTGCATCACCAAGCTCTGCAAGTGTTTCACTGATCTCTCCAGGAAAGAGCTAGCTAACTGCTGGCTCTTCCAGATTCGATTCTTCAACATATGTCGACCAAATTGGTTGCAAAATTAACGTTATTTTAGTCTCAAAAAGAATTAATTAATGCTATCATCTCAGAATTAATGCTATATATATCATCGGGGTGTGAATTGTGATACACACGTACGTACATGCAGGACCACGTCTGTCATATACGAAATTGAGCCCAATGCAATGAGATTCCCTTCCAATCGCCTTTCTTGCGATATATGGTTTGCTTTCATGGAAAGTTCAATCGTGTTGATCCACCCCTTGATTGGGTTGGGTTTGCATCGACGATGACACTACTATATATAGTGCCTTTAGTCCCGGTTAAGAAAATTGGGAGCCCCCCACGTACACGGTGTAGAAAATATCAAAAAAATATAGGAGCATTCGAAAGTCAAACCTATAACCTTCTGCACCAGATGACTTCGCATTCATCCTTTTAACTAACCCACCCACACCCATCCACGCATCTTGATTAAACTAAAATATCCATTTCTTTTAAAGGATGCGGCAACAAGGCTTTAGTGCGGGTTCGTAACACAACCGGGACTAATGTGTGCCCGTGAGACCGTGACAGCTAGCCTCTACCCGCCTGACAATGGGCAGATCAGCCCCGACCTCCCGATTCGTATCACAAACCGGGACCGATGTGAGCGACAAACCAGGCCTGAAGTCTTGGATCCATGAACTGATAGGCCGGTACAGAAGATTGTTTCTTTAGTAGCGCGCGTGAGGCTTCGCATGCTATATATCCATACTGACACTGCCCTATAATTAGCTGGTACCACACACGGTGCTGTTGCTGGCCCGCACGTACGTACATACGGCTAAGTACTGGACCCAACCAGTGATCCAAAATTACGTGCAGCCGTACGTGCCGATCATGTCATGCATGACATACACAGCCAAGTTGACACAGTGCAACACGAGATGCATGCACGTACAGCGCGCACAGTTTTAGCTAATGGATTCTTTCAGCGTACGTGTACTTTTAACCCAACCACTCGAGATTTCTGCGTCTTGGTTCCGTTTGATCCACAAATTATGAGTCACGAAGCACGGCATCAAACCGGCCGTAGCGTACTCGATCCATATATAAACTTGTGCTTTTTTTTTTTTGGGAAGTGTACTGGTGCACTTTTGTCCGTACCAAATCCGTATAGCGTACTATACAAACTCGACCCTTTTTTTCTCAATAAGTCTGGCGCGTTTAGGACTTTAGGCCCGTATAGCAAATCTCGGCAACGTACTCCCCTCCCCCAACTCACGATCTTTCAAGAACTTGCTACCTTTTTTTAGTAAAGTGTTACTGTGTTACGACATTGGTAAACATACAAAATTTTCAACTCAGTGGTGGATTCAATGTATATGCGATCTCTAGCTGCCACCTTCATTCTCATCGTTGGCGCTGCTTTCCCCTCCTCTCGTCGTCGTTGGGGTTTGGGTTAGGGTTATAAGGTTGGGCTTCAGATCGAGGCTCCCCATGCTCCCAAGCTTAGAGGCATATCGGGGAAGATAGTGCACGGGTGGTGGGAACCGGATCATGGTGGGGTGGCAAGGCGCCAGTGGAGGCACCGGAGCCGCGGACTTGGTTGAATTAAGGCGGTTGGGTGGTGGTGACGAGTGGATTAACGCAAGCGATAGGAGTTTGGGTGAACAAGACAGCGCATGGCGGCACAGCGGAAGAATGGGGCGAGGAGCGGCAAGGCGGCACCGCCGTGCTGGCTGCAAGTAGGTGGGTTGGTGGGGGAGCGGGGAGGTGGTTGAGGCATGCGGAGCAAAAGAGAGGGTGAGGAAGGAGGAGGGGGAACGCCATCGAGGGAAAAGGGGAACTTGGCGTCAGCAGAGGGTCGGGGAGATCACGGGAGAAGGGGATCGAGGTATGGGTCAGGTGGGATCGGGGGAGGAGCGGATTGAGGGCGACCAACACAACCGTATATAGAGAGAGGAAAGGAGATCTGTACCATTGGATTGAGATCCAACGGACTAAAAAATTAAATGATAGTTGATTAAGTTTCATACAATTGAGAGATAGTCGGTTCCATTGTATTAGTATCTCCTTTTCTTCCTCCTCCTCCGTAGACGCAACGTAGGCACCAAACTTTAATGGTTTTTGACCAACTTGCTGGTGATGAGAGCAAGAAGTGTGAACCTCTCAGGCTCAGGCTAATTCCAAGTTGAGCAAGTGTGATATACTCATCGATTGAGGGAGTGACAACTGACATACACTTGCATATATCGTCGATCTTTTTATCTCGAATTTATGGGCTAGTGCAGGACAGTTAGTTCTTGTTGCACTGAAACATAAATGGACAAGTTGCAGAACCTTAGTGAATTATATACGTTGCTCCACTCCATTATATTTACCAGTGGGTTGGTTCCAGTTCACATAAGAGCCTCAGTGCGCGCGCCCGACCATTGGCCGCGAAAGTCTTCATGGCTATGCATTTGGAAGCTAGGTTGAAGAGTCTGAAACATAAATGGACAAGTTGGTAATTTACTACATTTGCATATATGGAACAGAAAGCAAAACAAAAATGGTAGACAGGTCAATTAGAGCAAGTGAGCAACCTGTTGTCGGTTTGATCTGCAAACGACGTACCCACTGGTGTAATCTATTTCTGTTTTCTGTTTGATTGCATAGACGCATCACTGACTAGGAAATGAGGAGCTAGGGCATCTAGGGGAGAGAGAGAGAGAGAGAGAGAGACTGGGATATGAAAATGTGCAACTGGGCTTGGGGGCCATGACCCTGGAGAACACAAAGGACAGATGCAACGTCAGAAAGGTGAAGAATGTTGGCGTCGTCTGGGGAGAAAGGGCGGCGAGCGAATATATCTGCTGCTCCCGTACCCAGTGCGGTGGTCTAGCAGCTGGTGGATGGAACCACACTTGCTTCACTCGTTTCTTCACCCGTGCCCAGTGGCAGTGGGCACTGGGCACACCCAGCTAGCTACCATAAATCCTCGTTGCAATTGGATCAATGCTAAAATATGCACGCTTTACGAAATTATTCACTTGGTTGCATTCGGTGATTTCGATTGGATGGTCTGGCATCGTTGGAGCATCAACATCTGACACTATATCGCTACTGTCTATTTCACTATTAACTACTTCCGTTATATTCCTTTTTAAATTTTCTTCATATTTTTACACTATATTTTAAAAGATTTCTTTACTCCGTCAGCTACTTTATTCAAAGCTACAATATTTTAAGTGACTGTTGCGGATGCTTTCACTAGCCGAAAGTGTGGTGGTTATAAATCTATAGCTATTTTGCAATGCACTCTGACAAACATGCTAGAGCTAGGATTTGTATTCATTTTGATGTACTGTAAATCTATATGTTAAGTTTTCAATGCCATTTCACATGCGATACATTGCACATGCTCGCAGAAACTAAAGGAAAATTATTTCGTAGCACAACAAGTTCAACAAAAGGAAAATGGAATAGAGCCAAGAAAATGTTGGACCAAGCATCATCGATGATCAATCAAATCATTCGCCATTGGATACCTCGATATGTCATTCGATGGATTTCATTCGCATAAACAAACCGTGACGTACCCACACCCGGCTCCAAATCCACTCGCCCTCTCTTTCTGCTGTGAGTCAATTCTTTAACCAAGAATGTGCCAATCCGACCTGCAATCATTCGAGCCTTCGTAGACGACGATCGAGCAGCTGCCGGGGCCACGCACACCGTGCCGTCGCTGGATGCATGGATCATCATGGGCGACGCGTCAGGTCCAACTCGACGCAGACAACTTACAGCAACAGCAAGGGGACACTGAAATGGATCGATAAATAGATAGATCCATCGATAGTTCACAGCTCATAAGAGACCCTTTTTTCCAGAGCAAAAGAGAAAGAGAGAGACACTACACGATCGAGAATGACTATTCAGACTGTCAGATAACCCCTCTTATCTCCTGATCGATGCGTTCATGGTGCATGCGCCAATGGACGCATATATCTGCCATTTCATTCAGAAATCAGAACAATGTGTTGGTGAACCAGCGATGGTTGGTTGCTGGCCATGATCACTCGCTGCCGTTGCCACGGCCAATTGGGGAGGCTGCTTTGGTCGACGGTGCCCGTCTTTATGACTCACACCAGCGTCATTCGCCACACATCTGCATGCAATGCAGTGCAGTGCAGTGCAGTGAACTCAGTCACTCACCTAGTATAGCCACATGCTCTTGGCATTTCCCTGTCGGATGATGGCTGTGCTGGTGGTGTCCTTCAGATGGGAAGCAATTTGCGACGGCTGACACACAGGATCGATCTGCATGCATGCATACATCCTCGCATCCTCAGCACTCCATGTATAATTACAAAAAAAAAGCACTCCCTGTATAATACTGTAACTGCCGCACGAAATAAATCTGTTAGAGTGTAGTGTAAATTGTGAAGGAATTTTAGAGTGATGGATAGATGAAATGTAAATAGTGTTTTAGAAGTAAGATATAGCGGGACTTTTGTGATGCTCTCACTTTCCTTTGTAGGAATCATCGAATCTCTGAATTCGTGTATTTACAGCGTAGTGATCTACGATACGTATTTACCAGAAACACCTCCTCTGAAGTTGTAGTTGTGTCGCTAACAGGTGAGCCCCGCACAGTGCTAGAGCCCACCAGTAGTGGCACAGCTGCGAAAGGTACGCAAACTACAGAGGAACCGCTTCCGTATTTACCTACAAGTATTTCTCATAATGAAACCCGGATAGGAATCGAATACACCTTGATAAACGGTTGGCTCTAGAAGTTTGTGTTTGTCCCATTCAAAATGGGATAGGACGAGCAAGTACCATTATATAGAAACCGATACCAGAGGTGGAGGTAGTCAAGCAAGAATTGTAGGTGTTGGCTACCTTTATTTGTTCTATTTGTACAGCTATAATTTTAGCTGTTGGGATCCCTCTCATTGTTCGTTTGCCTACTCCGCAAGCTGCAAAACGCGAAAAGACTATTAAAAGCATTGTTTTTTAAAAACCATGATTTTGCAATACCATGACTTTCCAATTGTTTTATCACGAATACCATGGTTTACCAAACTAAATCACACTCCATTGAAACCATGGTAATCTTTGGAACTATCAACTGTTTGGTTGCATAGTTTTTACCAAGTATTGGTCATGTTTAAAGAAATAGAAGTAAAAACTTTAGCTCACACTGGAGTTTTTAATATCTTAAAATACTATGGTTTTGGTAACACCATAGTTTTCAAAATAGGTTTTAAGGGGTAACCAAACAATGGTATTCTTAAAAATCAAGTATTGCCTCGAAACTTTAAAAATATTTCGTTTCTAAATTGGCACTAATATGTATCCTCTACCTTTGTGAATGATCCGGTACGTCCATCCATTGATTGAATGCAGAGAGGTTGATCGCTATCACTAAAGGATACAGGTGGGAGTGGGATTATCACTGCAAGGGAAATCTATCATTCACAGTCAAAACTGTTAACTTTAGCTAGACAATTGCCTATCGAGTGTCGACCTAACGACGGAATGTTGCCCACTTTAATGATTTAATTAATCTCTAAAATACTCATAAATAGCATAGTAGTATACTAGTATATAATAGTAAATCACAAGTTACAAAATGTTCATGCACACAAAAATAATACAAAATGTTCATGCACACAAAAATAATAGGCAAATCGTTGTCTCAGCTCGCCGAAGTTCGGATTAGAGCTTAGAATAGGGCTATGCCTTCCGATAAGCTTAGAAGGTGGCCAGAGGCAGTGAATTGGCGTTGTAGAGGGGATCAGGAGAGGGGGAGCGAGGTGCTGGCAACGACACTAAAGCCACGACACCACGTGGATAACGGCTAATATCGATGGCCAAAGCCGTCGAGAAAGCCCAGATAACCGTCAAGAAAAGTCAATCTCCACGGCCGGCCGTCGAGATTTAGCCCTCGAGACAGCGTGGTCGAAGAGACATCCTGTCTCGACGGCCTAGCCGTCGAGATTGTCTGTCTCGATGGCTTCGGACCAGCCGTCGTGATTTCTTGTCAACATAGGCGCGACCCTTTGCCAACAACATTCTCGAGACAAAAAAAAGGCATGCCGTTTATTCAGGCCTAGCCCAGTAACTTTTCTTGACGGCCCAAGGTCGTCGAGAATGACCATGCCCGAGCCGTGCAACGATAGGTGGGTCGTGCCTGCTAATCTCGACGGTCACGCCCTAGCCGTCGAGAATAATGGTGGACCGGCTATTTAATTTTTAAGCTTATTTGTTTTTTATGGAAAAATTAAAATGTTCCATCAATTTTTTACACATTTTAAACATTTTTTGAAAAATTTACAAAGAAAATAAACGTGTCTACAAATTATTAAACAAAAGTTTAAATTCTGAAAAGACGAAACAGGCCAGCCCAATAAGTCTCGGCTCAGCGGCACGGGTCCATCTATCTCGACGGCCTACTATCAGCCGTCGAGACACTATCCTTTACTAAGCTACCCCACGCGCCGGCCCATAACTAGTATCGACGGCTCGGAGTTGGCCGTCGAGAATAAAGTTTCCTGCGCACGCAGTAAAAGGAAAAAAGTCAAGGCAGGCTAAAGCAAATAAATCTCGACCGCTTATCTACGACCGTCGAGATTAATCGTAAAATATCAGCTGCTTACACATGACCGTCGAGAGTAAATCGAGATTTAATTTAGCCGTTGATATTATGGATGATATATTCCTGTAGTACGAGTTCAAGGGTAAGGGGTAGCACCTGCAGGTGGATCGGCGTTGGTGGCCAAAGTTAGGAGTGAACGGGGTCGGCGTGGCATCGGGAGGAATGGAGCGAAGCAGTAAGGGTTGTAAGTGCTGGTTAGAGGTGGAGGCGCATGAAGCTCAGCGAAGAGAAAGAAGAAGGGCATGTCGATCGCTGGCAACGTGAGGAAGGAGAGGACGGTCTAGAGGGGATCAATGGTACAGTGTTACCTAGTCGCCCCATAAAATTAGGGGCGTGCTAGGTAGCAGGCGCCTGCACCACCGACGAAAGTGCAGGCACAGACTTAATCAAAGAACGCAAAGACAACCATGCCAATATATGTGCTGCACAAAAAATTCCACTATCGCGAAACATTTATTCCATAAAATACAAATATGGAAAAACAGTAGAAAAAAAGTGGAATTTTTCTCAAAAAATTCCACTATTGCAAAACATTTTTTTCCAATAAATGAAAATGTGGAAAAACAGTAGGAATTTAGTGGAATTTTCACTAATTGAGTGCTAATTAAATTAAAAAAAGCAAAAAAAAATCAAAAAAATTAAAAAAATAGAAAAATATTTAAAATGGGTTGATTAGGATTTTAGAAGAATTATGAAATTTTTTCTACGCAATTTGGACTCCATATAAAATAGAAATGAAAAAAAGCAATTTAAATGGAAAACGTACGTGTACGTACAGCGAGCCTGCATCGCCCCAGCACAGTGGCCATCGTGCAGGCGCCTGCGCGATTTGGCTGGGCGCAGGCGCCTGCCAAATAGCCAAGCCCACAAAATTAAAGGCCCACACTCCGCGAAGAGTCTTCTATGATCGATCTAGTGCAATAACATATATATGCTATCATCTAATTAATCGGTCGCAAGTTGCTGTCGAACTCAACTTTCACTGATGCACAGAGCATAATAATATGTGATCTATATCGCTCATGCGATACTAGATTACCCAAAAAACATCATGGCCAGAAAGTGACACGATTAATTAGTAAAGCCGGTTGCTCGGCTCTCGATAGCTCTACGAGCCGCCACTGTACTGACAGCCACGAAATAGATGCGCAGCTAGATTTGGTGGTTAATGCACATGCATGATTTTTTTTTTCGTGGCTGTCAATTTCAAATTAGCTAAGGAATGGGTGACCTAGCTAGCTCGCTAGGTAGGTCGCTTGTGATGTGAACCACACTTCTTGCGAGAGGGAACTGGGTTTACAAAACCACCTGTTAACAGTGCTCTGCGATCATCCGGTTTGACAAACCGGCAGTTCGAACCGAACAAAATTCATTTAAATAAAATTTGAATTGAAAATAACTTGTATAAAATTTCTAAAAATACTATTAATTATTCTAAGCACTTTGGGCTAAACAAAATTTTAAAATTCAATAATTTTTATAAATCCGCCGAAAACAATGGCTAACCCACTATGTAAATATCATTCTTCTTATTTGAAAACTATGTAAATAAGACGAATGGTCAAAGACGTGTCCAAAAGTCAAAGGCGACAAAAAAAAGGAGGAAGTAGTACTATTCGCTGTACACTCTATCCGTCTCTCTAAAATTATTTTACATTTTATACTGAACTCTAAAAGATTCATTCCCTTCAACAGACATTCTATCTCTGCCCACTCTATTTTAAAGCTTCTCCTACGGATGCTCTAACAGCAAAATTGAACAATATTATTGGAGGGAGAGAGATTCACATAATGGTATGCAGGTGAGAGACGTGTCGTGGAGTGCTACATAGACAACTTTCCTAAAAAACAACAATTTTAAAAAAATTATGTATTTCAAATGGAGTCCTATTTTGTTTTGCCTTAGATAGAAAGCAAGACTACGTTCTAGCGCTGCTCACCGCGCATCATCCTACCATGACCACATGTCTGTTGATTTCCTGATGAATGGTGCATGTGGCCCTGCATAAATCGCTAGCTAGTACTGTTTCCGGACCCATCGATATCCAGTGACACAAAGGCAAGTCCTTGCCGACAAATAGTGACAGATCGATCTTAATTAGTGTTATATATTGGCCTGAAAATTATGGTTTACACATCTGGTGAATTGGCTACAACGAATAATGATGAAATAAATATCGATGTGCGTCTGTCAGGCCTCTCCACTACCGACAATAAGAGTTTAATGGATGCGTGCAGTGTATATATCGTGACGACACATGCAGCGTTGCGATTATTCAAGAAATTAACCGCTCAATATTGTCAGTGTCGATCAGCTAGCTAGCTGGCTATTGAAAGATACGTAAGCAGTACATATGCACTTAGTGATCTTGATGATGGTGAAAAGAGAGATACCTTCATGCGGACGGGGTGAAGTTCTTGACAGAACGGCCGGGATGCCCGATCGATCGATGGTCACTCGTCAGCTGCTAGCTGTTTGATCTGGCTCGATTGCGACCAGCCATCTTATAAAGGCATGGTGTGTTTGTTGCGCTGGATCTCGTGAAAATTCAAGGGTTTGGAATCCTTGTTCTATATATGTATCTTTGTAAACTATTATTCAATTTAAACATAAACCAATAAATACACCGTATTAATCGAAACAAAATCACATAAATCAAGAAAGTAAATCTAAAGCAACATAAATTCGAAGTAATTTTTTTAAAAAAATGTAAATCAAGATAAACAAAAGAAAAGGTTTTGCACCGTCAATAAGAGTGGGCCCAAATTATAATAGCTTAGGAAAATATTGGAATTCGGGGGTCAGCGTGCTAATTTTCTTTTTATTAAGGTCGACGTTAGAGATGTTCTCTTCTCAAAAATTTTGATGTAACACCTTTCAGAAAAATCTGATAAAAAGCTACAATGCATATATCACCAGAAACGAATCTGATCAATGGAGGGCTAGCTTTAGACCCATCTCGCACGTGCCCTGGCTAGTTCTGGCTCGTTTCTATTGGAGCACGTTGCGATCCTACCATCTCATGGCCCGCCAGCGATTTGGCTCCCCCGAGACCAACACCTGGTCTCGGACCCAGGTCCCCACATCTATTGGCCCAACTAGAAGCACAACCCAGATCCTGGCCCAACTCAGCCCAAAAGACTAGCCTGAAGGGAGAGACTAAACCCAACAATCTCCCCCATCGCATATCAGACCATCTGTCCTACACCGTGCGATCTCATGGAGATGTTCCGGGTTACCGGCCATGCCTCTTATACCACTTGTTAGGATATGCGCCGATGCAAGATCACGAACGACACCAAGAGATACGATGTTTGGTAACGCAGTTCGGCTTTCGCATACATCTGCGGGCTCTGATTAGAGCTGGCCAAACGGGCCGGGCCAAATGGGACTAACAGGCCGCCCAAGATCTGTTCACCGAATCGGCCGGCAACCGAACCAACTCGGTCGAGGCCTCGGCCGTCGGCCGGGCCATTTTGTCAGATAGTGACGGCCGCCCAGCGGTTTCAACGCGTTCGGTTCACATCAGTAGCATATTTATTTAATTAAATATATTCATTTATATATTTTTTAATGATATATAGTGTATTTACGCAATTTATAGTGTATTTTTGTAAAATATAGTGGTTTTTTCTTAATTTATTTAGGTTTTTTTAATTAAAATAAACCGACTCAAATAAAACCGGGCCGGCTTTTCCTCGTTCGATTCTTGTGTGAACCGAACTCGGCCGAGAGCTGTGCCCAAGAGTCGCAGGTTGGCCCGGTTCGTATAGTAAACGAACCGAACGGGCCTGGACCGGGCCGAACCGGGCCGGCCCGTTGGCCACCTCTAGCTCTGATTATGGGCGCCCTCCCCAATCCATAATACCGCAGCACACTGGCTAACCAGGTCACGACCACATGCCGGCCGCTGATCTCCTCTTGCCTATGCTACTATTATGAGGTCGTTTTCTTTGTTACACCAGGGCTGCCTCTCTTTATATAGTGGAAGCCTGGATAGAGTCCGACTTTAACACTAACCAACCCTGTCTATTATAACACAGAGTCCATATAACCTACTTGTACACATATTCGACACAAAACCTAACAAACTCCACCTTGGAGAATATGGTCTCTCCATCTTGAAGTCATTCCAGCATCTTGCGCGAACCTTGTACCCGGCCTCTAGTTGTTTCCTTCTTTTGGATATTTGTTTGACTCCCATTGAATCTGCACTTCTAGATCCAATATTTGAGTCCTCGAGCAGGCTTCCCAGCCCGCCACCGTGCACCATGTCCGTGCACGGCAACACATGCCGCACCCTGGCTATCCGCATCCACGACGGCTTACGCCTTCGATTAGTCGTGATGCGCGCCTCTGTGCAACATCCGGTCGCATCACTGCTCCCGCCGTTCCGATCTATCCGGCATCCATCCGCGCTTGCCGGTCTGATCGCGAACGATGAGGTCGTCGCCGTCGCCTGCCGACGTTGCCGGCTACTTTGTCGGCCTCCGATCACCTGGGCTTGGTAGATCCCTGCCAACGGTAGTCCATCGAACGGTTCGAGCCTCCTGCCCGAAGTGTCCGACACCACCTATCGAATCGTCGATCGCCACCATGCTCCACCTTGCGTCGATAGGGCGTTTTCCGCGGCGCCCGTGTATGCATAAGCCTCGTGTCTCCCTTAGATCTTCCGCATGGCCAACCTCGCCAACCAAGCTCTGATACCATTTGTTGGAGCCCGCTGCGATCCTGCCATCTCCTGGCCCGCCAGAGATTTGGCTCCCCCCGAGACCAACACCTGGTCTCGGGCCCAGGTCCCCACATCTATTGGTCCAACTAGAAGCACAACCCAGATCCTGGTCCAACTCAGCCCAAAAGACTAGTCTGAAGGGAGAGACTAAACCCAACAATCTCCCCATCGCACATCAGACCATCTGTCCTACACCGTGCGATCTCATGGAGACGTTTCGGGTTACCGGCCATGCCTCTGATACCACTTGTTAGGATATGCGCCGATGCAAGATCACGAACGACACCAAGAGACACGATGTTTGGTAACGCAGTTCGGCTTCCGGCTACATCTGCGGGGCTCTGATTATGGGCGCCCTTCCCAATCCATAATACCGCAACACACTGGCTAACCAGGTCACGACCACATGCCGGCCGTTGACCTCCTCTTGCCTATGCTACTATTATGAGGTCGTTTTCTTTGTTACACCAGGGTTGCCTCTCTTTATATAGTGGAGGCCTGGATAGAGTCCAACTCTAACACTAACCAATCTTGCCTATTATAACACAGAGTCCATGTAACCATGGAACGGCTTTGTAGCAGTTAGGCTCGCAGGAGGTCATGGCCGGTTTGTGGCCGCGACCCACGGCGGTCGGCTGCATTGTTGGGGAGGAGCGCCCATAATCATTGCCCCGCAGATGTAGCCTGAGAGGTGAACTGCGTTACCAAATATCGTGCCTCCGGTGTCGTTTCAGATCTAGTACCTACGTCATGTTTTTCAATAGTTTCAACCGGGCGGTGCACGCGGGGGGGCGGCGGACAAGGACGGTCTCGCGTCTGCTCCAGAACACAGGCACCGGCGGCCAGAGAGTTCTTTATGGGTTTCTGCATAATTGCTGCATAGAGCCACCTGATCCATGCACCACATCTTTCAAACGCCTCCTTTCAGTGGGTTTTTTTTGTTGGTTCGACCTTGATCCAATGACAAGATCTTCCCCTCTTATTTGTTAGCTTTGTTAGAATACATGAGCATTAGCAGTGGCGGAGCCAAGGCCCGGCCACCCTGGGCCCAGGCCCAGGCTCCGGCTTGCTAATAAGAGAGGGATTGTTACTGTTGGCTACAAATTATGGCTTCTAAGATGGGCCAGTCAAGGGCCAGCTAGCCTAGGCCCAAGCTCCTCACATGGGCTGGCTCCGCCACTGAGCATTAGCCTATGTATTGTTAGTAAATTTGTAAAGATTTCAAAGGTCCCATATGTGGAAGAAAATTAATAACACCTGCATGAATGCTCAAATTTTTGCACAAATGCAGCTCCCTTTGCAATTTATTTTGTTATCCAATTCCAGGGAAGTACGAAGATAGACAATGTGAGGGTCAATTACCAAGTTAGTTAAGGTTGGGATCAAGTACCAAGTTAGACATAATTCATGTCTTGTTCAACTTGTATGTCTTATCTAACTTGCATGTTAAATGCAACTTGCTAACTTGATAGTATCCCTCTTCGGATGACCACTTCCTATGTGCCTATAAAACATACTTGCATCCTTTCAAGGAAGGGAGAAGAAATTGCATACAAGAAAACAATTACATTTTGCCTCTTTCCTTCTGATGTGCTATCACATATCGCTTGCTCCATCCTATAGCATAGTGTGCACTATGAGGCGGGAAAGTAGCTCTTTGAAACCATCTGTCGTTAAGATCCTGTACTGTGAGACAGCAAAAACGGTTTTTGAGAAATGCTAGACGCGACTGCTCGTTGTTGCCTACTTCTATGACGTCGACTACTTTCTCTATGTTTTGATCTGCATCGGCTACGCCATTGCAACAACGGATCATTATCATCTATCCTCAATTTCAAGTCCAAGGTAGATAGGTGTGTGCAATTTTCTATCCATGTAGGTTGTTTTTCTACTGTGGCGGGTTATTCCGTGATATTTGTGCATGAGTATATACGCGAGTGATATGTGTTTTGCAGCTACACACATGTCTAGTTATATTTGTGCTTATTGTTAACTTGTTAATTAAACATGTCATGATTTATTAAATGGTCAAGTTAAGTCTAAAAGTGTACTTATCTCGAACAAATTGTACAATCAATAACTCGGGCAGGCATTTAATTCCTCTCATCGTACTGCCGCCACACACCCTTCTCCTCCAGGAGTCACTGGCCCACCACTCACTGCTCTACTGCATTGTCGTTGATGTGATCTACCACCACTGGTGCTCCCTTTTGATCTCGCACCCTCATGGCCTCATCCTTCCCCATGGCTAGCTGCTATCTCTTCTTTCACCACCTTCTTCGTTCTTTGTGGCGTGTTTCTACCAGCCTGCACTCTTTTGTGTCCAGTGCTTCATGTTTGATTGACCTCCATCCGTCGTCCAATAATAATTGGCCTTTCCATATATATGTTCACCAATTAATTATGTCCATCGCTGAATCTACACTTCCGTATATAGCCTTCCTCTTAAGCCGAGGATCGGGCATGCATGATGAACTCCGGTTGGCTAATATAGGTCAACCCTAAATTCTAGCTTGTTGTCAGAATAAGAGGATGGTAGCACTGGAGCACAGACCACAATGTGGTGTGTGAAATTTGACTAAATCTATGATTTGCAGGTGGCTATTGAATAGCAAACCCAATTAATTTGACCTGTAGAATCAAAATTTACGTCCAACACATAGAAAACATGCCACGTGTCTTTTAGATTAAAAATTAAAGTGAAAGATTAAAGACACAAGGCGAACGTAAATAACATAGACACTAATCGTCTGCCTTACTTGCGTGCATGCAGTTGTCCCTCCCCTATCCACCCGTCGCTTACAAATCGCATATATATATACATACATACATATATGCGATTTACGTCAGCCGCCAACGTAAATAACCCTATTTACATCGCTTTATTTACGTCGATTTATTTATGTCAGCATGCCGATGTAAATAGATATTTACGTCAACTTTTGGGCTATTTCACTACTGGAAATTCCCAATTTCGCGAGGGCCAAAAATGAAACACGAGGGCCATCGCAATACCCTCGTAATAATAAAACAAATCACGAGGGCAGTATATCGCCCTCGTTAAAAAGTATATATTTACAAGGGCCTAACATAAGCCCTCGCAAAAAGAAGAAGACTCAGGTTACTCACGAGGGCCTTATTATGGCCCTAGCGAATAACGGATAATTCGAGAGGGCTCCAATATGGCCCTCGCGAATAACAGATAATTCGAGAGGGCTCCAATATGACCCTCGCGAATAAGGGGCTCAAGAATCGCTAGCGAGGGTCCTAGTCCAAATTTCTCGTGACTAAATGGCCTACAAATTGAAAACCAAAAACTCATAGCCTTAAATCTCCTCACTTTCTTGTCTTACCTAGTTCTTCCTCAAAACTTGGATAACTCGTATACCGTGAAGGATTCTCCTCGAATTCGACCAGAGACAAACGACGGAGTCATCATCGGTCCCGGAGGAGACAAATGTCAAATAGTGTGTAACGGTAATAAGTAATGCGTGTAATTCAGAAAATAACGTATTATATAATTTGGTGAAATGAATTTTCAAAATGTCTACTAGAATGTTTAGTGTATCTAGAAGCTCAAGTGTAAGATAAGAAAGAGATAATATCGTAAAAATTGCTTTCAAGTTTTTATTTTTTCTATTGCAAAAAATGGTACATTAAAAATAGTAGTAACTCAAACATATTTTAAACTATTATTTAGTATTTTTAAAAATAATTTGAGGGTAGAAGTGTAGGAGAAAAATTATTAGTTGCGAGGGTTCTCCTAAAACCCTCGATATATCCATTATACGCGAGGGCTAATACATCCTCAGATTTAAATGCTCAGAGACACGAGGGTCACACTCGAACCCTCGAAATAATTCGCACCACCTATCTCGCGAGGGCTTCGTGGCCCTCGTGATTAGTCTTATCTCTCTCTCAAGATGCATATGGCCCACGCCGGTGTTTGTTAGTCACGAGGGCTATATGGCCCTCGCAAAACGTGGGCAGTGAGTAGTTATTCACGAGGGCTTGCTCGGCGCATGGCCAGCTTCTGGGACCGACACGTCAGTGACTTTCAGTTAGTCGCTAGGGCCGTTCGACCCTCGCAAAACTATGGCGCTGACCAAATAGTCACGAGGGCCAAATAGCCCTCGCGATTAGTTGGCATATTGAGAGCATGTGCGCAGCATCAGGGGCCCACACGGCAGACACTGTTTTCTAATCGCTAGGGTCATTTGGCCCTCGCGAAAGAGAGGGGATTTGTTGTTTACGAGGGCTTGTTGGCCCTCGCGATTTTACCGGATATAGATCTCACGATCCACTCGGACTTGGGCAAAAACTTGCCCAAAGCCCGCCGCCGCCGCCGCCGCCGCCGCCCGCCGCCATACGCCGTCACCGCCGCCGCCGCGCCGCGTCGCCGCCACGCGCGATCGCCGCCACATCAGCGCAGCCCGCGCTGCCGCTTCGCCGCCCCTCCGCCGCCCGCCGCCGCCGCTGCCGCTCGCCCGCCCTGCCCCCCCGGCCGCCGCGCCATGCGCCCGCCCGCCCGGCCGCCGCTTCGCATCCGCCTCCCTCCGCCGGCCAGTCTGCTCCCATCTCCCCGCCGCCGGTCTGCTCCCATCTCCCGCCGCCCCGCCTTCGCCGCCCCACCTCCCGTCGTTGTCTCGCCCTCGCCGTCGCTGTCAGCGGAGGTGAGGAGGAGGCCCGCACCACGACCAGCAGCCACGAGGTGCGGAGGAGCCTCGCACTACGACGCCGCACCCCCGTCCCACCGGAAAGGTTTCTTCGCGCGTTTTTTGTGTTTAAATGTTAGTTGCGAGGCTGCATGTGAACATGTTTTTTCTGCTTGAATGGTTAGTTACGAGGGCAGTGCATGGGCTTAAGCACGAGGGCTGTGGGTTTAGAGTTGATTATATGCGATTATATTATGTATATTAACTATGTACGATTAGGTTTAACGGGTTTAGTGTGCATGTAACCTAACCGTCGTCACCCGCTCGAAACGCATAAGTCGTAATGAAACCGACGGTGATTCGTTAAGTTTCATTACGAGATGTGATTCACGTTCGAATCGCCCATGGATTTACCCGTTTAGGCGTCGATGGACAACCGAATGACCGTTTGAGTACGATGCGTCGTGTCGGCCGTGGATTTGGGACGAGGTTTCGGTTGCATAACCCTATGGTTCTCCGGTGCATAATATAAGTGTCGGTGTATTAAAAATGATACCCCGACCGTACTTGCACATGGGGAACCAGTAGGGTTATGCTGCCGAAATTTCATCCCTAATCCACGGGCGATACGACGCATCGTACTCGAACGGCCATTCGTGGGTGGGTTTAGAAGCCTTCCTAATTAGCCAAGTGTAAAAACCCCTGACGCAAGTACGTATATATATCTACTTTTTCGTGAAGGAATGGAAGAAGATAGGAGATGGATGTACGATGGGTGGGTGGCGAACGGACGACCCACAAATGCATGGTTTGAGGGGACTCGTCATTTCGTGTCCCGAGCTTTTCAAGGGGCGCAAGGCCCTGTCCATTGTCCTTGTGCTGAATGTGGTAACTGTCGGAAGAGAACTCGTGATGAAATGGAGATGCATTTAGTGAAGAATGGGTTTAAGGTTGGTTATCATCGGTGGGTGTACCATGGGGAGAGTAATCGTGTCCTGGTTGAGCCTGCTGGACCCCCTGAAGGTTTTGATGAAATAGACCGGATGGAGGACATGGTTGTTGATATTGGTCACGATTATGTGGGTGATGAACATGATTCGCAGCCAGGCATGGCTGATTTCTTTAAGCTTTTAGACTCGGCCAAACAGCCTTTGCACGATGCAACGTCAGTGACGGTCCTTTCTCATTTGACACGTATGATGGCTGTGAAGTCGAAGTTCAACATGTCCATCGCATGTTTTGATGAGATGTTGGCTAGTTGGTGTGATGCCCTGCCCGAACGACATAAGATGCCCAGGACCTGGTATGAGTGTAGAAGGCTACTGTCGGGTTTAGGAATGCCATATGAGAAGATAGATTACTGTGAGAACCTTTGCATGTTGTATTACAAAGAGGACGAAGGGAAGGCATGGTGTGATCATTGTGGAAAGTCGCGGTACTTCGAGACCACTGACTCTAATGGCAACAAGTCTCGTTCTAGTGTGGCGAAGAAAGTGTTGCGTTACTTTCCGTTGAAAGACCGTCTCCAACGGTGTTTCATGACAGAGGACACATCTCATAGCATGAGGTGGCACAAGTTGCACAAACGGAAACCTGATGTGTTAGTTCACCCGTCAGATGGAGAAGCTTGGAAGCATTTTGACCGCAAACATCCCGATTTTGCAGCGGAACCACGAAACGCGTCGTCTCGCGATTGCCACGGACGGGTTCACTCCTTTCAATATGAATGCTCGATCATACTCTTGTTGGCGGTCTTTAGTATCCTCTAAATCTAAAACCATCTCAACTCATGAAGGACGAATTTATGTTTCTTTCACTTATAGTGCACAGTCGAAAAAGTCACGGGAGAAATTTGGATCTATTTTTACGGCCATTAGTAGATGAGTTGAGCGAGTTGTGGGAAACAGAGCTATCACTTATGACAAAGTTACAAACTCCAATTTTCTCATGAGAGCTGCTTATCTGTGGTCAATTCATGACTTTCCTGCATATGGCATGTTCTCTGGCTGGAGCACGCATGGCAAACTCGCTTGTCCGATATGCATGGGTGATACGGTGGCATTCACGCTCACACACGGCGGAAAGGCAAGCTTCTTTGACTGTCACCGAGATTTTTTGAAGCCAGATCATCCATTCAGAAAGCAAAAGAATAAATTTCGTAAAAATACCATTGCGAAAGGTCGAAAGCGTGAGCCTCTCACAGTTGGTCAAGTCAAAGCCTGGCATTCAACCCTAAAGATAAATGAAAAAGATCAAACCGAATATGAGGGCTATGGAACCGTTCACCATTGGACACATAAGTGCAGTCTGTACTCCCTTCCATATGCAGAGGATTTGCTATTACCTCACAATCTAGACGTGATGCACCAAGAGTCGAATGTAGCACAAGCTATCTGGGCCACGAACTTAGACATAGCCAGTAAAAGTAAAGATAATGTCAAAGCTCGACTGGACTCAGAGATTCTATGTGATCGGCCAACATTTAACATGATAGAAGGGCAAAGGGTGAAACCTAAGGCACCATACTGCTTAACTAAGGCACAAAGGAAAGAGGTTCTAGAATGGTTTCGTGAAAAGGTTAGATTTCTGATGGAGTGCAGCGTCAAGCTTTGTTCGTGGTGTGGATGTCGGCGCCGGTAAGATACATGGCATGATAAGCCACGACTTCCATATCTTCATGCGAGATCTATCACCGGTCATGTTTGGGATATGTACTGACGATGTATGGACTGCTCTTGCTGAATTGAGTTTCTTTTACGAAAAGTTGTGCGCTAAAAATCTAAACAGATGATTTGAAGAAGTTAGAGGAAGATGTTGTGGTGCTTGTTTGCAAGTTAGAGAAGATATATGTCCTGGTTTCGGAATCCAATGGAACATCTTCTTATCCATCTACCTACTCAAGCGCCGCTCGGAGGGCCGTTCATGGGAGGTGGATGTATCCGTGGAACGCAAGGCTGAAAACTGTCCGGGCAAATGTGAAAAACAAGGCCCGTGTTGAAGGATCAATTCTGAGGCTTACCAAATTCAGGAGATCACAAATTTCACGAACAAATATCTAGCAAGAGAACATAATGTGAATATCGTTGTACGAGATACAACACACATGGCGGAAGGTTGAATCCGATCTAAAACTATTTGATGTACAAGGAACTCCGATCGGTAAGAAGCGAAGAACTGAGATTTCTCAATTGGACAATCTTGTAGCAATATTATATATTTTGAGAACATGGAGGAAGTTCGCGACATTGAATTGTAAGTCGTTGTGTCATTATTAGAGAATTAGTGTCAACTTTTTTAGACTCGCATTCTAGTTAACACATATCTTTTAGAGAATTCGTATCAATTTCTTGGAAAGGAAGAAGGAGTCCTACCTTTGGGCGAGCTTAAGGCTTTGAAGGAAAGAGGTGATGGCAACGCGGACCTAACTTCTGTCTTGGTTTTGGAGATATGTAAGTGTCTTAATTATAAAATAAGGTCGAATGTATGTTCCTCGACTCATAGTTCTAACTTCTTTTATTTCCACACAGTGCAAGCAAAATCCTAGTGTACATAATGATCTACGTACCATGTCGCGTGGATGTTCAACACGTGTCACGGTGCATGGGACGTATGATATCAATGGGTTCCGCTTTCGTTCCGCGGAGCATGAGCAATCAAAACCTAATCTGCGAACAGTAAATAGCTATGTTGTCTGCGAGGGCCAAGCAGAAGGGCAAGATAAGTTCTATTATTACGGTATAATTCAACAAATAATCGAACTGACATTTGAAGGAAGCAAAAAGCTCTCGGTAGTTCTTTTCCGCTGCGAATGGTTCGATCCTGTTAGAGGTCTACGAACAAGACCCGAGCTTGGCTTAACAGAAGTGAAACATACTTCACGACTTAAAGGATACGATCCTTTCATATTAGCTAACCAAGCTGAACAAGTGTACTACCTGCCATATCCATGCAAGCATCCAATAAAGGGCAGTCTCAAAAAAGAGGAGGCCGATCTAAAGAATTGGTGGGTTGTATACAAAGTTAGACCACATGGGAGATTGCCAGATGGTCCAATTCAAGATCAATTATTAGAAAACACGTTTGTGATTGATGCTGGAGTGGGCCTCGACAATCTAGTTGCTAGCATCAACGAAGATGTTGTAACTGTCGACGAAGAAGGCCAAGAAGACCCCGAGGATCCTATCCAGGGCGATGAACATGCGAACAATAATCCTATCGAGGATATCGACTCACTCGATGTTGATGCGAACTACTGCTAGATGTATGGTACATTATTTACATAGCACTATTTAATTTTAAGTTTAATTTGTTTTTGTTATTATTATGAAGATAATCTATTTCATTCTGCAGGATGCCAATCCGAAGATTCATCAACCAGGACACGGGTGAGGAGGCAAGTCAGGACGAGGCAGGTCAGGCTTCCAGTGGTCACGAGGTAGGTCATGACTCTAGTGGTCATGAGCAGGGTGGCTTTGAGGAGGGCGAGGGGTCTACCCAGCCGACCGCCACTCGGCGCCGAAGGAAGAGAAGAGGGCCCAATAAGATGCCTAGGGCTCCGCAAGATACAAATATGCGTGTCGCAATTGACATCTTAGGGGACGGGTAAGTTCTAATCGATAAAATGTTAACTCCATATATTATTATCCTTGTGAACGGCTAACTCTTCTCGAACTTGTACAGCAACATGTCTACAGTCGACACACGTCTCAAGACCCAGCCTGCTTCCGTACTTTCAAGGCTGCTCAAACTGCACTATCCTGGGATAGTGGAAGAGACGGCCGGACCGGCCCAAAGAATCACTTGGGATGACTACAAGATTGTGCAAGAAGAAGGTCAGGTGTCGGCTGCCTCAGAGTGTGTCCGTGAATTCTGGGTAAGCCTCTCCATCCTTCGAAATACTTTCATTATTCCGTACGCTAATAATATATTTTTCATTTGTTTTAAGACACATTTTCGACCTCGTGAGCCCCTCACCCACTCGGATTTCGACAATGTCATTGACATCAAGGCCAAGAGTCTTTTCTGGGATCAGCTGAGACGGACACGTCTCGACGCGACCAAGGATTGGTACAAGTAAGTTGAATCACAACTCTTCTTTACAATGTCAGTAATGTTGTTTGACATACATATCAACATACAGGAGGGAGCATGGCGAGCGACTTCTCGACACCGAGGCTTCAGACAAGTACTTGACCCCTGATCAGTACTCTGAAGTGCGTCCTGAGTGGGTCCAAAACTGTCCGGAAGCTTGGGATGGACTTGGCTATTATTGGAATAGTCCAGAGTTCAAGACCAAGTCTCAGCAATCCAGACTCAACCGGGCGGCGCAAGGAGTCGTCAAGTACATCGGGAGGTGGTCCCTGCCATTTTTCAGAAAGAAAGAGGTAATGAGTAATTCTTTAATTCATTTTTATGTTTTTCTCTATGACCCACAACCACAATGTGATGCGATCGAGAGAGTTTGGGGAAGACATAGGTGCCTTGGAATCCTACAGAAGGGCAATGACACCGAAGGCACAACGAGAAGCTCCCAATCCAGTCGTGGCACCACACGCGCAAGATAAGATTGTAAGTGCAATCTATATCATTATTACAATGTTTATCACTACTTGACTTGCTAATTTCAGTAATTTTGAATACAGGAACGGTACGTGCAAGCGTACAAGGAGACGCACGCCCCATACGGTGACCCGTGCACGGAGAAAGAGCCGGGCGTGAAGTAATCTACACGCATATGGGGCATAAGTCGCGCGGTCATCTGGGATGGGCTCCGACCACATCGGTGACTTTGATCTTTATTTGTTCCATTCCTTTGGTCGCCGTGTTACATGACATCTACATACTAACCACACTATTACATTGCAGTGTCGGGTGGATTCATGCGCGATGCTAGGTCTCGGCGCACACATGGCGAGCTCACGAAAGGGAGATGGCGGGGAGAGGGAGATGGCGGAGGAGAGGAAAGGGAGAGAGAGGGCGACAGGAAAGAGCTCCATGAGTTAAGGTTAACCATGGAGATGAATCAAAGAGCGGCTCGGAGGCGGTGGGAAAGAGAACGACAACAAAGGTGGGCTGAATTCATGAGGCTTCATTCGAGGGGCAATTTCGTGCGGTATTCCCATTTA
This sequence comes from Raddia guianensis, assembly GCA_036346415.1. NCBI lineage: Eukaryota > Viridiplantae > Streptophyta > Magnoliopsida > Poales > Poaceae > Raddia > Raddia guianensis. Next base: position 18,311,243 of record CM070538.1, read on the forward strand.
ACCCTTGCATCGCTTATATCGAGATCCGCATTTATTTGCATTAACACTATATTGATCACCAATGTGCGGGGTGGGTCGAGACGGGTTGATCAAGGTGGCGGCTCTAATTACGCACCTAATGAGGGACCGCGCCCTTTGTTCGAGCCCAAGATCGCGGTAAGTGTCGTCACTTCATCGAGTCTAAGCTAAAGTGTCAATTGAAATAGAACTTAAGTTCTTAACGCTTTGAGGCTCCGCCCATCAAGTCGATTCGTGAGTCGATCACGATGCTCGGCGCGAGTGGGCGGATCTTTGAATGACGGGTTTCTAAGCCTACTAAGCGACCTTCGCTCTTCCCCGCACGAGAGTGCTCGCCGGTTTCCCTCCACCGGACGGTACTCTTCCATCTTCCCTAATCCGGACAGCAATCCGTGATAGATGGAGACTAGAAATGTATAATGGTAGCTAGAAATGCTGTGTATGCGGATATATGCTTTGTGCTTTGTCGATGTGTATGTCGATGTGTCGAGGATGTGGATGTGTATGTCGATGTGTCGAGGATGTGGATGTATGGATGTCGACGTTTTATGCTTTGTCAATGTGTCGATGTGAATGTGGATGTGTGGATGTCGAGAATGTGTGGATATCGATGTGTCGAGGATGTGGATGTTGCTTGCTATATATATGCTGTGTTCTTCTTTGTTTAAATTTGTTTCAAATTCATATATAAAAGCTTTTTTTTTGATGATTAAACTTATTCGCGAGGGCTAAATGGCCTCGTAAAAAACAAAAGAGCATCTATTCGCTAGGCCACATAGCCCTCGTAATTAACGATGGCGGGAGGGCTATTCGCGAGGCCACACACCCTCGTGATTAACTGTGAGTTGGTGGCTATTCGCGAGGCCATATAGCCCTCGTAATAAGGTGGCTATTCGCGAGGCTACTGCTACCGCGAATAAACGCATAAGCTAACCACTTTCGCGCCCGTAATCGTGAGCCCACACTTTTCGCCAGTGGGAGACCTCGCAATAAAGTGCAGAAGCGGTCAATCGCGAGGCTCAATAAAACCTCGCGATTCTTATTCGGGGCCGTGCCTCGTGTTTTATTGTTATTTGCGGGGGCGGTCGCGAAGCATTTATTCACGGCGCCACCGTGAATAATAATCGCGAGGGTTTCTGCCTTTCTCGCGAGGGTTTTTAGCCCTCGGTACTGAGGGAGATTCCCGTAGTGTTTACGTCGGCTTCTTCTCGGATTCCTGTACTCTATGCGCGTATATTTCTTCGTTCTATTTCATCTATTTTCCTCTGCTTACACGTCTGGAAACGTAGAGGATCTGTGCGTCCCGGATCCGGACAACCACGCATGTGTTCAAAGATGCAAACATCGCGAGGCCCGTAGGTGCGTACGTGTGGCTAGGAAAAAATGCCGTTACGGCGCGGCTGCCTCCACGAAAGGCGGACGGCGCCCTCGTGATTGATGGATATATACTGCTGCTGCATTGATATGCATGCATGCATGCATGCATGTGCCTGTCAGCTTGGACCCAGGAATAAACCGATCTAAATGCACGGTCAAACGCATACACACGCATATGCTGATATGCATGCATGCCTGCTCTTTCTTCGTCCGGCTGCTTGCCTCTTGTGCTTATCGTACGTGCATCGGTGCGTGCGTGCATGCCACGTGGTCTATATATATCTATATACATACACATCAGTGCTTCATGCTTTGATGTCGTTGGATTCATCCAAGATTTGTCTTGTAAAAGAAATCATCTGCGACAAAGTTGTTATTTACCTTTCAAAGGTGTGAATTAGACCTGTTCATGGGCGGTCCGGCTGGCGAGCCCGGCCGCTTCGCCCGGTCATCGGACCGACTCGACCTCGATCTCAACTCTGATAGCTAAGTTTGGTAGGGTTCGGGCGAGAAAATTGTCTGACAAGCCGTGGCCGGGCGGACTCCGAGCCGCCGTTCGACCCAAACCGGCCGGAAGCGACGGGCGGCCGGGCAGAGCTCGAGCTTGTCCCATGGATCTGGCTTTTCAAGCCGGCCAAACCCGCCCACCCGGCAGATGATCAGGCCTAGTGTGAATGCAATAACTGTACAAACTAGGTATGGAGCACACACTCCATAAAGTCTAAAGATATACACACATACATATATGTATATATACATATACGCACATATATACATGTACAAGTTTGTTTTGTCCGGGGAAAAAACACGTATGTGCACTTACCTTTCCATGGAACTGCAAATGGTTCGCTTGCATGGTGGCATGATACAAAACTTTTAAACAAATACAATAAAAAATACCGTCGTAACATTAACTAATGGTTAAAGTTTTCTTTAAAAAAAAGTAAAATAGAGATGCATAGACTAAAAAATTATATCTTAGTTCAATTAAACATGTTATGAAACTATGACGATATTTTCTGTCCAGACGGTGCGTACCTCTAAATTTTTAAATTATAAGTTTTACAAAACAGAGTTTTACGTTGGAACTACCGAAGAAAAAATGATGCCAAACGGCCTTTTGCTGGCATGCGCTGTGTATGCATGATTGGTACCTAAGTGCTGCATGCATGCAAGCTAGGTGTAGCTACTGCCTAATTATGGTATCCGTAGTTAAATCAAACTAATAATCAAGTTAATCAACCGATCATCCATCGGATGGGACGTATATATATACTACCTGTTCTGTGATACTACTAATCAATTGAGTTAATTAATAGTTAGGCAGCTTGATTTGCCATTTATGTATAATATATGTGTACTCAACGACATCGTCCACACATCTCCCTCGCGGTCATCGTTTATTGTTTTCGTTAACGTTGATTAATCAGCTCTGAAAATGATTTAGTTAACGTTGTGTGTCTCTCCGATCCGTGACAGCTATATTAATTGCAGATTTGTTGATTTGCGCATTAATCTCTTTTTATATCCGAGTTTCGTGTTTTACGCATATAAACCAATCTCATTTCTTAAACGTGGTTCGGTCGATTGGCTTCATTGCCTTCCATTTTCATTTTCATTAAGCAGAGTAAAATATAATAAAGAAAAAAATTGTACAAAGCACAGAATACATCCGCAGCACGGACCGGTCAACTTGACCTAAAACCGATAACAAACCCAAAAACACCGTGGCACCGATGGCTGACAGAGAAGCACTATCAACCAAACCGAAACCAACACCCTAATAACAGCAGTAAGTTGGCTAAATGAGATGGTAACTGAAGGCCAACTGAACAGCCCAAAAAACAACCCTGCCCGCGCTTCTCAAGGAGATCTGGCACTCAAGAGTCAAGACCACACTTGGATCTAACGCTCGTGGTCGAAATGGGGGAAGAGATCAAGAGACAGCAACAACAAGCCGTCTCGTGCAGCGGGAGGCTTGGGACATGGCAGGATCAGGGATGCTATCGCCCCAACTTTGCAACTACCGATGCCACTGCCCGTGCGGTGGGAGGTGCACGTTGCATGCAGCCGCCTGCACCAACCCTTAGTTTGTGCCACCACGTTGCCACTTTGCATGAGGAGATGCAAGATAGGATAGGGGATGCGCCACCTCCACACCACTATATATAGTCGCCCCATGCCGCTGTTGTGGCTATCCATGCCACCATGCTGCTCCTACCGCCACAGGTTTGTTGCCTCCACAAAAGAATAGGAAGAAGGGATAGGCAAAGGTGCCCAGTTGGCCGAGGCTGCAACCACCACTAGGGGGCCAGCTAGGATTTATAGGAGCGAGAGCTCACGGAGTCACGGGAGGTTGGGCCATGGGCGCTTTCACAGGAAACAACCACCCCGCTGCTTTCATATGCTGCCACGAACCGGTGGCAACCAGATTCAGCCTCCTCAAAGGCATCGCTGTTAAATGCTTGCTCTGAACGGCCTCCCCCACCTCTTGTCGCTCAGATCTAGCACCGCAACACGAGCTGCCGCCTGCTATGACGATGGTTACGAGGGGATGCTAGAGGAGTGGTCTAGACAATAAGATCGCGCAACCTGTAGCTCTCCAATAGAGGGGAAAGGAAGGAGGAAAGAAGAGGGAAGGGGAAGAAAAAAAGGTCCAATGATGATGGTGATGGAAGGGAAGCCGTATGGCAATGGACGAGTTAAAGTTGAGAAGCGACTGATCTCCCGAATCCCAATCGACTTCCATCGATTAATTTGACGTTAATTAATTTAGCTTCTTATATCATAACTATCTATGAAGATCATTACCACCAAAATGCTGTTGATTTAATGCGCATAAAGTATGTACTTGTCTCAACCACACATAATCTCTAGGAATATGTTTATATACTATATATTTACTCTACCGAATTCCGCGTATGATACGGCTGTGGAAAGATTCGATCTGTTTGTTCATTTTTAGTAAATGTGAATCACGAGCAGCACGTATGACTGAAATAATTAACTTGCTAGCTAGCTAGGAGAACATTATCAAATGAGCATGCATATCACAGCTAGCAAGCTAGCTCTAACCCTAACCCCTCGTCCAATAGCAACATTCGATCAGCCCAGACACTGTTTCTTAATTATTTCTTAAAAATCTGGATATAAACCGTTTCAAAAAATAATAAAAAAAAAGAATCGTGCGTGTATTTATAAAGTGGTGAGCAACAATATAATATGTCATTTTCAGGCCTTAAGATCCGAAGAAAAGAAAGGGCAGCTTGATCAATTAACAGATCGATCCGGTGTCTACTCAGATCAAAACAGCTTGGGTTGAAAGCTAACCATCCACCCATTGCACGACTTTAGAAACTAAAATTTCCCAGATAAGTATCTATCTCGATCAGCTGGCTCCAGATGAAACGAACATAATCACATTGAATAAGCGTTAAGCAGGAAGATGCGAACCAAGTCGCAGTTTATCCTTACGGTCAAATACTTCTATGTAAGCTTAATTTGAAGTCGATTGATGAGCGCATGCATTTGTTAATCGAGATGTCTCTGTCACCAATGAGCTATCCTCTCTCTTTCTGTTCTTTTTTAATATATTTTTCCTGTAGTTTGAAGAACTAGTGGAGAAGACGATTAGATGAACATATCTTCTCAATCATCACTACAACATTAATTCCAAGAAAACTTAAAAGGCAACAGTAACGAGTGGTTACAAATACTGATGCCCCATGTCCTTGCCCTCTCTTCTCCTTTGTCTTCTTTCGGTTTTCCTTCTTTTTTGTAAGACTCAAATGGATTTCTTAGATAAGGGAGCACTAAGCTATGGATAATCGTGGAGCTAGCATATGTATACTAAATACTCTCTAAGCTGCTGCTTGGTGGCCGGGTTGTAAAGGGCCGATATGTTGTTTCGTAGTCTTTGGAATAGCTTAGTTATATAGTACTCCCTCCAGTCATAAAAAGAAGTCATCGTTGACTTTTAGACACGTCTTTGACCATTCGTCTTATTCAAAAAAGTTATATAAATATTATTTATTTTGTTATGATTTGGTTTATTATTAAATATATTTTAAGTATTACTTATATTTTTACATATTTGAACTAAATTTTTAAATAAGACGAATGATCAAAGACGTGTTCAAAAGTCAATGGCGACTTCTTTTTATGACTGGAGGTAATAACATTTATATTCTAGGAACCACTATAAATCAGGTGCAATTTTCAAAAAAATAAATTTGAACGTGTGTTTCAAACAATACTGCTAACTTGTTTTGAACATATATAATATGCTGCCGAAATATACACATTATATCGCTCGAACATTTGGTTATGTTTGTTAGAACGTGATGTTCTATTAATGCAACATACAAATGAGGTGGTGGTGTCGAAGATCGGAGCGTAGTGTGGCCAGCAGTCCGAGAGTATGTAGCGGTGATAGCGACCGCTGGCGGCCAACGATCGCAACCTGTCTCGCACTCTAATACAAGCCTAATTTCTATATATTTTTTCAAATTAATTTTCGCTTAAAGTAAACCGGAGCTACCATATAAAAATTGGAGATCCAAACCAAAATATTGTTATGCACATGAGAGAGAAAGAGGAGAGTACCCTTGCATTTAAAAAAAATTTGGATAGATAACACTTTCAAATTTTCGGTTTCAAAAATACCATTCCACTAAAATCGAATGGCAATTATCAGAACCAACCCTACACCAAGTGGAATCCACACTTTTCCACCCGTATCTCTGAAATACCGAACCCAAAATCATATGCATCCTTGGATGGAAGATCAACCGAGAAAACCCAAGTGCACACACAGTGGCCCGATCCAGAAGATCTAGGTCCAAACAACACGCCTGCGTGCTCGAGCACCACGCGGCGATGGATCGAAGAATCCCGTGTCAAAATCAGAGAAATCAAAGCTTTTTTTAGCGAGGAAAAGATCAGCTTAAGTGGCCTAACTCCGGTGTGTTCTTGCCAACCAGCCTTTGCCCACGGCCACAGAGATCAATTAATATATCTAGCCCCGGGCGCAGCTTTCCCATCGCCACGTGTCAGGGCGTCAGTGGGTGGGGCCGGTCCGGCCACCGGCCGTGCTTGGTGGGGCCCTGCCACATGTGGCCACGTCGCCGTGAGCCACACATGACACATCCCCGGCAGTGCCAGCGCGGCGGCGGTGGCCAGGTCAGCGTGGTGCCTGGGCGGGCTCTCCACGTGGGGCAAAAGGGAGGAAATGACGGTTATGCCCTCCTAGTTCCAGAGTATTGGGAGGTTAATGAATAGACGTGTTTCACCTGCGAGGAAATGCTTGTGTTTGTTATTTTTTGCATATAGGAACATTTGTCAGATGAGAATCGCTGAAAATGCAGATCCTGAGAGACTATGGCATACCGGTGGACCTTCACCATGCAGATGTTATATGCGGATATTATTGGTGGTAACTATGGCATATTTGATACTGCTGTAATTCGATTTTCATACATACTCAAACCCAAACGCAATATATAAACAAGAGACACGGATGTAGATATAGAAAAGCAAGACACGATGACCTTTATTAATTCTTTTCTTATGGTGTACAAAAGTTTCTCTATGTTGATAGCATAGCTAATATTTTGGTTTTGTCCATTATGACCCTAGGGAAACCCTAATAGGGAGGCATTCTGGCCGATAATCACTGGGGTTACAACAGATTCTTGACATATACCCTATTTAAAATGGTTGCATAGTTAGAGCATCGTCAACATGATTTCTATATTTCGTCCTTTATACCTATTCTCTAAATCATTGTTCATTCCTTATTTTGTCATCATATCGAGCAAAGTCTCTATTCTTGAACAAATATGAAGATCCTAGAGAGTCTCTAAATATAGAGACTATAGAGTGAGTCTCTAAATTTAGAGATTAAGATAGAGACTCTACTGAATCGTTATAAAGTTTGAGACTGTTCGTAATGCTATTTGGGAGAACCTCTTAGGAAACTTGCAGACAACGCTCTCACGGGTTTGGATAGGGCTTTGATATCTTTGATGGGTCATAGTGTTTGGCTCAAAAAAGGGATTTCTTACATACAAAAGGCGAAGCGATTCAAATGTATGTTTAAAATAGAAGATTAAAACAGTTTGACTGGATCTTGACACGATTTCTTGAATGGTTTACAATTTAGCCCTGTCAATAAAGTTTATAATTAGATGATAGCGAATGGCTAGTTTGAGGAGGGATGACTCATTGATCTTTTTTTAAGCTTCTCACGCGTTCTTAAAAAAACTTCTCACGCGATGCTGTAGGCTAAACATAAAGCACATTTGCTTACTGCGAGTGCACATATAAAAAAAATTGGCATTAATTAATATTATCTTCTTGCTTTCTGATTTGTTGGAATTGGATAAAGAAACATATCAAGTGTCAATGGATAGTTTTCAGTATCGGTAGTGTTGACTGTTATAAAATTTTTCTTTTGTATGTAACGTATGGCAAGTTGGAATTCACTACTCTATGGCTTGATTTGGCAAAACGAAGAAAGTTTTTTTAAAGTTAGTTGATCAAAATATTTTTTCCCTCAATGATGCTATGACATGGTTGATAAAAGCCGGAAAACAGTGGAGTGAATTTTTCGGAAATTAAGAGAGAGAGGGGGGTTGATGATAAGAGTAGCTGCCAAATTAAATGCATCGATACGGACACATGAAACTCTATAAACAAAGAAGGGGGAGAAAAATTAACATGGAACTAATTTTTGTAAAAGACATTTCTGCAATTTGTTTTATAAAAAAACTCATATATGTTTTGCCATAAACGATGATCTTGAATGCAAATATCTCGCCGCGCACAAACAGAAAAGACTCATAATATCTTTTTTAGACAAGAATTCATTTTTTTCCAATTTAGAAGTGAACCACCGGTGGTTAACGAGCTCCATAAATCAACCCATCAGTGTATTCATTTATTGGTGTCACCGTCCACTGCCATACGGCTTCATCTCATGTCCATTCCAGAACAAAATACACTGCTAAGGAGGGCAAGAAGACTTGCACGTCATCAAAAAATTATCCATTACGGTTCAATCAATCTGATATGTGGATCAATATTCGGGTGATTTACTTATGTCCTATGGATTATTCTAAAACTTGTACATATAGGCTATACATGTGACTATTTCGGCCTATGAGTCGCAAACTACCTCCGCATATGAGTGACCACATATGTTTGCGTGTGCGTGGAATGGGTATTTTAAGAGCCGTTGGATACACAAAACCACTGTCCCAATGGGGTTAACAGGTAAACCACTCGTAATTCCATAAAACCAAGATAGAAATCGATTGAACGGCAAAAACTAACTGAGAAACCGTGTTTTCCTCGCAAAAGAAAACCGTACGTTTGTAGAAACCGTTGTGAGTAGAAGTGGCGAGTGGCAACTAGTCGAGTCTAAGCAAATCAGAAGTTTGGTTTGACTCAGCTTGATCTAATCCAGGTTTAAACTCGACTCGGCTTGTTGATCTAATGAGCTTGAAAAAAAATTAAGCTGGAGCTCCCTCCCAGCTTGAGCAAGAACATGAGAGCTCACAAGCCTAGAAGCCACAGAGGAGAGAGGCAATCGCTGGGCAGCTAGAGGGAAAACAGAGGCGAGAGGGAAAACAGAGGTGAGGCGCATTCGATCCAGAGCTAGGTCGATGAAGGGAGGTCAAGACAGTGTCCAGCCTAGAGGCAACAGAAAGGGGGACTGAGAGAGGGGCGGCGGCATTACATTTGAGCAAATGGAGGGAGGCGGCGACGATGTCCTTCTAGTCTTCTAGATGGATAGGAGGGAGAAGGATGAAGGCAAGATGCATAGCCCTGTCGTCGCTACTAGTCACCAGCCATATTGGAACTAGAAAGGGGAAAGAGATGGCGTAGCCATCATTCGAACTGTCTCTAGTCGGATTTAGAACTGGAAGGGGGAAAAGAGAAGGCATCGTCATCGTTCGAGGGAAGGGCCGGATCTAGAAGGCTACTCGTCTCCGGCTAGATTTGAAAGAAGGGAAAATGACGAGGGTGAGCGTGGCCTGGCCAGCGCTAAGAGAGTCAAAAGGGGACTAGAACCGAAGTATGGAAGATGAATCTAGCAAGTAGCAATTTGCTCGAAGAGAAAACGAGGACCATGATGGCGCGAACATGGTGGAGTGGTGAACCGGCGTGGGCCATGTGGACGACGGCTTGCAGGCTGTCTGATGCTTGCGTTGTGCTTCACGAGCCACGGATAAGCTGCCCACGAGCCGGTCGATGGCTCGGCTCAATAATTAACCGAGCTGGAAACAAACTTGAGCTCAAACCTACAAACATACGAGCCGAGTTTTAACCGAGCCTTTTGCGGAGTCCCCGAGAACACGTTGCCGTCCGGAAAGAGGAATGTTGCTGTGCTTGCGACGGCCCAGACCCGCGCTGCGCTTCCTCACGCCTGCACCCACGGCCACGGCCGCCTCCTCCTTTAAAAGCCTCCTCCCCCATCAACGCTTTCATCTCATCTCACTTCGCTTCACGCCGCGATTCGCACCACCGCCGCCGTGCCTTCTGGCCTCTTCCCTGGCTCCGCTCCAATCCTTTCCTGTTCCTTCTACACACGCCTCTCAAGAGCTTGCTGAGCTCCTCTTTGAGCTGAGAAGGGACGCCCAGAAACAGGAAAGATCCAAGCGAGACGACCGAGACGCCCCCCCGAGCACGCCACCATGGTCGCCGTCGACCGCCATGGCCGGTTGGTGCTCTGTTCTTGCCCATGAGCTCGCTGACCATTACCTGAGGAAGAAGGAGGAGGATAGGGCATAGGAGCTAGCGGCTGGGCTCCGTGAGGGAGGAGAAGAAGACTAGCTCTGTGGGGTTAGTTCCTTGGGCGGCCAGGGAGAATGCGGCACATCTCGTCGCTGCTGCAGGGGCTGGCCCGGTCACTGTCTGTGGGGAAGGAGCGGAAGGGCGACGCCGGCGACGGCAAGGAGGCGGCGGCGGTGCTGCGCACGTCGGGGACGCTGTGCGGCGAGGGGTCGGAGACCTTCGCCGCCGTGTGCTCCCGCCGCGGCGAGAAGGGCATCAACCAGGACTGCTCCATCGTCTGGGAGGTCAGTCACTTCCTGGCTCATGCTGCTCTATCTGTCCTGCTCCTCTGTTTCTTGACTTCTTGCTCGTTTCTGCTCATTTTTACTCTCTCTCTCTCAATTGCACATGAGATGATAATAATACATGAAACTGGAATATCCAATTTCCTGAATTCCTTTTTGTTTTGAAGTTTTACTAGTAATACATAATATTACTACAAGAGCAAGTTTAATACACGAGTAACTGAGCCAAATTAACCATAATAAAAGGTTGAATATATATGATCTCTACAAGACACAAATAGAAGGCATGCTTATTTTTCTCTATTTCCCCCCTTCTTCTCGAGCCTGTTTTTATTTTTGGGGCACACATTTTGCATGGCGTCAGGGTTCATTAGCAATTCTCCTAAGTCCTTGACGGGACAGCATTACGTCTAGGTGGTGTTGATGGCTTGCCCAAGTTTCTGACCACGCAACATAACAAACAGATTCACAGTAGCTGTGTACTGAATATTGAATTATCTTCCCGTGGTTCACCTAATCAGCTTCCTGACAATTTTTTTTCTGGGGGGTTTTAGTTCGTTTTATGCTCTTCAGCACAACTCAAGTATTAGCCATTATCAATAGACTATCGTTATGGGATTGATCATACCCAGTGAGAACAGTTTGCGAAGGTCGGTTGCCTAGGCATAGGGTTTTTTTTTTTTTTTTTTTGAGGAAGCCTAGGCATAGGTTTTGGAGCATGCTGTTCACCCAGCTTCTTGGATCTGATGTTTGCTTTTGGCTTCTAGGGGTGTCTCTCTGCCAAAAATGTGCATACGTGGCCTTCATTTGCTGAAGAAACAAGGTGTCATTGGCACCGTGTCAACTTTTCATTCTTGGTTTCTGAATCCAAAGTAGCTTTGGTTTGTTAAACCAACTGACAAAGTTGGGAAAAAAAAAATACTCCATCTTTCCTACATAGTACTGTGCTGGATCATTTTTTCCGACAATATTAATCTTCAGAGTTCTTTCTGGGCGGCACACCTGTCCTGGAGAACAGGGGAGGATATGACATCGACTACAATTTTGTGTGTTAGGTTTACGGGGATGATTAACCTTTTTTTTTGTTGCCTCCATAAAATAAAAACTGCTTTGAACTCTTTTGGAGAGACAGGTTGCAGCTGAAAAGAATGTAATTTGTGTTCTGAATTTTGTGAGCCAGGTCTAGTAAGGACAACTCTGACCTACCAGCTCAAAAGGCCGGTTGGTTCAGTTTGTCATCTATGATGTCACACCGGAATCTTTAATTTTCAATTAGCAGGTACACTAATCTGTATCTTGGAACAAGTCACGAAACCTAAAAGCTCAACCACGCACACCTGATGCGAAATTAGTGGGTAGAGATACGATCCGCACACCATTAATGATTTAATTCAAAACAAAAGATCATGGAAAGGAAAGAAAATCCAATGATTTGGTCAGATCTTATATGCCATGGCCATGATGCGACTAAATCTCTTCTGAATTTCGCAAAAAGTACTCGATTTGCTATAATTTTTGTTCGTGTTTTAAACGGAGTCTCTGAATTCATAAACCATCTCCAGGGATTCGGGTGCGAGGAGGACAGCATCTTCTGCGGCATCTTCGACGGGCACGGGCAGTGGGGCCACTACGTGGCGAAGGCCGTCCGGGAGTCGCTGCCGGCGGCGCTGCTGTGCCACTGGCAGGAGGCGGCGGCGCTGGCGTCGCTCATCGACGGCGAGAAGCTGCTCTGCGACTGCCGGTTCGACCTGTGGAGGCAGGCCTACCTGGCCGCCTGCGCCGCCGTGGACGACGAGCTCCGCCGCAGCCGCCGCCTCGACGCCGTCAACAGCGGCTGCACCGCGCTGTCCGTCGTCAAGCAGGGCGACCTCTTGGTGGTCGCCAACGTCGGCGACTCCCGGGCCGTGCTCGGCACCGCGTCCGGCGACGGCGGCGCCGTCGCCGCCGTCCAGCTCACCGTCGACTTCAAGCCCAACCTGCCCCGTAAGTCGTCTCCGCGCTTCGCTTGCCTTGCGCGCACGCTCCTGAGGAGACGGCCATTGCTGACGGCGACGCGCGCGTGGCTGTGTGCAGGGGAGAAGGAGCGCATCGTGCAGTGCAACGGGCGCGTGCGGTGCCTCGCCGACGAGCCCGGCGTGCACCGGGTGTGGCTGCCGGACCGGGAGGCGCCGGGGCTCGCCATGTCGCGCGCCTTCGGCGACTACTGCGTCAAGGGCTACGGCGTCATCTCGGCGCCGGAGGTCACGCAGAGGCGGATCACCAGCCGGGACCAGTTCGTCATCCTCGCCACCGACGGGGTAAGCAGCGAGCTCAGGCTGAAACATTGAAATAGCTGAATTTTCTAAGAATGGAATTTAACCAGTTGTTTCACTTAGCTTTACGGATTTGCTAATCGGATAGGCGTCTAAAATTTTCTTAGCTATCAATCACTTTAAAATTATATTTTAGCAACACTGAAATTGCACTTCGTACCAAGGTGCAATTTTAGCATAAAGTTGTTATTTATCAATTATCTATTACTCTAATTTATTTTTTTATATTCTATGTTTCATCGTTACGTAAATTTGCTAAATATGTGTACTCACATATTTTTTTCCCTATGTTTCAAGTCATTATGTTTGTTTTCATCGATCTAAAACTGAATACTAGTAACACTAAAATTGCGCTTGTGCACCTTTAATACAGTCGTAATACAATTTTATAAAAAATATATATTTTATTTTCCGTCAACTTAAAAGAAGTCGTTCTCTTATTTTAATTTTTAAGCTTTTTATTAGTTACTTAAAAAACGGAGATCAATTAAAGAATTCAGAATGCCGATGCGTCTGCAAAATTCTCTTAACGAAAAATCCGATCTTCCCCCGTCTCCCGGCAGGTGTGGGACGTGGTGTCCAACGAGGAGGCCGTGCAGATCGTGGCGGGGGCGCCGGACAGGGAGAAGGCGGCGAAGCGGCTCGTCGAGAGCGCCGTCCGCGCGTGGCGGCGCAAGCGGCGGGGCATCGCCGTCGACGACTGCTCCGCCGTCTGCCTCTTCTTCCACTCGCCGCCATCCTACTAGGCGCACGGCGCGGGAAGAAGAGTCGAACAAGACGCACACTGATGCGAGAAGATCACGAGACGCCATTCGCATCCATTTTCTTGGTAGATCGAGAGTAGCAGTAGCCGCGTCGCCGTCGCGGCATCGAAAGGCAGATCATTACAGGTCAGAACGTGCGGTTTGTCCCATGATCGGGACGCTGCACGATTGACCTGGACGGACGGTGAATGGATGAACTGCTGCTAGTGGATGACCGGAAATCAAGCCTCCCGGGTTCACACCGTCATTGTCAAGAAAATGTAGTACAAGAATCAACACCAGCCACCAGCAAAGGCAGCAAGGGAGGGGAAATAAAAGATGCATTTTGTCCTCATTTTCCGCGTGTATGGCTCTTAAGTTTCTGCTGTGATGGCAAATAGTCACAATTATTGTTGTTGTACGCCAATCACAATTGGGGTCACAGATCGGTGTTTTGGTGCCATATGAAATCGGAATCTTAGGTCTTCTGCACTGAAGCATCATGCATTCATTATTAGGCACATTCCAGTTCACACCGAACGACGATTTGACAGGCAGGGAGAAAATGAAAAAAAAAAAATCGATCTGTGGTGGCTATTAGAGTCGTCCGCATCGAGTTTGCCTTAGCCACCGTAGCGGCTCTTTAACGACTCAGGAGGATCCTCTTCCATGATGCCGGCTCCGGTAGTGGCCAAGTATTCCCTTATTGTGCTTTTCCGGTCGCCCAGATATGTGTGGTCTAAGAAGTTGCTACATGCTGGCTCTCCAAGATTTTTTGCGGCGAGAACACTGCAAAGCAAGTAAGCAATCAGAACCATGGAAGGTGCTTGTAATATCAGAATGATGAAGCTTCTACCATCCTTAATAAAGCAATGGTTCATGGTGACAGTTGCATAGAAAATGCATTGCTACTGGATAACTAGAATGTTGAAAGCAATGATCTCTTTTTGCTTCAGAAATGCATCTTGCTTTTAGATGCCACTCAGCAATGATGCTATTTTGCTTGACAAATGCAGCTTGCTTTGGGATGTCATTGATATGGTGCATAGCTAAAATAACCAGCGGATTTCATGGTTGCACAATGGTTCTAGTTTGCATAAAATACCTTTTTTGATGTTAATACTTAATAACGGGTTTACTAAAGAACAAGAAGAAGCAAACTCTGGAGTGTGCAACGTTAAAGATGTGAACAAGTACTTACCAATGTCTAAGATATAAACGACAGGGTAAAATATCATCCCTCCATATTTTATCAATATTGTATCGTCCATAGTGTTGATTATAAATTTCCTTGTTTCCTGCAAAACATTGGTAAATGTTTCAGTTTGTAATGGAATTAGAGATAAAATTCTAATCATGGGCTGCCTGCCTGCCTTGAACAATTCTCTAATAGTAAACCACTTTTTTATAATAAAAGAAAATAACTTGTATGTACATAAGAATGCATCAATTTGCCGACCAAGGGTAAAAGAAATGTTGTGCTGGAAGCTTAATTTGTCATTATAAACACACTATTTGAGGCAAGATTCAAACATGTCTGCATAGTTGTGCTTCAATGTTTCATGCAGCGGTTTCTCTCAATCATTTTTAATTTTAAATTGGAATATAATAATATATGATTGTGTGAATTAAAGTACTATGTGCCAACAAGTTATTGATATGTTTCTCATTGTATTTAGCTATATCTGTGTGCATGTCAATTTTCTTTTGCAATTATATCAAGTTGGTCCATAAATACGGTTAAAAAGGCAGATAAATATGTCATAATCCCTAAAAGAACTCCACAGTGCCAATCATTATCATAAACTATGATACATTAACATGACATGCAATAGAGTTTTTTTCCCAAATGTTGTACTAAATCAATAGCTTTAATAACAGACCAACCAGACCAATAAGTCACTGAACACAAGGTGAAGAGGTCTAGGCCAACATTAAAATATATCGTATGTACATAAAAGAGATGCCAGGTCAAGAACAGCTTAGAGTTAAAACATGAAACAAATTATATTCTACCAAATATCATCAACAACCAAACTGACAAACTGGTATCATGATCACATAGATATCAATATCATTATATTTAAAATGGCCAGTCATTTAAATGAAATGCTGAATTGAAAGAAATTCGAGTGAGTTATGGATTTAACCTTTGCATCTCACTTGGAAATATTCTTCATCGCTATACCGTGCACAGACAACCTGACCGAACAAATCCCAAGAACAATAATCCAATTGCAAAACGTAATAGCAAGAATTCCAATCACATAATACAAGCCCTTACTGCTGGATTTGGAAAAGGCAGTCCATCAAGTCCTTCAGGAACAACCTGATAACACATATAAGCATAATCAAAATTAACTACAAGCGCTCATGAAAAGATGTAGCCCAATTACAGGTCATCACTTAACAAACTAAACTCCAAAAGGTTCAAGGTTATGATGCAGAAAAATCCAACTAAATCGGTTAGCATGAAGTGAATTATTTAGTCACCCACCGCTAGAAATCTGAATTCAATTTCCCTCTCCATGAATGCTGGAACCTTCAAATATAAGAGCTTTTCAGTCCAATGCACCAAAAGGAATCTCAGGAAAGCTCCACTTTTTTTGCCTTCGAATAAAAATGACACACATCAAGTGTAAACAAACAATACCTCCTCCTCCTTGATTTCGAACGCAGTGACAACTATCAGCTCTCCATCACATGGTTCCACGCTTAAGCTTGAAAACTCCTACAGTCAACCAGTCAGCTCAAAATTCCAATGAAGACAAGAATTTTGTGGAAACACTGGAGAAATAAAATAGGATTATAAAATATGGACACTCAAGAATGCAACTTCCTGGGAAACAGCTAGATTCTCAAACATGCCAAATCCAACATCAAACATAACGATATCTTGAGTAACAACCAAATTTCCTTTCTTGGCAAAGGCAACGAACGGCGATCCACATAAATATATCATAGCAAAGCTCCCCAAGCAGAAACAAAATTTTCATATGCTTGTATAGTAATCATACACTGAATCTCTTATGCAAGTATGCAACTACTTTCCAAAACCTGTTTCAGTCGCCTCAATTTTGATCAATGCAATATGATTTCCCCCTTTTGTGTCCACATGCTAAATTGCGATTCTATTTATCAAATGACAAACTTTATTTGGATAATAAAGATAATTAAGTTTGAACACCCTTTAAGTGCCGCTGATGCCGTAAATGTACTCTTGAATTTGCAACCTTTGTAACATTCAACAGTTTAGCCAAAACTGGCAGTAAAACAAAATTGAGGAGAGGTCCACACAAGTATTGCAGGATATAAGAATGTCACAGAAAATTCAAAGCCACAAGAGTGATTATACAAAACTTCCAAGTGTGCGTAGTTCAATATACCATTCCAGACATTTGCACGAAGCCACTCACCAACAACCTTATGAAGAACTAGTGAACATTTTTTTAGGAGCAATATTTTTTTCATAATACTCATATAATACAGAACGGGAAATGTAGGAAATGAAGCTAATAAAAGGCCACACTGGCACTGCTATGACAGAGCCTGCTTCAAAAAAAAAAAACTGCTATGACAGAGGTGTATATGATTTCGATTTGGACATGGAATTATTTGTCTGTAGATGCAGAATTCTTATTGAAATAATGTTGCCATCTTTGAGATTTCTGGGTGAGTTTGAGATCATTTGAGCATGTACTGTATCTTCTGTCATAGCATTTTAACAAATTTCTCATGACAGAGGATACAATACATGCTCAAATGATCTCAAACTCACCCAGAGATCTCAAACATGGAAACATTATTTCAAGAAGAATTCTGCATCTACAGACAAATAATTCCATGTCCAAATCGAAATCATATACACCTTGAAGAATCACACATACAGACGGGGACTATACGGTAATCGCAACTATACTCAATAAGTCAATATGCGCACAGCGATACGTACACATACTGGCATGGGTATAAATATACCTTGGTGGCCTCGATAGCGATGCCACGCTCGAAGAAGATGGGGGCAACATGGGCGAAGACTCGCCGGAAGCCTCGGAGCACGGCCACCCGGAATCCCTCTAGCTCCGGGAACGTGCTCCTCGCGCTCCGCTCTGCCAGTTGGACCCTATAAACGTTAGGTCCAAGGCTAGGGTTCAGAGAAGGGAGCGGTGGTGCTCACCGGAGAGAAGGGAGCCGAAGCCGACGACGGAGATACGGCAGCCAGGTGAGGCGATGGCGGCGAAATCGGCGGCGGAGGTAAGCTCGGTGAAGGAGCTGCCACCGCTGGTGGTGGCGGACGCGGAGGGAAGAGGCATGCGGCGGTAGGTGGCGGGCTCCGGCGATCGCCGGAGGCGGCGGTGGAAACTAAGGAGGGAAATGGGGCGATGTTGGGCGTTGGATTTTGATCGTAGGGCTGGGGGTGGCCCAACGCAGGGCGTTATGGCGGAGGTGATCCCGCGCATTATTGGGGCTACTTCACTATCGATTGGGGCTTTTTTCTCCTTTGATTCTCCTTCATATATGACTTCGATACTCATCGTCCTTGCACGGCAGCCTGATATACACTGTATATATTCTTTTATAAACAAGTGTATTAATCGGAGATATGCCGGTCAATATAACAATAGAAATAAGAGAAAGGTTATAAATTGTTTGGTTTAGGTAAAAGATTGTTATGAAATTGACAAACATAGAGATATTCTGCCCCGAAACCATAAAATAGCGCAAATAACCCCCTAAGTTTGTTTTTAAAGACCGATATCACCATCTTGGTAGTCCACCTAGACAAATTTGCCACTGTGGTGTCACATGTGGCACTTATACATCGATCAGCAGGCCCCACACATTAGACTCTCATATGTTCTTCTTTCTTTCATAATCCTCTCTGGTCATTCTGTCGAGCACGTTGTGGCTAGGGCTAAGCCGAGCAAGAATGTTGCGTCCACAGCTTCAACAGCAGCGAGCAGGAAGAGGACGAGCACCAGGGGATGGTGGAGGCAAGGATAAGGAGGTCGTCTTAGACCCTACCCGATGACGGCAAGGCCAAGGGCAGTGGTGACCTGAGTTTAAAAAACCGACGGTTAACCGATGGTTAATCACGCTCCGCGGGCAGGCGGTTAGAAAAACAGTGAAGGCTAACCGTTTGAAATTCATGCGAATAGAATTTGAAATGAAAGCATGTATAAATTTGTAAAAATACTATTAATAATTCTAAGCACTTTGGCTTAAATAAAATTTAAAAATTCAAAATTTTTATCATCATTTCATTTATTTTGTGTTCAAAAATACAAAACTGCCAAAAAAACGTTGCTAGCTGCTTGAAACCAAGACTAACCGCAAAAAAACCTTGGCTAACCACCAAAAACAGGCCAAAATTTGGTAAATTTTAAAAATTTATTTGATCATCAAACCGCAACAAACTGTCGGTTCATCGGCTCCATGCAGATCACAGCTCGGAGGTCTCCGATGGTTTTGAAACCCTGGTGGTGACCTAGTGGTGGTAGGGCCAAGGACGGCATAGACGAACTGGAGCAGCGACACTGGCGTTGATTTGGGCGTCGAGTAGAGTTGAGGTTGAGTGCGTGGGCACCGTGTGCATGGAGCAGGCGCAACGCGCTCACGGTAGCGACATGTGGATCGATGTTGGCACGTGGACGGCACTAGAGCGGCAGAGTCGATTTGGGCACATGGACCAGGTGATTTGCCACTCCGCCTCGGAGGCCGCCGTGCTACGGTGGTGGTCGCCTGCGCCGTGCTTAACTCAGAGGCCGTGGCCATGCCATGGTGGTCACCTATGTCGTGCCACCTTGGAGGTTGCCATGCCGCCGTGGCGGCCCCTTGGCATGGGCACCTTGGACGACGTCCCACTGCCATGATGGTGAGCTAAACATGGCGCTGGTAAGAAGGAACGACCGAAGGGTGAGGTGTGGTACCCGTGGGGTGAGAAGGGGAAGCACCAAAGACAATGGTGAAGGGAGAGAAAGGGGCTGCTAGACAGTCATAGAGGGTAGATGGGAAAGAGAAAACTAGGAAGAAGATGTATTAAGAGATGCTTTCAAGAGGGGTCTATATATTTATTTTTCAGTTATTTGTTGTTTTGTTGAGTGGACTTCCACACCTTTTTTTTAGATTTTGCTAGGTAAAATATTTGGTTTCATAGACCAGGGGTTATATAGACAAAATATCATAGTTTACGATGGAAAATAGACATTTTCCACCACCGAGCTATGATGCGTTGCCCTGCCTTGCAGCCGCCGCTCCTTTGCCGCCTGCGTTGTGCACTGCGCCTTGCCGCATTGCTCGCATCACCCCTCGTTGCTGTCCCGCGTCACTGCGTCGCGGCGCTGCTATCGATGGTTAGGATATCGGTCCCAAGTCAACCAAGGTTCTTGAGAAAGGGAGATAGAAGACCTGCCGAGCAAGGCAAACAACAATCAACGAGCAACAGGGAGACACAGGGTTTTTATCCTGGTTCGGGCCTCTCCGGGGAGATAACAACCCTACATCCAGCGCTTCTTTATATGAAAAATGGATTACAAGGAGGAACTCAGCGAGATGAACAAGTCTCGACGAGATTATGGGTGTATACTAGTATGCGATCTTGGATGCTAGAACTCACGATGTTCCGGACGTGCCCTCTACACGCTGTAGGGGCCTTGTTTATATAGTGCTGAACAACCGACCTACCAAGGGATAATCGGGCCGGGCTAACCACGAACTCGTATGCATGCCAAATACATCCCGTCGTAGATAAGGTACTCCAATTCTTGGGGATCACGACGTCTGCTCCAATCCGAAAAACTACGTCCGGGTCTTCACGTAGCCGTGCAGAGCTCTTGCTCGAGTCGGACTCAAACAGGAATCCTAGGCCGTTACGCACTGTGCCAGCCAGGAAGCTGTTCGGCAGGATGCACATAGGCCTGATAGAACCTTCTAGGGAGTCAGGCCCTAGGAGGTTGCTCAATTGGGTCGTCGGGGAGTGGGACATGACAATGGGCCGTGATTTTATCCCCGACAGCTAGCCCCGAGACTCAAGTGGAATGACTCACTAGAGTGGGGTCTTCCTCTTGAGACTCTAAGTCACAAAGAGGGTAATTTCGCTGCTACAAAGACGTGCAACAGACGGCCAGACAGGTTATGGTTCAGCCGAACAAGACTTGTTCAGGACCGAACAAACCCACCGAGCAACTCTGTTGCGTCGAACAGGGAACCACATCTGTCCGAGCAGAGTAACCAGCCCTCGTTACAGAAGCCAGAAAGGCAGAAAAAGTAGCCGTTTGCAAACTCTAACGGTAACTCTCGCTGCGCAGACAGAACGGGCTACCATTTTTACCTAGCCGTTGCAGTAAAAAACTAGACGTTTTGTGGCAAAAAACCGTTGTAGAGCTGCTCGTCTGGGGCTATAAAGAGCACCAAGCCGCCCGCGGCTCGCTACTTCCGTTCTTACGCGCCTTTCCTTCCCAAGCCCTTTTCCAACAACATTTAGCATCAAACAGCCACAACTCACCTCCAAAGCTGCTCGTCCAACCTGGGGATTGCTATGGCCAAATTCACGGGCACTAGCATGACCGAGGAAGACTTGAAGATCTTGGAGGCGGAGGGACACATCGACGCTGGCAGCTGGAAGCTGCCCGGGAAGAAGGAGATACCGAAGCCGCTCGAGGACGAGTTCGTCAACTTCGAGCAGTTCGCCTTGTTTGGGCTGAGGTCTCCCCAAAGCGATTTCGTGGAGGCCTTCCTCAACATCAGTGGACTGGAGGTTGCGAACCTCAACCCCAATTCTCTCTTCCAGTTGGCCGTCTTCGCACAGCTGTGCAAGGGCTAACTAGGAGTTGATCCATCGGTGGGGCTGTTCCTCCACGACTACACAGTGACGAGGAGCAGCTCCGCCGCTTCCGAGCTTGAATGCTACTACCTTAAGCTCCGGCCCACAGCCGACGACACGTCGTACCCTCGTCCACCACTGCTCGACTCGATGGAGCCGTGGTGGATGAGGTGGTTCTACACCAAAAGGAGCGGCAACAACAAGCTCATCTTCACCGGGCAAGCTCCGGCGAAGGGAACGCAGATGCCGCGGCCGGAGCCGACTGGCGAGGAGTGGTATCTTACCTAGAAAATCGTCTCTCTCGTGGGCCTCGGGCTCACGGACAGAGAGATTATTTGGGACTTCGTGGCGAACAGAATCTGTCCGCTACGGAAGAGGTCCTACCCCTTCTACAAGATAGAAGGCTGAGAGGACATCACCAGGGAGAGCACGGTAAGATCCCTAAGCACTCAACCTTTTCTGGTGATTCATCCGAACAGGAACTAACAATGTCTTCTGTACGGGCAGAGAAACCTACGGACGCATGGGTGATCGAGTAGGTCGACGCCATGCTGAAGGCTGCTTGGAAGGACGCTGAGGTCACCGGCATGGTGGCCTACACATGCCCGAGGAACGTGCTCGTCCGCTCATCAGAGATAACTTATGCAGAACTCCCATCTGAGTTGCTAGACTTACACGATTATAACATGCTTACATTCGCCTCCAAATATACAGGACGAGCAGCTCATCATCGGCGGGATCGTCGAAGAGCTCTCTGAATCTGATAAGGAGGAAGCGAGGAAGGACAAGGCCAAGATGGCCGTGAAGCCCAAGGTGGCCGCCGAGCCGACGCGGAGCTCACCGCGCCGTAGCGGCCGTCAACCGCCTCTGAAGCCCTTTTGCGGCAACAAAGCGCCGAAAGCAGCTAAGCATACGCTGTGCCAGCCAAGCAAAAACGCCTGTCCTCCTCCTCTCACCGAGCAAACCGACGAGGAGGTACGAAACATGACCCTGTGATTTAAGCGCTATGCACGGGCTCACCCGGGCCATATGGAACGGCTTGAACAGATTGCCGAGCAGAGGAGGCTTGAAAAGGAGGTCGCGCGCAAGGAGGCTCTCCTTGCGTTGTGCAGAAAAAGTACTCAGCTCAGCAGAGAGCTGAGTTTGTCGCTGCGAGCGCCCATAGGCCAAGGCGAACAAGAAGCCGAGGATCCACCAAGCAAGAGGCGTAAGCTCCTTCACGGAGCAAAGAAGAAGGTCAAGCCTCCCGCGGCAGGTAAGTAATGGCAAGACTCTCACCCTTACGTTCTACCGAACAGCACAGGACTTAACGCATTTCTTATTCATCAGCTGCCCAGGAGGAGATCGCCACCGACGACGTAGACGCGGCGATCGAGCAGTCTTTGCTGCCCGAGCACCTACACGGTGCGTCGAGGACAACGAGATTGGCTGCCCTTAAGGACAAGCTGGCAGCGTGGGACGTGATTCCGCCAAGCTCCGCCGATCAAATCGATGCTCTAAAGGGCGTGATCGATTGGCTCGAAGTCGAAGAAGCGGGGCGCGACGCCACGAAGAGCGGGGCCAAGGTGTTGGCTCTGCCGGCTGTCCGAGGCAGGACCGAGCAGGCGGTACTGCAGGGCACTTCGTCGTAGGGGCAGATCATCCATGTGGCGTCGGAAACTCCCGGCGGGCAGGTCGAGAGACCTACCACCGGGGAGCAGGGAGATGGCAGCGAGCAGGGAGAGCAAGTCGTCCTGTCCACGGCCCCACCGACATCTCCGAGCATAGGGGCGCCGGTCTTGCCCGAGGTTGCTAGGGCGGAGGAAGAAAAGGAGGTGCAAGAGCTCGGTGGCGACGAATAAGCGGCCGCCAGCCCTCCTAGGGCTGAAGGTACCAGGGCGAGGAGGCGAGGCCCCAGGCGGGCGCGGTCCGGCAGAAAAAGTCGCAGCGCGGAGAGGACCGTGCTGCGGCCGTTCCGAGCAGCCGGGGCTTCGCAACCCAAGGCCTTGGGGAGCGCCTTTGCCACAACTTGAAGAACAGGCTTCAAGAGGTAAGCCTCAAACCCAAAAATTACCCGCTTAAGTTACGAGCAACTCAGCGTGACGGATTTATCCTTCTCTCGTTCAGGTCTTGTGGGCGACCATGGAGGATCTCGAAGAAGGCGTCGCCATCGAACGTGGCGCCATCTTAGGAGCCTTCCAGCAGCAGCACCGGGCAAGGGAGCTCGAGGGGGAACTCCTCGCCACGGCCAAAAGCCGACGCCAACTCAAGGCGAAGGTGAAAAAGCTCAAAGCCCAACTGACCGAATAGAGGCAGTCCTCTGCAACCCTTCGGGAGAAGGTGTCGAGCCTATGGATATCACAGAAAGACGCCAAGGAGCTTCGTGGACTGGCCGTGAGGGCGAGCACAGCGGAAAGAAGGGTCGGGGAGCTGGCCGAGCAGCTCAAGACCGCCGAGCAGCACCAAAGTCAAAACGAAGTTCCGGCCGAGCAGCTGCGGGTCAAGACCGAAGAAGTCGAAGCCCTTCGTGCAGAGGCCAAGGAGCAGGCCAAGCACAAGACAATCAGGAAGGAGGAAGCCGAGCGTCTCTAAACTGAAGCCAAAGAGGGGATCAGAGCCCAAGGGGAAGCCCTACGCCTCAAGTTAGAAATTGAGGAGCTGAAGGAGTAGCTTGCTTCTAAGTAGCAGCATTAGGGTTTTACTCGAAAGGTCTTGTATACCTGTAAACTTTTGTTAGTGAAATAAAGCCTTACCTTTTCCCTGTAAAAAAGAGCAGCAAAAAGACAAGAACGAATAGGAAACTAGGAGCAAGGCGAAACAACGCTAGAAAGTTTTCAGAAAAAATGGTAGAACGCCAGCCTAACTCCCAGCCCCCGTTTTGCATCTGCTCGAAAACCTGAGTTTGCGAACTCCAGCAGGTGCACAAGCAAAAGGGCGACACCCTAGCCCCCTGATCGACTCATCCCATGAACTGCTCGTTAACGTAATATAGGCAATCTTAAATGTAACCGAACAAGAAAAGTGTCTCTGCCGGGGGGGCTTACGAGAGCAGACTTTGCCAAGTGGTTGTGCCGTGAGCGGTAAGTGCCTCTGCCGCAGGGGGCTTACGCGAGCAGACTTAGCCGTAAGGCAGAAAGCCATGTTACGCAACCCTGAGTTTAGAAACTTGCTGAAACTAGATGCGGGCAGGAAAATCCTAAAGATCACGAAGCCAAGAGTTCGCAAGACCGGGCAGCCATCAAGTGTTACCAGAGAGAAAGTAGTCTGAGAAGACAAGATGTGAAAAGAGCCTCAAGAGGCCGCGAACATTCACAGTTTATTGGATTGAACTTTACATGGCAACCCGAGAGACTTGAACGAACTAAGACGTGAAGTTTAACAAAAGCGCGGAGCTAAGAAAACAAACGAAAGACCTACACAAAGAACTTACGAAGCTGGTCGATGTTCCAAGTGCTGGTCAGCTCTCTCCCGTCCTCTATTGCCAGGCGAACAGCCCCCGGGCGAGCAGTAGAAATGATAGTGAACGGGCCCTCCCATCGGGGAGTTAACTTGTTGGCATTGGACAGATTCTGGACACGGCGCAGAACGAGATTTCCGTATTCAAAGCCCTTGGTCGGACGGATTTGGCAGCGTCGGCGAAGATCTTACTGGTAGCGCGCCATTGTAACTTGTATCCGGTCGTGTGTGCCTTCGAGTAGATCGAGTTCTAGCAAGCGCTCTGGCTCTGAGTCAACCGTGTTGATCAAGCTCGTGCGAGGCGAGACGTGTACTATTTCGGCAGGCATGATGGCTTCTGCACCGTAGACCAGTTGGAAAGGAGTTTCCCCGGTAGCCCGGCTGGATGTGGTGCGAACGGCCCAGAGGACGGAAGGAACTTCGTCGATCCAGGCTTTATTGTGCTCGCGGAATGCCGCGAACACGCGCCGTTTTATATCTGGACTATCTGTCCGTTAGCTCGCTCGACTGCTCCATTGCACTGTGGATGTGCCACAGAGGCGAAGCAGACCTTGGTGCCCAGCTGTTCGCAGATTCCCGAATAGCTCGCTCAAGCGGGGACCGTTATCGGTGATCAGCTTGTGGGGAATCCTGAAGCGCGTGATCACGTTGTTTTTGAAGAAGCGCACAACCGATTTGGCGTGAAGAGATGACATAGGCTCGGCCTCAATCCACTTTGTAAAGATGTTGATGGCGACGAGCAAGTGCGTGCAGCCCTTGAACCCCTTGGGGAACGGGCCGAGCAGATCCATACCCCATGTGGAGAAAGGCCAAGATGGGGGATCGTTTGGAGCTCTTGGGCGGGCTTATGGACCTTCCGAGCGTGAAATTAGCATGCCTTGCACTTAGTTACCACATCTCGGGCATCCTGTAACGCTGTGGGCCAGTAATAACCCATGCAAAACGCTTTGCCGATCAGAGTCCTGAAGGAGGCGTGGTTACCGCAGGCACTCTCGTGTATGTCCCTAAGAAGGAAAACACCCTCCTGCTGCAAGATGCACTTGGAGAGTACTCCCAGAGCACCTTGCCGGTAAAGGATGCCGTCCACAAGCTTATATGGACTAGCACGCCTTATAAGCCGGGAACGCTCGGCTTCGTCGTCGGGCAGGGTCCCATCTACAAGGTATAGGACAAATGGCGTTGTCCAATCCGCAGCCTGTACGATAATGGAGACAGCACCACCTGTCTCTGTTGCCTCGTCCGGAGACATGATAGAGGGCTTGTAAAGGTGCTCGACGAGCATCCTTGCCGGGGCAGGTTCGCGTGAGGATCCAAATTTGAACAGCTGGTCGGCCAGAAAGTTGTCCTTCCTAGGCACGAAGAGCACCTTGAAGAATCGAAAGTGCCGCTCCAACTTCCTCACTTCAATCAGGTATCACGCTATTGAGTCATCGCAAGACTGATACTCCTTGTTTACCAGATTGATGACCAGCTGTGAATCTCCCTTCAAAGTTAGCCGTTGGACACCGAGCGACTTGCACGCTCTTAGTCCAGTGAGGAGGGCCTCGTACTCCGCAGCGTTGTTAGTCACCGCAAAGTGTAGTTGGATAGAATACTGGAGTTGCTCTCCTTGAGGGAGATGAGAACAAAGTCAACCCCCAAGTTTCCAGTGCGCGAACCGTCAAGAAACATGGTCCGGGGGTTTCTTCAGGTTGCTCGGGAGCTTTCTGGGATTTGGGCGGGCGGGCCCATTCAGCGAATAAATCAGCCAGGACCTGGGATTTAATAGCAGTTCGGGCAGCAAACAGAATGTTGAACTCTACTAGTTCCATTGCCCACTTAGCTATACGTCCACCAGCTTCCTTGTTCCATAGGATTTCGCCCAGAGAGAACTTGGTCGAGACCATTATTTGGTGCGTCTGGAAATAATGTCGAAACTTCCGGAGGACATGAGCAAGACGTAGAGCAACTTTTGGACCTCAGGGTAGCGCTCCTTGTAACGAAAAATGGATTACAAGGAGGAACTCAGCGAGATGAATAAGTCTCGACGAGATTATGGATGTATAGTAGTATGTGATCTTGGATGCTAGAACTCACGATGTTCCGGTCGTGCCCTCTACATGCTGTAGAGGCCTTGTTTACATAGTGCTGAACAACCGACCTAACAAGGGATAATCGGACCGAGCTTACCACGAACTCGTAACGAACTCGTATGCATGCCAAATACATCCCGCGGTAGATAAAATATACTCTAATTATTGGGGATCACGACGTCGCTTCCAATCCGAAAAACTACGTCTGGGTCTTCACGTAGCCGTGCAGAACTCTTGCTCGAGTCGGACTCAAACATAAATCCTAGGCCGTTACGCACCGTGCCAGCCAGAAAGCTGTTCGGCAGGATGCACATGGGCCTGATAGAACCTTTTAGGGAGCCAGACCCTAGGAGGTTGCTCAATTGGGCCGTCGGGGAGTAGGCCATGGCAATGGGCCGTGATTTTATCCCCGACAGCCGCCTCATCGCCACTCGCCACCAGAACCCTAGTGCCACTGCCCTAACCCGCCACCAAATCCAACTCTCTCTCTCTCTCTCTCTCTCTCTCTCTCTCATGCCACTTATCAACGCTGCATCATATGTGGGCTGTGGGCTGCGCAGTACAGCCCGCGAGCTATTTATTTGTTATTATTTTCTCGTCTTGCGTGCACCAAATCCTGCGAGCGACGAAGGAGGTTACTTTGACGCTGTTCTAGGATACCATCAGCACGAGTATTATTTTCTCGTCTTGCTTGCACCAAATTGTGCGAGCGACGAAGGAGGTTACTTTGACGCTGTTGACGCTCTAGGATACCATCAGCATGAGACCAAGGCAATTCTTTCACTCGGATCCCAATTTATGTAGATTTTGTCAAGATTGCGTATTAATTAAAAAAACATATGGTTCAATTAGCGTTACCTAGTATATCAATCCGTACGATATATGCATCCAATGAAATGCCTTGAACTCTGTATTTATTTATTATACTATTATCCATTGTGTTTAATTACTAGATACTGGCCAATTCTTCGGAGCTTAACAGAGCATACATTTTAGTTTTTTTTTATCTATTTTTTGCTGTCTAGAAGGTATGCCCTAACACTTTAAAAGTAAGTCAAACAAAATAGATCCTGACCTCAAATGTACCTTGAGAAGCTCTTAAAGTTGAGTCATTTCGGCGGTTCGGACCAAAAGAGCAGCCAGTTAGTTGTTCAGTAGGTACCTATCTAGATAAACAAATATTTGATCCAACCTCGAATACAAAATTTATCCCGAATAAAAAGATCCAACCAGGTTAAAAATCCGATAAAAGTTGAATGAATCTGCAAATGATTTCGATAATATCCAATCTGATTACAATTGAGAATTTGATTTATCCGTATCCGATCTATATAAGAATTCAGATCCAATCCCAAATATAAAAATATCCCCAAGAAAAAAAATCCTATCTGACTCAAAATCCGATAAAAATTGATTAAATCTACAAATGATTTAGGCAACATCCGATCTGATTACACATTTACACCCCTGTTAAAAGGGGATGATACCAACTGCGTGAGCCTTGAAGCTTCGGCTGACGTTACAAACATTACAAAAATGCATATTTCCCCGCGAGGACAAAAACATGTTCAGCACAAAATGGATGAAACTGGAGGTGAGATATGTTAAATATTTTTTCGCAAACATCAAAACTCGGCAAACCACCGTTTTATATGCATTTTCCCTCAAATGTTTAATTGCTATTGCTTGGAGACCAAAAGGTTTGACAATGCTAATTTATTCCACGAATATGTAAAAACGCCAATGGTAGCTTTCATAAACAAATGTGAATATGTGATCCTGCTATTTACAATATTGCGTACGGACAAAACACTCTTCACAAGATGCCTACCTACCTGTACATAGTATTTACAGTATGTACATGAGATGGCTTGCTGGAGCTCACCAAAACGGACACCACCTGTGAAACAATATATAGAAGCAAGCGGTAATGAGTAACGTAGCAAAAACAATAATTGCGTGAATGATAAATTTCAAAGCGTACCCGACGTAATTCTGACACAAATTTTCCAGCGAAGTTGCTTGCAGGATAAGCTTCTGAACCTGATCCTTCACACATAAAGAAGAATCTCCCTCCCGAGTATCTCCTGAAGCCAAGTGTTCACCGCCATGTTGGGTCGAGCTGCCAGCTCCTGACGATGCTGACCCAGAAGAGAAGTCACGCCCTGTTAGTTTGTGACTCATCCGTACCATTACAGCTACAGCACGCTCATTTAAAACTTCATTAGCGTCACCAAGTTGATTGACCGCCTGCATGGACAACATAAATGGTCACAACTATGGGAATGTGCTTCCGACCACACATAATTGAAAAATCAAGGATGATATAGAGGAGTCTACTTGTAGCAGTTCTTTCTCACGGGCTCCCCTAAGGGGCTGCATGAGCTCTCGATTAGGAGCAGTTTCTTCACTATTAACTGCATGAGTGTGAGCATTTGCATAGTTTGAAACTTGAGGAACTTCATTGAAATTGAACAAACGCCAATTGATTAGTGGGTCATGTACAAATGCCTGAAAAGAAAAGGAAGAAATGTATAACAAAGAAATTTGCCAAACAAGCCGGGTGCTAAATAAGATGAAGCATTAAGGAGCACAATAATGCAATAGCTCAGAGAAAAATGTATGTGCGATTGGGTTTGGAAAAACAACAACTAAGCTTTAAGCGGGTTTCTCGGAACCAGTCCCAGACTCAGTTTTTTTCCATAATGGGCCAGTTCTGACCTGTGAGAAAAATGATGACAGCGCACTACAAAGTTTGGCATATGAACATTTGCCATCGTCAAGATGGTAATATATAAAATGCCACACCAAACAAAACATAATCAGTACTATGCCATTTGCAGGGTTTAACTGCAGTTAACCTAATTTAACTTTTTTAATTATAAAAAAATACTATTTTGCCCTTTGGCACTTATACATCCAATTGCCATGGCTCTTAAGCTATCGTGCTTAGCAATGACCTCATTCACAGCTTGGGGATGACACAAGGACTCAAAAGTGAAAAGCTTCGTGTTAAAGGGAGAGGTGTCACCAGCGATTGTTCCAGTGTGGCATGGCACAAGTCTAGGGGAAGGATGACATGAGGCGTAGTGTGGCAGGGAAGTGGCGAAGGTAAGGCTTCATTCTTGCCAGGGATGGCACTAGCTCTCCAATCATCAACCTCAAGAGAACCAGGAAGACTATGCTAATAAGGACCCAAGGGCAAAGAATCTTCGTGTTGGGGTTGTTTGGAATGATATTTTACCAATTACAATATCTACCATGCCAAATGTTGACATGTCATATTGGAAGTGACACACTGTCAAATTTTCCACTACTTGGGTATCTTTCCTACTATGCTTGGGACTAAAACTTGGGTATAAATTATAGTTTTGATTGGCACAAGAATCTAAAAGATTCAAATCTGATAAAAAGAACCCATTGTCACTAACTGGGATTAGATGGCCCTGAAATCAAGGAGCACGATCAAGCTGAGGCAGCTGACCACACTCCAAAGGAAGCGGATAGATAGTCTATAAAAGATCCAAGCGTACATCTAATGTTGAAGGAGACCCCTCGCAGCATCCTTGCATGAGCGGCCTCAAGATGACCTTCAACATCCTGCAGTAAAGAGATTGTTGATGCAATGTACAACAGAGGTGAGCCGTCCCAGAAAGTGTTGCCACCACAATGCATCAGGCGACTGCCTAGCTTCACCCATCAATGCTTCACTGCTTGGGTCCACTGTTCCGGCCAGAGAATCACGTAGCCACATCAGTACGTGGGCTTCCAGCAGCTGTGCAACTCACCGCCTCTACATGTCGTCGCACTCACCGCCCGACAAGTCTGTGCTACCTTGGCCACCAGACATCCCAATGTCAGGATTAGCCAAATCCTAGCTCCAACCATAGCCGTTCTTCACAAAGCCGTGCAGCCATAAGCCCTGTTATGCTGGTCCAGCTAAAGTGCAGTGGCATAGAGCTTGACAGTTGACACAAAATGAGTAGATGAACCACAACATCATCAGGGCTGCCACACACTAGATTTGCATTATGCGGTACACCTGGCGCACCCCCTTGATCTTCCTCCGCTATGGTTCTCCATGGCAGACATTGACGGATGGGATGATGATGGGAGGCTATAGGTTCTGAGCTTGCGACTGCCTATGGTTATTGCAAGAGACAAGGTTTTATCCCCTTGAAGCTAATCAAAAAGAGCCATGACTGCTTCCATCATGGTGGATTCCTGAGCAATAAACATGGTAGCAGAAGTCACGGGATAGATTGTTTTGACACCAAAGTTTGTCACGAATTGGGTTTGAATGTTTGTAACCAATGGAGCGCAATCAAGCCAAGGTGGACGACCGCACTCCAAAGCATGGGATATATTTCTTGAATCGCCAGAGAATGAACCAATATATTTCTTGACTTGCCAGATAATCGATGCATTGCCCTCCTTATATATAGAGGAACAACCCTACTCTTATGCTAACCATCTCTATAAGATATATCTTATTTAACCATTTCTATAACTCCCTGATCTCCTAGCATCCTAGGCCTATACGCTACAGTATTTGTGGGTATGGTTAGCACCACTATAGCACATGCAAAAAGTCACAAACAGTTCAGATGGGATGTATGTACTATGTAGTCCGTGCGCCGACACCTATGACAGACACTCATATATTGCACAAATAGAACCTAAGTATATTCATTACCAAACTGCATACAGGCTAAACTGCTTGACCTTGTTTCCTTCCAATTAGTACAGAAGTCTTCAAAAAAAATTCAAACAATAAAATTATTTGTCTAGGAAAGATAATATATACTAAACAACTCAATTTCCTTACCTCCATCATAGCCATGACGCTGTCCTTGTTTGTTCGAAGGACTTGCATCACATTTTCACAAGTTGTTCTGAAAGTGCCCTCAATACCACTTACTTCCATAGCTTTCACAAGCATTCTGGTCAAACGAAATGGTACCTACACCATACATTAAAATTTTGTCTCAAAACAATGATGGAAAAGTTGTGCAGTTATAAGCAGGTTTGACAATCTCACAAGGACAAAGGTAGGTAAGGCCGCACAAAAAAAAAAGGCATGAAGTAAATAAGTAATTGGCAACAAATAATGCCCAGAACAAGGCCTACTTACTTTTTCAGGGAATTTTTCTCTATTCATTGAAGCCTCAAAGCAATCTCCAAAGTCAATATGTAATATTTTCCCACTTTATAAAAAAAAACTAATTAGTCTTCAAGACAATGAAAAGAATAGCACAGTATGTATGGTTATATCAAGATTCTTTTTTGGTATATTTACCTATATCGATTTAACATAAGATTACTTGGATGCCGATCTCCCAGGCCTAGTAAATAGCCAACCTAGAAAAATGACATTTTGAGCATCTTAAAGTAAAAAGGAACATATCATTTGAAAAATTAGACACTAGTTCGTACCATGCTCATGACAGCCAGACTTCTTGTGTAATTTGTACGCCGCTCAAGCCATACTTCAGAGGTACGACTTTTCAGCCAGAGAACCTACCACAATTTTGTTTAGTAGGATAATGTTACAGCATTATCCAAAAAACACCAAATTAACATGTTATCTTGAAGGCTCATGATTGACAATGACAAGAGGCAATATACTACCTTCGCAAGGTCATTTCCTTCAGTACTTTGCAGGGCATGCTGAAATACTTCCACCTTTGCAATGAGAGGTAAGTGGTCGTAATCAGGTGCAAAAGCCAACATAAGCCGGTGCTCCTGATTTAAGAAAATCTGGACAATAAAACAGAAACATTAATTGCAAATTAGCATGAAGCAAAATACATCCATCTTTCAGAAACAACTGATTGCAGCAAACAAACCTTCCTGGCATCTCTATATTCACGGATCAGAGCATGAAGTGTATCACAGTTTGGAACCCATCCAATTAAACCGCTGTTAGGAGACAAAGGTATGACAGCATATCTTTGAATCGACAGATCTTTCTCTGATGTCTTTCTTGAGTTCTCAAGTAGAGTATTCACCAGACCAAAAAGCTAAATTAAGAGGAAACTATTTAGACATAAAAAAAATACTTGCTCAAAATGTGTCACTGCTATTCACTCTAAATTAGAAGAGATTTTGGCAGATTCTGCCGAAGTGTTAATTGTTGAATACAAGAGAGCACAGCTCAGTTCATCTAGATCAGTATTGCCAGGACCAAGAAAAATAATGATGCTAACACAGTGCAGTGTTGCCTATGTTAAAATAAGGGTACAGTTTTGTACAGTTCCAAAAACAGCTGGGGATCAAATCAACAGAGCTGCCTGCGCAATTTTTCACCTAGATTCAAACTGAATGTAACCAGTATTAAGTTTAGGTTGTTTAACTATGGTATTGCTTGATTCAACTTAATCTGATCTTTTCAGCTTAAAATGAGATTATAATCTACAGCTGGATATTTATTATTTTTGTACAAACCAAATGCTGGTGTCTTATTGTCATTTTTTTTAGATTTTTCTTCCCAAAGCTCTCAGCAATTTTTTAATAATTTTTTTGGCCTCTCTTAAGCTTCCTATCAAAAAACCACAAAAAATTTGGTTTTTAGAGCTACAAGAAGAAACAGTAAATCTCAAAAAAAATGAAAACAAAATGCCAAAGCGTTTGGCTTGTAGAAAATAACGAATATCCCTCTGTGGATTATAATCTGATTTTAGGCTATAAAGAACAGGCAGGCGTGTGAATGGTCCATGTACTGGATAAGTATTATTGTTCAAGCAGCATTTTAGATTTATAGATTCAAAATAAGGAACAAAGATACAGGCACAATATAAAGGTAGGCTTGTTAACGCATATTGCTGCCAAAACAATCTTCCAGATCAGTGTAAAAAGGACTTGTAACCCAAATACAGACCTGCATTACACGTTCATCTTGCCTTAAATCTTCATGACCTTTAAGCAAGAATGCATAATCGTTGCCATCACTTCCATGAATTGTCAGTTTTCTTGGTCTTTGTTTGGACGTTATTACAATCAGTTGAGGAACAAAATACTCAATAGTCACAAGTTGTGCATCTGGAACACAAAAAAGCATTCTTCACGTCAGAATACTGTAATTCAAACTGAAATTAAAAAATCAAAAATTTAAATATTGTCCAATTGTTGTCAGAAACCCCAAGCATCACTCATTTATACTATCTGTATGGTACTAGCAGGGACATATCACAAGCTAGAAGAGCTAATCAAAATGCTAATACAGAACATGAATATGCTACAAAAGACCTCCCACATTGCAAATTATGAACAATATTATGGTGCTGGAGGCTGCAGAACTAGAGATATAGAAGTATAATAACCTGAAGAATATGTTCCTGGTACAGCAAGCTCCAACTTTCGACATTTGAGCAGTTCAGGTGAAACAGACTGAAAGAAATATTAGGCATTCAATCCAGAGGTAAAAAGGGAAACAAAACCAAGGCAATGACATTTATATAACATGCTTACATGCAAATCAAGTGTTGTAAGACTTGGAAGCTGTTTGTCGATTCTTCTGAACACATGGTAATACAAATCCCAAGCCTAAAGAACACAGAAGTCAACTTCAGCCTATCAGCCGGTTCTTAAAAAGAAACAATATACGAGTTATCACACTGACAATCTTATTTACCTTAGTTAGCTCAGCATCTTCTCCTGTAGCACGATATTTTAAGCAGCAATCATGGGCTTCCAGTAATTCATGTCCATAAGCCTAAATTAGTTTTTATTACATAAGTAATTAAATATTAATAAAATGGATTTAATTTTATCAGAAATTAAGCTTTGCAAATTTAATGGTAAGGCACCAAATGAGTTCAAACCAAACCAAGATGCAAGGATACAGTCTGTTTCATTAAAATCAACCCAAATGTTAGACAAACAAAATGAACTGCGACAAGAGCTATAACATAAAATTTTGATGATGTGACACCACCTGAATGAAAGCATTCTCTTTTATTGTCTCAGCTCCCCTCTCAAGCATTGCATGCAATGGCTCAAGTACTGCAAGCATTCCTTCAATATTGTGCTCACCAAAATACATCCTGCTAGCTTCCTCAAGAGCCTCATGCCACAGCTCATGCCACAAAATGGCAACTCGTATAAGTTCCTTTGAAACAAGTTGTGCCTGAAACAACCGATGTTCATAGAGTCAGGAGTGGTATGCATCTTCCTCAAAAGCTCCACAGGTAATGATGCTAACCTGATCAACAAGACCTCCACTGTGCTGGCGGATTTTATCAACGACATCCTGTGCTGCACGTTGCCGTAATATACTTATTGATTTACAAGCAACCAACAGAGGATACATCAATGCCTGAACAAGATGTCAGAATGACAAAAAAGAACATTAGAACCAAAAATGTTGACAAAAGAAGGTTCAACGTTGGCCAACTACCAGTCATACTGGTACTAACCGGTATGATTGGTACACAATAATATTTGGGTACACAGGTCTCTTCCAATTGAAAATAAGCATTGGAAGGCTAAGGGTAAGTAAAAAAAAACAATAATACAGAAAAATGCAGTTTCTTTTGGATAAAATGGAGAATATAGTTGTCATCAAGGAACCAATGGAAACCAGCCGATTCCTAACAAACAAGGCCCAGTGACATTTCCAATGAAATAACGAGTCCTGGACAGAATGAAAGCACGAAGGAATAAACTTACAATGGCAAAAAAAAGTGCAAGTAACATTTCGCGACCTTTATGCAAATGTGTAAATAAACAGAATTATAATAAAAGTTCTCATTTTCAGTCCTTCTACTTTAGAGTAAAACTCCAAGAATCCATGCCTATAAAGACACAATTCCATGTATTTCTGTGGTATATCAGAATATGCCTTTAAAGTTTCAGTTAGTTGACTTCACTATGGACACAGGCTAGGGCTTAGCATAGCTTCAGTCTCCTCCAGACTCAATATTGTTCATCCACCATGAGAGTGATGGGGGTGTTAATAGCATATGTATATAGTGGCCTTTCTGTTATTTGCTATTACTTTGGACATGTCTTATTTGGCCCAAGGAGTACGATTGAGCTAATTCCAAAAACGATTCCCTAGAATATCGGATATTTGGATATGGATGGCAAGAGTTTTGTCTCTCATTTGTTATTTTCAGCTACAGTTGCTTTAGCAATGCATATTGCATAAGACATAGTAAAAATCACACTAAAAGACAGCACAGATGCTCTAGTTGAGCATCCCAAACCTAGCCAAAGTTACCAAGAATAAGAAGAAAAATACAAACCTGTGGATGCCCCTTCCCAATTTCAACTAGCAATGACTTTATCAGATCTCTAACTATTTTATTGTTTGAATGAATCCTTGCAATTATCTGGGGCAGCACAACCAACCACATTTCAATCTTGACAAGTGAAAAGCCTTTCTTCAATGCTGTTTGAACCTCTACTGTAGCCCCATGGTTGAACCAAAGCGTCAAGAGACGAAGGATATCCTACAACAGTAATTAAAGAAAATTCATGTAAAAGCTTTTAAACAAGGAATTAAAGAAAACATTTTTCTGCAGTCATATCTTAGTGCATCAGGATTTTCTCATGCCAACAAGATGTAATAGAACAAAAAAAATTCTCACTAGATCTGGTCAACAGTTGATACTTGATAGTTTAGGCCAAGTCTGCTGATGTCGGGCATTTGCTAGTAGCTACCGAAGCGAACCACATTAGTCTTTCTCTAAAACTTTAAAATATACTCCCTCCGGTCACAAATATTTGACTTTTTTGACTATGCACAATCACCAAGATGCAACTTTGACCACTAATTAATTTATTTCAAAATCACTAAAATTATAAAATTATCGAAGCTCTATTAGACGAATCTACACATGTAATTTTTACACAATCTAGTTATTTAAAAAGGTATTTGTGACTCGAGTCTCGGAACTTTGACCGGCACATATCTGTAAGACTCAAATGTCAATTAGTTCAACCCAAAGAGGGGGGGGGGGGGGGGTGTAACATGATGGTAAGTAACTAGAAAATATCATCTCTTAACATCAGAGATGATGAAGTGAGTGACCAGAAAATATCATGCTATGATTTCTGCCTGTCAGGTTCGACCTAACATATTCAAGGCGCATGCAACCAGGCCGTGCGGCTGGGTCTAACCCAGCCCCAGCTGATCCAGTTTAAGGGGCTTATCTCTTTAATTATGGCTTATCTCTTTATTTGTTATATCTCTTAGAGGTTGTTAGCAGTTAGTTATGTTTAAGAGTTATCTTCATTTTAGCCGCATCCTTTATATAGGATTAAGCCGGTCATTAAGTGGTTAAGCAATATAAGATATTATTTATCTTGTTGCTCTCTCTCTCTTCTGTTTACCCTCCCCATCTACAGAGCTGGCAGTACTTGCTGCCATCGCCCACCAATTGTTCCTGAACCGAGGTCACAACACTGCCACTCTTAAGATCGGAAAGGGTGAGGTAAAAGCATTTTAAAGATGCCCAATGATGAACATTTTCTCCAAAATGTTTTCCTCGCATTCATGAGAAAGTAACCAGTATGAATGAGACATCTCTGGCCTTCATCTCAGCCTCCAAAGAGGGAGCTGTGGCATGGTACTGCCATGCAGCAGGCGGCAGCACGGGCAGGAATGAAGAAACGGAAGGAACAGTGAGAGAGGGAAAACAAGATATGGAAGACCTGATAACTGATTGCTTGATCCTTTATTATCATGAAAATCACTTATAAATAAGCTAGGATGGCTACATCATCAACCACGACTAACTGGATAAGACAATTGCTGAACAACAAATATGCTAACAAACTTGACTAACAACTGCTGATTTGTGTCGCAAGTCAGCCTTACGATCTATTTGCCAATTGACTTGCTCTGGCACTTACGATCTGTTTGCCAGTTGACTTGCTCTGCATGCTGCCAGAGCGATTACTTCGAGCACCAAGAGAAAGTTTTGCTCATAACAAACTTTGCAAACAAAGAAGAGAAAAGTGCAGATTTACCTGTAAGCTATCATCAACACCTTTGGTTGTAGATGCACAAGCAATAGAATAGAAATACCCTGTTACTGCTGCAACAACATATTTTCCAGCCATATCTTGTCGGCCTCGCATAGTATAGCGGGACATTACTTCAGTATTGAACAAAGCCCATAAATGCCAAGCTTTACCCCAGTCCTTGGAACTTAGTGTGGCATTTTTATAAGATACTAATATTTCTGGAGAAAGAAATATGCAATTATGTCAAGCAAAAGGGCAGGCAAACAATAAGTGAAAAAAGCTGAATGTTTTGAAACCTTTAATGGAATCGTCATCCAGCGCAGGTGATAGTGTTTTTTCCAGGTAGCAAGTGTCAGGTACACACGAGCAATAAGTGGTACTCCAGCATTTGACACACCACCTTGGCTCGCTAGTGTTGCAGAATAACTATTAGTGGCAGTAGCAAGCTGCACAGACAGATCCTATCCAACCACAATCCACAGTATGATACATTAGTATACTCGCTTAAATATATGCAAAAGTTTCACGATGCACTGTCACGGTATAGAAGACAGGACAAGCTTACCTGTAGCCTCGAAAATGCCTCTCTTCGTTTAAGTTCATCTCCAACAGCATACTGGTACTCTAGGTAAGCCAGAACAACTTGAGGATGTCCATGATACAGTGTCAATTCAGGAGAAGATTCAGGATCAAACTGCGTGTGAAATAAGAAATCAATTGTTTTATATGGAGGACTTACATAGCAAAATACCGATTAACAATAACTACAAGCTTACCTGTAAGAGTTTGACTAAAGTAGATCTAGCCTGACTAATACGGCCATTCTTCCAGCAAAGTTTAGCAAATTTTATCCACGTGTCTCTGTCTTCATTAGGAGGAAGAACCAACTCTCTAACAGCAAGCAGGGCTTGCCACACCTGAGAATTTTTATATATTCAGTATAAAAATTGATAACATATGGCATAAGGCAGTATTCATTAACAAAGGCATCATATGAGAACTGCCGCTAGGGCAGGAGGTAAGGTGTTTTGGTTACAAAGCCCACCACGTAAGTTCAAATCCCCACGGAGACAATAAAAAACTGGGTCTCATTTTTGAGGATGTGTTATATAGCTATGGGAGTATGGGACCAAATCATGGAATCCCTGCAGTACTAAAAAATAAACAAAGGCATCAATCATATAACCTCAACATTTCGTTTTGTTCCTTTAATGCGCTCATTCCACATATTACGGATAAGTTCCCTTCGCCCATCAGAAATTGGACTTTCCATTGGAAGAGTGCAGTAATCAATCACCTGAATTACCCATCTCTCACTTTGTTAGCAAAACAGGAATTACAGATCACTAAATAACAAAAAAGTAACTAAATTTCTTTAGAACAGAACAAAAAATGAGAATACCTCCTCCAGTTCTGAAAGTTGTTGAACCCGCACCATATTATTATAAGCACGCTCATAACTCTCAAGCACCTAGGAACAATAGGCATAGGATCACGAAATGGAAAATTGTATACATCACTCTAAAAGAATTCAATACTAAAAGAAGACACCTTTCTTTTGTTAATGTGAGAAGAGAGTGTAGTGTGTGCAGTGGTGAGTATTGAACAGCACAATATGGCAATATATAGAATACACAAGGGGAAACCCTAGAGAAGAGAAAAGACTACAATACCCTTACACTTAACATCTTCCATGTAAAAAACTTAAAAAGTATGTAAAATAAGTATAATCTAGTCAATAAGGAAAAACTTATGAGAACAGAAAAGAAAATGCTAACAAATAATTCACTATGGAGCTACAACAGTGTAAAGACAGGTATTTCATCTATATACTTGTTTCTTATAAATGTGCGAGTTCCAAAAGTTTCCGTATCTTTGCCTTGCAAGCACTGCTTCTAATCCCAGCAATGCCTTTAAGATCAAATCCCCAACCCCCATATAAACAATTTAAGACCAACTTTCAAAATATGTAACAAAATGAAACATTATCTAGCCAGAAGACAGAAGAAATTTAATTGTTGAAATTAAAAAGAGTATATACTGGTATGTGCTATACCAATGCTGCAAGTTCTGTAGCCAAACATCGCCGAGCTCTCTCAACATATATACGAGCTTCTTCGTACTACAAATGACAATATAGAGTTACCAAAAGTTGTTATCAAATCCTGAATTGAAAATGAGCAAATACTATACCCTTTTGCAACGAACAGAAAGAACAGCTCTAAAGAAAGCACCGTTGCTGCTTCCATCACCACTAGCTGTTGTATTACCCAACATCCGGAGCTTGCCTTCGTCCCCATCATCCAGACGAGAAACATATTCGGCCATCTGGTCCCACTCACCCATATGCCAAGCAGCGTTTGCAGCCTGCAGAAACAGAATCACCGAAAGGAAAAGAAAAAAAATTAGATGATATGTTAAAACACATACTATAATGGATAACATGTTGCATTCACAACCATTGGAGCCATTTCCAGTCGAGCAGATGGCTCTGCACCAGTCCATTGCTCTCTGCACAATGCACTTAAATCTTCCCAACGAGCCAAGGCAGCAAGACACCTCATTCGACCTAACATAAACATGAACTTCACTTAGCTGCTACCTCCATCAAACATAACTAAAAAGCGAAAAGGAAAAAATCATATAAGAATTAATAGGAAAAATAATACTCCCTCGCATTAATTATTTGGATTTTTTTACCAACACACATATAACGCAGCAATAACTTTTTCATAGGGATATAACCAAAAAAATGCTCCCCAATAAAACCACAGGCATAAAAAATGATTTTATAAAGTGACATAGATTGATGAGCTCATAGAATATTTGAGAACTCTCAATACTGGAATGATTCCAAGTATTTGAGAACAGAGTAAACAAAATAAACAAAAATGTTGTGAATGCCCTACCCAATGTAGCATCCAGATTTTGTAATGGGCCTGATGCTTGAGATGACTTCATGGTGTATGCCCTTAGGGCCTCATCCCAGCGGTGCAATTTTTCATACCTGCATCACACAAAATTTAACCCAAGTTTTATAACAAGTGAAGATATTTAAAGAGTCCTCATAAAAGGATCATATTTCAGCAATTGTCCATCAATATTTATCATTACAAACCATTCATAAAAAGTGACAGATAGGGACCAATAGGTCATAATCGATGTAAAGAAAATTTCGATGAAAAGAAAGTGAAAGAAAATGTTTTTTAATCTACGTGCACAAGAACAGGGGGTCATATGAATGTGGTAACTGTACCAAGATTCCTTTAATTGAACTTCCAAACTCTGTTGCGAGTAAGTCAATATCCCTATAGCTGCCTGGAGAAATAATAAAAGGTTAAAAACTATCAACTACAACAGATAATTTTTTTTGGCTTGCATACGACACATGTACTAACCTCATGCTGGTGTAGTTGATTGTTAATATGAATTAGTGATTCAACCACAGTAACAGGATTTGCACCCATCTTCTTAGAACATACAGCTTCAAACTCCATTTCTTTATAATGGAGAGCTTTTGCGAATGTTCGACACTGAAAATTAGATAAAAATCATAATAAAATATGCATGTTCCATGTGATCACAAACAACAATAATAAAATTAACCTTCTCAGCAAGTGCACCAAGCAGTCTAGTATCAATTGGAAGGGGCTTCTCATCATGTTCCATAAACTCAGCCTAGTTACATAAAGGAAAAAATTAACAGAAGAATATGGCAACAAAATTAATGAATGAAAAAACTGAACATTAGATTTACCAAGTTCAACAGAGTAGCAAGGATTTCTGGAGGTATGTTTTGAGAAGAAAATGCTGTCTTGAGATTTCTCACTAGTTGCTCCTGGGACGATTCATTCATTTGGGCCCAGCAACTTGCAAAACCCGCAGCAAACAACTCGCGGCCAACAGAAGGCTGGATATTTGTGTCAGTAAATACTTTAAAGGATGAGTAACACATTCTAAAGAACTACTTCACCTGAAGCTGAGCTAGCCTTGCACAAGTGCGTAAAGCTGGAGATGGTGACTCTTTCAGAAGTGCGTTACTGAAGTGCCTCATCCATTCAGCCCAGTCTTCTCTAGTGCTTCTCTGGGAAGCCTCGCCAGCACTTCTCAGTCGAACATCGTTGACCTGTAGTAGCCAATCTTAATTATTATAATAGTGAAAGTGCCATAAACCTTCACTCTAACAGCATAAATGCCATAAATAAAAGGGTCAGGATGGCAAAGCTTGAAGAATATCATATGCCAGAATAGGGAGGAATAAATCATATGATGAGATAGAAGAATTTAAATGAGAGAGAACAAATCATTTTTCTTGCTTGGTTTCATCATTTACAATGTGTAGCCTTCTATAGGATTATTTCGGCTTGTCCCCAAAGATTCAACTCTCTCTGTCTAACATACCAATCTAACTAAACTCGTTAAGTACAGCTTCCTGATGAAACTAACAGATCCGAAGTGAAACAACAAGCTCTGAAATTGTTGGTGTGTGCTAGAACAACTATGCTAGTGTTTTCCGTGCTAAATTAACTTAAATACATGACAGTAAGCAATAAAACACGAGAGTTAGATGCACGAAATGATCAGACAACAACTAAAAGTTGTTTTAATATAGAAGTAATTGTATCACACAGCCCAGAAGCCCTCTAACGGATACTCCTTTTGGTTGCAATAAAAGTAGTCCCAGCTTTTGGCACTGGAATTAAAGAGTACCCAAAAACGACCTTGGTACCCTTCATTATATTTATTCACACAACTTTACTAGTCCTCATAAGTATGTTGGGAAGGCCAGTGATTGGGAGGAGACCTAATTCACTAATGAGAATATGAGCATTCAATTCAACAAGGTACAATAGGAGGCAAATGAGACAAGTATACTGCACAGATGAATTTAGGTAAAAACATAGAAAGCTAAAATGACTTCGTTTCGCAATAGAATTTGGTAACTATTAGAAGCAGAACTTGATGCTAATCTTGTACTGCATCTCTCAGTATGACACAGTGACATATTAATATATTATAGAATCCTGCGTACAGTCAAAGCTGTTTCCAGCATTATGTAGTCAAGTAATAGAGAACGTGTGCCCTACCCTCCCAGGAGTATGATCAGGTGCAGTCTTAAAGAAAAGGTACGATTCTATGTGTTGCGATAAAAATCCAAGTCACTGTACAACAGTTTTGGCTTTTGAGTTTGTGAAGTTACAACATACAGGCTGTTCTCGAGTCGTGCCATATTTGATTATTTGCGTATGTTGGTAACAACTCATAATGCAGAATATAACAAAGGAAATATATATCATATCGATGGTTTCAAAATTAACAGTGCATTACTTGATGGTTTCTTAGTTGCCGCTGTGTTTCATCAGCTTCCTCACAAGAAACACCATCAAAATCATCAAGGGGGTCACTGATGACATCAGGTGGGCACTCTGTGTATTTTTGTGCTGACAAGTTCTCAGAGATGAGTGACTCTCGCCTTAGAAGGCGGTTTTCAATTTCATCCCATTTTCTATACTGTAAAAAAGGAAATGTAGAATAAGTCCAGGCCATAAAAAATGATACATTCAAAAAATTAAAATAAGATACCTGCAAATGGTGTTTCATAAGAAGTTTGCGTATTGATGGTATGAAAATTGTAAATTCTTCTCCAAGTGCATGTGCAAGACAGCAGAGCGCCTCTGCAGCATCTTTCCGAAGATCATCATTGTTTCTAGTCATATAACAAAAGTGATGCACAAAACTGAGTGTTAAAACTGACTAATAGATTATTAATGCCATGCTAATAAAAAAGCTCTAGATTTTTATCAAGACAACAACAATAAACAAGAAATAAAAAAGTTACTTTTAAGCATAAACCTTACCCATCCAAAACTAGCTTCAGATGATGCACCAAAGCCGATACATGAGTACCAACCTGGACAAGATGTGCCAAAAACACATGACATATATTATTAAGTCACAAAAGCCTCTAAAACCAGAATAATTTTAAAGCTCTATTATTGTATCGAAGAGTATAACAGCAACCAA
The DNA here is from genome assembly GCA_036346415.1 of Raddia guianensis. Taxonomy (NCBI): domain Eukaryota; kingdom Viridiplantae; phylum Streptophyta; class Magnoliopsida; order Poales; family Poaceae; genus Raddia; species Raddia guianensis. Next base: position 18,355,103 of record CM070538.1, read on the forward strand.
CCTGCACTTTAGGTATAAGCTTAGTCAAAGTGACAATGGCATGCCGTCCAATATCAACAAACTCCACTTTAAATAAACGAACGAGCACTGGAGCAACCAAGTGCATGTGCTCATCCAAATTTCCTAATAAGTGCCATTCAACTCAGATATAAAACTAACTAAACATCCAAACAACCATGAAAAAAAAGTAGGAACTGGATACAAACCGCCAAAAACTTCAAGTGTATGTAATATGCCAGGAACATAGTAATAATCATTGCATCGTTCAGCATCACCCAAAACTTGAATACAACTTGGTAAGATTTGAAGTAAATACATTCTGAACTCATCATTTAATGCTAAGCACAGTTGCTCAACAAGGTGAAGAACCTGGAGAAGCGAGATGACACTTTGAGAATAATGATATGAAACACCAGAATCAAAAAAAAACTGAAAAAATTATGTAGGAAAGGACATAAGAGTACTAGGAATAACTGAGAATCACAGCATTTAGAGTGGACTTTTCACAATCGCTGTCAGAAAACAGTCACTCATCCAGCCAAAAAAATAATTTTGGGTGCACAGTGCACACAACCACTATCAGCAGGTTAGCAAGATACATGTTAAATTAATGATACAGGACTCACAGTACTACATGGTGAACACTTAACCAAGGTAATAATAAATTTAACTATTTAGACAAATTTTGGAAATAGGAATTATGTGAGTATCAAAGACTGAACCAAGTGTTGCAGACAAAATATTTAGGATGCAAAGATGCTTACCAAGTTGCTACATTTAAAAATAAGGATGCGTGTGCATTAAAACAGTAATGATATCTAAAGTAAATGGGATAGCTGTAATTAAACATCAACTGCCCAGTAACAAGGTAAGGCTGAGGAAAATATTCACAGTTGACTTCTACCCTTCTGTTTTCTTCAGCATGATATGCATGGTAAATTGGTAATATTTTAAGAAATTGCAATCTACTTCAATGCAATCAAAATTCTAATTTTCTACGGTATTAGTGTTCATGGTTTTGTGGGCATGACTCTGCAATATGCTAGCTAATGATATAACAAATGTAGGTTGGACAATTGTATGCCTCATCTACTATATGTTAGAACATGTAGGTCTGTAGCACTATTATAATGCCAAGTAGTTGCCAACTGAACATAAAAACAGATAAGAGCAGAACAAAAGTCAAGCATTATTACTGGAGAAGCCTGTGGACCCTGTATGGTCCGGTTCGGTGCAGGCAAGCTGAATGACAAAGTCCACAACTCAGAAATGAGGGAGAGTATGTCTTGTAAATATTTCCGAATGTGCTGTAAACAAGTTAGTTCAATACAATGCTCTAGATATAGACTGCATTAGAATGTAATTCGAAGAATGATATGGAGCAAAACTGCAACACTACAAGGATCATGTACCTGCCGAACAATAGATACCACTGTACCAAGCTTCCAGGTTATGAGCTCTTTCAAACCACCATCCTCGCACATGCGAACAGCGCGGAATAGCTCAGGGAGAACCTTCAGAAGTAAAAATGAAGTATTTCAGAAATTTCTGTTCGGAGATTTCTGTTCGTAGCTACCTATTCCCACAAGAGAAAAATGTACCTAATTATTCGCCTTACAAGCCCAATATAATTGAAATCTTAGAATGTGATGTATGAAATCAATAAATTGTGATTAAATTTTATTAGACCCAGAAAAGCTTTCAGTATACAAACAATTTCAGAACCCACTAAGATTTCTGAAAGCATAAACATTTCAGAAAATCTTGGAGAGAAGCTAAATTTCCTTAAATTCATTTTTTATTTTCTAAACAATAAACAAATAAGTGTTCCCAAGACTTAGAAGCATGCACCATGCTACAGGTTTAACATTTTGCCACTATGCCAGGCATAACTTTTTGCTGTTTGTGTTAAAATGCTTTTTTATCCTTCCTCTAAAAATTTAAGTTCGATACCAACTTTTGTCCTTTAAAAAAAACATGAAATATTTTTTTAGACTCAAGTGCTCAACCCCCAAAATTTTCTCTGAAACAATGCTTCTCAACAATTCTAGGTGGCCCTTCGATATTCCCCGCAACAATACATAGAAACTGAATTGAAGTGCAGAAATAGAGGGCAGATGATCACTGAATCATACAGTGTAAAGCAAATAAAAAAATGTAAAATCAAGAATGCTAATCAGACGCTCATATTTTTCACTTCAAAATTGCTGCACTCTTACTCATGAAACTGCATAGTTTGTGTAAGAAATATAAATACTGCTAAAAACACCAATCAGCAAAGATATATCCATTTGAAGGCATTTTGCGGGGCAGAATTTTCCAGTGACATACAGGTATCTCCATCAATTAAACTTGAAATCAACCGATGTTGTTAATACTCCCCAAATCAAATGAAATTGATAAAAGTTTCATGGACTGAAGCACAAAATATCAAGGAAAAAGTCTGCCCCTCCACTATGACGATGCAGACGCTTGAGCCCCTGGACTGGAAACCAGATATTCATCCCCCGGAAGTACTTCAAGTGATGTGAATAACCCCCCGCAAGTGATTTTGAGAGTAGTTTTGCCGCCAAGGCTGCACACGTGGAGTGGTATTGCCCCATAAACCATGCGGTGGCATTACCATTTAGAAAAATATATATTTTCACGTGATCCTATTTGACAATGTCTTGGCTCTCTGCTACCACTATCTCTACCACCACTCTGTCGCCCCTGAATCTCCTCCGGGCGCTAATGGCTGGCAGACTCAGGCGCCTCATGCTTCAATGCACTGCCATCGCCTTCCTTTCCCCTTCCCAACCTCCTGAACCATGCCGCCATGGTCCCAAGGCACCAAAGCACCGCTGCCGCCGGCGTGGACCAGGGACTAAGGAGATACGATTTGGGCTCAGTGGGAGATACGATGGTGGTCCTAGGACAGCGGGAAACGTTTTAAGGGCATGGACATGTTGCAGGGATGATCAGAATGGTGACGATTGCTCGCAGTAGTAGAATTAGGGCAAGATTTGGGTGTTTGTGTTGTAGTGGTTCTTGGGCAGGATTGATGGGTGGAGGAGCTTCATGGGGTCTCCCTGATCAAGTATTTACCATCAGTTGAGCTCAAGCATGGCAGCAGCGAGCTTGTCACAGTGGAGAAGCTTCTCTACCGGCCAACGACACGAGAGCTGAAGCTCTAGGTGGAGCGCCCATGGCAGCGCTGCCACCTAGAAGTACCCTCAAAAGTACATGGGATCCGCCACACTTGAAGTACTTCTGAGGGGCGAATACCTGGTTTCCCAAACCAGGGGGTCAAGCATCTACACCATCATAGTTGAGGAGGTGAAGTAGATTTTTTTCCAAATTTCAATGATTTAACAAATTGGTTGTTGGCTAGTTATTATCTGAAGTTCTGAATTAACACACATCACTTAGAAAGCTAAAACATTAAAGGTCATGCATGTAATTTGCCATAAACAACTAAAGGTCATGCATGTCCATTTATCAGTTAAAATGTGTCAATTGCTTTGGAGTGACCGAATCAGTCTATTTAAGCAGCAACCAAAATAAAATGGGTTTGCTGTATAATACATTAAGACTTGTTGAACAGTAAAGCAAATTGAGAGGCTCACCTTTGGTAAATATGGAACACAGCCAAGGCCCATTGACTAGATCCAAAGGTATCACAAGAGGAAAATATATTAATGAAGTGATTAAAGTGCAAAAGAACAGAGTGCTGAACAAACTATTTAAAATAGAAGGGTTACCTTAAAAATAAAGATAAGAGAGCCAACCACCATTTGATGATAACTTGAAAGTGAAGGATCTCTAAGAATTCTCATAAGAGAACTAATTGCAACCTAGCAATAGATTACGGTTATAGAAGCTGACACAGGAAACATTTGGATTTGCAATAAAATAACAGAAAGCCCTACTGTTGAATAGTAGTCCTCTGAAGCAGAAAAGGATGGCCAGAAATCAGTTGGGGATTCTTCCATGGAAACAATATGTTGTGCAGTCTCAATTGTTGGCCGCAGAACCTCTCTATGTTGACCAGGTAAATTATGTTGATTTCTCTTATGTGCATGAGGGTCCAATGCGCCCATAATGCCTAAGACCTGGGAAAAAAAGATACTTGATCAGGGGCAGAATGTAATGTCATGAATAGTAAGAATTAACCTGTATCTCTCCCTATGTTATTGTACAGTTCTCTCCTTCATTAAAGATGGCAAAGCTCCTGCCCTTTGCGTTAAAAACAAAATAACCAAATTGATACCTTCAGCACTTCTAGTCTAGTTGACCATTCCAATTCACCATTCAGCAATTTCAAAAGCAAGCCGAGCAATGGAGGATACTCGTTGTAGGGAGAGATAACATAGCTGGTGACAATCAAGGAAAAAATAAGAGAAGATAAGCGATGCCCATAACACAGTAAATACACTTAATATAGAATGAAAATAATCATCCTTAGCATATTAAGTTGCATGCACCAACCAATTCACCCAAAGACCCAAGTTGATGACGAAAGGTGGACAATTCACTTATACGTCCAACACTACCCACCTCACAAATGTGGAATAGGAGCACACAACTATTTATTTAATTGCATCTAAGAGCTCTAGCTTTGATACCATACTAAGTTGCATGCACTGGCCAATTCACCTAAAGGCCCTAAGCTGATAAGGAAAGGTGGGCACTCTGTTTTAAAATTTGCCTAACGCGATGACGCCTAGGCGCTAGGTGCCGGGCGTTTTTCCCCACCTAGGTAGCGTCTAGACGGGATTAGGCGCTAGTTAACCGCCCGACTAGCGCCTAGCGCCTTCCACAACAATGTACTTCCAACACAACATACATGAGAACAAGTACATAGGTTTTGTCATGCAGCCATCTTCCATATCATAAAGATTCAAGAGGAAGGGGAAAGCATAAAATTATTACCGATACAGACCCTCCCAGAGTCCCCAAAAAAGCAGTGAGGTGGACAGCAGAACACCAAAATAAATTTTAAACAAATGAACTCTTATAGACACAGCATGTACTGAGGTCTTAACCACCATTTGAAGCCTGAAGTATTTGACCAAAGTAAATATGGTACTGTTTATAAGCAGCCTAAAGCGGTAACAAACTTCAAGAGCGGCCAGCTAAAATTTAATGGCAAGAAATCATGTGATACAGAATTGGAATTATGTTCAGAACTGAGTGAAAGGTAGATATGCATGCAAATGAGAGCAAATATACCCTGTGCTTTGAATAACTTGTCCAAGGGTTGCTACTGCAACTTCCCTTTTGCTAACAGCACCTCCATCCAAAAGAGCATCCACAACTAGAGGCATTAGCTCAGGCAGATATTGCCTCATTGCAAAGCCACCCTATGATGCAGAGTAAATAATCACAAAGTCAAGCTGCCAATTTGAAGCAAATCAACAGCAGTAATCACCTCTTGGGTGAAGATTTTTTGCTTTTACTTTTAAAAAAACTTATTTACTCACTTTGTGAGGTAGCTTACTGAAATGGCTAGTCATTACCTTGCTGATTCAGCAAATCAAGACCAAGCAGGTGCCAAGTAAGGAAAAGCATTAATTATACAACTGTCGAAAGATGGAGGAAATCATACCACTTTGGCCAGTTCTCCAACAGTGGCAAGTACTCCAGCAGCAAGTGCATTATTAGTATTTGGTCCAGTTCCTTCACGCAGTCTAGCTACTAGCGCCTGAAAGAAAACAATATGGGAATTAGGAAGTAAGAATAGCACAAGAAAGTGAGAAACACCGATGCGGTTCCCATATCAAACTAACCTTGTGAATTGGAGCAATATAAGGAAGTATTAGACGTGCACAACTCCGAATTAAGCGGCCCAACAATCTAGCACTTTCCTCTCTACACTTGCTGTCCATACTGCAAACAACATGAAGATTTTCAGAAGCATGATCCATATGCAACATGACATGACATTGGAAACCACCATTGATTATTGAAACAAAAAAACTTTTGTTGACTTAAACCTTTGGTCAAGATACGTCAGCAACTGTATAAGATAGCGACGAAGAGCAGGTAATATGTATGCAGGATTTTTTTCAGATAATCTGCCCGCAACCGATATTGCCAATTCTCTAACAGCATATTCCTAGGTCAAACAAAAGGGGGCATTATCAAGGATGACAGGACCATCGTGACTAGGAAAATACTAACTATTATTAACTAATATAGATATAGATGGAATGGAAATTGGCATCGAAAACAGTGCAAAAATAGTAATATGATGTTCCTGTTCTAATATAGATATTTCTAATAATGAATATAATAATCTAGGACTATCCCTTTTTTAGATTACAAAGAAAGGTTTATTATGATTTAAGAAATGAAGAAACATAATAGTCACATGATAAAAATGAAGGATGTCACATGGTTACTCAACAATGATTCAGTTTCTAGAACTATTTGTGCAACTCCTCTTAGAAAAACCCTCTTACTTTGATAGTCATAATGCAATCAAAAGTAATGCTATCCAATGGAACAAGTATATAGGCCATCCATATTTTTCTACACATGAATTCTGCTTAGGAAAATAATCATATTTCTAATTTCTGATGCTCTGACTTAACAAATATAAGTCTCTCTACAGGACAATTACTAAAGATTAAAAGATTAAAAATAATATGAAGTGTCTCTAAAAAGAGAAATTACATAATGGGCTAGGTCAACATTCTAGCAGAGCTGATGTACAGGAAGGGGGCCCTCACTTCTATAATACAAAAAGATTTTAACAGTATGTAACTTTTATAAAGGGCATGTGCGCCCAGCGCCCTCATAAGAAGAAAACAATAAACATAATATGTGAACCAAATATTGTGTGGAAGCAGCTAGCGATTGATCCAACAGCACACTCTATATGATAAAACATATAACATAGTGCACCTCGTCATTTAAGGCAACGAAAATTGAAGTCAAGATGTCAGCTTGGGCCAAAAAATCATCAAAAATCGGATTCCTATACAAAGCCTTGAATACTGAACTTCTAACACCAACATCAGCATCAGCAACTGCAGTAATAAGAAGTTTTTCCATTATCTGCAAAGGTACACAAGAATGTCATTAGATAATCAACATATTATGCCAGTCAAAATGAATCACAGGGATTATCATTATAGTGCACCTATGGCACAAGAGCATAAAGCACGCAGCTACCAAGAACCAAGTTCCTGTCTGTGAAGAATACTGTGTCATCAAAGATTGATGAGTTGAAGCATGAGTGACTTTCAAAAAGGACATATTGGTCAGCAAATGACTCTCTGGTTTGCAGGTCCATTGTATGCAGCTGATGTTGTGATTTTGGTGGAGTAGATCTAAACATAAACTATGTGAAGAAGTTTAAGTATCATAAAAGTTCCAACTGCCAATTTCCTAACCCAGTACTTTCCTCTGCTCGTATATAATTTGCTCCACTCCATTTGATAATTTCAGTTTCTACTCTTTGATATGATAAATTTAAGTATTTAATCCAGGTTGTGCTACCAAAAAAAGAAATTATCCATTCAATCACACTCGAGTAGAATGTCAAATTCCATAAAGTAATTAAGCCATTCAGTCAATGGATAATAAATTACCCAATGACAATTCAATTAAGTAGGGGTCATCTAAAACTATTCAACAGCTTAGCCCCCATAACAAGAATAAATAACAATAAAAAGTCAAGTATTATTGACTCTGCATAGATCCGACTCCTGGATTCGCAACCAGATCAAGTGGAGCTGTGTTGAACAAATCAACATCTGGTATGAAGCAGGAAAGAATCCAGAACGACATGCAGTAAAAAACATGGAGCGAGGGGAAAGACACTTCTTGACAGAAGCTGAGCATGGAGGACCCCTCAAGTATGGCAAAATATGATTTAACACAATTCAGAGCTATCCCGAACAGGCAGCAGCCATGCACAAGGAAAAGTATGACATGCAGCAGCCAGGTGTAACCAACAGGTGCAGTCATGCATAAGGCTGTTCAGGCGACACTCAGCCAGTGAAACCATAGGCTGTTCAGGAAACCCCCAGCCAGTGCAGCCACAACGTGCACAGCAAGCAGCAGACACGTAGAGAATTAAGATTAGTTTAGTTAAGAGATAATTTGGAAAATAAGTAGATTGCTTGAAGTTACTTGTTTTACCTCTACGCTGTTGACTGCTGGTCCATTTTCTTGGAATGTAACGTATTTTGTGCTTTGACCCCTCCATTCTGTTACATATCCATTTTACTGTAATGTATTTTGTGTTTTAGCCCCTAAATTTCATGGTTTCGCACTTAGGTCCCTATTTTCTCCAGTTTTAGCCCCTCTGCCCCTCTAATTTACCCATTTCACGCCCACGGGCAGCCAATTAGTTCAACAAAGCTACATTAAAAATAAAGTTCAATCAAGAAAAGTACTCTTGCCTAGGAACTGAGATTCTGAGCATCTATCTGTAGATAACAGAAAAACATTTGAAGCCATTAATCATAAGTTCATACTTCATAGCATCACACATGAAGTCAACAGTCCCTGATTTCTGTTAATAGCAGTATGTATAGGGATTTCTTTGCATATTTTCTCTTTGCCTTGTACATGTCTGGCCCCATGACAATACAAGCTGCCATTCATAACAACTTCACACTGTTTACCTCACTTATGTGCTCCTCCCAAAAAAAATGTTATAACAAGCGTGTCTGTTGTTGACAAGATAGGGCCGCACAAATGCATGTCACAAATTAATGAACATACGATAAAGTTTGAGACGGACCTCTTCTATAAGGCGACAGCGCTTAGCTCCTCCCAAACGATTTGACCTATTTGGACAAAACTGCGAACCAGATGCAGCAGACAGGGAGTGTGCAACTAATCTGGAACAGCATTTTGCAGCTTCTTTTCGGGTACTGCTATCCTCATCTTCTAGATAAAGTAGGACAGTGTCCCTTGCAAATTCCAGAAGCTCGTGGCCCTAAAACAAATGCATATTCTTAAAGGTTCAAAGACACTAATAATAACACAGCTTTGCATAGCATTTCAAACCTTAAAATTGAAGTTTGCCAGAGTACGCAGTGCAAGTTGCACAAGGACTGGTCCACTAGAATCCACAAACTGCTGTAAACTGCTTGATCTGCTTGCTCGACCAGCAGCACCACCTTGCCTCATAGATGACTTTGGAAGTGCTTGAGATATGCAATCCAACAAACGCTCCTGTACTGTTGGCAGTAGGGATGGGATGCTGTAGGAAGTGGGAAGGTAACATTATGGCCCTAGGGACAACAAAAGCAGGTGGAATCCCATCCAGAAAAACTATACCTAGTACTTATAGATTCAAGTGCCTCCACAAGTTTATCAGAAAGACCAGCAGAAAACATGGCATCAAGCAATCCACCACGAATATGTGGTTCCATCGCAGAACCCATAGCCCTTGCAAAGCTTCCTACACAAGAAATTGCCTCAAGAGATGGCCGTCCTCTGCGAGGAGCAATCTGCACATAGTAGTATTAGGCACGACAGAATTCAAGTAAAAGCTACAGTGCAATAAGGGTTATGAAGCATACCGCATCATGCAAGTGTGGGGTAATTAGGGGCAAATAGTGCACAAGTTCAGCACCCAGAGCACCAGCCATCTCTCCAAGAGCAACAAATCCACTAGCACGTTCATCCGGTGTACGTAGGACAAACAGGATATGATCCATGCAAATCTAGTAACAGAAGACACCCATCAAGATATAGCATGGTTTTAAAATTCCTTTCTTTCTATCATGACTTCACAAATAGGAGGGGGTGGGAGAGAGAGAGATATATATAGAGAGAGAGAGAGGAGAGGCAGAGGGAGGTACAACTTATAATTAAATGTAAAACGTGCCAAGGAAGAGAATATTTGAGTTTAAGGCTGTGGTAATAAGAAAACCTTTAGGTAGTTTGTCACAAATCTGTCACGAAGGAAGTGTGCAATTCGAGGAAGAAGCGATGTTATACTACGGCGAACAAGCTGATCTCGATGTTTCAAGTAGTTGAGAACTATATCAGCCACTTCTCTGTACCTAGACATCATAAACTCACCAGTATTCCTGTAATAATTTCACACAAAATCAGAATAAGAGGATGGAAGCTGAGCAGTGTTACCACAAGTAGATTGTATTGTTTCATGCTGTTTTGCAAAATCGATGTTCCTAAACGAAAAAAATAGATGTGTTCTCAATAATTAAAATAACACAAAGCAATATGGTACACAAGCAAACAACCAAGAAAAAAATACTTACATGAAATGAATATTACATTACAATCACAATGTTTGGGAAAAATAAATCCCTACAATCAAATATAACTACTAGTTACCTCAACAATTCTCCAACGGCCAATAGTGAGCCATGAATGCTATGAACAGAAGCATTTTTTCCAAGCCCTACCTGTGCTGCTTCGCACATGCGGTAGTACCTGATGAAACCATGAAATGAAAGAATAAGATAAGACAAACTAGTACTGCAAAAGGACATTATGAATGATTCACAACAAACTTAATATTAGAATGTCAGACAACATTTCTAACAATCAAGCCTAAATAGGTTGTTGTGAGCACATAAAGAGGTAGCAGTTGTCTTTCAAATTGAGAGTAGGTTGAACCCCATTAGCCATCTGTTTATTCCTTAAAAGATACTTGTCAACAGGGCTCCCATCAAGTGGATTCATAAAATTCTAACAGGAAAAAATGGCATCTTAATTGATCCAGTAGAGGTTAGTAAGAGTGGACCATCGATGAAATTAAATGTAATAAGTTACCACAGGATTATATCTTTTTGTAGGCAGTTAGTGTAATTTTCAGTATGGGAGACATTTTCCTCGTAACTAAAGGACTTGTAGCTTGAGGATGCCTACGTTTTTTTTTTTTTTTGGGGATCCAGCGATTCGGTCCAACGGCTATACCCCCCTCACCACCATGTTGAGCGAGACCCAGATTTTCATTGACCCTGTGGGGATTCAAACCTAGGTGGTGGGCTTTACAGTCAACGCATTCCACCACCAAGCAACTAGCCTAATTTTAAGGATGTCTGCGTTGATATAACAGAATTTGTGGCTGGTAGCCTGGTATACCACACAGTACCTCAACAAACCACAGCAATAAAATTGAAGTATTATACTGACACTTCAGCCGATTGCACAATACATTAACAAAATTATGTCAGATATTCAACCGGAAAACTGGAAGATACATCCGTGGCTCCTTGCTTCTCAATAGGATGCAATTAAGTTGTGCCAAACACAGCTTTTCAATATGATCGGATTCAGGTTTTCACAAGAAGTGCCCTTAAAAATGAACTATAGACAAGATGCGACCCTAGGGTGACTTCTCGTGGGGAGCCAGGACACCAAAAACAAAGTACCATTAGAAATATGAAAAAATTACTCGCAAATACCATTAGACGACAATATACTGGTTCAGAGAGAAAGAGAGAGCCTGCCCCCTGGAACACCCAGATCAGGACTCTGATTGTCACCATAATCATGCCAGTGACCCCCCCATGACATCCCACCCCTACATTCCCAAGAGGCATGTCTAATTCCAACCCCTCCCCCTATGTGCCCAAGCAATAACTCCCTGTCCCTCACCCTGCAACTGTTGCCACCTCCAGCAACCCCCCCCCCTACAGCCTCCAATCTTTTCCAAGCTTCTATCCCCTTTCCTTCCTGCACGGAGCCACCTCTTGCAGCCTCAGAGCTCCTTGACGCTGTCAGACCCTAGAAGTTGCCAATCCAAGAGATGGCGAAGACCAACTTATTTTGCATGTTCACTTCCAATCCAAGGGAAATGGCGCGTGTTGACAACTGGCCAATCCAAGAGCTGGCAATGACACTTATGTTGCATGTTCACTTCTAATCCAGGGAAATGGCACATGTGACATGTTGACAGCTTAGATATCAATTCCAAGCTATGTTGCCCAGATACAGATACATGACATGGCAATTTCTCGCAAGCCCCAATATGGGGACACATAAATTTTGTGTTCATACACCAGGGTTACAAATAAACCAGACAACTTGAAAGGAACAACGATGCCTGTTTTGTTTCCTTGGAGTTCTGTGATGTACCTAGTATTCAGATCGAGTGGATCTGTTTACACTGAGTTTATATTTGTCTCATGATCACCATTTTAATGGTGGTACCATGTGTTGTCCTATGCTATGCTGTAACATAGATGGCTATAGATTAACATACTGTAGAAAGAAACTCTGGTTATAGTCTATACTCTATAGAATGCAGAACTCATTTGGGCGTGCAGACAACGTGACCCTTAAGCTCAGGGATGTTGAATGTGAAATCCCAGGTATGGGATACAGGACTTAGTACTATATTGCTGCTGGAAGTGTCACATGCTTCCTGGTGCTAATACATATATATAGCCTACTCTAACCGATTTACGGCCCAAGCCAACTCAACTTTTCGGTGGTAAAAGCTAGATTTTTCTTCCTGCTACTTATTTCTGCTATGGTAAAAGTATCCAGAGCAGCAGCCCACAAAAGCAAAGGGTTCACACTTATGAGTTCACACACAAGGATTATTTGCTGACAGGCAAAAGTGCACAAATCTCATGCCACGACTCACATGAAAACACAAGGCAGTGGTTAAGCCAGAAGGAAAATGGAGAGGTGGCTATATGAGCACCCTAAAAACACCTTGGCCCACAAGCTGCTCAACCCACCCACGATTTGCCTACACAGCTCTGGCAACTAGACTGCCAACTAGGGCAAAATTGGGCTGGTAGCATGCACCTAGGCTGCCACCTAGGAAAAACTATGTCAAAATAATTAAACTAAATTTTGCTAGTTTGCCTGATAACTATCACTAAACTGACCAAAAAGGGTGAGTGGCCACACAAAGTTAAATGTGTGACCACAGTATTAATATGAGTACATCAACAGATGAACATTCAAACCATAGCAATCCTCTTAATCGTCAAACCATTTAAACAGAGCCGCTTCAAACAATCGTTCCATAAAATAACTTTTAAGACAAAACTATACTTACCATTGTACACGCCAGCGTGTTTCCGTGTTTCAATAACATGAAGACAAGCACGCAAGGCTTCCACTGCTCTTTCACGAACAGCCTGTTTGGGATCTCTCAGTGCAACCCATATAGCATCAACAAATTGAGGAACATGAACATTGAAAACCGTGGATCCATTTTCAGCCATCTCCTACGGTAAGAAAAGGTATATATTTTATATAAAACATTGTATAGTCCATCTGGGAACAATATTAGCATAAATTAAACTAGCACTATCATAGAGTTTTTTTTTCTAGGAAGCTTGTTGTCCCAGAATGGTATACATGGACTAGTAAGAACTCAACCCTTTCAGACTCACCAGATATCGATCCAGAAGATTCATTACAAACTGAACCTAAAACTAGATGGGTTATTTTTTACTTTTTTGTAGCTGACTACAAACACAGATCATGATTGCCTATGCACCTAGTTGGAAGTGATGACCATAAATTTACAGGGTTGCAAATTTTGTTAAGATTGAAATTCTGTGAGACTATATAAAACACAACAAATTCATTACAGAAAGCAAAGGAAAAGGATGAAAAAGGAGTCCTACAGTTTATACATAATCATTTTAGCTAAACATTAAACAACGCAACTCATTTTAAAGTTTTACATCAACAATCAACCTACAATCCAGGGTGTACAAAAATAAACAGGCAAACAAATGAAAATATGTGCCGGAGGACGAGGATGCCTGCTATAATGATCTTTATTAAAGCATGCAGCGAACATAAAGGTTGATCAGTTCAACATACTTTCAGAATAAGGACAGCAGCAAAACGACGATATTCCACTCGATCCCCACCAAGCCATCCTAAAGCTGTTTTAATCTGAAAGACATGCTCGTTAGAAAAAATGAAAAGAAAAAATAAATTCAAGTGAATTGGAACCAACTATAGCTTACCTGTCGCTCCACTTCATCTGCAGTCATTGCTCCCCCAGCTTTTGCTAAATGACCAAGCACTGCGCTTGCTGGAACTAGGATTTCAGAATCACGTTTTACTTCAAACACATTTCTCAAGAAACTGGCAAATTTAGAAACCTTCGAGGCACCATCCCCAAAAGGCATATCAATCAAAGCATCGATTGCACGAAGAGCCAGTAAATTTTCACCAACATCATTGCTTTGCAATAAACTAGATATTTGCTCATAAAGCTGCTCCATAAACCTTAAAAAAGTTTCACCGCTGAGATCTCGAGCTTCCTCCTCAACATGTTTCCATAGGGCAGCAGCAAGAACATCCTAGTGCCAATGAGCAAATACAATTATGGATAACTAAACCTAGAAATGCATATTGCTCAATATTTAAGATGTACCACAGTACCAGTCAACATATCTAATGAACTACTATGTCAAATACTAAAAAATGTGGACGTTAACATCCTGGAGAGCTAAACCTCCAAGGCTCCAGATAAACCACCTAGGCACCAAAATTATGAAATGTCATCATCTATGTTGCATTATCGTCAACACACAAAGCATATACTGCGAATATTCACTTCATGTTTTTCCCCAGTAAGATAGGAGCGGTATATGTTCTTAGCCTTCATGCTACATCTGACAACCTAGCTGCCTGGGGGACACCTGACACCACCTCGGCAAAACATGTATTGGGGAGCTATAAAAAGTGTCGATTTCAGCCACAATTACGTAGGCAAAAGAACCTCCACTCCTAGTACGAATATTGGCAAACAGCATCCCACGCAAGCAATAGTGTCAAATGATCTAACCAGCCTCTGATGAGAAGATAGTTCCACATGCCCGTCCAACATCCATCCCGGGCGCAGGCCAGCACGGATGCAAACCCTAACAAGAACAATCAGGTACTAGTCCGCACGCTCAGCCGGTAGCCAAATGAACCTAATTGGCAACCCCAGCCAAACCCAAGACCACCCAAAACCCTAACTCCAGCCCAAACACACAAGCACCACCACCACAACAACAACGAAATCTCAAGGAGTTCGAAGAGGAGAGGCACGAACCGCCCCGGACGAGATGTAGGCAGCGATGCTGAACCCGTGGTCCTTGGCGATCAAATCTGCGCGCCAGACGAGGAGACATTAAGCCACAGAAACGCCGGGCAGAATGGACGGGGGATAGCCCCCGGTGGGCAGGAGAGGGCGGCGAGATTCAAGGGGGAGGAAGGTGTACCTTTGGGCTTCTTCCCGATCTCCGGGAAGTGCGGAGAGGGCTTCATGGCGGCGGCGCCTCCAGCGCCGGCGAGAGGAGAGAGAGGGAGGGTTTAGCTTCCGAGCAAGGAGCGACCACCCTACCTTGCCTCACGCGACGGGAGTGACGTGGCCGCGTGGAGATGAGTCATGACTCATGAGAGGGGGGAAAACACTCGGGCCCTACTGCAAGCAAACAAGCTCCACTGAGACCATTCTCATACGTGACTTTTCTCTTTCTTGTCACGGTGGGGAGGGGCGGCGGCGCGCGGGGTGGTTACTTCTCCATCGGTGGCTTTAAGAGATAAATTATATACAAAGGACATGTACATGAGCCTCTATGCTATTTAATGTTGCTCCTCCCTAATTCTGCCTAGGAGTTTGTGAAGAGTCAGTCTCTTCACCAAGAGTCGACTCTAGTAATTTTTACATTTTACCTCATACCACATCAACGAAACTATTAAATAGTGCTGCTAAGAGACACCCTATTAAATGCCTTTGTACATGTCCTAAACAGCTCAAACGACGGAAGTTCGAGAGTTTTAAAATAGTTTTGAGATTCGGATCCATTTTGTTTTACTTGTTTTTAAAACGTTAGAATTCACCTTCAAAACAGTAAAAAAAAACTGATTCAAAAATCCAAACCATATGTGTGTTTTTAGAACGTGGATAAACCGTTAAGCTATTAAGCTGAAAAGAACAGGGCCTAAACATTAGACATGACATCCATATTTTAACATAGCCAGCACATGAATCCACCCCCTTCTTGTCTCATGTCCCCCTAGATGTATCCACGCAATGCACCACCGGCTATAGAACTTGCGATGTATCCACGCAATGCACCACTAGCTATAGAACTTGCATAATAACCTTTATCGAACGTTTGGTATCCGAGGATATTTATACTTTTTTCACGTCCGAAAATATGAAATTCAAACATATACGACTAGCCAAGGCTTCGTTCAAAAAATCATTAAAAAAATACCACATTTAGAAGAACATTTACTCCGCAATTTGGACAGAAATGGAGTTGTTGGGATCCTAGGTAGAAATTAGCGATATTTTAGTAGGTAAATTAATACCACAGATAGCTAGCGAATCGTCGTATATCACGGAAGCTAGATTATTACGAGCCATATTTGGTTTTAAGGTATCCACTTCAAAAGAAACTTCTCTCAAACCACCTATAGGTGGAAGAGGGCGTGTTATCGATGTGAACACCCCTAGTGGCCTATGTAGTGTGTACACTTCATCTTCGTTTGTTTTACATAACTCCTCGCCGCCTTGACTATCATAGCATCCACACCAAGATCTCTATCCCCACCCATTATTTCACTATTAGCTATACTCCCTCTATCATTTTCTCTAATTTTTTTTCACATCTTACACTACACTCAAGTTTTCTTTCATCCATTAGGCATTCTATCCAAAGTTGTAGTGTATCGGAGTCGCCGCTCAGTATCATCCTTGCATATTAACTCTTTTTCCTCGATGGCATGGCTAGCAGTTGTTTCCCCCACTATACCTGATCATGAGCAGCTCGACCCGGCAATCCGGTTCAACCAGGCCCAAAAAACCCAACCCGCCCTACCCAGTGCACCGGCCGGGGCTTGGGCCTCGATTTGAAGTCCGGCCGTCGGGTTGGGCTAGGCTCGGGCCTAAAGATAATGCGCAAACAGTCGTGGCCGGGACGAGCCTCCGGCTTTTAGGTCGAGCTCAGACCCGAATTTGAGGCCCGACGCACCAAGCCGGCCCAGGCTCAGGCTTGGTCCCGCAAGACCGGGCTTTTCCAAGCCCAGCCCGAAACCCGGTCAGGCCCAACGTTTGATCAAATCTGTTCCCCACCTTCCCTACTACTCTGCTTCGTCCGTCCCCGATCCAACCTCTCCATAATTATCTCTTTCACATCTCTTGGTTGTCCCGTTCACATCTCTCTTATTGTCTCCTTGCCATATATTCATCTCCCTTCTTGTGACGTCTCTCAGCTATGAGGGTGCTAGCGATTGCTTCCTCTCACCCTCAACGATACTAGGGTTGGGGCAGTCAGCTAGGGGCAGAATATGATAGGGCCAAGCGACTAGACGACGTCATTGATGCCAGGTCAGAAAAGGCGTCAATATATAAGAACATCACCAATCTAGACCTAATTTATATTGGTCAGCACATTATTCATATTTCATCTACATTTACCTTTTTTTATTCGTTACAGGTGTGCTGAGCCGACCTAAGTTAGATTTAGATTGATAATGCGGTTAGCCATCTATAGTTGTACTCTCTCTATTCTAAAACAATAGTCGTTTTATACTTATCCTAAGTCAAAATTTTAAAATTTTATCCACAAAACCTTTTACACTATCTAGATTGAGCACATGATAATGGTATAAATAGATTCATCTTAAAAAAAAAAGGAACTTCCTTAACATTATGATTTAATGGCATTTTATAAATAATCTACATAGCTTTTAGCGGCAAAAGTTATATTTTGGAGATTGTATCAATGTTTAAAATGACTACCATTTTAGAAGGCAATTTGGTGTAATAATCTGTAATGATTTTTCGCAGAATTTTCAATAGTTCTCTTAAAGATCATAAAACCATTTTTAATTATTTTTTAATATTTAAACCTCTTTTTAAAGACCCTCAAATTTTGCTACATTAAAACGCTACGCTAAGCTAAAACGTACAAGGCCAGAATTCAAGCCATTTACAGTTTCAACTTTCAAATGTAACCACATGTCAGATCTAAATACCATGCCGAGCAGCATAGTTGCATTTAAAAAGAATGAAACAGTTACATATATAAATGACACCGTCGTGTTTCGCAGGAAACAAGGTTTGCAAGGAGACCTCAAACCTGGGCATCAATGTGGTCACACTCACTACAATAAGAATGATGTATGGGATCAGCCATGGACAAAAGATTGGCATACATATAGCATGGAAAATCAACATCGCAATCATAAGATGTAAACTCAAGCCGTGCATTTTGAGAAGCCTTGCTATCCAGTTTCAGCTGCCTGGCTTGATCAGCTTCACAAATCTTGCTCGATCTCATACTGCCCGGGATACAAAGTTTCATTGCCTCCAGCACTCTAGCATTCAGAACAAAAAACTTGGCAAAGTTAACATATGGTTGCTGGCCATCGTATCCCTTCAGCACCACTTGTTTAAGATGGAGGTCCAAACATTCAATAGAGTCCAGTGGACTATGGAGATTTGTATTTTGCATTGCAGACAATGCCTGAAAAGTAGAATAAAAATTTGAAAACATAGTTATTCCCCAGCAAGCAATAAGAGGAAATTCTAAGGAGCATCTAAATTCTAATACAAGAATGGACTGGATAACATGTGAATCAAGTGTGAAGAATCTAATACCGTGATGTACAGCTTCTCCACGGAAGGAAAGCATTTCAGAATGTTAATAACTGCGCCAAGATCAGGGACAACGGACTTGAGAATCAAAACCTTCACACTGTACATCAAGGTTGTCTTGCTGTCAGCAACCATTCCCTGATATAAAAAGAACAATCATTAAAAAAAATAAAGGATAACCAAGAGAAAGGAAAATTACTCGAATGACACTCAATTCGTTGCCATGATCTCAAATGACACCCAATTTGTCTTTATTTTCCATAGAGGCAACGAATTGAGTTCCAAAATGACATTTTCTCACTTTTTACTCCTTTTCTCCATCTTTTCCACATTTTCTCCCCTTTTTTCTCCTTTTCCCAATATGCCGCCTTTTCCCACGTCTCCGGCGGCAATGGGAGCCACGCCGGCGGCTACCGCGACGACGCGGTGCAGCGGCGGCGGGAGCCCCGGCGGCAACAACCGCGACGGAGGCGGCGATGGGAGCTGCGACGGCGGCGGCAAGAACGGCGATGGCGGCGACGCGCGGCGCAGCGGCGGCAGCGATCGCATTGCTGGCGACGCAGCGCCGCGATGGTGACGGGCGGTGGCGGCACGGTGCAGTGGCGATGGGCAGCAACAGGAACAATGTAATTGATGGAAAAAAAAAGTGGAAATAGGGAGAAAAGGATAAAAAATGGGAAAATGTCATTTGGGAACTCAATTCGTTGTTCCCAAATTCGTTGCCTCAGTGTCATATGACAACGAATTGAGCGTCACTTGAGCAATTTTCCTGAAGAAGGAAGCCAATGGATATGGAACCCGAGTCTGAGGAGGCCACAGCTACCCGAGGAACAGATCTCCCAAGCTTCAGATTAGCAATGTCGTCCTCCAATGAGCCCAAAACCTCGAGCCTCGGAGCCCTAATTATCTGGATGAACGGTGTGCGAAAATAATGCGAATTAAATATGACAAGTCTTTCCAGGCGAGGGGCGTCCTCGATGATTACTTCGTCCGTGCCTGACCCGATCCCGAAGCTCTTAAGAGTAGGCGAGTTGATCAGCACGCGGCCAAAGCCCTCGCACCAGCTAAGCAGCAGGATCTCGAGGGCGGGGCAGCCGGAGAGCAATCCATGGAGGTCGTCGTCCGAGACGGCGGAGCACTCGATGATAAGCTGCTTCAGGCACGGGAAACCAAGCGCCGGAACCGCGGCCTGGGTCAAGCGGCAGCCGCCGAACTTGGCCGCCTGGAGCGTCGGCGCGAATCGGAGCAACGGCACCACCGGCAATGGCTCGGTGTTGCAGCCAAAGATTAACTCCATCTCGCGGAGGTTGTCGAGGACATGGAACTTGAGCCAGCCGTCCAGCTCCGGGAGGGTGAAGTGGGCGAACGCGTTGCGGAGGCCGCGGCAGAGGGATTCGCAGAGGGAGAGCCGGCGGGCGGCGGCCCGGTGTTCGGAGAGGATCTTGGAGATGGTCGCGACGCGGTCGCACCCCTGGACGGGGATGCATCGGTCGTCGAGGCTGAGCGGGGCGGAGCGCCAGAGGTGGCGCCACCGGCGGGCGAGGATGGCGGTGCGCGCCGCCTCGTCGGTGGGGAGGAGGGAAATGACCTCGCGGAGGATGTCGTCGGGGAGGAGGCCGATACGGCCGATTTCTTCCGCCTCGGACTTCTTCGCTTGCCTCCACACCTTGGCCGCGTGACCCGCCGCCGCCTCCATGACCGCCGTCCAGTGGGCGGCGTGCCGGCGTCACGCAAGATGGCGGAGGGTTTGGGCTTTGGAGGTTCGGGAATAGGAAATGCAGCGGTTTAGGGTTCGTGACAAACAGGCAAACATCCATTAGCGAATGGGCCCAAACGCAGTTTGGCTGGGCCAATAACTTTTACCTGCTAAACCGAGCATGCCCAGGCCTCATGCATGGCCTCGTGCAGTCGTTCTAAAACCAAGGGAAGGACCCATTTTTTTAATAGTTCTTATTTTTGCTGAAAATAAATAATATTCGTCTATATCTATACATAAACCTAATAATAAAGAGAATAAAGTTTCTTCCTATTCCTTCATCCGTCACTTCACCAAAATTACCCACCAATTCACCGCTCTAATCTCGGCCGTCCATCTCTCCATCAACGCTCACAAATCGCGTCCAAACCCTAGCCCACCCCCACCCCGGTCTCTTTCTCGCCCCGCAGCAGCGCCTCCCCCTTCCCCTTGTTCTCTTATCTCGCTCAGCCCGTGCTCTCTCCTCCCCCAAATAGAAAACCTTAGCCGTCGCCATGGAAGGAGCATCCGATAGTGCCAGCCCGACCTCTAGATCTGCGTCGCTCCTCCTGGTTGCCCTGTCGGTGCCGCCCTCCCTGCTAGTGTTGTGCACTCGGATGCTCGACACCACAACTGTGCGACGACATGCCGGCCCCCACACTGCCCGTCCCGGCGCCGCCCTTCCCCGACGACCTCCCTTCGGCGAGGCCCTATGCTCGGCCACACACGTTGGCTTGCGTCCTGGTCGGCGCAGCCACACTCTCAACCACACGCTCCAACATCCCTGAAGGAGGCGCCAACGGCCCCAAATCTTGGCAATGGTCGCCCTTCATCGGCTTCCCCGATGCCCATGCTATGCTAATATTTGTAGAGGTGTCTATGCAAAATTTTCAGTTCATCATACTAACACTTATGATAACATATTATTCTTAAGGTTAAGACTCTTTAAGCGTTAGGATAAGGGGTAATTACATGGGCACTTCCTTTAGCTGTTTAACCCACTTATAGTCTTACTGATTACTGTTACAGGAGTAAGATTTGTTTCCTTTGTTTTGATTTGAGAAAATGAATATTAACATACTTATTATTGCTACAGGTTTCGAAGGGTTTACACATAATGATGAAAAGAAAGAGAACAGATTTGATGCAAACAATTCAGAAGGAGAGAAGAAGACTAAAGTTGGATCTTTCAATAAACAGGCAATTAATGCAGGGAATAAATTAGACATTCCCTAAGGAGGAGAAGCAAAAGGAAAAATGAAAACTGGGTTTCCATTGAGGACATAAGAGATGTTCAAGATCTTCAAGCCGTTGAGGCATTTCGACATAGCTTACTTGATGAGGACTTGTTGGCGCAACTGCATGATGATTATCACATGATGTTGAGGTACAACATCTTATGGTCTTAAGGTTTTAATCCGACCCACTGCCTCTCTGGCTCTATGTATTCAAGAGGATGCCTATACACATGTAAGTTCCTGAAAGCATATAAATTTGATATTGAGAAAGCAAAGAATATGTGGTCAGAAATGATTAGATGGATGAAGGAATTTGGGACTGACAATATAGAGGTAAACCTGTGAGTTGAACATATACTGAAATAATTTGTAATTACTACCTCCGTTTTTTTTATTTGATGCCTTTGACTTTTTGACAAGCTTTTGACCATTCGTTTTATTCAAATTATTTTTGTAAATATCATTTATTTTGTTGTGATTTGTTTTATCAATAGAGATACTTTAAATATGTCTTATTTTTTAACATCTTTGCACTAAATTTTTAAATAAGACGAATGGTCAAAGACGTGTCAAAAAGTCAAAGACGTCAAATAAAAAAAAACGGGGGGAGTAGTATTTATCTTTGCCTTGGATAACTTCGGTGTCATGACACTTGATGGCTCTTTTTCCTTAGAATTTGACTACTTAGAATTAGAAGAGGTTATGAAGTATTATCCGCAGTTTTATCATGGGGTAGATAAAGAGGAAAGACCTGTCTTCATAGAGTTAATAGGTAAAGTTGATTCGGCGCAGAGGCGGAGGAGCAGATCCGCCGGCGCACCGGCTTTGCCAAGAACTGCCTCGGGGATTGTTGCTTGAACGGTGCGTGCCCATAGCTTCTTAGATTTCTCGATTTTCGTAATACGACTTCTCACGTGACTCGTGGGGTTTTTATTTTAATCTCGTTTTCATAGTATGTTCAACTCGTCTAATTTTTTATTTATGCACTTTCTGTTGTTGTAAAATTTTTTATCTTTCACTATCATCTAAACTGGATTGATACAATGGAACTGTAACTTTGAGATTTATTTTATCCAAATACAATACCTCGATAAATATTCGTGTCAAGTACAACATGCATTGTGGGAAATTCCGTACATTGCTAAAGATATAGGTGGGAAGGATTTTTTTTTTTACGTTGACATGGACATGAAAACAACACTTAGCGCATGAACTGATAACAACATTATGGTGAACAAGGGTAGTATGACATAACATTATTATTACAATCGATTTTCACCAAAAATGCCCCAAAAATGATTCGCAACCACACATATGGAACAAACAAAAATGCCCAGAAAATGTTTCACCCCACACATATATGTTACCTATCAAAATCAATGGCACAAGTAAGGATGCTGGCGCGGTGAGGGTATTCAACTGGTGAGGGATGAACAACATAGCAGAGAAACAAATACCTCAAAATCGACAATGGGAGACGCCCTTCAACGCGACCAACACTTGCCTCTACCCTGAACAACTACGAGCGAGTAAGAGAAGTGCGCATGAGCATATTAATTGAGGTAGGGACAAAATCGACAAAGCAACCGAGGGTATTGCTTGACCCTTGCATAGGCGTCGTTGGAGTCAAACCCTACCTGTCAAGGTCGAGGTAGTTGACGACATTGCAGTCGCCGAAGCGTGCCACCTCGCGACCAACGAGCACAAACCAGACAATACTTCTGACCCTACCCCCACCAAGCCAATCACTCACTACCCCCACCAAACCCTACGGTGAAGGAGCTGTCGGAGCCCACCAACACACGGATGACGAGGACAACGACGATAGCACCGCCGAGCTCCACCCTCACCAAACCAATCACCGCCGCCCCACCAAGCCCAACGGTGAAGGAGTCGCTGGAGCCCGTCACCGACACTGGAATCGTCAGAGCACGCCGCCGACCAATGAAAAATCTAAAGGGGAACAGGTTTGGGGGGGTCTATATTGGGGGATGGAGTGGAACATAGTAGATGAGATGTTGAAAATGGTGGGAGAGACATGAAGGCGTTTGCAAATAAAAAAAAGTTGCGGTTGCAAATAGAGTGAAACTTGGACATGCGATAGGCTTCGCCATGTGATGGACCGTGTCAAAGTGCATCGGACGGTCGCCCAGAAGTATTTTTCATAATTTTTATGTGACCAATCTAAATGGTAAGAATTCAACGGATAGTTTAAAAACTTTAATCTGCACGTACCTCAAACACCATGTTTCCCGGAGTAATTTTGTTTAGAGTTGTCGGTGTAATAAATACCAGGGTGTGAAGAGTCCTGAGAAGATCGAAGCGCAACAAGGCCCAGGCAATGGGCGAGCCCCTCGGCGCTCGGGCGGGCCCCAGCGCGTCGAGGCGGGCGACAAGGCCCAGCGGCGTGGCGAGCCTCGGCCTCCGGCGGGCCCCACGCCCCAGCGGCGACCGAGCTCCGGCGTGTGGGCGAGCCCATCAACGTCTTGGGGCGAGGCCCCACGCACCAGGTGGGCGCGTGGGCGAGCCCCTCGGCGCGCGTAGGGCCCCCGCTGTCAAGCGGGGCCCGCGTGGCAGGGAGCGTTCCGAAAGGAGTCTTCTTTGCGAAGGCTTCCCCTGCCGCGAAGGACGAGCGCATTTAATGCGACATCACGCGCGGATAGACAGCTGAAGAAATGATTACCGCTGATGATCCCTGCAGTTTGAGCAACCGTCCATTGTAAGCCGCAGCGGAATTGACCGACAGAGAGAATGTTTGCTTGAGATAGCCGCCCGCGTCAGGAGGAGTAGGCTGGGCCCCACCAGCAGACTCACCGGTGTGACTGTGCGGGTCAGAGGCCACTTGCGAAGCACGCGAGGACGGCGCCGCGCGGCGCGGGCAGCGGCATGTTTTCGTCTCTTCTGTCGTGTCTTGTCGATTATCTTGAAATCTTGATCGCCTACCCCTCGGCTCTCTCCGTCGGCTCGAGGCTTGTATAAAAGGAGAGGGGAGAGAGGGAAGGGGGTACGTTGCACTACGTTACGTGCGCTTTGAACACACAGTTCACAAGCATTCTGTAATCACATTCCATTCAACCACAACAAGAAAAGAGCGAAGGCTCGGCAGGAGTAGGACTATTACCCGCAAGAAGTCCGAACACAGGTAATCCCGTGTGTTGCTTTTCTTTCGTCCCACCGCTCAATCGAACCGAGCGCGGCTGATAGGCTAGCAAGGTAGAAATCTGACTAGGGGTGTGATCCACGGTGGTTGAAGCGGGGAACACGCCGTCAGTGGCGCGCCCGTGAGGGGCGCTAGCATCGATCGATGCTCTTGACTTCATCAATGGCGGATCGGCGATCGCGATGGACGAGGCGGCGCTAGAGCCGCTGACCCGGCGTCGGCAGCGGCAATGGCGGTGAATCAGCCGGCGGCGATCGCCCGCCAAGCTAAGCGGCGCTGGTCTTGGAGGGTGCACTCCAAGACAGAACCTCCATGCGGCGAGCCTGTTGGACAACCCACCGGTGCGGGTGACTCCGGACTCCCGCGGCTCCGTGGTCGGCTAGTTTGGCCCTTCGTCGATGCCGCCAGCCGATGGTGCAAGTTTCGGGGCCGGAACCGCGTTTCCGCTTCTTCCGTTCCTTCTTGCCCCGCGTTCCTCTCGCGAATCTCTGGCGGGAGGGGGCGGGGCGAGATGATAAAGCGGGGAGACTCCTACGGGGTTCGGCCAGCGGCGTCTGGTGGGCGGGATCTCCGGTCCCACTTGAGGACCGCCATCTGCGACAAGGAGAAGACTGCGCGACAAGCTCCGTGGCGGCACGACCGGGTCGCGATCGCGCCCGATCTTGCCGCCCGTGGGGACGGGGAGGGTTCCGCGACGCTTCCGCCGAGGAAGGAGGTGCCTCTTGGCGCCATCCGGGCGGCGAGGCACATGAGCCGGTCTTGTCGTCCGGGAGCGGAGGCTCGAGTCGGCTCTGCGCCTTCTCGAAGGAGCTGCGCTGGCCCGATGGCGGAGAGGTTCCGGCCCATCCCCATCGAAAGTCGACGGCTCCACCAACCTCGACGAGTTCTTGCAGATCTACACTACGGTGATGCAAATGCCGGTGGAGGGTCGGGAAGGTTCTCGCGAACTATTTCCCCTTGATCCTCACCGGGCGAGAACCGCTCTGCTCATGAACCCGCCCGAGTCCGTGGGGTCATGGAAGGAGCTCTCGAGCTCTTCATCACCAACTTCGAGCGCGTTTGAGCGGTCCGGTCGAGGGCGACCTCCACAACGTGGAAGCGAAGAAGGGAGAGTCATTGCGACTACATCCGGCGCTTCAATCAGTCCACAATACCATCCCTGACATCTCCATCGACGCCGTTGTCACGGCATTCAGGAGAGGCGCCCGAGACCCTAGAGTCAAGGAGAAGATGGCCACCGGCAAGATCAAGACGACGGAAGAGCTCTTCACCTGGCGCTACAAATGCGCCTCGGTGGAGCTTCGCTTCCCGCCGGTACGCAATTGGATACATTGCGGCGTAGGCCGGATTTCGAAAACCCCGCAAGAACAAGAAGAAGCGTAAAGCGGCCGAGACGGACAGGTCATGGCCGCCGAAAGCGCGACGACAACAACGAACGACGCGGCCGGCACGCGGCGGCGCGCGGGCGTAAGAAAGGAGGAGGCGTGGTGGAGGCGGCGGCGGCGGCAGGCGGTTCCGCAGGCGGCGAAGCGACCGCCGTGATCGCGCCGCCCCGCGGCCACAACGACGGGCGAACCGCCGTCCCCGCGAGTGGAGCGAGGGGGCTTACTGTTCCATTCACCGCAACAGCTCCCACGACTTGGCGGATTGCCATGTAGTCAACAAGTTGGTGAACAAGCGCGTCCACGGCGGCAAAGCAAAGCGTCCGGCAATGCAAGGGCAAGGAAGCGCCCGCAGCTTCCAAAGCAGGGAGCGCGGTTCTTGTCATCCACGGCGGATCGGCCACCTATCCGTCTCACGCTAGCTTTAAGCGTGCGATGAGAGAGGTGTGCGCAGCCGTGCCTGCGTGGTCGACAAAGGCAACCGGCGTGGTCGGAGCAAGCGACCGATCGCGTTCGGTCGAGCCGATCACCCGCCAAAGACCGCCCGACGAGGCATCTCCCGATCGTGGTTGCGCCCACGATCCGAATGTCAAGCTTGGGCGGGTCTTTGGTCGACGGAGGGAGTTCTCTCAACCTCTGTCGCCCGAAGTCGCCAAGGCACTATAGATCCGCGGCGGGAGCTTCGCCCGACGCTCCCGTTCTTCGGCATCGCGCCGGGGGCTGAGTCCGTCCCTCTAGGCGCGCCAGCCTCCCGGTGACGTTCGGAGGTTCGGCAATTTCCGCACCGAGATGCTCGAGTTCGAGTGGCGGACTTCGACCTCCGTACAATGCCATCTTGGGTCGGGCGGTGACCAAGTTCATGGCGCTTGCCACTATCGTACATGGTGGTGAAGATTCGGGCCGGTGGCCCCATCGTCTTGAAAGTGGACCGCCCGGAGGCGCTCCGCTGCGACAAAGACGCTCTCGCTCTGGCGGGGGCAATCTGCGCCCAGAAGGCCGAGGCTTCGACTCTGGGAGCTCCTCCGGCGAAGACCCGTGCCTCCCCCGGTTGGTCCGCGGAGGTTAAGGCGGTCTCCCTGAGTGAGTCAGACCCGGCGAAGACCGTTCGGGTGGGCGCCTCTCTCAGCGCCAAATAGGAAGGCGCGCTCGTCTCCTTCCTCCAGTCTAACGCAGACGTGTTTGCGTGGCAACCGTCCGACATGGCTGGGGTCCCCAGGGAGGTGATTGAGCACAAGTTGGCAATGTTCCCCGGCGCGCGACCGGTCATGCAAAAGGTCCGGAAGCAGTCGGTTGAGCGTCAGAAAGTTATCCGCCAGAGGTGGACAAGCTTTTAAGGGCGGGGGTCGTTCGGAGCGTCGCCCATCCTAGGTGGCTCGCGAACCCGTCCTCGTCAAGAAATCAGCAGGCGGTGGAGGATGTGCGGACTTCACCGACCTCAACAAGGCGCGTGCGGAAGGATCCAGACCGCGCCCGCATTGATCTCATCGTCGATTCCACAGCGGGGTGCGAGCAGCTATGCTTTCTGGATGCGTACTCCGGGTACCACCAGATTAGCATGGCCGAAGAAGATGAAGACAAGACCGCCTTCGTGACGCCCATGGGCGTCTACTGCTACACAAGAATGGCGTTCGGTCTAAAGAATGCGGGCCCAACCTATCAGAGGGCCATGCATATCGCTCATCGCCCCCAAATAGGGCGGAACCTGGAGGTGTACGTCGACGACCTGGTGGTGAAATCCAAGAAGGCGGAGGAGTTGATCGGCGACCTGGAAGAAACCTTCGCCAACTTGAGAAAGTACTGCATCAAGCTCAACCCTGAGAAGTGTGTATTCGCCGTTCCGTCGGGCAAGCTGCTAGGTTTTCTCGTCTCCCAGAGGGGGATTGAGGCGAACCCGGACAAGATTACGGCGATCGAGAACATGAAGCCCCGATGCGACTTGGCGGATCACGATTAGCTTGGTGGGTTGCTTGACCTCCCTGGGCCGCTTTATAGCTCGCCTGGGGGATAAAAGTCTCCCACTACTCAAGCTCCTGAAGAAGACCAACCAATTCGAGTGGATGGCGGAGGCGCAGGAGGCGTTCGACGGGCTGAAGAAGTATCTCACTTCCCGTCCGTCTTTGGTCGCCCAGACCGGGCGAGCCGCTGATCCTTTATGTCGGCGAACCCTCGGTGGTCGATCTTGGTCTTGGTGGCGGAAAGAGAAGGTGTTCAGCGCCCCATCTACTACGTCAGCAAAGTCCTCCACGACGCCGAGACAAGGTACTCACAGCACCAGAAGATGCTCTACGCCGTGTTGACGGCGTCCAGGAAGCTGCGTCACTACTTTCAGGGGCGAGAAATCACTGTCTTGACCAAGTACCCCTTGCGGGAGATACTCTTCAACCGCGAGGCGACAGGCCGCATCGCCAAATGGGCCATGGAGCTGGCAGAATTCGACCTCAAGTTCGCTCCCCGAACGGCCATCAAAGCGCAAGCTCTGGCGGAATTCGTCAGCGAGTGGACTCCGGCGACACGGAAGTTGAAGACGTCCCAGTACCCTCGCCGTGGACTCTATTCTTCGACGGCTCATTCCGGCTTGAGGGGGCTGGGGCAGGTGTCGCTCTGGTGTCTCCCACCGGCGACATTGTCCGGCACCTGGTGGTGCTGGAGTTCCGCGCTACCAACAACGTCGCGGAATACGAAGGACTGCTCACCGGGCTCAGGGTGGCTTCGACCCTCGGCATCCGGCGGCTGCAAGTAAAGGGCGACTCTCTCCTGGTCATCAACCAGGCGAGGAAGAATTTCACCTGCTCGGATCCCGTCATGGCGGCCTACCTGGCGGAGGTGCGCCGGTTGGAGCGGCACTTTGAGGGTTTGGGCTTCGCGTACGTCCCTCGCCGCGACAACTATATGGCGGATGAACTGTCCCAGATTGCCTCGTCAAAGGCACCTGTTCCGGTTAGGATTTTTGAAGAAAGACTCACGCGCCGTCTGTCGCAGCCCCAATCTGGCGGGGCGACGCTTTCGACGCAGCTCCCACATCTCGAGGAGACGTCACCAATCACGCTCTGACTCCGGTTGGAGGAGGAGGCGAAGAATCGCCGAGGCGGTTGAAGCGGAAATGCCGTGCCGAGCGAGTACGTCGGCGATAATGTACGGAACGTCGTCACACTCGTCCGAGAAGGTCGATGGATGGATCGAGATCCTAGCCTACCTGCGGGACGGAGTGATCCCGACGATGACGCGTCGGAGAAGATAGTCGCAAGGCTAAGCGCCACATACAGTAGGTGGGGACTGATCGCTAGAAGCGCAAACGGAGTTCTCTTGAAGTCGTCACTGGAAGCGGGAGTGCAATTCTCTCGAGATCCATGGAGGCATGTGCGGGAGCCATTCAGGGAACCGGGCGTTGGTTGGGAAAGCTTTCCGCCTGTTGACACCCAAATTTGGCACGATTTTACGGTTATTTTGGTGCCAAAAAGAGGGTGAAAAATAGCATATTTGGCAAAAAATTGAGCTAAATCGGCATATAATTGAAAGTCAATATTGGTTGATCGGCTGGTATTTGAAAAAGATTATTATCGGCTTTTATGCATGCATATATACACAAAAGATTAGATAGCCAATCAAATGAGAGTTTATATGATACAATCGGCTTTTGTATGTACGTTAATGAAGGCATGGATCGGCTTATATACACGTGCATATATGCTAATTAATAGCCGATCATGACAAGTTAGAGCCGATTATTATATTAAAGCCGAATGGAGTGATTATCCTATGATCTGAATATACATATATATGGAAGGAGCTATGTATATATATATATAGGAAGGAGCTAGTGGCTGATCGTGATATATATATACATATAAAAGCCGATTGATCATTAAGAGAAACAATGATATTTGGAGAGCAACTATCGGCTTATCTTTGGAAAGGGCTGAAGCTTGCTACCTGATCCAGACCAAGTTAGAAACCAGAGCTCATGCAAGGCCTTCGGACAAATTGGAACATGAGAGCTGATCATCAAGACTAAATAAAGGAAGAGCAATCGGATTGCATTAATCCCATCACGTGGGGCTATACGTGGAGATCAAGGAAGGAAAATATGGAAGGCTCACGTCGGCTAAATAAATATTATTATTAGATATATATTCGAGTCGGTTTGTATCGAGTCCGTGCCTTGCATGATGAGTATAGTCGATTAGTTATTTTAGGTAACTACGAGATAAGAGTCCATGTCAAGTTACCGGATAAGCCGGTGCGTCTTTAGTATAAATAAGAGCTGCCGTGCAGCATGTAAAGGAGTGATCATCAATCAATCAATAATACATCTACTATTTCGTCTACCTGTTACCCTTGTGCTATGAATCCGATCGATCCTCTCAGATCGGTATTCAAAGTACACGCCGCTCATCTCTTGTCTCGATTAAGTTCGATCTCCTCGCCGCCGACTCCATTGGTAGGGACTGTCTCGGTTCATCCGATCTCCTCGCCGTCGGTATCGAATACTATCTCCGGTGGCATTGTTTGCGCATCGCCGTCCCGCCAGAGGAGTTAGGTTTCGCCGAATACTATCTCTCGACGGCATTGTTTGCGCAGACGCCGTCCGCCGGAGGTGTTAGGTTCCATCTCGCCCATCGCTCGACGCCTCATCGTTAAGCCGGTCATCGGATTATCGCCCGCTATCGGTAAAGCACCCATCGCTTCGCCGGCGGCTTGTTTGCTCTATCGGCTCTACGTCTCATAGTTAAGCCGATAATCGGTTTATTTCCCAAGCTATCGGTAAATCTTCATTGCTTCACCGGTATCTTGCCTATCAATAACCTTGCCGATTGCAAAAGGTCAAATCGGCTGGCACGTCCTCGGAAAGCCCGATCCCCTGTTGTTCGGCGGTAGTTGGTGTCGGGAAACCACTTTTCCGCGTCAACACCACCACGGCTTCTATTGGCCTACTGCCCTCCAGGATGCCTTCGAGCTCGTGAGGAGATGCGACGCGTGCCAATTTCATGCTAAGCAGATCCACCGACCGGCCCAGCGCCGCAAACCATTCCGCTTCTCGCCGCTTATGGTCCGGGCCGGACATCTGGGCCCGTTCGCCGGGCGAACGGAGGTTACACACATCTGTTCGCCGCCGTCGACAAGTTCACCAAGTGGGTGGAGGCATCGCCTCGTCCCGCGATCATGTCCGCCGCCGCCATAAAGTTCATGAAGAGTATCTTCGTCCGCTTCGGCCGCCAACAGATTCATCACCGACAACGGCGCTGCAGCTTCAAGAGCGCCGATTTCAAGATCGGTGCGAAGAGCTGGGTACTAAATCGTAGCCGCCTCCGCTGCACATCCAAGAGTAATGGGCAAGTGGAGCGGCAAATGCGAAGTACTCAGAGGACTCAAGACAAGGGCTTTCGACCGTCTCGAGAAGCGCTGGCAAGCGCCAGGCGGAAGAAGTCCCCACCAGACAGGGCACCGCGGACAACTCCCAACAGAGCCACCGGCGAGACCCCTTTTTTCGTGTATGGCTCAAGCGGTGCTCCCATCGAGCTCGCCTTTGGGTCCCCAAGGGTGGCGGCATTCGGCGAAGATGAGACCACGACCGGCGCCGGGATGAAGTAAATCTCCTCGAGGAGATCAGAGATGTAGCGGCGATCCGCCGCCAGTATCGCAGCATTGCGCCTTTATCACGCAAGACGGTGTGTGAGAGACATCGGCAATGGCGACCTCGTCCTGCGCAAAATCCAAGCGCAGGCTGGGCGCAACAAACTGTCTCCCCTATGGGAGGGCCCCTTCAAGGTGGTTTCAGTCTCCCTCCCAGACAGCTGAGAAAAAGTTCTACCCGTAGGTAGCTGTTCCAAGAGCTTTTTTGGCCTTCCTTTAGAGCCGAGCGGCGAGGTCTTCCTCCTTCCCCGCTCGTCTCGGGGGCTGCATTGTACAAAACCATCTTCAATAAAAAGATAAGTACTGTCTCTCTGTGGGCATCTGTTCTTTTTCGCCTCAAGTCTGTTAGAAAGCATTATGTTGAAAGCTGGTAGCGAAAAAGTACTTATGGTTGATGGCCCTTAGTTGCAAGAGCGAACGCTTAACTTGCGGCTGGGCGAGGCGAGGCGGACGGAAGGCGGGTTCTAGCCTGGTGTGTCTGCTCGGTCTAGGCAACGCGCCAGCGACGGCACCAGTGACTAGACCACTTCCGGAAGCTAAACTCTCGCCACGTAACGTTTAAGGTCGGTTCGCCAATAGGCCATAAGGGTTGAAGTAACCAGATGCCTAAGGAAAAGCGCCACTTGCAAAGACAACGCTCGCCTAAAACTTTTGGCGATCAGTTGTTTAGCCGCTAAAAGTCTGTTAGAAAGCATTCTGTTGAAAGCTGGTAGCGAAAAAGTACTTAAGGCTGATGGCCCCTTAGTTGCAAGGGACGAAAGCTTGAACTTGCGGCTGGGCGAGGCGGCGCGGACGGAAGGCGGGTTCTAGCCTGGTGTGTCCGCTCGGTCTAGGCAACGCGCCAACGACGGCACCAGCGACTAGACCACTTCCGGAAGTTAAGCTCTCGCCACGTAACGTTTAAGGTCGGTTCACCAAGAGGCCATAAGGGTTGAAGTAACCAGATGCCTAAGGAAAAAGCGCTCACTTTCAATAGAACGCTCTGTCTAAAGCTTTTTGCGTTCGGGTGCCCCAGTTCTTTTCGCAAATAAGGGTTTGCGCGAAGCTTGATCGAAACTCACGGCGAAATAGCAAAAGATTGCATTAACAAGATTTGTACAGGACAAGAGCAGACGGGGGAGTTCGTCTACTCCTCATCTCCATCTCCGTCGCCCTCTGCTGGCGCAGCGCCGCCCATCATAAAGACGCGGTTGGCGGCGGCGTCAACCCGCGACTGCTCGAACCGGTCTAGTTGGCGCCGCAGTTCGATGGCGGCGGCCGAGGTCAACGCGGCGTTTTGGGCAAGGCGCTTGCTCAAGACGAACCGCGCCGCTTCGAGAGCGCCGTGGCGACCATCTTCGATCGCTCGCGCCGCGGACCACCGGAGATCGCGCAAGGCCTCGCGGCGCGCTTCCCCACGGCCCCAACAGATTGCGCTGGCGGTTTCTCCTGCGGAGAATACAAGGTAATGCCCAGCGGTACAGGCGCCCCTGGTTGCAGGTAGGCGGCGCAAAGATGTCGGCGAGACCCGAGACGCCGGAGTTTTCCGCGCGAGGTCTTCGACGGCTTTGGTGGCCGAGGCAAAGAAGGCTTGCGCCGTCCCAACCTCGCGGCCGCCGTCTCCCTTTGCGGCGCCTCTCGCCGCAGCCGCCGCCGCTTCGCCGATGGTCCGCGACGCAGAGGCCAAAGTGCCTTCCCGTGCCGCCAGGTGTGGCGAGGGCACGGAGCGCCTCGGAGCGCCTAACGTCGGCGGTAATGGCGCCCGCAGCGCGTTAAGCTTACCGCGGCAATGGCGAAGGTTCTTCCCGCCTCGCTCGCCACAATCTCCTAAGAGGCCTCGCCTCGTCTAAGGAGCCGCGGCGAAGCTGGGTCGGAGTCGTCGCTGGCTGAGTTTGAGGTCCCGTCCGCTTATCCAAAGAAGATAAGCGTGAATGTGGTTCGGTATGCGAAAACATGCAAGATGCTAACCCTAACATAAAGTGTGCATAAGTCAGAGAAAGCTATCTGCGCGCGCGCCCGTAAAGCGAAGGTCGGCGGCGAGATCAAGCCGCTTGGTTGCGGAAGCGGCGGCGGCGCCGTCAAAGGGCGGCGCCGTCGAAGCGCCGGCGCGAGGGCGCCAGCAGAAGCGCCGCATGACGGCGGCCATGCCAGCGTCGGCAAGCGCCGACACAGGAGCGCCGCACAGCGAGAGAGGTAAAAATGGCGCAAGCGGCGCCGCTTCAAGAAGAGTCGCCAAGCTCTCGCCCGGTGGCGGAGTGGCGGCGGCAAGAAGAATGGCCCCCACCGGAGGGGGCCGGAGGAGGCGGCGAAGCTCGTGACTCGAGGGCGAGCTCTTTTTGGGCTCGCTCTCCTCCTTGTCGCCGTCTTTCGGCGAGATGAGACGACGCTTCGAGAGCTTGGCCGAGTCGGCCGCCACGCCAGAGCGGCAGCGGCCGCGGAAGTTTTGGCGGCCGCCGGAGGCGGATTGCGGATCTGCAGTGGTCCCCGGACCACTTGGACCGCAGGACCAGAGACCTCCATGGAGGGCAGCCCGCGCAAGTACTAGTTGCGCTCCCGTGGATCCCAGTCGCAGAGGGGCGGATGGTCTCCGGCAAAGAGATGTCGCCGACTAACGCGGTTAGGAGCCCCGCCAGCCACTGCCGAAGCACGTTCTCCTGCACGTTCCCTGCGGCTGGGCGTAAGAGAAAAGAAGAAGCCGTAAGTCACAAGGTGTCAAAAGAAGAGACGTTCCAAAAAGACAAGAAAACTAAAAGATTGAAGGAGCATTTACCTCCGGGGACAAGGCGGACCCCATCGTCGTCGCCATAGTATTGCCAGGCGGGGCGAACCCTCATGCGGAGTGGGCAGAGGCGGCGCCGCAAAAAATCCGCCGCAACGTGGGTTCCGGTGAGCCCGTTGCGGCGGAGCTCAGCGATGCGCCCCAGCATCTCCTCCAGCTCCGCTAAGTCGTCAGCAGAGACCCCACCGGCAAGGATTCCGCAGACCCTCGGGAGATCAAGGTCGCCGCACCCGGAGTCCTCCACGATAGCCATTGGCGGTACCGATCCTTCCAGCTTGACTTGACCGTGACCGGAGGAAGGCGGCGGCGTGCGCGTGAAGTAGCATCTTCAATGGCCCCGCCGGAGCGATTTCGCGCAACAGTGAAGAGCCGCGCGCCAGAAGCGGAGGTTTGGCATCGTCCCCACGAACATCTCGCAGAGGTGGACGAAGATGGTCGAGGCCACGATAGAATTGGGGAAGGTCGTCGCTCAATCTCGTAGAAAGCGAGCACCGCCAAGAAGAACTCCGAGTACGGCGGACGAGCCCCGCCAAAGACGCCGTAAGAAGGTCACAATCTCCCGTCGCGGGGCTTGGCACTATGGTGCCGTGCATGAACCGACGGAGGTGAGCGCACGAACCCTGAGCCGCGTCGCCACATCCTCGTCGACAGCAGAGGCAGGCAAAGCAGGCCCAGATGATGGCGCGTCCCCGCGGTGACCCTTGCTGCGTTTGGGCGCCATGGAAAACGGTGGGAAAGTTGGCGAAAAAAGAAGTTGCGGCGGCGAAGAAGGCTCTGAGGCAGCAGCAAAAAAGGTGAAGGGCAGTTTGAGGACTTAGCGTGCGGAAGGATTGGTCGCGGCGCCAAGAGGAGTATTTATAAGCAAGGCGCGCGGGTGCGACGGTTTGGATTCCGTCCCCACGCGCGTTTCGATTTCCCGCGAAAAGCGGCGCGGTTACCCAAGGAAGATCTTGCGCAGGTGGAGAATCAGGCGTACGGCCGCCGCAGAAGGTGGGCCCCCCACGATTCGTCTCCCGCCGCAAGAGAAACGGAAAAAGTGTCTGCGCGACGGTTAGCGTATCATGGTGGACCCGGAGGCTACTGTCGGTGTAATAAATACCAGAGTGTGAAGAGTCCTGAGAAGATCAGGCGGGCCCCGCAGCGCTGGCGAGCCCTCGGCGCTCCAAAGGGCCCTACACGCCAGCGGACGACCAGCCCAAAGATGCGGCGAGCCCATCAACGCAGCCGAGCGAGGGCCCCACGCACGGGGGCGCGCTGGCGCCCCCCGAGGGCCCCCCATTGTCAAACGGGGCCCGCGTGGCGGAGCATTCGAAAGGAGTCTTTATGAAGCTTCGCCGCCATGAAGACGAGCGATTTGTCGCGACATCACGCGGGATAGACAACAAGAAATGATTACCACTACAAAGATCCTCGCAGTCCGAAAGCAACACATCGTGGCGCAGCGGAATTGACCGGCTGAGAGAAGGTTTGCTTGAGATAGCCGCCGCGTCGGAGGAGCAGGTGGGCCCCACCCGCAGACTCACCGGTGTGATCGTGCGCTGTCGAGGCCACTGCGGCATCGCGAGGATCGCGCGCCAGCGGCAGCGCTGGCAATGCGTTTAAATCTCTTCGCCGTGTCTTGTCGATTATCTTGAGTATCAGATCGCTTACCCCTTGGCTCTCTCCGCTTGGCCGAGGCTTGTATAAAAGAGAGAGAGAGAGGAAGGGGTACGTTGCACTACGTTACGCGCGCTTTGAACACACAGCTCACAAGCATTCTCAGAATCACATTCCATTCAACCACAACAAGAAAAGAGCGAAGGCTCGGCAGAGTAGGACTATTACCCGCAGCGGTCCGAACTGGTAATCCCCGTGTGTTCTCTTTGCTGCGTCCACCGCTCAATCGAACCGAGCGCGGCTGATAGGCTAGCAAGGTAGAAATTTGACTAGGGGTGTGATCCGCAGTGGTTGAAGCGGGGAACACGCCGTCAAGAGTAAAAGAAAAAAGTATTTGCTCATTGGCAGTTGTCTGGACGGTAGTTCACTCGCCCATACGACTGCCTTCGGTGCACGCAATTTAGGGGAAGAGGGGGCAACGAGAGGGGGAGAGCATCTGCTCCGCGCCACCATCTTCCTCCTCGTCGGCGCCGCCGACGTCATCCCCTCCGCCGCACGTTGACACCGTGAGCCGGTGGGTTAGGGTTCGGGTTTGGGGTCGCAGTCGATTTTGGGCTTAGGTTCGCCGCTGGGCTTAGAGGGATGTCCGACAGAGACGATAGCCTGGCGGTTGGTTGCGGATGGAGTGAGGGCAGCGGCGGAGACGCCGCCGAAGCCGTGGGAGGGGTGAATGCAGTTGGGGCGGCGGTGGCGGGGTGAAGGCGTCGACCTGGTTTGGGTGGGTGGGGTGGCACGACGGCGAGAGCACCGCCGACCGGGACGGCGGCGACAAGAGTGGAGGAGAAGGGGCGCACGCATGGGAAGAGAGAGAGGCGCGGGGAGAGAAGAAATATGGGAAGAGAGGTAGGGGAAGAAAAGAGAGAGAGGAGGAGAGATCTGGCCTGTTGGTTCCAACGGTGCAGAAAACCGTCTGAGCAGTGCAGACGTGCAATGACCCGACAGACATCTGGAAGGGAGTCGGTCGCAAAAAAAATAACGGATGGAAAGAGAATAGCTATACATTGACTTCTTGACTTATTGTTGTACAGTCCGTGAGGCAGCAAAACGAATTTGAGTTGACGCTCGACAAGGACATAATAAGAGCAGCTACACCTCCCTCGTAGGCTCCCTCTCCCATTACACATCAGTACACCACCCACCATTTTTATACTCCAAGCGAGCTTGGCGAGAATCTCCGTGAAGGCGAGAATCTCACGCGGCAGCCATGGCGGGATCCGGCGTCGCGGCCACCTACAGGGGCGGCATCAAGGCCTACTGGAAGCGCCGGGGCTACGACCGCCTCGACGCCGCCTCCGCGCAGCGCCGCCCGCGCCTCCCCACCGCCGAGCTCGGCTCCGGCGGCGGCGCCCAGCCCGGCCGGCGGCGCGGGTGGCGCGTGCGCCGGAGGGGCCTCGGGCGGCGGCTGCTCCGCGCGCTCTCGCCGCGGCGGTGGCTGGCGCGGCTCCGCGACGCGTACGTGAACGCCATGCTCCGCTTCGCGTCATCCGCCGCCGTCGGCTACGGCGCCACCGCCCCCTACTGCGCCGGCGCCGACCCCTTCGCCCGGCCGCGGCCGCTCAGGGAGTACGACGAGAAGGTGCTCGTCGAGATCTACCGCTCCATCCTCGCCCGCGGCGGGGTCGTCTCCCTCGCCGGCGACGCCGCCCCGGTGGTCGCCTCCACCCGGCTGCCGGCGACCATGGTGATCTGACCACCGAACCAACCGGTGCCATGCCAAATGAAGCTGCTTTGTCACGCTCTTTTTCTTCTTTCGTTTCGCCATGCAAGACTTGTGAGCTAGCTAGTAGAATTGTGCCAGCACTTGTGTCTAATTGTGTACGTTAATTAGAATTCCAAATAATTCAGCTGCGATTTGCAAAGTTGTTTTGCCGGCCTCAAGTGTGCGATGTTGTCAATCTCGTGGTCATGCGTTGTCAATTAGCTAGCCACGCCCTTTTATGATTCAATAGCAATCTTGCGTGGCTTACCACGTGAAGCATGGCTACTAGCCGCCTCAGACCCTCGTCTTCTTTTTTTCCGGCTCATTTTTATTTATGTATGCGCATGTCTGAAGCCTGAAGGTTTCTTGTGATTATGCTTCTACCAGAGTACCAGTACAGCCACAATCTTCTCATGATTCTGCCGGTACATCAGCTAGCTGCAAGTCAACTGAAACTGAATGCTGTTACAAACGTAAGCCTTGGCACCTTGTCCAGTTTATTTTAGGCTTTCTTGGGGCGGGGATAGTTGTTCACGATTTTGGCACTGCAGTAGGTGCCGATTTCAATCCCATCCAGATTCCAGAAGAAGACGACGAGTGAAGCGACAAGGTTAATTGTGTGATTTGATGGAAAATAATTAAGTACTACCTCTTTCGTTTCGTCCGAGCGATTCTTTAAATATAGAAATAGAAAAACACAGTATTTCTATTGTTACCATGTGCTACGTAAGGTACTGATCGAAAGATATAAAACTACATAAGTTACTGATCAAAAGATGTGTTTTATCTTTTGACATGGGAAAAAAATTATAGAAATCATAGGATTAAATATTGATTGATTTGGTGGGAAATGAAGAGAGCAGAAAGAAGTTGTGTTGGGATTGATCTACTTAATCATGATGCAAGAAATCCTCCAAAACTGAAGGACAACTTGATATTTAAAAAAATTCAAACAATACTAGAATCAAGCACTTGTAGAAAATTTTCCTTTATATCACCACATCTCTATTTTAATCTCTTTTTAATCAAAGTAGCTCCGAGTAATCGGGGACTATGGTTCTTGTCCCCTCTGCTTCTTGGGAGGTGGCGAGGCCGCGAGGGGTGAGCAGCATGTACAGTCGAATTAACAATTGACAGCCAACAGGGCTAATTAACTAGTCTACAATCTTTTTGGCGAATGACACTGTTCTTTGAAATGAAAATGTTTCTAATATACTACCTCCGGTCATAAAAACAAGTCGCCGTTGACTTTTGGTCACGTCTTTGACCATTCGTCTTATTTAAAAATTTAGTACAAACATCCATAAATATAAGCCCTTTTTAAAGTACCTTTGATGATAAAACAAATCACAATAAAATAAATGATAACTTACATAATTTTTTAAATAAGACGAATAGTCAAAAACGTGTTCAAAAGTTAACGGCGATTTGTTTTTATGACCAGATGTAGTATTACGAAAAAAAGCAGCATAGTCACTACGGCAACGGTTGACACTGAGCTACTAGCTAGGATGTTGAGAGCTTCGAGAAACTAGCCATAACATTTGGTTGAAGCGAGATCCAGCTTCAAAATATTTGATTTTTTTTTATAATTCAACACCTTTGTAGAAATGGCAAAAGGTGGTAACCAACTGTCCAAACCAGATAGATAAATAGGACAAAATATGCATTAATCAGTAGTCACTCACACATGATGATCTAAGAGCATCTCCAATGGTAGAGATAGCAGTTGGCTATAAGCCAACACTAGAGACAACTTGTTCAATGGTGATAGTTTTAGTGTTGGCTTTAAAATTGATTTGGGTCCATATGTAATAGTCTCAATGCACCTTGTAATCCGTTAAGAGACTGACTCTTAGCTAAGAGCTAGTCTCTCTCTCTCTCTCCTCCACATAAGCAAAAAGCTGAGGTGGCCATCTTAAGAGCCAGCTGACTAGGACCCATTGGAGATACTCTAATAGATGATGGCAAACCTGGCGGCTACAGCTACATGTTATATTATGGTATTCCACGTCACCTTTTACATGGAAAATGACAAGCACGCACAAACTATATTGGACTGTGGCGGCTATGGTATGGTAACACTTCTTTGCAGACAACGACGTTAAATGGCAAGACAAATCCATTCTAGCATATTTATCGGTATGCATCCATAATACAGCCATGTCACTCCTCATGGTGGCATCTTCTTTACTCCTCATGGTGGCATCTTCTTTTGTCAGAGAAAAGAGAGAGAAAGTTATACGATGGCAACTTATGTATCATGTGTATAGAGATTCTTTCACTTCATCATCGTACTACGGCAAGCAATTAAAGTATAACAGACATCTTTGATGTCAATATTTTCTTGTAACCTTTTGTGAAACAACACTGCTCATCTTGTTCAAAAATGAATTAGATGGATAATATTGTGTCACAAAAGATTGCAAAAAGTTATTTTGAAATTCAGTGCGTGGGATCTTACTAGAAAAATTCTCTTAGGAAAATGTGATATATCAAACAACAACTATCGAATTAATTAGGTTTGCCATTTCTGTTATCACTAGCAGCACAAGTATAATTTAAAGCTAGGACAATGTATGAATTAATCGATCACCAAATATCCTAGCATCGGAGGAGCTTAATTTAGCTAGGCACCTCCCTTCTCTGTGTTCCCTTCCACACCACCGTTCTTGCCTCCATGGACATAGCGGTGAAATGAGCCATGGTTTGTGGGGGGCAGAGAACCGAAGGAGGTAGAGGACTAGTCTGGGGATCAGAACATTCTAAGGATGATCTCTCAAGTATGGTTCATCAGATATTTTGAGAGGTTCGAGTTATAGAGTGTGATGGGCTGATGAAGGAAAATTTATTTTTTAGAGATGATAGTGAAGTGATCAAGTGAAGAGTTCTTGAGGTTGTAGATAATCCTTTTAGAGGTGGTAGCATTTTTAGGATAGAGCATTGAATTTAGAGCCTTAATTCGCTAGAGATGATTCTTGAGGGTGAGATGAACCGGGTTAATCCACGGGTGGAACTTAGTGTAGACCAATGTAGGTTGCAGACCCTATGAAATTTTTTCCTTTATGTAAATATAACTATTAATATGTGGTAACAATTATATGGTTGTGTATGTAAGCATCTTGCTCCCTCCCTCATAGCATGACCAACCCTCCCTCAATGTATGTTCATGTTATAATCCAAAAGAATCCAGCTATCTGGGCAGAATCGAATTTGTTGCAATTGTTTGATTGTCATCTCCTCAATATAATTTCTCCTTATCTAGTATTGTTTAATATTCAAGTCACCATATATATACACTATATAAACATCTTCGAGGTTCAATGCAATCCATCTATATATACACCAATCCAAATATATTCCATCCTCTTGCACGGACGATTCGCTATTCCCATTTGAAATGGCACCAGCACCACACCAGACTTCAATTTTTGTTTTCATTTTCTTCTTTTCGAGGAAAAAGGCTGCAAAGGCTACCCACAGACATATATCTATCAATATATTAGAGTAAAGTTAAACATTTCACTCGTTACCGAAAAGACCAGCTGTAAACAAATCGGTACAAGTCGGAACAAAGAAAAAGGAGGAAAAAAAATAAAGAGGAGAAAAAACTTTGCATGATCATGTACTGCTCCTATATATGCACCCTGCCCAACAAGGCAATCATCCTTGCGCGCGAAATGTGATTCGGTCGTTGATAGCAGATCGCAGCGGCTGCAGCTAGCTTGATCGGTGGTGCCATGTTGGTGCCACGTCCACGTTGGGAGTACGTACGTACTCGTAGGGGAGGGCATCCCTGAGGCGTCAGCACGGTGAGGGAACTGGAGACGCGACTCCGCCCGACGCATCCGTGGAGCGCGCCCGTCGGTGTCACCTGTCCGTCGCGGCCGTGGCCGCGGCGCCAAACGAACTCCGCGGCCGCCGCATTAGTGGCCGGCCGCCACGCAGGCACGCGCGCACCGGACCGGGGGGTCATGTCATGATCGCGTCGCGCCTCTCGGTGGCGCCGCGCGCCATCATGGCGAGGGCGACGCGGAACGACGAGTGCGCGCGCGAATCCGTGGAGTGGAGGTCGCTCTCGATCCGGAGGCTCGTTCCCTTGCAGAGCTGCGGCTGCTCGCGTGCATCGGTGCCGGTGCGTGAGGGTGAGAGGCCGGGAGAGCTTTTATAGCTCGCGGCTTTGGACAAGCTCGGCTGCTTGGGCTCGGAATCTCGGATAGATTGTAGGTGTGAGCTGTGCACATTTCGTAGCCTATCCGGTCCACAATCCACCATGTGTGCCCCAACTGTGTAGTGGCCTAAGCAACGCAGAACGCACTACTCCCCCACTGGCCCATTGAGGCATTGATACAGTAGCCCACTCATTCCACTAGGGATGGCAACAGAGTTGGTCGAAATCAGGTGGGGGGAAGAAAACCACGCCTCACTCGAAACCAAAACTCAAAATTCAATCTGAGCCTAAAATCAATAATGAGCACAAAACCAAACCCAAGCCTATCGGATGCCCAGCACTCGATAGGTGTACACCGGTTTGTAGACAAGTACTCCCTCAGTCCCACAAAGAGTGCATTTCTAGCGTTCAAAATTTATCCAAAAAGAGTGCATTTGTAGCCTTTGGACCATCTAGATGGGTTCACTTGGTTGATTAATTGCTTGTTTTTTCCCTTTCCAAGGTGCATGCGCATTAAATTGCTTGGTTTTGTTTCCTTTCCAAGGTGCATACACATTTAATTGCCTAGTATTTTACCTTTCCAAGGTGCATGCATGTGGTTGTTAATAACTTTAATTAGGGGCAGCTGGGTCATTTCTCATGGCTACTAATCTGTCTTAAAAATCTTAGAAATGCACTCTTTGTGGGACGAAGGGAGTAGGCAGATAACAACACAAATATTATGGGGGGCGCACATTCCAATCAAACGAAATGGCATCAAATAGGAAACACATATCCACACCCACAAGCATCAAAAAGAGTAAAAGGGACTAGAGAGAAAGCGATGCAAACATGACGGCCCTCTTTGATAGCTTGTTTATCTGTAGTTTTTGTTGGGATTGCAACTTTTGTTATTTTTATATACACCATTCACTTTATTTTCTGAAAATAATTTTTTTTAGAACTTTGTAGAGTTTTTCTCAAAGATCTCAAAAATATTTGTTAATAATTTATTTACCCTTTTCATACCACTTTCAAAGGTGATCAAATTTTCCCAACAAAAACTAAACCAAAACTAAACAAGCTTTCAAAGAGGGCCGACAACACTCTTGGCAAGGAGACAAATGTGCATGGAGATCGAAAGGAGGGGATGGCCATGACGTGATGGCATTGGTGTCTCTGCAAGCGGCACATGTTGGTTCTAAGGATGATGGGGAGGAAGAGACAAGGGCCACCAACCACAAGGCCAATGCATTTGTGTCTCCAGTTGCTATGGGCCCGTGGCTAGTTGAAAGATTCGGGATAGTGTTAGGTACCTGGGTTGGACAACAATTATGATTTATGTGGATGTGAGTAAGTGAGGGAGTAGACAAATTGGGAGTGGTATCGATGCCACAACGGGAAATTGGTGATGGGTTGTGCATGA
Source organism: Raddia guianensis (assembly GCA_036346415.1). Taxonomy (NCBI): domain Eukaryota; kingdom Viridiplantae; phylum Streptophyta; class Magnoliopsida; order Poales; family Poaceae; genus Raddia; species Raddia guianensis. The sequence goes on from CM070538.1 coordinate 18,398,497, forward strand.
TAAATCATCTGCGGGAGTATGGAAGTTACCAAGTTGGGCTGCCACTTTCAGGCCCGTGAGCACCCACGGTCCAAATTTCTCATATGAACCCAACTCAACTAGATTTGGGGTCTCCGGCCATTCAGAATCGTGGGGCGAAACTAGATCTGAACCCGTCCCCGTTGTGTGCAGAAACCGCATAGACCCGCTCCTATAGATCTTATTGTCATCCCTACATCCCATGTTCCAACCATTAACCTTGACTTACCAAACCACTCCTCATCTCTTTCACCCCAGCCACCAGCCCACCACTTCCCTTAATCCCAACGATCCCTTTCCTCACCCTGGTCTAGCACACCAAGCCACCGCTCTCCTTCACCTCGACGGTTATCTCCTCCATCACCTACATACGTCGCGACCAGCTATTCCCTCTATAGCACAAGATAGCCACCTCCTCCAACGGAGATGGCCCAACATCTTCACAACTTTTTTCGCACAACAACGCAACAACTCCCTCCTCCAACCGACTGTCGCTACACTGTTATCCCCTCTTCATTAACGTCCTAATGTCGACGCTATCCTTCTCTCTTTCCAACCCTTCCCCGGCTCCAACACTGCCCTACCCCTCTTTATCCCTAACGCTGTGTAACCTCCTTCCCTCCCTCAAAATCGTGACACCCTCTTAAGTCCTAACCTTTTTTTTGTGTCCACTAATATCAGCAGCGACAACATCCATAGATATGGCTGCTCCATGCTGGCATCTTTCTTCTCAGGACGACAGCAACGTGCTCTAGCTGCGATGGCGACGACGATGAAGCCACGAACGCTCATTAGCTGGCTTCAAGCTTTTACCGAACATGAGCGGAGCACGCTTCTTAACCCCAACTCGAACGAACTAGAACTAGACCGCTCATAAAACAAGCACATACACACACAAGCATAAAATCGGAAGAAACCTGCTCACTCTAGCTCGGCTCGGTTAACTCCAGCCCAAGCTCAGCGCACCACAGGGTCGCGCACGTCAAGTCTGGATGTGGTCGACGATGTGAACAACCAAACATGGCTGGGGTGTCCGTGGACCGGAGTCCGCACGGGACATGAAGCCGGGATTCAAGGAAGGTTTGGTGCTGGTGTGATCGATGCAACAACTATTACTTCCTGTCATCGCGTATTTCGCTTGGTCGTCCGTGAAGAAGTGGCAGCTGTATGTTTGATTCGTAGTCACTTCTTCAACCTACCAAAGTTTGTAGGTTGGCGCAGGGTTTTAAATACTAAAATCTATTGTTTTTTTCCCTTTGCTTTATACGCATGAAATCATGGGAAATCGAAAAATCACTCTTGAGCGGGTTTGGATTAAGAAAAGGGGGGATTTTCAAATCTTTGTGCTGTGCTGCTGCCTTAGTTGATATTTGATCGATGCTGTATCTCAAAATCCAATAATCCAACCTCTAAAAAAATTACTACTCTCTATATATGTGTGTGTGTCGATCTTTACTCGTGCATTGAATTGATCAACCATAGCCATATAACCGTACGTTGTGAAGGATTTGAAAAACGCAATCAACGTGTTGTATGATTTCTAATGAATAAAAAATGAAATACAGACAATTTAGTTTATAGATAGGACTTGACAACGAATAGGACATAGTCTAATGCTCGGAAAAAAAAATTGAATACGATAGTGCTTTGAATTAAATGTCGCACCTAATGTTGTGGTTTTTTAATTAAATATTACATAAATCGGATGTTGTTGCCGTTTGTTGCACCCAACATTGAAGTATTTTAATTAAATCAATGAAACATTAAAAATAAATGGAAAAAGTCCATTTTAGGTACACAAACTATCGCGAAGGTCCAGAAAACCCCCTAAACTATGATTTGGTCTACTATTCCCCCCTGAACTTGCAACACCGGCTCAAAATACAACACAAACTGGTTTTGCTCGGTGGTTTTGCTGATGTGGCGCCACGTAAGGGTGGTTTTGCTGATGTGGCACCACGTAAGGGTGGTTTTGTTTAGGTGGCGCCATTTAAGGGTGGTTTTGCTTATTTCTTTTTTTCTTTTCCCTTTTATTTTATCTCTCTCTCTCTCTCTCTCTCTCTCTCTCCTCTCGGCCCAGCAGCCGCCGCCAAGGTGCCGCCGCCGCCTTGTATCGCCGCCTCTGGCCCATCCCCAGAGCGCCGCCAAGAGCCACCGCCGCCATGTGCCACCGCCCCCCATCCCCATCCCCATCCCATCCCCATGCCGCCAGTGCCGCCACCCGCCCATCCCCATCCCGCGCCTCCTAGGCCGAGCCACCGCCACCACGCCCATGCCCATGGGGGCGGCTCCGGTGTTCTAAAGCGCGCAAGGAGGAGGAAAACAAGAAGAGGCGGCGGTACATATAGCGCCGGCGACGCACACGACAACACCAGAGGCAACGGCGGCACCGACAAAGACGGGAAGACTAGCGGCTAGAGGAGCAACTTCGGCTCTGGCGGAGACGCAACGGTCTTGGAAACCGAGAGGAAGGGGAGAAAGAGGAAGAAAGAGAGGCGAGGAGGCAACGCTACAGAGCTGGCGGGGGTGGCAGCAGCGGCAGCCTGACAATGCGTGCACATGCATGAGGCGTCTTGACAAGACAACTAGGGAAATGGCAATGGCATGGCGACAATGGCAGTACAACCAAGCGGTGGGAGAAGAAAGAGAGAGAGAGATGCGGAAGAGAGGAGAGAGAGGAGTATATGTGGCAGCCACGGTGGAGACAATTTCAAAGCGAGGGGACACGTGGCAGCCTGTACAATACCACCCGGAAAACCAGTTTGTGTTGTGTTTTGAGCCGGTATTGCAAGTTCAGGGGGAACAGTAGACCAAATCATAGTTTAGGGGGTTTTCTGGACCTTCGAGATGGTTTGGGTACCTAAAATAGACTTTTTCCAAAATAAATTACTAAACCATTTGAACTATAACACTAAAACATTGACTACTGGACTTAGTCCGGTGAACAAAAAATAGGGAATAAGAAGAACCCTAACTCCGATGTCCCAAAGACCCACACCTTCGCTCTAACCTATCCGACACCCCACCTAGGGTTAAGAGGACATGAAAGCTCGAGACACGGCGAACCCACTTACACTCGGACCCCTTTTGACAATACAACAAAAGACAATCGACAACCCCAAAATTACTAAGGGACCCTTCTCCACTCTCTCAGATCACTCATTCGCTTTCCGAGATCCGACTTTGCTTGACGATACACTAATTACTAGAGTTATGAGAAAACCAAGAACATCCTTGTGATCTCTTGACCACTTACCAATCTCAAATTGGGGGCCCGAGATGCTAACACCCATGGGTCCAAGTTGGGACTTAGATCCGTCGAGTCAAGTACCCATAGGTATTTTTTCACCCCTAATGCCTAAGAGCCTAACTGTTGGTGATTGGTAAGTGGCCCATCCCGAAGCGGGCCTTGGACCGACTACGTACCGGCCCACCACACGAACAGAGGACCAAGCAGGCTATTCCTGGCCGTGCTAAAGGAGCCGCCTAAACTCACTTGCGGCTGCCCCGGGCTTGACCAGATCAAACCGTGCGGCACCACGTCCCTCCCGGGCTATCCCTTAGCCCGGGAGAAGGTCCCTCGGGTGATCCGCTCACCCGTGGATAGGTGGCGACAATTGTCATGGCCCACCATACTTTCTCCGGCCTTGACCGGAACGAACTGTGTCTCCCTAGAAACCCGCAGCCCGGGGAAGAACACGCGGACAGCTCATCTGGTCGTTTGCCTTCTTTGGCAGGCAGCGGATGGTTGTTACGCTACGCGACGCCTCCAACGGGTGGCGCGGGGCTGGCTCGGTCCAGTCAAGGCTATATCGGGGATAAAGGGAAAGTGCTTTCTCCCTAAAGAAGTTTTCTCCCCGAATAGACACCTCGAGACAAACACGTGCCCAGTACTAACTTGACCAGCTTCTCCCTGCAGGCTCGAGACCAGACAGAGCCCCGGAACGAGACAGGAGCTCCGCCATTAAAGCAAAGACCGGCGCGGGGCCCGCCGCATCAGCTTCGGGCGACCCTCCGCTCCTATAAAAAGAGGATTCCTGGACATTCGAAGGGACCCAATCCAGTTCATCTGACTCAAGCCCAAGTAACACCCGCATCCGAAGCTTCCTTAGCAAGTAGTTCTAGTCCTTAGTCGCCACCGCTGTAAGCTCGGGATCGGTGCCTCCAAGCCTGGTCTCGGCACCTCTGTACTGATTTTCGCCGTATAATCAACAAGACTGGAGTAGAGCTTTTACCCGGCAGTGGGGGCTCTAACCAGGGTAAACCATTTGTGTCTTCACGGTTTGTATTGTTTTCTCTCTTCTTCTCCCTATACGAAGGATCTGTACCCGGATCATCAAGTCGCGCCAGGCCCTTGTCCGGGAAGACAGCGCGGCTTTAGCCCTCGCAGGCTGGGCCGCCACTCCGAGCTGCTGAGAAGGGTGGTTGTTGGGCCTCACACCAACTACAAATTCGTTTGCCGGTCCATGGTCTCACCGCTCTTCAGGAGCCCGATTCCCAGACACCGACACTAACCAAGTAAGTTGTTAGAGGAATATGTAAATGAGCTCCCACGAGTCTAATTGAGCAAGCTAGGGTTATGCTCGTTTGCAAGCGATATGAGTTCGAGCTTAGTTGAGCCAAATACCGAGATGAGTTAACTCTAGTTTCAACTGTAGCCACCATGCAATTAACTCTGAAGACCGTGGGTATTTTTTCATCCATAACGCCTAAGAGCCTAATCGAGTAAGTTGTTAGTGGTGGGTGAAATATGTAAACGAGTCTAATCGAGCGAGCTGGTCTTAGGCTCGCTTAGGCCATCTCCACTGGGGTCTAACTTAGGTTGACACATACATTTTTTGCCTTCTTTTCACTATTTATCTACACTTACATCTTTTATATTTTATTTTCTATGGTCCTAGTTAGGGCGACGACCTGAGAGCATCACCAACCCAGGCCTAACTTAGGTCAACCCAGTAATATTCAACCACTATTCATCTACATTTCCATCTCTTCTATTTTACTTGCTACCGTATTTGGTCGACCTAACTTAGACCCCATTGGTGATGTCCTAAGTTACTACTTTCGTCTAATTTTATAAGGTGTAGTTGTGACTTGGCACAGTTTCCAAAACGCCGCATTGGTGATGCTCTAAGTTACTCCTTTCGTTTAATTTTATAAAGTGTAGTTTTACTTGACGCAGTATCCAAAATGATAATTTGGCTTCTAACATATCTTATAATATATTTTTTATAATAACAAAATCATATTTATTGGAAAGTAAATTCAAATACGAATTTAATGGTACCATGTTTGTATTATGAGATCTTACGTATCTTTTAGAAAAAGTTAATTAAGACCACGACGCTTAAATATTAAAATACATACACGTCTTATAACAAAAGATGGAGGGGGCAACTTCTATTGAACATGCCTTTACAACCGATCCGAGATAAACAGAGAGGTGAGCTCGCTTCATCACAGGTTACTGTGCAATTAACTTGGAAGAACGGGGATCAATGATTCCACGGTGAAATAAGTCCAGTAGGACTGAAGAAATTTGTAGCCGTGGCAAATGAGCATAGCCAGCCCCCTGCGTCGTCCCGCTGGGCAACACGGGCGGCGACCCAACCGGCCCTCGCCGAACCCTAGCCAGCCGCCGGCGGCGGCCCCGCCCTCCCCCCTTCTCCTCCTCCCCCCTCCTTCCTTTCTCCTCCTCCCTTCTTCTTGTCAGTGCTTGGACAGTGGCTTGGCGGCGGCCGCCCGGCTGGAGGCTACAGCTGATGGCGGATCCGGCGGCGTGGAGGCGGGTCCGGGGCATGGACTGCTGCGGCGTGGCTTTGCTGTCTTTGGGGCGGCGGTGGTGGCGGGCGACGCTGCACGGCCGTGGCGTGGGCGGCGGGCGGCGCAGCCACACCTGCACAAGGGCTGGGCTGGGCTAGCGCAGGCGGCAGCAGCAGGCCAGGGGCGGCTCGACGCGGCTCCCCGGAGTCCTTCCACTCGGCGCATGGTGTGTCTCGGGCTCTTCGCTTCAGATCTGAGCTCCTCGCTCTAGATCTGAGCACGACCGGCGGCCTCCTTCCTCCGGTCCTCGGCCGTGGCTCCAGATCTGAGCACGGCCAGCGGCCTCCTTTCTCCGGTCCTCGGCCGTGGCTCCAGATCTGAGCACGGCCAGCGGCCTCCTTTCTCTGGTCCTTGGCGCGGCGGCGGCCAGTCCCCTCCTCCAACGTCGCGACGGCGTCCGGTTACCCCCTATCCCCCTTCGCGCACTGTGGTGGAGCTTGACGTCGGCTTTCCCTCATTTCTCTCTTCTTCCTCCTTCTCCTCCTCCTGGGCCTGTCTTGGCGGAGGCAGTCCGGGGGGATCGCTCTATGTGAGGCCGGATTCGCGGGCGGGAGGCTCGGATCTGGCAATGTGTTGGTCGGAGCGATCGGAGTGGGTCTGCTCCAGGGTCGTGGATCGGTGGCCTCGTAGCTTGGCGAAGCTCGGCACCGGCTTCTTCTTCTCCTTCTTCCCCTCCCCCTTAGCCCGCCTCAGTGGAGGCCGCTGGGCGGTTTGTTTCGGTAGTTGGCCAGAGCGGACGGAGCAGGTGGGCTCCAGGGGCGTGTGCTCGACGTCTTCTCGGCTCCTCCCGTGGTGGCTTGGTGGACCGTCACCCGTCCTCAGCGACACGTCGACCCCTGTTTCTAGCCTGGTCCCGTTCTCGTCCACCTCGCCCTCCCCTCCCTGCGAGGTGCTCTGTGGTATAGGTCGGCGTCTTCTAGGTTAGTGTCAGGGTTCGGCTTGTGCCGCCTGGGTGGCGCGGCGGCCGGTCTCCTTCGCTTCCCGTGCGCGGGTCACCAGGCGTGGTGGCCCCTCTTCGGCGGCTTTGGCTGGCGACCTCTTCTGCGGCAACGCCCTCGTTCTCTGCCTCTTGACCCGGTCCCGTTCTTGTCGTCTTGACCCTCCCTTTCTCTGAGGTGTCCAGTGGCTTGGTGGCTTCCTCCGCGTCGGATGGCGGCGTTTGTTCGCATTTTTCGGTGCTGCGTCTTTGGCCGGTGACTCAGTTGTTCTATGCTTTCGACCGTCAGCGGCCTTTGTCTTCTGCTCTAGTAGGGTAGGTCTTTGGCGAAAGCCTCGCCCTTTTGGGTTGGTGTTGGCGTCACCTTTGGTGTCGTTCTCTCGCTGGAAGCATCACCTGTTGGATCTTTCCCTACTCTGGGTGAAAACCCGAGCGGCTTTGCGACGGAGGCGGGTTTTCCCCTTCGTTACCTTGTTAGAGGCCTCATGGTTGCCATTTTTATGTTTTGGGTTTCCGCTGAGTCTACTTCACTAGGAGTCGTTTGTTGTTGTGTGAGTGTTGGTGGTGTTTCCCCTTCTCCCTTACCTGTATCTCTTTGTTCGCCTTTGGCCTCGGTGGCGGTGATGTGGTGCATTCCTCTCTCTCTCAGTAAGTGGTGTTTTTACGTGTGGTAGGAGGTGTGTCTGGCTGCACAGGGGTTGTGAATGAATATGATCAGATTATCTCGTGTTTAGACGGGTTTTTATTTTATTTTCTCCTGCTGATCAATAAAATAGGACAGCAGTTTTCCTGCCTCTTTAAAAAAAAAGTCCAGTAGGACTAGATGCGCCGATGCGCACGGAGCACCAACAAATTCACTCACTGACCACGACGGCCCACCGAGTCATCCCCCACGGCTCACTGAGAACCAGGTCTACCGACCCGCCAACTAGTCAGGCACCCTCTCTCCCGGTTTATTCCCAACGCCCTATTTCGTTCCTCACTCGCAAAGCCAACGACGCCGCACAACACACGCACACGCGCGCCCACAGGACGAACGAACAGACACAGGACAGGAGGGAAGAAAGAAAAACTAAAAAAAAAACAGCAACACCACCCAAAAAGGGGAGAGAAGGGAAGAGGGACGCGAGCGAGAGGGGAGCAGAGCGAGCTAGGGCCTCGATTCCTCCATGGAGGCCGGCGACGCGTGGGGCCGCTCATCCTCTGCCGCCGCCGCCGCGAGGCGCCTGCAGTCCCGCTACGGTGGGTGCGGTGGCCCGGCTGCTCTGCTTGGTTTCGTTCGATTGTATTCGATGCGGGGCTGATGATGCGTTGCGTGTGGCGGTCGTGGTGGTCTGCTCAGATCTGTGCATGGGGCTCGATGACGCGGACACCGGCGTGGAGGAGGTGGAGGCGCGCGGCGCGGAGGCGTACAACTGCCCGTTCTGCGGGGAGGACTTCGACTTCGTCGGCCTGTGCTGCCACATCGACGACGAGCACGCCGTGGAGGCCAAGAGCGGGGTATGCTGGCTTGCCCAATCTGGCGATACCTGTTGCTGTTGTGTTGTGTTTGATGATACCCGAGCATGTTGAAATGTTGGCTGAACTCAATGAATAAGCTGGCTGAGTGAATGAATAAGCTGGCTGAGTAGAATGTTAAGCTGAACTGTGAGAGGTTATTGAACATGCTTCTCAAAGCTGGTCCAATTCGTTTATGTTATTAATAAGAACCTTTGAGGTGGTTTTTTAACCAAATATAAACCTAAGCCACTTTTGAACATGATGCTGGTTTTGCTTTGAGACGATTGTTAGGCTTGCATGGACACTTCTTCAGAAAAATGGCCTGTGCCGAAGCTTGGATCTTGTTAGGGCTAGTCATGCCAGAGACTAAGAGGGAGATGGTTGAAGTTTGGAGCTAAGATGGTTGCATGGAGCTTGATGGTTTCGGTGGTTGGAAATGTACTTGTTTTCGCAATTTGAGTGTGGAATAGAGTTTTTGCATGGTGGATTGCTGGAGAATGGTACCTTTTAATGTTTAGTTGGTAAATTCTTTTTTATTTCTGTTGTAGTTTGGGTTGGAAATTTAGAATCAAGTGATTTTTAGTAAGATTGTGATGGATTGGAATAAAATGTACAATTTTTTGAGAAATCTGGGTGGGCATGGTTGGTTGGAACTATGGGAACAGGATGGTCTCTGGATTTTAGAAATATGATTCTGAGTGGTTAGGTTTGTAGGTAAAGTGGTTGGTTTTGATTTTATGATTTACTTGGGGTTTCTATTTGATATATTAGTTGAAATTTTGTCTTTTGGATTGGTTTGGTTTTGAAGATAATTTATATTTATTCCTTTTGCTTACATTTGATGTTGTTTCAGAAGAGATGGGAAAAAAAAAAGATTTAAACTACCAAGCAATATAAGTTCCTGTAAAAGTTCCTTTTCTTATTTTTAGTCTCATTTAACTTGTGTTTTATCTGGTTTGTCTATTGGTAAGTCAGTTGAAAGTCCCAGCCTTTTGCTGTTTTTTATTCATCTTCATAATTCAATTTCTACACTTTAAAACCTCTACATTGTATGATCACAATTCACACCCTTCTCTTTAAAGTACGAAGCATTATTGAATGTTGATTTCAGTCTGTTTAGAATGTAGTTGCGTGTTTCAAAATTTATGATTCTGGTGTAATTTTGTGGAATGAAAGTAGTTTAGTGCTTATGGTGGTTAGGAGTAGGGAGTAGAATTGCTTACAGAAGAGAAAGAATGGTATCCTTCCAGTTTGTATTTGCCACACAATCGTGTGATTCATAGTGTAAGCCATACGTGATACAGCGTATTGGTTATCACACAAATTGGTTAACTGGATCCCTAGCCTTCTTGCTTACGGCAGAGGGAGACATGTACCCCCGGACAGCTGCGGCGCTTGCAAGCCAGCCTCGCCCCTAACTTCCTCTATTGCACCTGCCTTGTGACATTCTGGTGCCATATTGGTGCCATAGGGACTCTCCACCTCAAAGGTTGATGCCATTTGCCATCCAGGCAAAGTGAGGCCGTATCGAGGAGCCCATGGGTAAAGAATAAAGATCTCTAGGTGACCATGTGATATGAACCCCACAAGTAGTGGTTAGTCCTTCCTCATTGGAATTTTTGAGTTGCATTGTCACATTGGAAATCAACTTACTCATCCTTTTTATGTACTTGAGGGCCATCTCTGCTCATGTGCTAAGCAAGGATCTTTGCCACTTAAGAGTTACTTGAGTGCCATACAAAATGTTTAGCTACGCGCCTATGCCTATTGAGACTGGAGAGAAGTTGGTGTGCTCGTACTTTTATCTTACTGTCATTGTTACTGTGCTCACGGTTATCTCCCAGCTGGTTGATCACTTAGTCTTCTCTTTCCTTTTTATTGAATTTGTACTTTACAAATTGATCATTCTTCTATTCGGAGGATTGTATGAATAAAATTTACATGGTGATGCTCAAGCACGCCAAGCATGTTCACAAAGGGTCGTGTCTGTGCATGACCTAGAGGTTCCTGTCTCAAGCTCCAATCAACTCCTTTTTTCTTTGAAAGTTCATGTGAATAAAACGGTTTCCAGTTATGAATTAAAATTAAGTGGTGATGCTTAAGCAAACGCTTAAGCAAACGAAGCATGTTCACAAAGGGTTGTGTATGTGCAAGGTTCTTGTCTCAAGCTCCAATTAACTCATTTTGATTCGAAAGTTCATGGGGATAAAATGGTCTCCAGTTGGATATTTTTTTAAAGGGGGTGTCATGTCAGATTGTTGGAAAGAGGTGTCTGAAACAGAACAAGCTTTTCACTAGTACTAGGGTGACTAACATTCACTTTTTTCAGTATCTGCTAGTTTAGTGGCTTTCCTTATTTCACAGGACTGATAAAAGAAATGCTAGGCGTTTGAACCTTGTGCTGTTGTGCACATAAGCTAGAGCATGCTATACAATGATTGAAACTATAGCTGTAAGCATTCATAGAATTTGATGAACCTGTTCTTTTTCAGGTATGTCCCATATGTGCGACAAGGGTTGGGATGGACTTGATAGGTCACTTGACGATGCAACATGGAAGCTACTTCAAGATATCCTTTTTTCTCCCTTCACTTTATATTGTTGCCATTGAGCACATGTGATTTTACATTTTGCAATACATTCAGTTGAAAATGTATTGAGGTTTTGGGAACACAATTTACACATTGCTTTCCTTAATGAATAATACATGCAACGTAGGCGCAGAGTCCGAAAAATATCTTCAGGGACCCATTCTTTGCTGTCGTTGTTGAGAAAGGACTTCAGAGACGGCAGTTTACAGTCCTTTCTTGGTGGATCATCTTATGTATCTAATCCTCCTGCTGCAGCACCAGATCCATTTTTGTCATCTTTAATTTGTAGTTTGCCTGTGGCTGAACCATCCAAAGATTTACATTCCGACTCATGTGACAATAACTTTTTGCTAAATAAATTCCCAGATGAAAAGACTGTAGAGAGGTATGTTACCTCAAGCTTTGTTCTTTCTGCTGCCTCACTCAGCCCCCTCTTTGCCACAATAACACTGTATCTGGTCAGTGGATAATAGATTTCCAGATTATATTCATTTTTGTTTTATTTTTTTCGGTCCTTTGCATAACGGTGTGCCAGTGGCAGAACAATACACCTCTACCATCCAAGCATGAACAAAATTACGTAGTTTTGATACTAATTAGTCATATTTGCTACTTTTTTTTGTTGATTATATTAGCACCTTACTGCCTTACCAGCATCTAGAGTGGCATGTGAAATTTGCGAGAGCTGATCAATAATTTGAACTTTCTGAGTTGACATACATGCCACTGTCATTTAATGTTTCTTGTATCAAACCCTTTCCCTTTATTCTTTAGTGTCAATTACTGATTAAATTGCTGACTTGCAGAGCTGAAACATCTATGTCGGAGAAGGATCAGAAGGAGAGGGCTCAAAGGAGCGAGTTTGTCCGTGGTCTTGTGCTCTCGACAATATTTGATGATGATGGCTTGTAAGGTAGATGATGGATCGTGATGGTAGCTGCATGCCATACACAAGGAATCTGCCCTGTTGCGATCTCGTTCATGCTACCTTCACCACTGCTAAACGTGCCTTCATGGCCAGCCAGCAGAGCAGGAGGCCGTCAGGTTATGTATGTATATGTTCTATCTCCCTGCATTCCCCAGAGCGCAACAGGAGAGCAGCGGACGAAGGTCTTGTATTCCAACCTTCTACGTAGACATATGTCGTGAATATGTCATCGTGCATATGTCATGAACAATGAGGGCGCTGTCCTTGACCCTTGGGACTTGGGAGTGGCATCGTGCATATGTCGTGAATAAATAGAGGGGAGTTGCGAATATTTAATCAATGTAATGTAATAACACACGTTGTTGTATACTATATCATCCTATACGTACGTTAAAAATGGAAGCTGTTGACATTTATCGGGAAGGACGTACCGCGTGAAGACAGAGTACTTTTGTGACCAGTGTGTAAGTTCCATTAAAGCTCAACTTTTCATTCCCTTGCCAAACACCGCAATGGTTTGGCGACCTTTAATTGTGCTCGTGTTAACATGAAAATATGAACATAGCTGATGGTTCTAGAAGATTTTAGGAATCGGTTTATATGGAAGGGATTTATGGGTCAAGAGTCAAGACGGCTAAAGAAGAAAGGGTTTAAGTAGGTTACGAGGCATGGGCAGCAAGGAAAGATCGACCTGAAGAAGAAAAGGATAAGAATTCGGATCGTATTAAGGTTATAGATAGGAAGTGTTATGTAAAAAAACATGTCTCTCTCGTATAAATAGCTGGCCCATGGCTTTGTAAAGGGCATTAACAATCAATCATTACAATTCTATTTTTTGTACAATAACGTTTACTTTCATCACATTATTATGTCTAATATAAATTAATTTTCACCGCATTCTACATTTCAATCGACTTGTAGTGTATCGGCTTTTCCATTGTGTCAAGGACAGGGTACAAATCCGGTTAAGTGCTATCTCAATTAAGTTCCATTCCTTACTTGGTTGCACTTTCTATCGACTAATCGCTTTGGATCTAGCTGTTAGATTGTTTATCCTTCATTATACCTACTAGGCGATTTTATCTGCTAGTTTGTGTTCTGTTTACCTTCTTTCTGCTACTCTGTTGATTTTATCAGCTTATTAGTAGATTAGTTTTTTATTCATCTGTTATTTTGTTGACTCTATCTTTTTAATTGTATTGGTTTAGATTGTAGCTAAGCCGATAGTTTCTGGCTACAAATTAGTAAACCAGTTAACGCTGCATGCGTGCTAGCACGGGAAACAAATTGGAAGCAGAGCGCTGCACATGTCGAAGCGGCGTGCTACGCTGGAATAGGAAACGCAGAGCTCATATAATGGTGAAAATGTATACTTGTCTTTTCAACAAATGGTAACGATATATTGTTGTTTAGCTTTTGCGGGGTTTAAAGTAACAAGTGGGGGCTATATATACCATTCGAGAAGTCACTAAGAACACTCCCAATACATAGTTTCTATAGCCATTTCTACAAGGAGAAAGAAAGCATTAAGAAACAACAATCACAATGCTTGATATTTATAAATTGTATCTAATATTACTTATCGTTGATGTACCATGCGAACCAACGCATATATTTGTACACGCGTCGAGTTTAAAAGCTGGTGCAGTCAATTAGGATGTCATAGAAACAACTTATCCATACAATATGTGTTTTTTCATCGTTCTTCCATCGTCGATACCATTTATCCATAATGAAATGATTCTTCCCTCTCGCCTCCTCCTCAATCCTCCATGTAAAAAAAATCTACGTGTACAGCTATAGAAAGAAGGCACGGTGGAACACAAGGTGCCAGGTGGTACGGTAGCGTCCGAAAATCAAGGGAAGTCAAATAACCCACTTCCCGAAGATTTCAGCCGTCCGATCCAAATCCGACGCCGCTTCTTCCTTCTACTTCACCTGCGGCTCCTGCTGACGAGTGGCGAGTGGCGACGTGAGTACCTCCTCCCCCGACCACGGCCACCCACCGTTGGCACCAGGCCACCGTCCGTCTCCGCCTCTAGGGCCTCCACCGCATCCCCATCTGGGCCATCTCGGCGTCCCTCCTCATGCCGATCCGCTGCGAGCGTCAGAGTTAGGGTTAGGGTTTCGCCTCTGTGCCCCATGGCTCTCGACGACGCGACCGCCTCCCCTGAACCGGACGGCGGCGAAGAGAAGGTCGCCGCGGAGCCGCTCCTCTCGGCGCCCTCCCCCTCCGCGGCCACGGCCACGGCCGCGCCGCCGCAGGAGAGCCTCGAGGAGCTGGACCGGAGGTACGCGCCGTACGCGCGGCGGGACGCGTACGGGCCGATGGGCCGCGGCCCCGTGGGGCTCGCGGAGGCGATGCGGCTGGTGCTAGCGGCGGCCGTGCTCGCCCCTCTCCGGGTCGTCGCCGGAGTGATCCTGCTCGTCGTCTACTACCTCGTGTGCCACGTGTGCACGCTGCGAGTGCAGGAGGAGCGGGAAGGGGCCGGGGGCGAGGGGGAGGGGTACGCGCGGCTCGAGGGCTGGAGGCGGGAGGGTGTCGTGCGTTGCGGTCGGGCGCTCGCTCGCGCCATGATGTTCGTTTTTGGCTTCTACTGCATTCGGGAGTACCACTGCCGCTTCCCTGACTCTGAGGTAGCAATTATAAACAATTCTAGTTCTATGGGCGTGTTTGGTTTGTAGCTAATGTCTACTAATGCTTGGTTGTAGTATTGACCAATTTTGGCTTGTGTTTGGATTGCCACCATTGATTGACAATGGCAAGATTCCCTTACCTGTTGCCATCTTAGTTCATTTTCCATGCCCAAACATAACCAATTCATTGTTTGAGAAATCCTCAATCCTTCATTGGTCATGCGAACTGCTGGCAAGGTTTGATGGGACAAAATTGACTATAACAAAACACACCATAGAAGCCAAGTGTTTCTATTGCTTGCTTGCTTAGTAACTTTGTAAAATTGTAATGGTGGAGCTGGATAGGGTATAAGCTTATCATATGTGAGGCCAAGGTGATCATGTTTGTGTTGCTTGTTGTAATTCAATCAATTTGAAGTTCGAATACATATCATAGGGGCATCTCTGCTGTGATGGTAGGACAGCAATCAGCTTGAGTTCCACTGGGTGTCGGCTGCATGTTATTGGTATTAATTTGTGGCTAATGTATTTCCTGAACTGGATCAAAATGTTATTCCAGTATACACACTAATAGAACTTAGGGACTTCGTCTTGTTCATAAGTTCACCATGGCAGCTTGGTATGTGTTTGTCTTTAAACTTCTATGAAGACTTGCTTGTTTGTTATTCCATGTTGTGTAGGCACATGATTATGTTGTGTGTTCATTTCTGCAAATATTGCTAGATATTGGAGAATGTAGGTGATCCTGGGGTTTATACTGGCCATCCTTAAGATGGATAACGACAGAGTGGTACATCTGTGTTCTTTTCCAGCAAACTAAGGTTCAGTTGTAGTTTTATAAAAAAAGGTTCAGTGGTAGTTATAAACTGTCAATAACAGATCGAATATTTTTTCCTATTCATGGTGGGTATGGATTATACATGCTTAGGCTTTGTAAGGTGAATAGGCTGTGCAACACTTTGTTTTTAGTTCTTATAATTATCACTGCTTTTGTGTCTATTCTGCAACTGGATTATTTGTTTGTCAGGATGAGCATCTGGACCAATCTAAAGAATTGGAAAGACCAGGGGCAATCGTATCAAATCATGTATCTTATGTGGATATTCTTTATCACATGTCATCTTCTTTTCCAAGTTTTGTTGCTAAGGTAGTGCAAATGTGTCTTAACGGTTAGGCTATTCTTGTTCATATCATTCTTAAAAAAGTTTTCTGAACTGATGGTTTTGACATGCCTATTTTACACATGACGTTACCCTACTTGAAGAGATCAGTGGCCAGATTGCCCCTTGTTGGTCTTATAAGGTACTGGCATTCTCTTCTGTACTTGGTCTCATGTTGCCTCAAGTATTTTTGGTCAGAAAATGACCCTGCAGCATTGTCTTGTAGATAGGTTTGACTGGACTTTTTTTTCCTGTGGATTTTGTGTAAATTGAATTGACAAAGTGACGTGTTTTAATGCAGCAAATGCCTTGGATGCATTTTTGTTCAGAGAGAATCTAAAACTTCGGATTTCAAAGGTGTTTCAGGTATTTGCTGATGTCTATGACCTTTAGGCCCAGTTCTCGATAGCTTCTTATTTGACTTATTTACTTATCTGACTTATCTCCTAACTTCAAAAGCTTTTCAAGGTGGACTCGAGAGCCGGGTCCCTATTGTTTGACTTGTTTTGAAAGAGTTTTTAGACGCGCCTTCAAGATAGAAAAAAGATGGATTAAAAACTAAATTATTTATATTTTATAGTAAGTAGATAAGTCAAAGTCAAAAAAGATGTAGAACTGGACCTAAATGAGTGTAATTCGTCTTGCCTTTTAGCTTCAGCCTTCAGGTCATGAAAACATTTTCCCATCATCAGGAGTTTACTTTTGAATATGATTTGCACTTGTTATATAATTAGTACTGTATTAAGACCATTCTTGTTCTAAACCTTGCTATTACTTGTGCCTTCAGAATAATGAATCTTTTTTACTAATCGATGCATGTCTCTACAAGTAAATTTCATTCATGGCTTTAAACTACACTGCCCATCTCATTGTAGCAAACTATCAATGCCATCATCATCATAGAACTATTGATTTTGCTTGATTGTTCCTTTGAACGGACTATTATACAGCTAGTGTCACCTACTTCCCATGTGGATGTTTTACAGGTGAAAAGGATGGGACTAACTTATCTAACTAGTTGAAATATTAAGGTGAAAATAATAAAAGTAAAAAAGTTGTAGCAGACTAGCAGTTGTACATAGAAAGATTATGATGGTGAATTTTATAAAGTTAAAAAAATAAAAATTAATTTAAATTGCAAAAACGAATTAAACAAAGTGCTGTCATATATTACTGTCATATATTATCATTCCTTATATGTGCACATCAGAGTGCTGGAGCAGATACAGCACAGTGGACCTTAGTCAAAGATGAAAGATAACATTTCCTTCAAATGACAATAACTCAAAAGGTTAGAAGATTGAAATATGAAACAGCATGACCAGAGATCAAACCTAAAGCGGCTGAACTAGATGACTAAACCGATATAACTTATTCTCTTTGTTCCGAACCTTGAATTGAGTTTTTGAAATATTTCTATTATTGGGGAGATCTGTCCTTTCTATTGTACATATGGTTTACTTTTCTGTGGCAGTGAATATTAATCACACCATATAGCTTGCATTATTCGATTTTGGTTGACAGTTGTTTGGTTTTACCAATCTACACTGAACACAGGTGCTGTAACTGAAAGAATCCAACGGGCTCACCAGAAAAAGAATTCTCCAATGATGCTACTGTTCCCTGGTTGGTTCATAATATTATTTCTATCTTCTGATCATTAAATATGGTGATGCATGACAGCCAGCCTTCTAGTTTATTTTTTAATGCAATTTTGTGTTAGTTTTTAGTATTCTTGTATTTCTAAGCTTTAAGAATGTAATATTTTTTGTTCACTTAATGTTCAACCTGCCTTTATTACGTTATGCTCTTTTAATTTCTTTGGTGGGCTTGCAATGCAACCTTAATAGTGAGAGCAAAATGTTAGTGAGAGCAAAATGTTCTATGTATATTCGAAATACAATCTTTAGTCATATATACATTTTGGGGCGACAATCTTCTGATGGTGCACTGGTGCTTGTCCATTCCACATGCTTTACACTTTCTAATTGTGTGGATATACACTACATGTCGATCTTATAAAAAAGTGTTTCATGTTATATCTGTTCATATTTAATAAAACTTTTATTAGTATTCTAGTATGTTTACTCACAGCCAACATAGTCTGCATAACCTTGTCCAAACAAGTATTTGATATGACCACCCTGTAAACCTGCATTCTAATGTAGTCTATTTTGCTCATACGTTTTATTTAAGTACTCAATTATTTTTATATTAACCTTGAATTATAATATTGCAGAGGGCACAACTACAAATGGTGATTATCTCCTTCCTTTTAAGACGGGAGCCTTTCTTGCTAAAGCACCAGTGCAGCCAGTCATATTAAGATATCCTTACAAGAGATTTAGTCCGGCATGGGATTCCATGTCAGGGGTAAGTATCAATGTCTCTTATCATTTTGTGCACAATTAAAACTGGTAGTTTAAACATATAATAATGAGACTAATGCATGAGGAATATCATGAAACACTATTTTCTTTTTTTTGCTATTTTTACAATGACATACAGACATAGCCTTTGGATTGTTTGAATTTTTCTCTTGCGTAAGCTTCAAACGCTGCAATAATTAATATTTGGTTCTTCACTTGTATCTTATCTTGACGGAATTCATTGTGGCATAACTTCTTGTTTCTTGATTAGTTTTGGTACATGCAAAATGGCAGCGTATCCAGTGCAACTACTCATTTAGATGCATTCATGAACTCAGCCCCTCACATCCTTCTGATCCAGATCCAACAAATAGGATGTAGGTGCATCCATTCTACAAACCACCACTCCCTAGCTATTTTGTGAAAAGCCCCCTCACTTCCTCATTCCTCTTCTCACTCACTCTCCATCTCCCTCTCCTGTTAACATCTTCCATTGGGGCCACAACCAGGCTCTGCCACCGAGCATGGCAATGGTGCCACCGTTCCACCACCATCAACCATTGCCACAGCATCGCCACCATATAGCTGTCCACCATGTTCATTTTGAAGGGTGACACCATAGTGGATATGGGTGGCTTGAGGGATAGATCAGGGTAGGCAAAAGCAAGATTGTGGAGTAGGAGGTTATTAGGTGGTCGTGTAGATCAGGCGAAAACAGGAATTAGGCCGGCACTCAGCAGTCTCAGACTGGAGGAGGCATTTCTTAATGAAGTTTGGTGGTTATAGCTATGTCTTTGCTGCTGGTGAGTGCCTCATCCAGGCGCTGCCTGAACTTATGCGACGGTGGCTTGGAAAAGGCGAGTGCTAGAAACCATCGTGAATGTCGTTGTTGTCGGAGGGCTTTCTAGTCTTCTAGACAGAATGGAAGAGAGGGAGAGGGATAAGATAAAGGGGAGAGAAGGGAGCTGCCCAGACCACCATGACTTTGTCTTATGTCGGGGCCATCATTGGTGTGGGTGCAGCAATGGCTGTGACGACAGTGTTTCTTGATGGGAGGGATCGGGGCAGCTGGAATGGAGATGGAGAGTGAGAATCAAAATGGGAAAAGAGGGGTTTTCTAAAAAAGAAGGGGGAGTGGCGTATGTTTTTTTTTTTTGCAAAATGGATGCACCTACATCCTATATGTTGAATTTGGACTGGAAGGATGTGTGGGGCTGATCGTACTGGGTATCATACCATGGAAAATTACCTGAAACACAATGTTATCTTCAAGAACTATTAAATACCCCACATGATTCATGTTATAATCATGTCCATATAACTTTTACCATGTCTATATTGTACAATTGTAATGATTCTATAGTGTCCCGAGAATCGTTTCAGAATTGTGTTCAGCTATTCTAGCAAAAGTTGTGATAATATCAGTTTCCAATTATACATGGAACTTTCCACTCGTGAGGTTGTACAACTACCTCATGTCTTCTATCCATTTACCTTTGTCAAATTTCTTATGCTTTCAGGCACGTCATGTATTTCTGCTCCTTTGTCAAGCTGTAAATTATTTAGAGGTAGTTCATTTGCCTGTGTATTATCCTTCTGAGCAAGAAAAGGATGATCCTAAGCTCTATGCAAGTAATGTGCGGAAATTGATGGCAGTGGAGGTATAAATATGCGCCTTTCCTAAGTTTTCAATGGTTACACTACCCACCTTCTAGATTTCTTGGTAATTGGTCATAGCACTTCAAATATTGTTGCATTGTAACTACATTTAACATTGTTGAGTTTTATTTTTTAGGGGAACCTGATTCTTTCAGACCTTGGGCTAGCAGAAAAGCGTGTGTACCATGCGGCACTGAATGGTAATAGTCTACCTCGTGCTTTACATCAGAAAGATGATTGAAATGTCTTGCTGTCCTGCTTCCGTTTACTGACAGTTGAGTGACTTGCTTGTAATTATGAATACAAGTTGGCGTGTAATCATGTTTGAGAGGAGTGCTGCGAATATCCTTCTACCATTAAACTGTAAAACAATGTACTAGTTGTGGTTCAGCAATTATGTCGGCTATACATTTACATGAATGGTATCCACACCTCTATATGGTCAGTCCGTGTGAGCTTTCTAACAACTAAGTTCCAAAAACTGAATCATCTACTTGGTCTTCCCTGCAGGATTATTATGTGAAAGCCAATTTGGATTTGTGTGCTATTAAATGTCCTAATTGTTCCTGTACCATTATTGTAGAAGAAGATAAAGCAAAGTTTTGTCACTAATCTTTCACATCAAAGGACCTTTTGTAGATGACCACACAATTTTGCAGCAAGAATCAGTTAGGCTTTATATCATCAGGAATTAGACTTAGCTATCAAAGGGGGAAATTCAACACATTTGCTATTTCCTTCGATTCAGTGTCCCAGGTCGTGTCAAAATATGTTTCAGTTGCCATGATGTACCTGATTTGTCTGTTGACTATCATGTGATTTACCAGTCAAATGTAATGCCCGCCCTCCTTCCTGTTCTAAAAATGCTAGTACGCTGTTGGCCTATTAAGTAGTGCCACAATTTTCAACCATCAAGTTTGACACATACATTGGTTTTTCCCCGAGGAGAAAACGCATTATTGCCCAAATGCGTTGGAACTTTTGATGGTATTTAACAGCTGTAATTAGCACTGCAGGATCATTAGCTTATCTACTTGTACACCTTTTATATATCCGCGCGGCCGCGCCCTCCACGGCTTCCTCTACCACCTCGCCCTGTACCGCGCCTACCGGAGCGCGGCGATGGCCACATCGTTGTCTTTGATCGGTGGTCAAATTATCTTTGACCGTAAGCTTGGATACGGCACATTGCATCGATCAAAATCCCCCTTGCCGATTTTCAGTTTCAAGGAGATTATTTATCTTTTAGGAAGAGCCTAGTTCTCCCTGCTTAGAGGTGATTGAGCTATGTTTAACCTGAGCTATCCGTGCCTCGGGGACCCTGGTTTCCTTGGCTATATTTAGCTCGGGGCGCTATCTTGTATAATGTCCGACTCGTTTGGGTTTTATGGGATTTAAATATGGTAGGCATTATGTATCAGTTGCATGATGTTCTCTGATCCACGTAATATCCAGTGAGTTCTTTTCTCGTTTAGGATTAGCCACATAGTTCGGTCTCGGCACCTCTTTTTAGGGCTCGACTCAAGATTTTCCTTGCACCTATCTCTCGTATGAGTAAAGAAGGTTGGACGTAAGGTTATCATTTACTTTATTTGGAAAGGGTCTGAAGCAAGGTAAAAAATAGCATCTCCTTTTCTTGTGGATTGACTGTCTCCGAGCATCAAGTCTGTGAAGGAAGGGACGTGTTTTCACAGTAAACTCGTAAAATTGGTAAGGGTCTGATTCCTTGCACCGACGGAATATGTTGCTCTTTATACAATTGTTAAAGGGAATTACATGTTTCATCAATAAAAATATCCTGAATATCTTTAATAAAAAAATTCAATTGTTTCTTTTCCTTCCTTTAATCCAAAAGTCCCTACAATGTTTTAAGTTTTAATATTCTTTTAACTGTCTTGCATTCCTTCGTTTCCTTGGCCATCATGGTCTTGCCACTGGGTACTGGACAGCCTCCTGGAGCTCCAGCTTGACCTCCTGCAGGTCACTGGCGTCCTCCCATAGTCCCATTAGAGTAGCAACAGTAAACACAGGTGAGCTCCCTCTCGCATCTTTGCTGCTTGATAGGTAGGCGCGCACACGTTAGTGATTTTAATACTATATTTTTCGGTCTTTCCAAATCCTCTCTTATGGTCTGTCTACCAAAGTTCCTATTAGGACCTTCAACTTTTTAGTTTATAAGCTAACGCAGAAGATTATAATATATGATAATATTTTTTTGTGAAGAACCGCTAAAAGCGCGAAGAAATTACTACAAAATAGAAATTACTATAAAGTGTTATAATTTATGTATTGTATAAAATAATAAGTTTCAAGCCGTAGCTTTTAATCTGTTTTTAAGTTGAAAACAAGAGCAAAAGGTTGATCGAGTGAACAGACTTATATGGTTTGGGTGGAAACACACCTACTTTTGAATTTATACAGGGGCTTCTTTGGAAAAAAATAATACGGGAAGGTAAATCGGAGGCGCTGGTGTCCCCTACTCCCCTTCTTCATGGTGGCGCCTCCATATCATCCTAACTGAGGTGGGTAGGTAACGAGCTTTGTGCTTCACTTAAAAATGTTCAGTAACCTAAGCATAGAAGTCGAGGGTTCCGGCCAACTTGAACTGACGTGACAAGCATGACGACTTACAAGTTAATTCACAGATAGCCAAATGGCTCCGTGCATTATGAACATAGCACCAGAGGAAAGATAGAGCCGCTTCATCTCAGTAATTTCATCCTATTAACGTGTTCAGTGTTAAAAACGGCGACAGGGAAGCCATTCAGTTTGGCGCCAACCCTCAAGCCCCCCAAAATTCACTAAAGTCTAGTACTGTTTTTACATGATTTCCCATCAGTTAACAAGCGATGAACTGCGGTTTGTGTAGCCCCACAACGCATATTACAACACTTGGGGACAATCATGAATTAGATTTAAGCAAGTCAGAGTTTGCATCAAAAACAAATGCTGCCTCCAATCTAAGTTATGTACTTAGCTCCATTTGCAGTAGCCATGCCAGCAACTGCATCGATCTATCCTTGCGTTGTATAGTTTTGGACCTGTAGCAGGGAAAAGGAGCAAAAAGAAGGATATTGAACCAGCCAGAAATGCTAGTGATGCCACTCCTGGAATACATGAAAACACAATGCAAACCAGTGTAAGTAGTTGAACATAATTCGCACTGAATAATCTTTGTTTTCTTCAGAGAAAATCCATAATGTAAACCTCTTGTTTGTGGTGACGAGAAAACAGGCAAACCCATCTTATTGCAAAATATGTGAGCGACAATAGGAGATACAAGACTCCCTGCAGTTTTTTATATGAAAGCTGATCAACATGAAATGCTGTTAGAAGACTCGTTCAGACAAATATTTAAAATACCATAACCATCCTACACGTTATTAACTACAACTAAATGGCACTTGTACAATAAAATTTTGTTTCTTCTAATCCATAGATTAAAAAGTCTTAAGTTAAGCAGAGTAGTGCTATAGACTGTTGTGGAAAAAATAATGAATCAGAAAATTCAAAATTGGTATAATCAACCATGCTTATTGAGTTTTGTCTTTTGATTTTGAAACATGGAGGTGAGGAGGTCCATACTTGAAACAATGACATGAAATTATAAAACTATCATGACCTTTTACGATTTGTTTATCAAATGACTATTATATATCAAACATGAAATACGATTGATTGCATGCAAAATAGCCTTCTAAATAAAATCTAAAAAAACTTATATAATTGGAAAAGTGGTTCCAGAATAGTAGCAGCAAGTCATAGCGAGAACATCAAATGCATTGTTCAGTTTTCAAGGAGACCAGAAGGAATTAATAATACCTGTTCTGAGGAACAAAAATGCTGCATACCACCCAAAAATTACAGTGTAGCCTAACTGGACACCTGAAAACAGAAGACAAAGCCAAGGTAAGCCCAACAAATGAAGCAAAAGGTGTTCACAGTTGACAGAACCAACATAATTATCTGTTAATATCTTCCACAAGGAGATGTACAGAACAATAAAGCCTGTAGCAACTATAATGCTCCCCTAGTGCCTGTAATTTAGAGAAAACCAGATGATGTAATGAACAATACCCACAATCAGAAGAGATCTCATAAAATTGCATCCTTGTTGGTGTAGTTCAAACAAATGATTTAAATGTGCTGTCAACAGGGCAACTCAGTTATTAATTTAAAATAGATGCATAATATCAATATTAGAAAAGATGTATGTACAACTGACTCCATTCATGGAACAGTTCTTAATTGATAAACAACATTAAGTTAAGCATATGTGCATGGCTGGTTCCTTTTAAATAAAGATTTGGTGCAATATTATACCTACTTACCTAAGCTGAAGAAGACTGGACTTAGAAATATAATGTTATACATTTTGACTCCCCCGCATAGAAGAAGAGGTATCATGCACGCTCTGAAAACCAGCTCCTCTGTAAATGGTGCCTGATCAAAAGATCATCCTCAAATAACATCACTACAATAGAAAAAGGAAATAATTGTGTTCAGTGGCAGAGGAAAATGGGGCTAGTAGCGGCCATGGCCTCCTCCATAATATAGAAATTTACATCACACTTCTTTGTTTTCCAAATTATATGACTCATATCCCTAGTTCCTAGTTCCGCAAGCATTCCAAAGGTTACATCTTGCACAAATGAACCATTAGCTGAAAAATTATCAAATTCTATCCCTACAATTAGATGTTCAGCCAACAATTCCTCGTTCATTGCTACATTAATCCTTATAAGCAACACAAAACATTGACATCAGGGAAATAACTAGCATGTGCAGCACACATCCACCACACAATTGTGTCCGTAATTATACTGGGTAGCAGAGTACCAGCCATGTGAACAAGGCGAAGTAGCGCTCCAATATAGCTATTGGAATAGTATCTATGGGTAATATGTCAAAGCCTGATCGTGTCTATTTCCGGAAGCAACATAGGGGATTGGAGGTCGGCGGCCAGGGTGTTGCCGAGGTGGGCCAAGTCGAACCCTGGAACTGTTGCTTGCACCATTCTTAAAAAAATCATTACTTGCTCTAGAATGGTGCAAGCAACAGTTCCAGGGTTCGGCTGGTATCACAAGATGTTAGACCAATATGCAAAGTGTTGAGGTATCCTATCCGAATTAATGCCAGCAATATTGTTTTGGGGATGACGCAACCCACTCCGCTGGTAACCTGCTGTGCTCAACACATGGCAGTGGTAGTGCGCCACCTCTACAGCCACCAGTGCCCATCTTCTACCACATATTCACTTTCACCGCAACTCTGATCTCCACAACTGCTGATTCTCGTCCTCCTTAACCATGTCCACCACCTGGTTGCGTCTTGTGCTTTGCTGCACAATACCTTGCAAATAGACCAAGCAGTTCAACCCACGACTTTGCTGCTTGCTATGCTTGCAAATCTCTTTCAGTCAATGTTTCCTGTGACTTTGCTCAAAAAAAAAAAAAAAGTTTCCTGTGACCATCATCCCCAGTTATCAGTTGCTCAATGCAAGTTGTGGAATGCTCAACACCTTATCTCCACCACTATTTCATGAATCTGCGAATTAAGTGCTAAAATAATGCTGTCATGTGTGAACCACAGTGAACCATGTTTGAAGGAAATAACCTGAATCCAAATAAGTATTTCCAATCTTTTATATGCAGTTGCTTTTGCATAAAATCTTCATCAGCTGCTACATCTGCAACTGTAAGCCTGTCAACATCATCAATGAAAGATCTTGCTTGGGGGTATGCTTTACCCATGAAAAATGAAAAGGAAATAAAAAACTTTCGTGCAAAAGAAGGAAATTAAAAACCAAGTTGGATGCAGATATTTCTTGAATTTTACAATGGTGGCATTACTAAAGAAGCCTTTCAGTGGAGTGAGAAGTAGTCTTCCTATCACACAGGTGTCATGAACCGGGAAAAACTGTTGTCTCGCCTAGAGGACAGGAGGCTGGCAGCACTACTCATGCCCGCGCGGTAGATGGTTAAACCCTAATTCTTGGTTTTTTATGATGATAACATGGTATCCCTTTTATAGGGATTACTTACTTGAATCCCTTTTATAGTAACTAATTGTATCTACAGCAACTAATCTGATCTAATCCATGCTTTCTTATTCTCTAAGAAAGCCAAGCCCGTGTGCTACAGTACCCGTGGTGCTGTTCACACGGGCCATAGATGGGCCATGGTCCAGTGGGCTAGTGCCCCTGACAACAGGTTTCTCAAAAAGTCTAGGAGCAGATGAAGGCGGTATTAGGTGTTAAATACAAATGAACAGAAGAACATAGAATTGGAGTGTCTGCTTGAGCTAAGGCAGGAGGATGATTCTGGGGAAAGTGATGATGAGGATAGCTATGGTACGGAAGGGAAAAAACATCTAAAGCCTCATCAAGTAACATTGATGATGATGACAACTTAAATTTCTTGTTCTCATCATAGATTTTTTTCTTTGTTCTTATGCCATTCTACAGTATGTAATGTGTTTGAAGTCTGAACCTGTGTTGTGTTATTGATTGCTGTTGTCTGAATCATGATTACTTGAACATTATATTACATACAATCTATTCTGAAGTTTCAACCACTCTTATCATGCATATACTGACGCAAATCTGTACATTTGCTTCTAAGTTCCATGTACTAATTGATTTGGCTATCTTTGTGTTCAATTGCAATCCTATCGTTCTATCTAGTCATGATACATATATAATTAACTCAAAATCATGAGTGTCTTTTTAAGATTCCGGACATTGGATATAGTGTCCATAACATCGCCGACTATCCCCAATTTGCTAGGCGGGCATC
Source organism: Raddia guianensis (assembly GCA_036346415.1). Classification (NCBI taxonomy): domain Eukaryota; kingdom Viridiplantae; phylum Streptophyta; class Magnoliopsida; order Poales; family Poaceae; genus Raddia; species Raddia guianensis. The sequence goes on from CM070538.1 coordinate 18,424,916, forward strand.
AATCTGCTATGACCTGCTATTTGCTATATTGATCGGAGGAGAAGAGAACAAACCACTACGTAGGTCCGCCACACCATCACATCATCTATGGAGGCTCGGATCCAGCAAGCAAACTTCTGGGTGCAGCTAATCTCCATCTCGCCGTCGCCATTGCCGCACGAGCTTGCCAGAAGCCACAGTCTTGTGACGAACGACCCAGCGTACACTAGGGACGTAAGGAGAAGTGGAATCACCACTGCCTCAAGCTGAACCAACACAGGCATCAAAAGCCGGACACGAATTACTGAATTATTAACGAAATTCTGTGCTAAAGACACCAGTCGCTTGATTACCAGGTGGTCAGTGCGAACGCCGAACACTGAGAGCGCATCAGACAAGTCGCCGATGCTCCAGACCTGAGCAGAGGAGAGGAGGCGCTGGGTATTTGAGATTCGGCGCATGGAATCCACAAATAGGGTTTTGAAGGGGCTTACGCGGAGGAGGGCGGCTGTGGCGAGCACGGAGGAGGCAGAGGAGAAGGCGGCGCAGGCGAAGCGGCGGTGCAGGAAGGTGCGGAGCGAGGTGGGGGGCGGGAGGCGGAGGAGCACCGTCGGGGCGTAGAGGACGGCAACGTAGAAGACGGCCATGGCGGCGCACGCTGCTACCGCCGCCGCCCCAGGTATCACCGGTGGCGAGCCGGGGTGGAAGCCCGCCGGCGTCGCCATTAGTTCAGTAGCTCCGGCGACCAGTTGGTCAAGTGAGGAAAGTAGCTGCCTAGGCACACATGACACACGGAAGCGCATCGTCTGCAGTTGCGATTTATACGGCAGAGACCTCGTAGGCGCAGATCCGACCATCCGTCACGCGATGGACGGCAGAAGCTGGTCCACTTAAGTGACGGCGAAACGGTACGCGATTCTGGCCATCAGATGCGAGATGGACGGACGTGGATGAAGGCAGCTGAAGCGGTACGCTCTTTTATTTCAGAAAACAGAACTCGATGCTCCAGATGCATTCCAATTGAGTTTGATCTAAGCCATAGGATGCATGTGAGAGCTTCGAAATGGGCAAAATGGATTCGTGGAAACACATTTAAACTACTGTAGCAATTTCAAGTTTAATCATCAACATTTGAAGCCACAGTTTAAATCTGAAGTTAACCAAACCAAAAGTGCCCTGTTGCATTTCAGATTTCAGACAGACAGTTTAGCCAAAAGAAGGTTGTGTTACAATACAAGATTTCCACTCGTAAAATATGATCTTAGTATCGCATGAGCATATACAAAAGGATAACTATGGCCAAGTTGCATAAGCATTATCATATACAAAATATAAATAGCATTTCTTGCCATATCAAGCTACTTCAATGGTCTCCACTACTAGGATGCAAATCTTTCCCAATCGAGTGAACCTGCAAAACAAAATATTTATGTATTGTGCATATTAATAAATCAGAGTAAATAAGTTTGAGAGATAATACCATTGGTTCATTCTTCTTCTTCTTTTTCTTTGTTTGTTTCTCAACCCAATTCACCTTCCTCTTCGATCCACCATTTCTTGTCGCTTTTTTCTTGAGTCCAACAACATGTAGCAGATTTTCAGATGATGTTGGTGGGATATGTGAGTGCTCATCGGTACGGTTAGTAGAACATAGTTGAATACATTCTTCGAGTTGTTTTTCAATGCTACCAAGTAAATTGTCAAGCAATATAGATGACTCTTCAAACTCAGATGCCCTAGAGGCCATAGAAATGACCCTATGTGAAAGAAACTTATAGCGACGTGTAGCATCTAACTTGGGGTCCTCCAAAACATTTTTGCCATCATTATCACGTACTATTCCATTCAGGCCTCTCTAGTCCATCTCTTTAAGACATATTGTTCCGGTAATTGCTTAATATCCATTATATCAAGAATTTTAATTGCATGGCTACATAATATACCAATTCTTTCGAATTGTTGGCAACTGCATAACAAATTTCCATCTTTGAAAGAACCAATAACTATATGGTCTTCTTCAACATAAGACTCTTCATCAAGATCTCTAATGCAAACATTATATGCACTTCCATTGTCTGACAACTTGGCATAGGCTAACATCGATCTTTCATAAACAAATTGAAAAGCCTCAAAAATTTGTGGAGTGTATATTCTACTTGCTTGCACCAACATAGGAGTTCTCATCTTAATTTGAGGCAACTTGTGTCTTGACTCATACTCTGAAATTATCTCTCTTTCCCTCTTTGCTTGGACGACCCTCTCAAAATGCGTAAAGAAACGAAGAATATTCAATTCTGAGTTTAAATAATCCTTCAAGTGGCTATTTAAGCTCTCACTCAATTGTGTACTTCTCATTCCTAAAGTGTAAACATCCCTCATATAACATTCAGCCCACTTTTCTTTTACCGTGTAGATACTATCCAACCAAGACTGGTTATGTACCTTGCTTATCATGCTTGAGAAAACTTCCTCAAACTTATCTTCATCCTCATACTCATACATGCACGCACTGAAATCATCAAGTACGTTTGAGCCATCAACCTTGTGTCGATTCAAATGCTTAATTGCATTTTGCATTATATGCCAAGTGCATAAACCATGCCATGTAGTTGGGTAAACATGTGCTATTGCCATGCCCATAGCAATGTCTTGGTCGGTGTAAATGGTTCTTGGATGCTTTTGACTATGACATATCAAAAAGGTCTCGAAGAGCCATTTAAATGAATCACACGTTTCGTCATACATCAAAGCAAATTTATATATAATAGCTTTCTAAAGTGGTTGAACCTCACGAATACTCCAAATGGACGACTCTCCATGTTTGTTCCGAAGGTGGTATCAAAAGTAACCACATCTCCAAAATGTGCATAATCTATTATCATTTTGGCATCCGCCCAGAAAATATTTGTTATTTGTTGTTCAATGTCAAGCTGCAAAGCATAATAAAAAGAAGGATTTTCTGCAATCTTTTGTTGAAAGTAATGCAACAAGCTCCCAGCTTCACCATACTTCATCTCCTTTTGCCGCTTAGTCCGAAGATAATTCTTATGATCACGACAAGTGTATCCAAGGTTAGCCACCCCTCCGACATGCTTAGCAGCTAATTCATGAGCTATTCTAGGCTTAATTCCTGAAGCATCTGCCATTTCAATTTCAAAAGCCTGTACCGCTGAGATTCTTCGGTTTGATGGCATTAGGTGAGCTGTTTTCGGAGTTTGGAGCACATGATTGTGATCAAGAACCAAATCAACTACCTTGTACTTTGCGCCCTCGATTCTGTGGAGACTCCCATGCGCACCTTACAGCTTAGTCCTTGTCTCACTGAGGATTCTTGGTCAAATGATCTCTTTTGTCCTTTCCTCTCAAACCTTGCTTTGCACAAACAAACTGACAAGATGTAACCTTGCCATCCTTTGGACTAGTGTTCTCCCACTTCTTTCTAATGCTAAAGCCCATTCGGCCTCCGTAGTACTTCCAAAAAGTTTCAACATCTCCTGTATTTGCAAATTCCATGCCAATTTTTGGGATCCAACAAGGTATTGTACTATCTCTATAAAAGGAAAAGATAACAAGATACCTCCAATTAAATTAAGCTAGTACGTGGCTACATCAGTTCCTAAAAAAATTAATTAAACATGTTTGCAATACGATGTTACAAAAAATGGTAGTGCTCCAATTAAACTAAGCTAGTACGTGGTGCAAAGTTCAAATATTAGTACCCAAAATATGGTAAGATTTATACCTTCCATCTAAAGGAGATCCTCCATTGGGTTGAGGCGTATGATCAGAAGGAGGATTAGCTGTTCCATTTCCTTCTAATAATGAGAAAGGCGCTACATCTGGAATACTAGGCTCCATCTGAGTGGAAGCAGGGGCGTCGCAGCGATTGATTGGCAGTGGAGACCGGCGCTGGACGTGGCAAGCAGAGTAGCGCTGGATGATGGTTGCCGGACGGGAGGAGTGGTGGCTCGGGCGCGGTTAAGAAATCCCTCCCTCGGTGCCGAGCGGGAGTTCCCTCGGCGATGAAGCGAGGAACGCTACCGTTCTTCCCGCACATTCTCGAAAAGAAGGATGATATGGGCCTCCTAATACTGGGCTTTGACGGTAGCCATCGGATATCAAATGAATGGCCAGATTAAGACCTATGGAGCCTCTGCTGTAAGTGGTAGCAACGGCAGACGATGCGCTTCCATGACACACGGCACGGTGACTCGGGGGGAGATGATAATTGGGCCTACGCCGCTTTGCAAACTTGGCTTCATTTTAATTGCCACTTCTTTAGAGTCCGTGAGATTGATTAAAAGCGTCTCCAACCAACATAACAAATCTATGTTGTTTGAGTATTATGTTAGATAAAATAAAAATAAATAAATAATAAAAAGGATTTCTATAGTTGTTGAATAGTGAATAGTGTCTGAACTGACCTAAGCTAGGCTGCCCAAATTGAGGTTGCTAAACATTATTCATCAACTATTTATACACATTCTCATTGTTCATCCATAATTCTCTCTCTTATCTATATTTTATTATCTAAAGTGTTTAGAGCTTGCGACACTATTAATGCGAGCATCCTCGTTAGGCCCGCTAGCGTGGGGGCGGCGCTCCCATTTGGCACTGCAAAATGGGATTGAGCAAGCATAGTACTGCAACGGCATGCCATATGTGGACCATGGATTCATTTTGTCATGCATCCGCAAGGGCCGAAAGCTTCATGCTTTCACTCGGAGTCATGGAGTTTGGCATCGCAGAGGGCGGTGTCGCGAGGGAGAGAAAGCGCTCCCGTCTCAGTTGCTAGGAGGAAGGGAACCAAAGGAGAAGGATTCAATCAAAAGACAAGATGGTCATAGGAGGCCGTCTCCGACCCTCCTCCCCGCTGGAATCAAAAGAGGTTTGTTCGAGTTGCCATTCCCTCTTCCCCTCTTCCTCGTGCGCGTTACTTTCTCTGGATCTGTTTCATAATATGCATCTTAGTAGAAAATGTTTGCACAAGAGGAAGGGATCAATCGGATTTGGGAGGTCTGAGGATCTGGCGGGATGGGCGAAGCAAAGTTGTTGCAGTTTCACGATGTTTGTTGGGGATTTGGGGGACTGTGGGTAATATCTTGGATTTGGGGATTTAGGGTTTATGTCGATATGTGCATCAAGGGTGTCGATGATTGAATGACGTATGTGGTGGTGACTGACCACACAAGCCACTAACAGGCTGAGTCCAACTGTCCAAAGTTGATTACTCACATCAATCCGCTCCAGCAAGAGTGCTTGTTGAGCACTTATATAATCCATCTATAACGCCTTCGGACAAGGAAACAGAGACGAGCGACAACGTCTCCGTCTTAGAGCAAAGTGACAATTGAATGACGCCATTCATCCAATACTTGGTACAAGGGACCCTGTCCGTGGACGAAGTCAAGTGATCTCGGATAATAAGAAAAGCTACCCCATACATGCTTTTGGACGGAGTTCGTTGCAACAAAGGTGTGGTAGAAATTCTCTCCAAGTGAATCGTAAGAGAGAACTTGTTCTTGTTGTAGAGCGTTTACAGAGGGCTTTGTGGCGCTCAATCATCATCCCAGACTCTTGTTGGAAAGCAATTCAGATGGGGAACTATTGGCCCACGGCCTTAAATGATGCTCGGGACATGGTAACCAAGTGCAGGTCATGCCAATTCCACGCCCAAAAGATCCATCAACCTTCCCAAGCACTTCAGACGATACACCTCTCTTAATCGTTCTTAACTTGGGGGATTGACATACTTGGACCCTTTCCCCCAAGGACGAAAGAGTTGCAAAAACCTGAGTGTGGCCATTGATACATTCACAAAGTGGATCGAGGTAGAATCAGTGTCAAACATAACAGCTCAAGCAACACAAAGATTTTTTTCCACAACATCATGGTTACCCAGTTTGGTGTACCCAACCATTTGATCACAGACAGCGGCCAACAATTCACAACAAAGTTGGTTTCGAGAGTTTTGCGAGGACATTGGCACCAAAAAAATGCCTCGCAACCATGGCACATCCGCACAACAAACGGGTAGTCGAGGGGGGCCAATGGCCAAATCATCCAGGATATCAAAATGAGAGTAACAGACAATCTTACCCGAGTAGACAATGGATAGGTGGATGAACTCTCCTCCGTCCTTTGGACAGTTTGTACCACGAGTAGCCATGCAACAGAAGAGACACCTTTCCAGCTGGTGTACGGTGTAGAGGCAGTACTACCGCAGAGATAGCCCTAGACTCACTCCGGATAGAATCGGTTGAGGATATCTACCAAGAGCCAAAGCGTTTGCTTGATCTTGACCATCTTGAAGGCACAATAGACCTGGCTTAGATAATTAAGCTCCACATCCTACTTACAACAGCTTTGCCAGCATGTGGTTTGAAACATCTGGCCAAGGGAAATTCACATCAGTGACTTAGTCCTACATCGCATTCAGGACTTATTCAAGGCAAACAAGTTAACATATTGCTGGGAAGGCCCTTACACGGTAATCTCTACCGCATGTCTAGGTTGTATGTCTAGCAATGGAGGACCGGAGAGACATTGCTACCATGTAGAACAGCGAACAACTTCATAATTTCTATGTGTTGGCTTTCTTAGGTTCGCAATTTTTTTCCGCGTTCAGTTTTCTCTGTGAAAATTCGTGATTCGGGCAACCAGTTTGTTCAACCCTACCTTGTGAATGTCATTTGGAGCTACACCTCTTGTACCCGTTTCTCAATTGATTGCTTCCATGGTTTAATAAAGTGTTTCCCATGTTATTGCTCAACTCTGTGTTCTTAGCTTAAAGCTCACGTGCAGTGTTTACTTGCAACACCTACACTTAATGATACATAAGGCCAACTCCCATCCCTTGAGGAACTCTCATCTGTTCTTTTTTTAACCAGAAATAATAGTAGGAGGAGCTCCTACTATAAATTTATATTGATAAATAAATAAAAATAAATATGTACAAGGAGAAAAAGAAAATGAAAGATCAAGGATCATCTAAGGTAGCCATCCAGGAAAGGATTGCATTCTTTTCGCTACATGGCTTCTTTTCGTGGTTATGCAACCTCCTGTTAAACTTTTTTGGGTATACCAGTCAGAGTTGATCACAAAGCAGTGCTACGCATCCTATGAGAAGTCAAACAAGCATCTGAAAAGAAATTCCTTTTCCATAAGAAAAAGGAAGGCGATACATCTTGAAAAACCAACTTATTCCTCACTTTCCAGAGATTCCAAGTTGCATTAATGAAAACTTCAATTTAAAAATGTGACCAACAATCTGTTTCTAGATGAGAAACTCGCACCTAGCTATAAGCCAATTCTCATCGCATGAGCACTTTTTTTGCCCGGGAATTGAGACACATGGTTCTTATGCATTTTTAAGGGGAATGATACTTGGCATTGGAGTACTGCCCGCTGTTTTCTTTATCATGTGTACGTATTTGGATTCACGACTTAGGTTTTCGGACACATATACATAAGGGTTGATAGGCGATTGCTATGTCTATATGTTTTTCAAACTTTGTGTCTATTTAATTTATGACCCATTAGATAAAATATTGAGAGATCCATTTTATGACCTTAGATTAAACACCTTTATAGTGCATATAAAAAATCTAACGGAAGCATCTAGGCATGTGTGAAAATCAAATGTGACTTCTCTAAAAACCAATTGTGTGATTATTAGCAAAAACGTAACTACCTACCCATCTGGAAATACCTCCGAACAAAGAACTTAGCGACGAGCCGACGACTTCAGCATCAAATCAAACCAAAAGGAGTCGTTTCTCAAAAAAGAAAACAAAAGAAAAATGCATTGCCGCTGCCCTTGTTTCCATTGAAGACCAGTCACCGAATATTTCGATTCATCTCGCTCACGAGTCACGAAGCATATGCGTGCTCATAATCCATCACTACACTAGCTTATTGCTTCAAGAGATCCCCTACTTCATTCAATCAGCTGGCTACCTGCCTGACTACCTGGGGCTAGCTAGGCTATGCTATTTTCTTCGTCTCCGTGATGGTGCTCCGCCCTTGTCGGCTCCTGCTCGCCGTTGACGGCGTTCTGCTTCTGCCTCTCCGCCGCGGCGGCGGCGCTGGCGGCGAGCTGCAGCTCCTTCCCTTTCCCCCACAGGAACGCGTAGAGCCCCACGATGATCAGCAGAGTCCCGAGCACGCTGCAAGCAACACCACCGAGGCCTTGTTATTTTCAGCCGAAAGTTACGAAAAATTTAAATCTGAAAAAGCTACGACCCCTCCCCCCCCCCACAGAGAACTTGAAAAACCCAAAAGAACTATAAGAACTCTTAAAAGAACCATTTAAAACACTACAAAAACGAAAACAAAATATTACATCGTTTGGTTTGTAAAATTTTAATTTGCTTCGATCTGGAAAGAAATCCACTAAATCAATGTTTTCAGACGCACATGCCCAATTTTGCCGTTTTCATGACAGTGCGCTTATATATCTAGAATAGTACCGCTACTGTGGCTGAGTATAGTGGTGGAGCCAGTGTCCGGTGACCCTGAGCTCCCGGACCGCTAAGCTATTAAGCCTTATGTAATTAAATAGAAAAAATAGTTCGTGCTCTAAGCGCGAATATCACAAAATGAACAAAGTTGAGAGTGTAAGTTAGATTTAAATTCCTGACTCCACTGGCCGAGTACTTGTGGCCCACAGAATACTTGAGCAGAACCAGGTTCTGCTCCTGCCCCAACGGGATGCAGTACGTACACCTCACCTTCCCAGGTAGATGTCGGTGCCCAGCAGCACCGAGTCCATGACCGTCGTCATGATCAGCGACAGCGAGTTGAACATGGGCGGGTAGATGGGCCCGCGCCGCGCCACGGCCCACGAGATCATCACATAGGTGACGCCGGTGTTGAACACCCCCTGCATGCATGCCATTGTGGCGGCGGAAGAGAAGAACCCAACGTCATCATCACCTCACCTGTGACTACTGCGAGTGGGCCAAGGGCAGCTTAGTCTGGGCCCACACGTCAGTGGGATGGCACCGACCGGCTGCATGCATGCATGCGTAGGCGGGACCCTTACCGAGTAGACGACGGTGAGAAGCTCCAGGTTCCAGCCGAGCTTCCATTCGGATTTGCCGCCGGCGACCAGGACGCCGACCACCAAGGACTGCAGGCTTCCCGACAGGCAAGTCAGCGTCGTCGCCCAGTACTTCCATGGAAACACCTTGGCGAGCCTAGCCTGCTCTTTGCATTTGCACCAACGTTATTAGCGACCTAGCTTGGAAGCTGACAGATTTCCATGGCAGGAATTAAACATCTTAATTCTATGCATTGTGCTCCTATGGAAATCGAAAGTTCATAGACATGCACAAGACGCGAAGAAGAAGTGTTAACTACTGAAGATCGAGATAGCTAGCGGCAAAGATTAATTCAGATGTTGAATTGTTTGGCACCTGTACGGTGAACCAAAGGGCGTAGCTCAGGCAGCTACCGCACAAGAACAAGGTACCCGAGACCATGTTGTGGTGAGCTGCAGCGGTTGATGCCGCCTGGGTGTGGGCTCTCAGCAGGTGGGTAGGCCAGAGATGCAGCAGCTCGCCCTTGAACAAGCTGATGATCATCGTCCCGCCGACGCACATCAGTGTGCCCAGGAGCTTCAGCTTGCCGGGCCACTTTGTCAGCGTCAACTTCTCGGCACTGGATGCGAAGGAAATCACACACACCAATGTGAGTAACTTAATAATAGTGCATTTTATATGTTATGTTACCTAGTTCAGAAAATAAATACCGGAGCACGACGGCGATGAAGAAGGTGACAATGGGGATCAGGTTCAGAAAGTTGGCAGAGTATGCGGCGTTCGTGGCACGCAGGCCGCAGTAGTACATCCCCATTGCCAGGAAAACTCTACATGATGGGTACAATTTTTTTTGTCCCCAAACAGGGAACAAAAGGTAAAATTGAGGTCAGAATTATGGCTACAATGTATATAGATAAGTATAAATTGTGCAGTAAGCTTATTGACTACAATAACATAACTGGCGATCGATTGTGTAAATTCAGAATGTAAAGGCACTACATCCCTGTGCATAACTGGCGATCGAGCCTGAAAGTGTGCTTACCCGAGTGTAGCATTGATGGTAATCCACCCACACACTACGAGATTGATCTTTTTGCTCATTCCCCTGCAACATAAAAAGAAAAGCCAACAAGTAAGTGAGGAACATAGAAACTAGAAATGCAATATGCACATATACAGTATAAGAGAGCTGGCACTTCGATTCATGCCTTCATCATCAGCTTAATTATTGGCTTTCTGATTGAACAGAGTTTTCAAGTAACGTCCATGGCTAGCTCAATTAGCTAGCATGAACAATGGAGATGGAGACTGCAGCATGGCATGAAATAGTCTAGTCGTCGATCCGCTCCAGCTAGCTAGCATGAGACAATGTTTTTGCCATCCATCCGTGTCACACGATAGAAAGGCGACGGAGATATCTCAACTTGTTTCTTCACCAGGTTGGGACTTCGGAGATATACGTACGTACGTGCTTGCAGGTTGGCGATTAGTCGCAGTTTGTCTGTTTCAATTATCTACTCAACTTCTATATCCGGTCACAAAACACAGTTTTGGGTTGCGTGCAGCTAAGGGAAACGCTAAAAACTTTGATTAACTACAGATACCTTGTTAAGTTTTCAAATGCAAAGACATTGTTGATCAGTGCACGCGTATGTTAGTAGGTAATAATGGATAAAAAGTTCAATCTTTTTTTCAATATATTCAGGTTGGCCACAGGAAAATGAGATATATACTTTTTGGTCCTAAAAGTCCTTTCACCGCATCAGAATTTCTTGAGATTTTATAGATACTTTACATAGGATAAATCACATGTAAAAAGACATATATATTCCAGGAACGGTACATACGTCTGTTTTTTTTTATTTTAAGAAAGCAATTGCTAGTCTACATTATTTTTCCACTTAGTTTAACATTGAAATTTTAGTTATTTTGTAGTGAAAAAACTTACCTATAAAAAGCTGACATCAATTGTATATTTTTGTTTGTTTTATCTAGAAATTTTGTTTATGCAAGGTTTTTTTAGGTTAATTATCTTTAGGTATATTGTTTAACTCCTATAGAGTTTTTTGTATGTGATTTGCTTTTGTTTCTTAGAGCAGATGACGGCCGCACATTTTAAAAAAGAAGTAGCCCTAATCTGCCATCAAGCTAGTCCGAATTGCGGGCTTATAATTTACATCGTGCTGCATGCACGTAGTCGAGTCAAACCTATACTAGTGCTGCATGGTCTGTGTGGCGACCATGCATCGCATCTCGCATGCAAGCTCAGCACAGCCGAAAATATTTTTATATATGCTGACACACGCACGCAGTGATGACGTCATCCAGAACGGAGACCGGCCGGACGTAGCAAGCAGGAAAGTTCTAGAAAGGCTAGCCATGGTACGTTCGATCCTACGCACACAAACTAGCTAGTATCAGTAAATTACCACGAATACAGTAACTTAATCAATCATAGTTGCTTGTTTTTAGAGATAGTTACTCCCTCCGCTCCAAAATATAAGGCGTATTTTGATAAGAGAAAAGTCAAACTTAGTAAATTTTGAAAATAAATAAATCAAATAATATGCATCGTCGTTAGTATACAAAAGTTGTACCAAATTGTTCATATTTCAAAATACTTTTTGATATAATATTATATTGTAACAATTCATAATATATAATAGAAGAATCTAACAGTCAAACTCTACCTTTAAAGACTTTTGTGTAGTCAAAATACGCCTTATATTTTAAAACGGAGGGAGTACTACGTTAATTATATATTACTCCCATAGATGCTCCCTCTGACCTACTCACTCGAGAACCTTGTTCCCATTACCATCTCTAACTATTCTCTCTTTATTTTATTCCCTTCCCTATTTCATTCTTCACATTCTTTCCTCATCCTCTCCAACCGCACTTTTTTGAAGAAATTCGTGAAAAAATGGAGAGAGAATTTTCTTTAAAAAGGAATGCATGAACAAATTATTTTCACAAAAATCATGAAGAGAATACGTTGTAGCGTCTTAAAGATCAGAGTTTTTTTTTTTAAAAAAAAATAGTCCAAAAAGATACCGTTGAAAATGGATCTTATGTTCCATATGTGTTGTCCTCTCAGAACGGCACGGCTGTCCACGCATGCAGAGGAATGACCATACAGAATGAGTACGTACGTACCTTTCGAGGACGACGGCGAGCGGCGCGACGGAGGCGGCCGCGACGAGGTAGCGGTAGACGAGGAGGACGAAGGGGCTCGTGCCGGTGTTGAGCGCCAGCTTGGAGAGGAGGAACGTCACCGTGGTGAACACCTGCACCAGCACCATGCCCAGCGGCAGCGCCGCGCTCTCCGCCGCCGCCGCCGCCGCCCTACCGCCGGCTGGCGTCTTCGTCGCCTCCTCGCCGCCGCCCTCTTCCGCCGCCATGTTTACGGCCACCTCATCGCCGCTTCCCATCCTCGCACAGTCGCAATGCTGAGCTACCTAAGACTCTAAGAGAGCTAAGCAAGGTAGTGGACGTACATATATGGCCAGGGGAGTGTCTGTTGTGTCAGTGCCATGCGTTCGTGCGTAGAAACGAACAAACAAGGGATGGCTGGCTTGCGTGCTTGCTTGCGCTGATCTGCAAGTCAAATTAATGGAATGAAATTCTGGGGGCCGGGCTCGATAGATGTTTCCGTTGTTTCATCTTTGATCCGTCATTACTACCGCGAGATATATATGAGTAGTAGTATCCTCTCTAGTGATCTGGTAACGACAAACCAACGCTATTCTCGGCGCTTCCGCTGATGAGCAAGAATGGGTGCTGGCTGCCACTGAATCCTAGTCAGCGATGTCCATAGCCCTTAATTGCTGGGATCCTACCATCTCATGGTCTAGTAAATATCCGGCTTCCACCGAAACTAACACCTGGTCTCGGGTCTAAGCATCCTACATTCATCTATGTTTCAACTAAAACCATGACCAAGGTTCTGACCCAGCTCAACTTAAAAGACAAGTCTGATGGGTGATGACGTCTCCGCCTTTTAAATTATGCTCTCCCATCACCAATATCTTGCGTAGGACTAACCCAACAACTTCAATTATCGTACCATCTAGGATTGTGCTATAGTGGAGAGAATCAAAGAGGAGTGACAACATTGCGTAGGCATAAAATTCATCACATGCACATCATGGTAATACAAATTTTCACTCGAGCACTAATTTGACCCCTAAGGTGCAAAGCCAGACAAGTTCCCGTTGTTTTAAAATAGTGCCATTTTAATTCTTTGACCGATCAAAACCGTCTTTTCGAGTGGTTTGTGTTGACATCGACGCCACTACATATGGTTTTGCGCATGGTGCCCCATTAGCGCCAACGTTAGCATTGATGTGAACCGATGTTAATCATAAATATTTAACTAATACTTATAAAAATATTTAGCTCCTAATCCCTATTGACCCATGTGACATACTAATTAAATATTATATCTTGAATGCATGGAAAACAAATTTATATAATATTAATTAAAATTTAAATAATTTGAATAACTCGTTTTAAAATTAAATGTTAAATCTAAATATTTATATTTTACAAATAATAGTTAAATATTAATATTAATATACATTGGTCCTCATTCGCAAATGCGGTTTTGACCAGTCACATGATCAAAATAGTATCGTTTTAAAACCACATACACCAATCTCACTTGATTTTGCAATTAATGATCAAATTAGTGCTTTGACAAAAGGGCAGGGATCAAAATATCTCTTTTCCATAAAAAGACCCAAGGTAGACATTCATATTTGTAAAGAATTCCTTGCACTACCCTTCCCTTCATGCATGGCGCCCTAAAATTTGACCAAAACTTTGCAAATCAGAAAAAAAAAAAATGCACTCTCCTCTCCTTCATTGCTGGCGGGCGCCACTACTAGGGTAACCACCATATTCCACGCCACTGGGATCGTGCCACCTTGCCACACCACCCCGCCATGGCTACTCCACCTTGCCACCTCTCTCCTCTAGGTGCTAGTGTGCTACTACTTGCATGCCTTACATCTAGACCACTAAAACCCCAAATATGACCACTTCACAAACCACCAAAACACCAAATATAACCACCTCGCAACCGAGGAGATGTGTAGTAACAAAAAATGGATGGAATGATGGTCACAATCGAGAGCTCAGTGGCCTCAATCAGGGATGCCATAGGGAGTAGCAATTAGGACCAAAGGGAGAGGAAGAGCTAGAATAATTAGAGCGAGGAAGAAAAGTAGCGCCGACGACTGATGAGAATTGCTTGATAGTCACAATGGAGTAGCTCAATGGGCGTGTCCATGGGAGATGTGCAAAATCATCAGAAGGGCCAGATAGGAGAGGAAGAAGAATGAAGAAAGGAGGAGAGGGAGAAGAAGGGATAGAGGGGTGTGCAACCGGGGGGGGGGGGGTGTCACCGACATTGTAGAGGAGGGTGGTACAGTGTCGGAACCATGAAGAATTAGCGAGGAGGAAGGATTTGAGAGAGACAAGCAAGAGAGTGGAGAGAAGAAAGATGTTTATGCCAAAATATAGTGTGAATTTCAGGACACAGTGGAGAGTGACATATTACAATGAGAGTAAAATATTACCCAAAATAGCATGTTCTTAGGACCCATTGCAAAACGTTTGGCACTTCTGCGGTGCTTGACACGTATTGGCTGTTGCCCTCATGGAGCTCACCACTAAGGATTCAAGTGGTTATACGGACAACCCATCAACCCATAAAATTTAGGGAAAAAAATTCGTTTATACCACTAGAAAGTTGTGCAATACCATATTTGCCATCGTATAAATGGACTTCTAATTCTTAAATTTGCCAATTGTCGTCATTTCAAACCTTTGACCACTGGTTTGACCGTTGAATGATCCTTTTGCCATTGGTTCAACTAGTAAGAAATAAATTTAGAAATTACAGAGAGTTAAGGAAAATATGAGGAAAAATCTAAAATTTCTTTAAAATTATAAGAATCTAAGTATAGAATAAATTCAAAAAGTTTTGTAATTTATTTATTTTAGTAAATGAAATATCTTAATATTTTAAAAATAAATAAACTATCAAAACCTCGAATTCGTTTAATACTTAGATTCTTCTTGGTTTTTTTTGAATTTTTAAATCTTTTCTTGTACTTTTCCGAGCTCTTTACAATTTTCTTAATCTATTTTTTAATAGTCGAACAAAGGGTAAAGGAGTCTTTTAATGGTGAAACCGGCAGTCAAAGAACTTAAACTCACGGTAGTGGGAAAAAACAAAATGATACATTGAAAAGAAATGGTAAATTTAAGAAGTTCAATTATACAATGGCACAACTTTCTAGTGAGATGAACAAAAAAATTTCCTAAAATTTAACCATAAAAAAACATGAAGTGGGGTGCCGCTAATAGCATACTCTAATTAAATGGCCTAGTCCTTGTTATTGTGTAACATGGCAAGCGTTCGTATATATCCCACTTCCATTTTCCGCAAACTAACAGCTTGCCCTTGATTCCTGTGAACCGTGTTGGCCTGGCAGATGGAATCCAGCTCTAGAAAAATTTCCGTTTTGATGGCATGCATACCTGGAGCCATGCACGGCGTTGCCTTTCAAATTTCAATTTGGTGGTTCTCTTCCAAATACACTCGCCTAATCATTTCTCAACAATTCATTTGGTGGTTTCCTGTCACTGTACATCACAAATACTTTCGTCTTCAACTCCGGCCAAAACTGTTGTCAGTGTCGACAAAACTGGTAGTGTACTACTCGCTCACTTGGGAGGTTGTATCCAACGGCGAGGATCACCATAGGAAACAACAGAAGATTCGACGATCAAAAGTGTTGATCACCGTAGGAAACGACAGAAGATTCGACGATCTAAAGTGTTGAGAGAAAACCGTTGGAACAAAATAGTCTCGACAGCCGACCGTCGAAATATGACCATTGAGACAACTCAATCGAGAGACAAATGCAGTATCGACAGTTTGGTTGTCTAGACAGCTTTTTTTTACATCCAAAATAGCAGCGGTTGGGAGAAAGTTGTCGTTGTTTGGGGCTGGACGACCGTTAGACCATGACTGTTGAGACAACTTAGTCAAGAGACAAACGCAGCCTCGATAGTTTGGCCGTCGAGACAGCTTTTTTTACGGCCAAAATAATAACGGTTGGGAGAAGGTGGTTGTTGTTTAGGGCTGGACGCCGTTCATTAGACGTCCACTTGGTGGCCGTCGAGAAAAATAACCATGTTTCTTAACGGCGTGCTAGAGCCAGTTGAGAGAAAACCAATGTATATATGCTCCGCCAACTTAAGGATTTTTTTTTAGCTTAAATTAAATTAAATGAAAATTTGTTATTTTTATATAAGCCAAACAATGTATTACTTTGTGGTCATTTTTGTGGCATTTTAATAGTTTTTAAAATTACTAAAATATTTTTTTAGAACTCACCAAGTCATCTTCGTAGGGATCATACCTTTTTAAATTAAAACTTTCAACGACTTTAAAACGGAAAAAAGACCTAAAACTCTGATGGAAGAGGCCGAAGCACCAGGAGCTCAGCTTATTCACACCTGTCACTAGCGACCACAATAACATGCCTTTGATGTTAGTTTACAATTCCTAGCGCGGGTTTCTAGACACAAACGGTGGTGTGGGTTTATGTATGCCTATGGTGGTACACCCTTCTCCAAAAGCAAAAGAAAAGCTCCAGCAAGTATATAAGACAGTTCTGGATCAAAGATCCAGAATTAAAAAATCAGAACAATCATTAATGTACCAGAAGCATTGTTCTCTTTTCTTTTCTTTTCATCATCATCACATGATACACCCACCAAAATCACCATCCCCCTACACCCCCATATACCTCCCCGATGAACACTATCAAAACTATAACATACACATGCTAATTCCTGTCCTACACTATGGTTGAATTTTGAATAGCGGCTACCTGTTGTGCTACCAAAATCTCTCGTTTTACGAGAGCTCCCAGAAAATGTAAATGGCATGGCTGAATAGTTAGTTGATTTCTTCTCAACGAGGACAGCATAGATAGGACACAAGAATGGTACAGTCAATGTTTCAGCGGTTGGGTGTGCTCTTGAGGTTCAGGAGGGAATAAATCAAGAAGGAACCTGTGAATCATCTCAAAGCTAGTGAATGTTATTACTGCAGCAGGAGTTGTCCGCAACAGGTTGGTGGCGCACCCACGGTAGAAGCCAGCCACACCCTCTCTATGATAAACCTTTCTGATGCAGTCTATTACACCTTTGTATCTTGTCTCAGAGTGCGCTCCCTGCTCTTGTAGTCTTGATCGAACAACCTGTCATGATTAGCAGCAAACATCAGATATACAACCAAGCAAGAAATAATTAGACTGAATATTATCTGTACGAATTCAGTATATTCAAACCAAGACAGTAGTAGATCATGGTCGCACTGAGTTGACATTGTACCTCATGAGGATATGTCAAGGTTGACGCAGCTACTTTTGCCAGAGATGAAGCCACAGCAACATCACCAAAGCTTAATGCATCAACACTAGTATTATCTGTTGCACCATGATACTGTAACAGGTAAGTATATGCATTTTTATGCGAAACACAAGATGATTGACATTTATACCTCTTTCAGCCAGATAAGCTTTCATCTTCTCATATGCAGGAAACTGAATGGCAACGTGACTGATACCAGCCAAGGCTGGTACTAGTCCACTATTTGAAGGAAAAAAATCAGCAGGTATATCAAAACATAGAATTATCAAACATTGTCAAATGTTTTGCATGTTGCAACAATAGACTTCCATTGACAGTCACCTGTATAGTCCACGGATGCCTTCCTCATGTGCTATCCTCCTCAATGCAGCAAGTGTACCTTTGTATGGGATCACCCCAGCTCTTATTCCTTGGGTCTGCAAAAAGAAACATATTGCTGCACTTTATAGCAATTCATATATCTTCGAAATATTATGTCTAGGTATGGAATATAGGTATGGGCCACTCAATACAAAATAGGCAAAAGAAAATACCCAAAATAAACACCAATTCACCATTAGCTAATAATGGTTCCATTCCAAAATGAATGCATTCAATCTCAGTACAGACCCAAGTAAACTTTGTGGACGAACGATACAATCACCAAGGCATTCTGAAATGATTGCTTAATTATTGGTCAATCAAGGTATTCTGACAGACATTTTATACTTGTAAGTTGCAACTATAGTTAGCAACTGCTCAAGACAACTATGTAGCATAATATACCTGGAATCTTGTCTTGACAACCCAAAGTGGATTCGTTGCAATAGTAGTTGCAGCTCCAGCACAAGATGCGGCAATAACATTTGCCCCTAACGAGAGTTGATGGCTTCCATCTACAATACCAAGCATTGTACAACTTAAGAACTAATAACTGGTAGTTTAAATTCTAATAACTCAAAGGCAGGGTAAAGAACAAACCGTTTGAAGAAAGCAAGCTTTTAAGCTGCTCGTACACAGTAAAGTATACCTGCACAGTCATAAGACAATGTTAGCTCCAAAACATAATACATGAAATAAATTGATTTGGCGTAAGTAAACCAAAACATGCACATAAAATACATATGGTAATTCCTGTTGGCATCCTTTTATGTTATTTTGGGATATTTTTGGAACCATGTAGGACAAGTGGAAGCTACAAATATATGGGCAGGCAAATACTCACCGCCCAATTAGGCAAAAGTGCTAGAACAGTTGGTGAGAGACCACGATACATTCCCCGAAAACCTTCGCGCTGAGCAATCTGTTGTAAGCTCCCGACAATAACACTACCTAGTAATGATAAAACAGAAAACAATTAGCTTTTTAACCCATTTCCAAATGCAAGCAAGTAGCACATAATGGTACAGTAGAAAAGCACATTTAGTTCAGCAAAGAATCTGTGCAGATAATGTGCTAGGCACAAAAACAGGACGACAACCATGAAGCCATGCCATTTTCTGCGTGCATGGGATGAGCTTCTGGATTTTTACACAAGCATTTCAGGCACAGCTATGCTCATAGTCACAACATCTGTGCCAGCATATTTACAGTTAGAACATTTTTGCATCCACAGCATGCATATGCCAGCACAAGTTCCAGGCAAAGAAAGCTTACACAGAAATACCAGGTGTGGACATTACATGCGCCGCACCAGAACCTGACAAAGTCGGCACAGGCTTGGTCAAGGCCGGTGGTTTTGCATTTTGGAGTCGTTACCAAGATTATTATTTCTTTATTTTAGTGTTGGTTGTGAAGCTGTTACCATATCTAGTGGTTCCTATTTTTTAAGGATTATTTGTTTAGCGTTGAGACTATTTAAGCCAGGTCAAAGAAGGAATAGAGGCAAGCAACAGAAGTTCTGTTGCCCCCCCCCCCCCCCAATCTCCTCTCTCTCTCTCACACACACAAACACACGGTGGCATCCCTGCTGCCGTGCGACCACTTCTCCAACGGCACCCGTTCGTCACCGGCCAAAGCCATCCATCCGGTGTCCTATGCATCACTACGATTTCCGTAGCCGTGCACGTAACATGGACATATTAGGTTAATACAACATCTCTACTGTTAGTGCTTAACCGGTTCAACAGATGAGAGGAAGACAATAGTCAACTTCATACGATAGACCAGTGAAAAAAATTCAGAGCTGACCTCTCACAAAGGATCAACTCAAAGGAGTAGGAAAAGCCTTCAAGCACACCTGGACCCACCTAACAGGGATGAACAGAGGAAAGACGAGAAAGGAATAGATGGTTTTTTAATACACCGTGGTCCATGGGACCCATTTAGGCCTTGTTTCAACTGAAAGTTGCTGAAAATTTTAATCTGAATAGTTGTGACCCCTCAAAAGACGCCTTGGAGAGTCCAAAAAATTATAAAAAAATATTTTAGAAACTCCTAAAGAACTATTTAAAACCCCCACAAAAATAATTACAAAGTACTGCATCATTTTGTTTGTACAAAAAAAACAATTTTTCATTTAATTTAATTTAAAAGAACAAGGCCTTAATACACCGCTACTATGCCAGTTCATATCGACGTAGAGGTGGCAACCTACTGAACCTTCACCGGTTCAAACCACTAAAGATGACCTTAGCAATGCTGTATTTAACCATGAAAATCATGCGAGAATTAACTTCCATATAAAATAACCAGTATTCAGCATCTGAAAAAACCTATAAGCAGATAACGGCCACACCAACTAGAGGTAGTTATGAGTAAAAGCATTCTTCAAATATCCATGCGCTATCCATGCTTTTCAAGTACATAAACAATTTCACAAGCATTCTTCAACTATTCATGTGATATCTATGCTTTTCAAGTATATAAACAAATTTCACACAGCTACAGATAGTAAGTTTATGCATTTTTTTTTCTACAAGATATACATGATCTTGTAGTTACCCGACAACCTCAAATCAGCACACGTGACTCCCACATGATTGGAAAGTCAGATAAATTCGACCCAAGCAGCTCGTGATCAAGACACGGTCATAAAGACATGGATAGCCTTTCAGTTGCAGCTGAACCGCACCTAGCGCAGCAGCCCCAGGCCCATCAGCGACAACTGATTGAACCGTTATAAGATCTAAAAGTACATCTTCAGTAACCAACATGACATGGCTTCTCTCTCAAGTTCGTGAATGTTGAATTGTCTGAGAGGCATCGCACAATAAAACAAATCACAAAATTCGCACTGATTTACTACACAACATCGTCCCATGCAGACGCTCTCATGCACGTAACCCTTACAGGTGCATG
Source organism: Raddia guianensis (assembly GCA_036346415.1). Taxonomy (NCBI): domain Eukaryota; kingdom Viridiplantae; phylum Streptophyta; class Magnoliopsida; order Poales; family Poaceae; genus Raddia; species Raddia guianensis. Next base: position 18,445,672 of record CM070538.1, read on the forward strand.
CACTCCTGTACGGCCGTGCCGATCCCCAAGCATCCTCAAAATTCACACTGATTTACTACAGCACTTCCTCCATGCAGACGCTTGCGATCCTCACAGGTGTAAGCACTCTTATACGGCTGTACCAATTCCAAGCATGAAGCATCCTCAGCATATCATATCAAGCCCAGCATAAAACTTGCAGTCCATAACAGATTCATGTAATGTTCTAACACTACAGCAAATAATTGAACGAAAATTCGCAAGAATTCCTCCGCATACATGCCCACCTCTGATTGTGCCGGTAGCTAGCTTGGGCCAGCCGTGCACCTGGAACCTTGTCTTGATCACATCGAGCGGGCAGACGAAGGTAGCCGCTATCACACCTGCACACGAGCCCCCAAATCCAACGCTTACTTGGTGGCGTACACCCCAAACGGAATCAACAGACGGCCGAAATGGATGGAGCTCAGGAGTTCTGAAGGCCACGATACCAGCGGAGGCGCCGGCGACGGCATGGCAGAGGAGCCCGCGGGCGGAGGTGGCGGCGGAGTGGTGCTGCCAGGAGGACTCGGACGGCGGCGCCGGAGCCGGCGAGGTCGCGACGTCCCCCGGCATCTCCCGCAACCCCCGATCTGCACCGGCGGCACGGCCGCTCTACGCACTAGGTCTCCCTCCCCGCGCGAGAGAGGAAGCACGGCGCTAGCAAGCCGGCGGCGTCCGATCGCATCGCCCGCCGGCGACGGAACGGAGGCGGAGGCGGAGGCGGAGCGGCGCAGGTAGCGCCAAGGGCTAGGGTTCGGGATCTGAGGCGGGAGGAGGGGTGGGCATTGGAGCGGGGCCTCCGCAAGCTGCCGCAGCTCTCCCTCGCCAGTCGCCGCAGCCGCTTCGTTTCCTTCGTCACCGCATCGTCGCGTCGCGTCGCGTACCTGCTCTTCTACGCGCTACCTCGGCTCGGGGCGGGGAGGCGAGGGCAGGGGAGTGCCCACTGCCCAGGCGGGTCAGGCTGTCGTGTGGGCCGCGCGGGGGCGGCCTGTCCTCACTGACGGTTGGGCCCGTTAGGTACGTTTAGACCCACGTCTCAGTGAGTAGGGTGGGATAGACTGGTCTCTACAGTGTCATTGCTTTCGCCTGTCGCCACGCCGGCGCGCACGTGCGGCAACTGTGGCTGGCCGACCTGCGGGCCCACGCGTCAGTCGGCCATGGTAGTTCCTTGTGCGTGTACTTATTATATATCCTCGCATGGCGAGATAAGGCTCGCACCAAAAGCAAGGACATCACATCACTGTCAAGTGGGCCAGGTGCGACCGGAGGGCCCAGTGCCTAGGAGCAGCACTGCCGCAGGCGCAGACCGTGGCTACGTGTCTGCGCCCGGAGTCCTCGCGGGTGGGCCCACGGCGATGTCTGGTCGCCGCTTACCGATGACGTGGTGAAACGCCGGCCGTCCGTAGCGAGGAAGGGGAACCCACCGGATGGCCCGGATGAGCGGGCACGTCCTCGTCTCTTTCTTTTTCTTTTTTTCTTTTTTTCCGTCTTTCTCTTCTTTTCTTCCCCGCTGAGAAGATAGGAAGGAAAGAATCGGTTGCATTTGTCTTTGCGTTTATCTTTCTCAAGACGCACCATTCTGTACTTGCTTTGCTTTTTATTCGAATTGTTGGGACGAGTTGACATTTTGGACATAACAGAACAAGTCCACTACTCCGACGGGAGAATTTATTTTGTCCTATTTTCTTTTATAAAAACTTTTGAGTGGTATATACCTTGCCTCCTGCTACAAGAACATGAGGGTCTCGTTTGTTTCAGATTAAATTAAATTAAATGAAAATTTGTTATTTTTCTATAGGCCAAATGGTATAATATTTTGTGGTCATTTTTTTTTTGTTGAATTTCAAATAATTTTTCTTAGAGTTCGTAAAATATTTTTTTCATATTTTTTTGAATTTTTTTAAATGTCTTTCGAGTGGGTTACAAATTTGCTACAGTAAAACTCAACTTAACTTTAATCTGAAACAAACAAGACCAAGGTATCACTAGAGAACCGTTCTTAGAAAAAAAAAAAGAATAGACTACGGATTGGATGTCCGACCAAAAAAATTAAAACTTATGTTGTTGTATGTAGTTTCAAAATGTTACAGTGCTTTGATTGAAATGTTACATTTTTAACCAAAATATTGAGCCAAATCAAACAATGCTAGAAAATATTGCAACAAGAAAATCCAATTGTTTCAATAGATATATAGAACCGAATATTGCAACAAACAATTCCCAAATATGTACATAGCCACCCCTTTGTCTATTGAAAAAAATGTTTTATAGAAAAACAACAGTTGCAGCTCCATTAGATTATAGATAAAAAAATTACAACCAACTGAATAAAACTTACAACGTAGCTTCACAGAATGAAACAACCCCTCCTATTAGAAGCCGAATTAAAAAACCAAAAGAAGCGATATTGGCCTAGGTTTTGTTATGCGCCTGCGTGCAAATAGCCACACACAAGTATAAATGTTACATACCATGAAGCGAATCCAATTATTGCAAGAAAGTTTGCAACATGCAACCGCGAATTGATTCTTTTAGCCAAAGAGAAAAGGCGAAAGCAATGAAAGAGTGATGCAGTCCTGTGTCCTATCCTTCGGGCAAGGTATAGAACGGCACGTATTTTTGGCCAATAAAAAAAAATGAAGCCTGCCAGGTAATGTTGTAAGAAATTAATTACATATTCTTTCGCATCATGATACAATGGTTCTTTAGGATATTTGATGGCACCAGCTAGTGCTTCTCTACCAATCCTAAGATGCGCGCCTCCAAAAGAGAGATATATACAAAAGAAAATAATGTATTTTTGCAGTGCCACGTGATAGTAGAAAATGACAGTACGTGCAGCCTGGAAATGATTTAACAATTACCTGCCTTTGTCCCCCACAATAAGAAATTGGCTGTCCATGTCTCGCACACTAGCAAAATTGCCTTTATAAGCTGAGATCACTATCCCTATAATAAAAGCTTGATGTCTCCAGATTTATCCAAAATTTGGAGGAATAAAATGGAAAAGGGAAAGCTGAGCAACCAGCTTTGCGGTGCTTAGTGCCGCGCCGGCAACGTCCATGTCAGAATGCTACCGTATCCGTTCCCTTTTTATTTGCCACGTTAGATATTGGCACTCTCTCAGAACAACTTTCGGCTATCACTTCTTCCATTTATATGTTCAAAAATAAATAAAATATGACAATAATTTTTCACACGTGGTTGAAATCTATTTACCATTTATGTTGGATCGTCGTAGACAAAATCATATTCACGTCGGACCAGTCTACCGCTAGTTTATTTTCACGCTGGATTGATCCAATGTCAATGCAATTTTGTGCGCTTTATTATCTAATTTTTCTTGGTTCAGGGCTCATGCAAAAACCTCGGAACAATGGGTCCCTCAGCACACCTTAATGGCTAGTTTCTCTTTTCGATTGCTAGTAGGTGTGTCTTAGGGCTATATAAAGCCTAGTCCAGTAGTTCACGGGTGCTTCTTTGCCCAACCATTCATTTGTGTCATTCTTTATTAAGGAATCAACTTGAACCTAAGCTTTCATCTCATTGTCTACTTGTTCTTCGTTTTGATAGTGTTCATAGCTCCAAACTTAGTCTAGGTTGTAAGATAGCAAGAAATCCAAGGTGGCGAGTGTCGACGGTTGAGATATCGATCTCAAGTCAACTAAGGTTCTTGAAAAGGAAGATAGAAGACTAGCCGAGCAAGACAAACAGTAATCAACGAGCAACAGGAAGACACAGGGTTTTTATCCTGGTTCAGGCCTCTCAGGAGAGATAATAGCCCTACGTCCAGCCTTTCTTTATATCAAAGAGGATTACAAGGTGGAAACTCGACGAGACGAACAGGTCTCGGCGAGAATATGGGTGTACAGGAAAGCTATACGCGATGATGCGCTACGTCTCGATGCAATGATCAGGTGTCCTCTACACGCCGTAGGGGCCCTGTTTATATAGTGTTGAACAACCGACCTACCAAGGGATAATCGGACCGGGCTAACTATGAGATCGTAACGAACTCAGTACATACCAAATACATCCCATGGTAGATAAGGTATACTACAATTCTTGGGGATCACGACTTCTACTCCAATCCGGGAAACCAACGTCCGGGTCTTCACGTAGCTGTGCAGAACTCTGTTCGAGTTGGACTCAAACACGAATCCTAGGCCGTTACGCACCGTGCCAGCCAGAAAGCTATTCGGCAGGATGCACATGGGTCTGATAGAACTTTCTAGGGAGCTAGGCCCTAGTAGGTTGTTCGATTGGGCCGTCAGGGAGTGGGCTATGGCAATGGGCTGTGATTTTATCCCCGATAGCGAGGTCGTGTGAAGTTATTATTTTTGGAGTTGGTATTTCTCGACAAAGTTAAAGTGTGTGTGCTTGAGGATCTTACCAAGATATATGTCGAAGCCCCGAGGAGTTGTTGTACAATGTCTTGAAGTTCATCCTGGCATGCATGGTAAAAAAACTTCATCGAGTGGATCGGAGATGAGGCGCTAGGATCGAGAGAGAGCCGATTCTTGTAATGAGTAAGGACTTGCCTCAACAAGAAGTAAAAATTTGGCTTCGAACCTTGAAAAAATCCTTCTTATCCTTTTTTTACTATCCTACACTTTAATTTCCACATGTACTCTATTCGTTCAATTCATTATATCTATTCTCTTTTGTATTTGGCTGTTGTTAGTTGCTATCTCTTATAGTTACTAATTTTAGTTGTTCATTTAATTGACTAAATTCTACTGCAACAAAAAAAATTTAAGTAGCTTATTCATGTATCAATGAATAGTGTTTTATAGGAGAGTATAAAGGGCTTGTTGGGATGCTCATTGAGCTTTTTTGGTGCAACGACAGGCAGACTGATCAGTACCCACAGTACCACAGTATGGTCGTACAATGGCTAGTTGACAATGTGGGGGCCTCTACACGAAGGATTAACAACTAATTTTAGCTTTTCAACTTGGGTATTTTCCATTTTTGAATCTAGTTTGTTTGAGAGCTTTAGAGTTATTCGTTTATCCTCTTGAGAGTTCCCGAGGGTTGAGTACGAGTGTGTGCTTCATGGCGAGCTAATTCCGTGGCGATCAACTCCTCTTGGGAGCTTGTTTGGGTGGTAAGGGTATTTCTCCTAGGGAAGATAGTCCCCTACGCGGATTTTTTTCACTTGAAATCCCTAGGAAAACTTCTCCCCTTCCCTTCCCTCACCGCTCAACCTTCCCAATTGACTCATAATTCTGTCTCCCCAATCACCCGCATTATGGATAACCATCACTAGCAGCGACACGTAGATCTTAGCCTGACTAATCACTCTGCAATAATATCATTGCAAGAACCGAACAATTCCTGATTCCCACAGGCCACGAGGACGAAACGGGCGTAAAGGTTTCAGAGATTGATGGCCGAGCTCAAGCTTAGAGGGGTCACCGAGAAGGAGCGCGAGCATGTGCCTGCTCACTTGTGGGGCACGAGGCGGGCGGTGAGGCGGCTGTGGCCAAGCAGCGCGTTGGCGTCCTCTGTGACGACAGCGGACGGCATGTTGTCGTGCTTGGTGAGCAGCAAGTCGTCGTGGCCACTGACGCGGACGGCCGAGGCGACGCCCCTCCTCCTCTCGCTACACATCGTCATCTTTCACTCCTGTCCCGAGGCGACGACACATCTAGATCCGCAGCGGCTTCGCACAGGCGATCGTGACAGCTCTGGCGGGCGGCTTCGGGGCGGCAAGGTCGGAGGCAGGGGCAGACTGTGGAGAGGATGAGGCGGCACCATCCTCCTCCACCGATGTTGCGGCCGACGAGCAGCAGCGAGACAGGGTAAAATTCACAAGGTGAGAGGATATTATTTTGCACCTAGGGATTTGACAGGGATTAGGTGTGATTTCCCCTTCCCCCACCTCCCCCAAACACTACCAAGGGAATTCTCCCTAGGATTGGTCAACGGGGATTTTTGCCCTAGGAATTGAGAAGGATCCTGGCCGGGAATTGAGCTCCCAAACAAGATCTAAGAGCATCCCCAACAGGGCCTTCAAATTTCCCTCTATCGCTCTGAAGAATCGCTACAAGAATCCCACACTGCAAATTCCCTCTCACATGCATCAAATTCCCTCCTGCTGCATTTGAAAATTTTTGAAATAGAGGCCTTTTTAGGGGGTGTGATGGGGATGCTCTAAGGCTTATCTTTGGGGCATGATGTCCCTTGGATAGCTTCGAAGGTGATTGCTCTTCAATGGAGCTTGTGAAATCCATGAAGCAAGATTACTCGGCCTAAGCTTGTTTGTTGAGTAAAGGCTGACATAATACTCCGTTTCGAGAAAAATGTTCCAACAAATAAAAGCATCAACTTTCCACGTACATAAATAAAAAAAAATAGCACTTGTATGCCTCACGTTTCAACATCTGTACATAATTTGCTATCTTTGCTCTATTGTTCTTGTTCATGTGTGCTATAGCGGTTCTCCTCAGCTTACTTATTAAAAGTTGAATCGTCTTCGTTTGACTTTTGACTTGATTTACAAAGCTTTCATGCATTCCTTTGTGATAGAAAAAATCGAATTCAAAAACCCAAAATGTTTGTATTTTAAACAAGGATAAGCAAATAGAAAGATAATATAGATAGCGCTGTAGAAACAGGGAGAGCCCTATCTATGGACTTATTTGTTGTGCTAGAGTATAAAGTTTCTTATTTCTTAATTCAGAAAAAGCCAACAAAGCGTCTTTACTATATAGCAACCAAGTACCGTGGTGCCCTAAGAAATGAAAAGGTGACAAAGTAGCGTCGAAAGTTCGTGAAATTTTAAGCACGATCTTCTAACTTGCCAATTGCCACCTTTAATGTACCCTTTCCAACTCAGATGGCCACTGTTATCTTCTAGTTCATCAATTCAACCAAAAAGACGCAGGATTAGAACTCGAGCTCATAATTATCCTGAACACGACATGAAAAGAATCTCTGAAGCATGCGATATCTACAAGGATAATTAAACGCAGCAACGGCCGCTGAGATTAGCTAGATTTGATCGTGAGTACTAAGAAAGGCAATCTACAGATACGTTCTGTTAAGAAGCTGTCACTTAACAGATAGTTTCTTATAGCTGTCAGTGGTGCTAACTACCCATAGTCAATTTGCGCAACCCTAATGCTAGAAACGCAAGGGGCCGCGGGACCTATTCGCTCGGGAAACCTGTAACAGGGAGTTAAAACTGTATCAGAACATAAAACAGTAGATTTTTTTGGTCAAATGTTTAGACTCAGATCAAGAACTTACAATGTGGGACTTCCATTCCACTTTGCTTTCTTCAGTCACACCAAACCGAGGTTGCCCCCTGACGTGATGGAATATATGAACAAGGACCGCAGCATCAAGAGCAGCATAGTCTTTCTGAAATTGGGTGAATATTTTGTTTTAGCACTGGCACTTGACAGTATGTCATCGTACCAAAACACTTGCAGTTTTGAATTACAAGACAAAATATGTATGACCTAGTCTAAAGTAATGTTACTCCCTGAGATAAGCTTAATCCAAACAAACAGAGAGCTTTGCAGAAGCAGCCAAGGAAATCCAAGGGTGGTAGTGCTAAAAATGTAGTAAATGACGAGATCACGCTTTCAGGAAAAAAAAAAGAGGCTTATGTGGCTTATCACAAAGACTGTCTTATTACCTTCAAGTTCTACTAACTTACATTTAAATGTGCAAATCTTACTTTTTTTATCTCAATGTAAAAAAAGGAAGTATGAAAGTTTTTTAAAAAATGCATTAAGGCCTAGTTCTTTTCAGCTTAACAGCTTAACGGCTTAACAGCTTAACAACTTATCTACGTTTTGAAAACACATGTGCTTTGAGTTTTTTGAGTCTGTTTTTTCGCTGTTTCGAAGATGGGTCCTAAAGTTTTAAAAAGCAAGTCAAACAAAATGTAACCGAATCTCGAGACTACCTCGAGAAGCTCTCGAAGTTCCGTCATTTCAGCTATTCAGCCGTTCAGATCAGCTCAAAAGAACAGGGCCTAAGACCTCTCAATGGGGCTTCCATTTAAAGCTTATCGCACTTCTTCCAATCTTCCAGCACCGGGCAGGTGTCAGACTCTTTACATCATGTTACCACTTAGCAGTCCTGTGTTTTTACTTATCAATAAACAATCGCTACCCCTGGTATGTGCCGCAATCCTAAAAGATAGGAGAGCACCCCTTCTGAAGTTACGGGGTAATTTCGCCAAGTTTCTCCGACGCACCCTAGTACATGCTCTACTTGTCCACCTATGCCGGTTTGGGATGCGGTCAGCTCACCAGGAGGATTGCCCGCCCGGTAGGACAGTATTGTGAAAATGCTTTTAAACAATTAACTATTATAATTTATAAAACCTTTGTCCAAATGAAAAATAAATCAATTATACCAATAAAAGGGGGCTAACTCATAAAGATTAAGGATTCACAGGACAGCTTTTTAAGGAAGATGGAAGACACAAAAATAGATTGATAGACATGCCTGATTCTGGCTGAGAGGCCGCTGCTCCCAGTTACTATTCCGCCGTGTCTTGTTCAAACCAGCTCCTAATATTTTCTAAAAGCATTTTGGGATATATAAGGTTGGAGGCACAGAAAGGTTGGTCAGCTCTATTCTAAGTTTAACAAAAATGCCAACATTATGTGTATGTCAGTTAAGTGGGACCTATTTGTGCTAATCATAAATACCTTCGATAACCCAGAGAGACCACCAGTAGCCCCTTTGAACAGTTTCTGGATATCAAGCAGCATTTCATACCACTGGAAACATTCCAATTCTCCATAGGATTGTGACAGTTGATGCAGATCACATTGCAGGTTATAGCCTTTGATTTGCAACATGCAACAGGTTAGCTCTTTTCTAACAAGACACACAACAAGGAAATGCTCTTAAGGAAGACAAGAGCATCATATGGAAGATGAGAGCATTGATCAAATAGTACCCAGCTTAAGTATGTTAGAAGAACACATAATTCGCCTGAAGCAGCCGTCTAATACTTTTGGATCATCTTGATACAGCTTAATCAGATCAAAGATAAAAGCTTTCTTATCTGATGCAATTTGGATGATAGAGACCTGACCATAGAGTTGAAATAAATCAGTCGACTAGCAAATATGCAGATAGATAAGAGTTCAACTTAAGGAATCATTTACCTTATTAGGTTTGCTACCTTTCTCAAAATTAGGTTTCCACTCACAATCAACACCGATGATTTTACAAGCTTCAATATAACTTGTTGCATCAAGCAGTCCGTTGATCTCATCAACCCAGACAATCTCTTCCAAAACCAATTTTTTGAGATCTAGGTAATCAGACCCACAAAAGGTCTCCTCCGGAACTGGCTCATACATAATTAATATACATCAATAATAGAAATGGAACTAATGACATTAATCCAGCATATCAAGCATATATTCTCTAAAACTGCTGTTCACATCAGGTAAATAAATTGAGTGAGGATGCACAGCCACAACAGGGTGCCATCAATGATTCAAACTGCAATAAACAAGTTACACTGAGAACATTTGATTAACTGAATGGCTACAGTCCCACCTCACTTATGTCATCCCCATCAGCCAGTATCCATTAATTAGTATTATCCTAAATACAGTAGGATTAATAGAATTCAAAGAGTATAACATCATCTTTGCCATAGGCTTGTGGCTTGCATGTCCTAAATACAGTAGGATGAATAAAATTCAAAGAGTACTTTGGATGTCTGCATCCACCCATCACTCCATCAGCCTACAATAGTCCTTTCCTCTGAGGCCTCATTTTATTGCACTGGTCTCATCCATTGCTCCTATGTACAGCTCTGTCAGGACGCAATGATGACATGGGTGGCAAAGGGTAAACGGTGTGGACAGCAGTGTCCTAGATGCAGTACGGTTCTAGTCTGCACAATGCCTGGGCGTATTTGGTATTTTGGTTAGGTCTGCATTAAGAACTTTAGTCATTTAAATACCTTTAGGATAAAGATAAAGTTGTAAGTGTAACTGACCTCTAAGAGATCATTAGCTCTCCCCCTTCCCCACTCCTTTCCATCTCGCATTTTTGTTCTCTCTAAGCCTCATCTGTTGCTGCTTGCTGTGCCAAAACCTAGGCCTGACTGCCGGTTATCTCGACAAGTCGTGACAATTGGCAAGCTCTTTAAACCAGATCATATTAATTCAATGGTGAATTCATATTCTACATTTCCGTGCTAAGTCATCTATGAATCAAATTCTCAAGATAATGTAACAGCAGTGTCAAATGTCAATTAGCACTTTGGCTCCTATGAGATGTTAACAGGTTGGATACATACAGTAAAGATCCCCATAATAGTTTTCTTTGCTAATAGATTTTACATTAGAAAACCAAGACTTCAGATTCCACATGAAACCTACCGGGTGTTATATAATACTAACCAATCGTATGTGCTTTGCTACGAAAAATTGCCATATTACTTTCCATCATGTTAAATTTTATTTGTTTGATTCACAGCCTTCGCTCTGTTTTCAGCCTTTCACACTTGATTCTGTCATGCCTCCACACTTGGCTCTGCTTCCGTGCTCAACTGCCGTGCTTCTACACTCTAATTTGATATATTTTCAAATGATCGAGAGTAGAAAAGTACAACACACTAAAATAAGGAAGCTAGATAAATAGGATGATTTCGTATATCTTGAATTGATAAAAAACTTCTTAAAACAAAATGTATCTATATAGGAAAGCAATTCAAAATAGATAGAAAGTGCCCTATGTTGATTTGACCATTGGATGAGAAATGGGGGTGGGGATGGATAACGTGCCACCACCACCACCACTAGAGACCTCCAATAGTAGAGATATTTTTTAGGAAATGTGTGTGGGGTTTTCCTTTAACAGCCAATGCAAGCATAAAGGGTGTTCCCTGAACAGAAGCTAGGTGTTTTTTATACAACTAAAAAGAGAAATAACTAGCAAATAAACAGAATACAGCACCATACATTACTGTTGGATAAATAGCATCATGAGTTAGCTTACCCAAAGAATTGACATAGCCTTCAAGGGAGTATCGTTGGCAAAGCTCATCAGCTTTCTCTATATAGCCTGCTTCCATAGCTAGATATACCTGTGCCAGAAGATATGATGCGATTATTTCTCTGATACTTTACATGAGGATTATCAGCAGAAGACATATAATGATTTTAATGTAGATAAAGATCAGCTTCCAAAAAACCATCGTAGCATGCCCCAAACATAACAAGAAAAAAGTTCATTCTCCTAGGCTCCTAGCCTCCTAGCTATTTTATAATGGACAAAGGAAATGGCATTTAGGAATCAATGTCCACAAATGCATTCACCATCTCATTAAAGTAAATACCTTTGTGATATAGGACATGTATAAATAATAAACTTGGCCAAAAGTTGATTGTGAAAACATGAAAGAATATTACCAGGTATTCCATGAGTTTCATGTTATTCTTGGCCCGGACTTCTGCTATATCCCAGCATCCTTTCTCAGCAAGTTTCTTCAGTGAACTGCAAAAGCAAAAGAGTTCAAAATTTTAAAAGAATGCTAAACAAGATAGTTTACAAGTACTTTGCATTGAGCAAATGGAATGCGAACCTCTCTTTATACAAATAATTAACATTTGGGAACTCTTCTGTAAGGTCATACTGTTTCACCAACTCATTCGCACTCTTTAGCATTTTCAGATCTAAATACTTTTGGACGGTTAAACATATCATCTCCTTTCCCATAAAAGCTGCCCACTTCTCTGCTTCCTTCAATTGATTACTTTCAATTAGTTTTACGAGAAAGGATGCATCACAACATCGGATGGAAAATCGTGTGATCAGGGCCACAGCAGTCACATAGGATTCTGATTTCATAAGGCATTGCACATACTGTCTGAGATGTTCAGTTGCTTTCACTAGATCATCATCACTCAACTCTGAGCCATACAAAGCATGGGCCATATCTCCCAACTCAATATCAAACATCTCAAGAAGCTTTACCAGTATACGTTCCTCATGGCATACAACAGAAGCAAGGATATCAAGAACAAGTCTGGCAGCAAGATGCTTTGCATCAAAGAAATCTTTCCGTACAGATTCCACAGATTTCAAATGCCTTAGAGAAGATATCAACATATGGCTGAACCCTTCAGCATAGGTCTGCCCCAACAAAGGGATAATGTACATGCATTGAACAACATATGTGAATGGGCCTGGCTGAGGAGCATTATTTAACGCCTTTTTCACCTGCTGCTGAAGGATCTTGAACTTTCGAGATGGTTTGTGGGTTCCTAAATCAAAGGTCACAAAAGATCAGTATGGACAAGCATAAAAATACTAAGATAGTACTAAAAAAAGCACATGAGCAAGGAAAAAGAATCAGATTGATATAAAAGCAAATAAAAGGCACATTGCAAGTCTTTGGAGCGGTAGAGAACAAATTTTCCTTGGCTCAGCATAAATTGCGAGAATATTTGAAGCCAAGGAATTAATAAGCGTGCTTGGCATTACACAAATCTGAAATTGTATTGTAATGATAAAGTTAACCTCACTTCAAATATTACAGATTCCACAGGAAGTCAGGAACTACTATGGAGTCTGGACTTATGCCGCATGATTTGATTTTATGGTAAAACAAAACTAGTTGCCGCCATGCTTTTGGTGGGGGGGGGGGGGGTTCGACAATATCAATACTGAACTACAGAACATAGGTACTAAATGCATGGAATATTTTGGATAAAGAAAATAGGTATACCATATATGTAGCAGTCCTTCAAAAGATACATAAAAGTGGAAGCGGAGACATGCGACAGATCAGAAAATGAGTGTAAGCATATGGAGTGCTGCTCATTATGTTGATTGCTTTCAGAGCCAACCTGAGCCTCCGCCTTGAAACAACCCATACTTCAAAAAGCCGTACCAAAGCTGTGGACCAAATCATCTTTTTCAAATTAGAATCATGGATTTGACATTTCCCAAGGAAAAAAATATAGGCTTTTCCCTGACCACTAAACAGTAGAGCAAGAATGCAAGATACTGATTATATGAATGAGATGGAATTTAACTTCTGTTTAAAAAGAAAAAGAACAACGTAATAGCTAAAACATATTTTCTGTAAACTAAAAATGCACACCAGAATACTGTTTTAGATCCCCCAAACTCTACCTAGTCAGATGTCAAAGTGTGTGAAACAGGACAAATATCATGTTAAGCAAGAACCTAGTGAAGCCATTCCCCCAACATGTAGAGCAAGAGCATGTTGTCACTTCGAAAAATTCCAGGCTCCCAGAGAATAGAGATGTTCTTCTTCGTGCAATCACTAGGTGGCAATCATTGAGCTTCTAAGATCACTAAGATGACATAACCTATCTTCTCTGTTTCAACATGTACTTTTCAATCATCTAACTCGAGGTAAAACCATCAAGTTTTCAAGTTGATTAGATACAGTGAGATATGCAATGTTCTGTACGCTGCACCCACCACATGCAAACAAGAAACAAGCAAGATGAAAGAAGGAAAAAACAATCCGCAAACACGTCAACCAAAATCATTACAGAGGGCGAGCTCAATGGCGGTCCTGGCGGACGCACCACCGGTGCGCCTGGGGGCGCGCGCACTGGCTCTGGCCTCCGTTCCCTTAGCACACCCCCTTCTTCATAGAGCAAATGCCATTCCCCAACATGGGGGGCTGGGGACGCGCACCAGCAGGGCCAGGGGCAGAGGAACGAAGGAGCCAGGGTCGGGGCGCTCACCAGGGGAAGCGAAAGAGGAAGGAGCCGGGGTCGAGGAGTGGCTAGCAGTTACGCCGCAGGCAAGGCTTCCTCCGTGGGCGCCATTGGAGAGCCGGTAACGAGGGTTCAAGGAGATCTGAAGAGGCGAGCGGGGAAGAGCAGGCCTCGTTCTTGTCGACGTATCGTCTCGGGGAATAGTTTTAGGATCTTTAAAAGGAGTTAAAAATCACGAAAAAATTGTTACGAATTATCATAACATATAGGCTATATAAAAATAGGCTCGGACTTGGGGTCGGACGTCCGACGTTGTGCGTCCCCGTCGGACGCCGTCCTGGCCCGAACGGCCCACCAACAGCCCACATCAAATCCTGCTGGAACAAACTCGGCCCCGCATAGAACAAAACTTCTCTCCGCTGTTTATTCGCGTCTGTTCTTACCCAAATAGAAGGCCGACGCAGCATGCTTGCGAATCCTGCCGCTGCCATGGCTGCCCGTTGATTTGTGCCTTCCGCCCCGCACCCACCCCTCCGGAATCGATCACTCCTCTATCCCCTGCCGTCGATTTGAACCATACATTGTGGCCTCTCCCTCATAGCGCACGTACGAAGAAACCTAGAAGAAAAGAGTATTCCTCGGCGGTTTCGAAGCTGGCCGATCCAAATCGGCGCGGCGGCAAGTAGCCTATCGGGACCATGGATCCTGGATAATACGGTATGTTGAAGCAACTCTATCTGATTGAAGTGTATATGAGATTGTTTCAAAACACATCTATTTTGTTTTGGCTGAAACAATACATTCTATTTTGTTTGCATGTTGTTCCCTATGTTGGCTTGTTGTTCCGTATGTTGACATGTTGTTTTAAAACACATCTATTTTGTTGGCATGTTGGTATGTTGAAGCAACTCTATCTGATTGGAGTGTATATGATATTGTTTTAAAACACATCTATTTTGTTTTGGCTGAAACAATACATTCTATTTTGTTTAAATTTTGTTTGTACATTCTATTTTTTTGACAAAATTGAAAAATGATGCAGGCAAATGTGAGTGGTATTATTGGAGAAGAGAACCAGGACACGCTCAATGATTTTGTTGAATTGGAACTCTCCAATGGAACTGAAACATTGAGTTTGGGTGATCAGAATGATGAAGAAAAAGAAGATATGAGCTCACAGCCAGTTGTTTCCTGTGTTGGCATGTTGTTTGATACCCTTGATGAGGTGTACAAAACATACAACGAATACACTAAAAGGATGGGGTTTGGGATTCACAAAACAAGCTCGAGGGATAGCAAGGTAACAAACGAGCGGATACGACAAGGTTTCGAGTGCGTCCACGCTCGAAACCGAAGAAAAGGGAAGGGTGGTCCTAAAAAAATGCAAGAATAGCCAACCAGAGGATCAATCAGTTCTAAAAATTGGTTTAAGAAAAAAGACAAAGTTGTCCGATGTGCATGCAAAGCGAGGATGGATGTGGGTCTAAGGGACGAAAAATAGAAGGTTGTGGTGTTTCATGAAGATCACACTCATGTAATGGTCAGGAAGGCAAGTGTGAATAGGATGTACAGGTCTCATAGAAGAATATCTCGCGCAGGCTATGAACTTTTGGTCACAATGCACAATAGGAATATTTCAACATCCCATATGATGAGTATATTTGGGGAAGTGAATGGTGGTGTTCGGACCCTAGACTTCACGAGAAAAGACATCTCAAACGCAAGGACAAAGCTTAGGCTGAACATCAAATTCACTGACTTGGCATCAACCTTGGAATATTTCACGCGACTACAAGCGGACAGCGCTGGATTCTACCATGCCACAAAAAGGGATGAGGATGGAATTGTGAAGGGACTGTTCTGCGTCGATGGCAGTACAAGGTTGTTGTATGAGAAATTCGGGGACTACATATTCTTTGACACAACCTTCTGCACTAATAGGTATTTTGGAACAATTTAATTGTTTATGTTGAAACAATGCGTTTGTGCTATTGAAACAAAAAATTAAACAACTTGCTAAAAAAACCGCTCTGTAATAACACATGAAAAGATGAATTGTTCTGCTGGAACAATTTTTTGTTCTGCTGAAACAATTTATTTCCTTAGCACAAATAGTTTATGTGTTGTATTAAACAATATTTGTTGGAACAAAATAAAAGAACATTTGTTTGTTCTGTTTGAACAATGCATTTCTCTGTTAGAACAATTAGTTGCGGGAATAAAATGCATGCTAAAACAATTGCTTGGTTGAAACAAATTTTCTGTTGAATACAATTTTGTGTTGAAATAATATCCTTGTGATATAATTGTTATGAAACAACAAATGAAAAAAGCGATGTTTATATGACAACAACTGTAGTTTCTTTACTTGATGTCTTTCGTTTTTATTGCATTACAGGTACAAAATGCCATTTGCACCCTTTGTTGGTGTAAACAACCACCTGCGGACAGTATTGTTTGGGTGTGCCTTGCTGGTTGATGAAACGACAGAATCATTCACATGGTTGTTCGAGACATTTAAGCTCGTAATGAATGAAAAAGCCCCCAACTGTATGATGACGGATCAAGATCGGGCAATGAAGGTTGCAATCGCAAAGGTGTTCTCTCAAACAATTCATAGGTGCTGTAAGTGGCATGTTATGAACAATGCTCAATAGAAGTTTAGCGTGGTGATGTCGCTGAACTCATAATTATCTGACAAGCTTTATGTTGTCATCAACGAATCTGAAACAATTATGGAGTTTGAAGCAAAGTGGCAAGATATGCTGGAGACATATAATCTGGGGAAAAACCAACACCTGTGTAATATGTGGAACACAAGGAGTTCATGGGCCCCAGTATACTTCAGGATGTACTTCTTCCCCTTCACAAGTACGACCGGAAGGTCCGAAGGGCTGAATGCTTTATTCAAGAATTTTGTTCACCCGTCGGAGTCAATATGGTCATTCGTAAAACAATACGATCACATCGTGGCAACAATGCTCTGCAAAGGGGATGTTGACGAGTTCAAGGGGAAGACGACGACAGTACAGCTTTGGTCGCAGTAAGTACTACGTCCCTCTGTAGATAATAAATTTGCCTTCTGAAACAATTAGGTATTGCCTGTTGAAACAACAATATTTGCCTTCTGAAACAATTAGGTATTGTGTTTTGAAACAACAATATTTGCCTTCTGAAACAATTAGGTATTGTTTGTTGAAACAACAATATTTGCCTTTCTGAAACAAAAAAAATATATATAAGCAACCATGTTGTCGACGGTTGGGATATCGACCCAAGTCAACCAAGGTTCTTCAAAGAGGAGATAGGAGACACGCCGAACAACCACGAACAACAACGAACAGGAGACATGAGTTTTTATCCTGGTTCAGACCTCTCGGGAGAGATAATAGCCCTACGTCCAGCCTTTCTTATATATCAGTGATGAATACAAGAGGTGGCTCGGCGAGACGAACAAGTCTCGGCGAGATTATGCGAGTACAAGTGCGCGATAAGGTATAAGATGATGTCTACGAGGTGCTAAGATGCAAAAGCTCTTGGCCAGGGTCCCTCTAAACGCCATAGGGGCCCTGTTTATATAGTGCTGAGCAAACCGACCTACCGAGGGAATATCGGGCCGGGCTAACTACGAGTACGTAACGAACTCAGTACATGCCAAATACATCCCGAGGTAGATAAGGCATACTCCATGTCTTGGGGATCACGACTCCTATTCCAATCCGGGAAACCACGTCCGGGTCTTCACGTAGCCGTGCAGAATTCCTGTTCGAGACGGACTCAAACATGATTCCTTGGCCATTACGCATCTAACCAGCCAGGAAGCTGTTCGGCAGGATGCATATGAGCCAGATAGAACCTTCCAGGGAGCTGGGCCCTGACAGACTGTTCGATTGGGCCGTCAGGGAGTGGGCCATGGCAATGGGCCGTAATTTTATCCCCGACACTAGCCCCGAGACTCAAGTGGAAGGACTCACTAGAGTGGGGTCATCCTCTTGAGACTCCAAGTCACGAAGAGGGTATTTTTCTCGCTACAAAGACGTGCAACAAAGCATCGAACAGTTGTGGTTCAACCGAACAATACTTGTTCGGACCGAACAAACCCGTCCGTGCCCGAAAGCAACTCTGTTGCGTCGAACGAGAACGACATCCGTCCGAAAGCGAGTACTCAAATTTCGATACAAAAATCGGAAGAAGTGAGGTGAATCATCTCCTTGAGGTCAACGTCATCAAGGAGGATTAGATTCTTAGTAGTGAAGAGCGTACCACCGCATCCGGTAAGATCGATCTTCCGGAGAATGAACATAGCAAGTCGCGAGACGGACTCGTCTTGCCGCATCCGTGCATTCGGATGCCTAGGAAAAGATAAACGAAAATAGAGGAATCATCTCTGCCAGAGCTTGCCCGAGGAAATATAGATTGCGCCTCGAGCGAACGCCGTGCTCGGGAGCGAAGGTGGTGTGCCTCGGGCGTAGATCGTGTGCTAGGAGCGCATAATGCATACGAATGGGAAAGGTGACCCGGTCCCGGCGTAGAGCTCGCTGAAGGAACCGGTAAAAGATCTAGTCCCCAAGCATGGAGCTCGTTAAAGGAACCGTAGTACGACCAGCGAAGACGTACTCGGTAGGAGCTGCGCCCGGCGAAGAGTCGTCCGGTCGAGGTGATCCACCGAGCACGGAGCTCGTCGCGAGACAGATATGCGCTCCCGGCGAAGAACCGCCGGCGAGGTGAATCACAACCCAATGCGCCGAGCCGCAAGAGAACGTGTGAAATCAACGCTTTACCCATGACGTATTCCTTGCGGCGGTGTTAGCGTTGATTTGGCGTGTCGAACCGACGCTGAGTGCCCGCCGCGATGAGAATCGACTACGATGGGCTTGCCGTTGCGATAAGAATCGCTTACGGTGGGCGGGACTCACAGGTGGCGACTACCTTGACTTAGCCGAACTGTGAAGGTCAAGATCGGGCAAAGGCAAGAAATCATACGCGGCGAAGTGAATCGCCTCGGGCATGCGCGAGCAAACCCGGAAGAGAGGATGCAAACATCGGTTTTGGTGGGAAGCCGGAACCTCGCCGCGACCATCACCGAGTCTCGACGTTTCCCTCCTGTATCCCCGCAGAAGACAAACAAGAAACGAGCGAAGAAGGGAAAAAGAGAGCAAGAAAAGGCTCCAAGAAGAGCAAAGCGAAGTTTTAGAAAACACGCAAAGACGACCTACCGCACAAGACATAATTTTTTCGCACGCCCTTGATAGCGTTAGTGTCACCGCGCGAACGCGAACCGAGCCAGAGTGCCCGCTTGCGATGAGAATCGGCTACGGTGGGCGGGACTCCGTTGGTGGTGCATTGCTCCGGACACCGTGCTGTGAAGGACGAGTATGGATAAAAAGACGTGTGCGGTAAGTGCAACCCATTGTGGCTAAGACCGCCAGCCGTGGAAGGCGACGGGACCTTAGCCGCAGCAAAACGGCGAGGCGAAATCTTATCCGGACATGGACCCGTATAGCGTTGGTGTCGCCTCGGCGGATGCGAACCAGCGCCAGAGTGCCGCTGCGATGAGAATCGGCTACGGTGGGCATGCCCATTGCGATGAGAATCGGCTTACGGTGGCGCGTAAACTCCCTCGGTGGTGCACCGCTTGTTAACCGGAGCCATATAGGTCGCCGCCAGATAAAAGACATGCTCAGACGCTGGGCGCTACGGAGCGAAGACCAACGAGGTTTTGGAAAACCAACACTAAGGAAAGGAACTGAAAACTGAAAACGCATCGGGTTGCGAAATTCAGCTCAAGTCCCAATCGACCAAGGAGGGGCGATCCTTCGAGGAGTCGGCCGAGCGGCCAAGACCGCCGAAAGCGCTTGAATCGAGTGAGAGTCGTACCGAGTAGCTTTTCGAGCAACTTTTCCTGCAAAAAGAGAGCAACAAAAGACAAGGACAAACAGGAAACCAAGAGCAAGGCGACAGCTAGAAAGTTTTAAGAAAACCGGTAGAACGCTTAGCCTAACTCCCAACCCCTGCCAGTACCGCCGAGGACCCGAGTTTGCGAACTCGAACAGTGCACAAGAGAAAGAGCGACGCCCTAGCCCGATACGGACGATGCATGAAGACCGAACTTGCGACTTCAAGCACGTGCGTAGAGAGTTAGAGCGACACCGTATCCCGATCGACTCGCTTTAAACCGCCGTTAACGTAAGTTAGGCGATTCAAGGTAACCGAACAAGGAAAGTGCCTCTCGCCATGAGGGCTTACGAGAGAGCTTTGCCAAGTGGTTGTGCCGTGAGCGGTAAGTGCCTCTGCCACGGAGGGCTTACGAGCGAGCTTAGCCGCGAGGTCGGATGCCGTGTTACGCAACCCCGAAGTTTAGGAACTTGTTGAAGCTAGATACGGCAGGAAAACCCTTAAGATTGCGGAGCCAAGAGTTCGCAAGACCGGACGACCATCAAGTGTTACCAGAGAGAAAGAGAGTCCGAGAAGACGAGTGGTGAGAAGGGCCGCAGGGGCGCGAACATTCACCGCTCAATGGGTTGAACTTTACATGGCGGCCGAGAGACTTGGACGAACTAAGGCGCGAAATTTGAGAAAAGTGCGGTTAGGAAACGAAGACCTACACGAGGAACTTACGGTCGGTCGATGTTCCAAGCGCCGTCGCCTCTCCCGTCATCCACACCCAAAGCGAACGGCCGGGATCCGTATGAATTTTGATCCATTCCCGAGCACGAGCTCGTCGCGGGATCAGACGAACAGCGCCGGGCGAAGAGCTCGCCGGCGAGAGATCCGATCCCGAGCACGAGCTCGCCCCGAGATCAGACGCGTGCCGGGCAAAGAGCTGCCGGCGAAGAGATTCGATCCCGAGCACGGAGCTCGCCATGGGACCAGACGCGCGACCGGGCGAAGAGCGCCGGCGAAGAGATCCAGCCTCGAGCCTTGAGCTCGTCGCGAGACGAGACGCGCCCCGGCGAAGAGCTGCCGCGCGAAGAGATCCGGCCTCGCGAGCTCGTCTGGGATCAGACGATCCCGGCGAAGAGCTGCCCGGCTCGTGATCCCCCGAGCACGGAGCTCGTCGCGGGATCAGACGCGCCGGCGAAGAGCCGCCCGGCGCGAACCAGATCTGGAAGGTGATCAAGACCAAAGGGATCGATCCGATCTGGCAGGGGAAGAGACATCCTGCCCTTCTGAGTCGTAGTCCTCAGGGAGAATCTCCTGATCGCTGATAGAGTTCGACATGTTTGATCTGCGTATCCCCACGGACGGCGCCACTATCGACGGTTGGGATATCGACCCAAGTCAACCAAGGTTCTTCAAAGAGGAGATAGAGACACGCCAAGAACCACGAACAAAGAACGAACAGAGATGTGGGTTTTTATCCCGGTTCAGCCTCTCGGGAGAGATAATAGCCCTCGCCGGCCTTTCTTATATATCGAGATGAATACAAGAGGTGGCTCGGCGAGACGAACAAGTCTCGGCGAGATTATGCAAGTACAAGTCGCGATAAGCTATAAGATGATGTCTACGAGGTGCTAAGATGCAAAGCTCTTGGCCGTGGTCCTCTAAACGCCATAGGGCCCTGTTTATATAGTGCCGAGCAAACCGACCTACCGAGGGAATATCGGGCGGGCTAACTACGAGTGCGTGTGAACTCAAGACATGCCAAATACATCCCGAGGTAGATAAGGCATACTCCATGTCTTGGGGATCACGACTCCTATTCCAATCCGGAAACCACGTCCGGTCTTCACGTAGCCGTCGCGAAATTCTGCTCGAGACGGACTCAAACATGATTCCTTGACCATTACGCATCTAGCCGCCAGAAGTCGTTCGGCAGATGCATATGAGCCAGATAGAACCTTCCAGGGAGCTGGGCCCTGGCAGACTGTTCGATTGGGCCGTCAGGGAGTGGGCCATGGCAATGGGCCGTAATTTTATCCCCGACACATGTTCTCCGACATTTTTTTTAATCTATTGTACTTGAAGGTACAAGTTGGAGGAACAAGCTGCAGCGTTTTACACGAGGGGTGTTTTCCGCAAGTTCCAGGAACTATTAATGAATACAACATCATTCTGTTGCAACAAGGTTGCTGACAACCCAATGCAGTTCGAGCTTTGTGCTTCCCCAGACATGAGCAACCGCAGGATATATAAGATGACGATTGAGGAAGACATGGTGACATATGTTTGTAGCTGTGACAAGTAAAACATTGATGGTCTACTTTGTTCCCATGTTCTAAAAGTAATGACTCAGCTAAATGTCCAGACAATTCCATCACAGTACTTGTTGTCGCGATGGTCTTCCCAATTATCTGCAAGTACAACAGATCCTCCCTTGTATGCTGAGCCAATGTTTGGAGTGCCAAGAAGCAATGTGCTGAGATACAACTCGCTTTGTAGAAAATTGACCGCCCTTGCCTCAGAAGGGTGCAACAGTGAGGAGGGGTACAAAATTGTTTCAGAGTTGGCTGTGGATGCTACAAACAAGCTCTTGGCGCTGAGGGGAGCGGAGGGAAGTGAGCACACACTAACAGTGGAAGATACTGAGCTTACGGTGGTTCAAGGAGGTGCAGTTGCGGTGGTACAAAACCGTGTCATGTGCGCAATAAAGGGTCGTCCGACTGAAAGGTCGAAAAGAGGAAAACACCCAATGGAGAGGGCTGTAGTTAAGAAGAACAGGGTGAGGAACAAAATACATTGTTCGCACTGCAAAAATGAAGGGCACAATAAACAGACTTGCCTTGTCATTGTGAATGCAGCAGCCATGTGATGTTTTGTCCTGTGTAATGAGGAACATTTGTTATTTGCCTTCTGAAACATTGTTATTTTTATTTTGAAACAATTACACTAGCTTGTTAAAAACAACTGGTGTGGAAGTAAGCATTTATGCCTGATGAGAACTGTTATTTGACTGGAAACAATCGGTGTAAACTGTTAAAAACAGTACTTTGGGCCCTGTTGGAACAATTAGTTGAACTACTGAAATCAATTGGTTTAGACTATTGAAACAATTGTTTTTGCCTTATGGAACAATTGATATGAGCTGTTGGAATAATTGTTATTTGCCTTCTGGAACATTATAATTTTTATTCCGAAACAATTACACTAGCTTGTTGAAACAATTGGTTTGGACTATTGAAACAATTTTTTTGATTAAAGGAACAATTGTTTTGAGCTGTTGAAAAAATTGTTATTTGCCTTGTGGAATAATTGTTTTGAGGTAATGAAACAATTATTTTAGACTTATGGAACAATTGTTTTGAGCTACTGAAAAAATTGGTTTAGACTATTGAAACAATTGTATTTGCCTTGTGGAACAATTGTTTTGAGCCGTTGAAACAATTGTTTTGAGCTACTGAAACAATTGGTTTAGACTGTTGAAACAATTATATTTACCTTGTGAAACAATTGTTTTGATCTGTTAAAATAATTGTTTTGGCATATAGGAACAACCGATATGACATGTTGAAACAATTACTGTATGCTATTGGAACAATCATTTTACCTGATGGAACAATTATTACTTGCTATCGAAACAATCATTTTTGGCTTAAAAAACAAAACAATTTGACTAGGGAGGTCCAGGAGGTAGCATCATAGAAACACAAGATATGTAAAAATGTACTTTTCTCGTCTCCGCATGTACTCAAGTTGCAAACCACTATTACATGGCGTACCATCAGTACTTGTCCTCACATTGCAAAACATCAACACGTGGCGTACCATCACTACTTGAGTACCACATAAGTTTCGTAAAAAATGTACATCAAAAAAGTAACGAGGCGGTCCATTCTCACATCCACCTCCAAAACACAAAACACACAGCGTTGAACTACATAGTAATATGCACGAACTACGTAACAATCAGCCTCCGTTCACTCGAAGCTCGCTTCTCCTTAAGGACCCATGCAATGTCAGCTGTGTTGAACCTAGTATTGATGAGTCTTCCTGCAAACAACTTGCGATACTCGGGGGTGCTAGCCTATTTAACAAAGAAGCAATGAGGTTTTGAATGTCAGTAAGTAATAAATGTTGACATGAATAGTTGATGTGTAAGGTAAAACCGGTAGGAACAGCTGCATCGTCTTCCCATCCCAATTTTCCATGTAAACCATTGAGAAGATGTCACAGTCCACGCTACGCACAAAAAAAAAATTTGTTCCATACAAAAATAAAGCTGTTTACACAAATTTAAAGCTTGGACATGATACACAAAAAAGGGAGACGTTACAGTTGCCTTGTCAGGATAGTCAAGGGTGCCCATCTCTTGAATTGGGTGATATCCTTTCCGTAGAAATTTGCTTTCATTCCAAACTTTGCTAAAGTTTGTGATCCGATACAAAGGAAAAATACCGAAATAATCAACAAAGAAAATAGAAAATTAATAGAATAATCCATCAGAAAAGGAAATTACGAAAATATCCTCGGGTCCCGCCACCCGGTGGCGGCCGCCATCCGAACACGGCGGTAATGAGCCCGCCACCGGTGGTTTGCCACATTACCGCCACCACGGACGGCCGCAGCATTCATTGCCACACCTCGGTGGCATGCGTCTGCCAGCCCCGCTTTATTGCATGTGCTATGTATGTATGTGGCCGCGGCCCGCTGGCCCCGCTTTTCGGTATTGCATGTGCTATGTATGTATGCATGTGTTATATATGTATAATATGTATACTGCCCCATTTTACTAATATTATATTTTAATATAATATATGATAAATATATACTAAATTATTATAGTTGTCCAAAAATATGTAGTTGGTGGCGTGTAATTTTATTGATAATTGATTAGTAAAATGGCATGTCTAAAATAATTTATGTTGGGAGGTAGGTTTCGTTCGAAGAAAGCCTCCCACAATTTTTTTGGTGCAGTGAGCTCGTAAGATGACAATGACATGAACCACGATCACACACGCACACGCTTCTCGCTGCACCTTATTGATAATATGTAGTAGGTGGCGTGTAATTTTATTGATAATTGATTAGTAAAATGGCATGTCTAAAATAATTTACGTTGGGAGGTAGGTTTCGCTCAAGAAAGCCTCCTACAATTTTTCCAAAGGCAAAGGAGCTCGTAAGATGACAATGACATGAACCACGATCACACACGCACACGCTTCTCGCTGCACCTTCCGCTCAATTTGCTCCGTTGATCGACCGAGACGAAGACCACAAATGACTGGACCTTCTCCCATGCCACGTTGCATGTACGTGGCGTATATTTATATACACATGTGACCGGATAGCATATGGCATATATACATTATAATATATGTATAATATAGATATATTTATATACACATGTGACCGGATAGCTTCTCCTATAATTTTAATATATATGATAAATATATGGGCTAAGTAAAATTTGATACATGTATAAGCATGTGAATATACATTTTAAAACTCAAAATTGTATGTAATTTTACAAAATTGCAAATTTAAAATTTTAGCAAGTGTTAATAGTCGTTTGTACGGCAAACTAAATTTTGTAAAGTTAGAAGCTATGAGATAAATAAAACATTAAATACACGTAAAGTGAATCTTGTCATGTGAATAGACGTGTCGTGCATAGACTTGTTAACGGCATGTGGTAAGTGCTAAGTAGTAGTAAATGCAACGTCACTAATCGCCATAATGGTCAATGCAATGTTAATAATTGTATGGAGAATAATTTCATGGCCAAACCGCCAATGCACATAATAACATAAGTCCATCAATTACATTATTACACTTAGCGCCGACGACCCCTTGTTGTGTATGCACTTGGGTGTAATGGTCGTGGATCGTCAGACGTTGTCCAAAGAACTGAGAAGGTCCAAACCGAATTTGATCATCGCTTTGGTCCGCGGTTGGGATATACCAGTTGTGAATTTATGGCGACGCAGACCCACCAAAATATGGAAAACCCCCATCATGCTTTGTTCATAAGGGGTGGCTTGGCGTGCACAACCCGTGGAGGGACCGCATAGGGGTTTGCTCCCGTGTTGCAAATTTGAAGGGACCCCATGGGAAGTTTGCCGCTTAGACCCCCAGTGTTGTGTCGGATCCGGTATAGGAATGTTGCATCCGCCCAAGATATCTTGAAAGCTAAGGTTGGATGCAAATGCACTATCCAAAGATTGATCCTCCCATGTTTGCCCAATTTGCATCAAATTGGGTATCTTGTGTCGCGATAGTCATCGTGAGGTTTCAAGACGGCGCTACGTTAATATCAATCCTCCTCATGACATGGCCCACCGGAGTTGAAGAATGGTGGGCGCCAGTTGGAAGGGTGTCGGCGTAGAGGCTCGGGAGGTTGAGATTGTCGGCGGGGCCGAACCCGGTGGTGTACGCCGTCCATGGATCGTGATCTCGCAGAGCAAGCAGACATCGGAGGAGGTGGTGACTTCGGTTATGCGGTGCACGATTCTTCTCGGATCGGGTATCCTTTCGCGATCTGTCGGCGCGATCTATGCCCGCCGACCCCTAATCGCCTCCGTAAGTCGAGATCCCGCCTTCTAATGAGGGCCCTCAATGAATTTGAAGAAGATTGGCGGTCCATTGTGTTTGCGATATAAGTCCGCTGCATGGCCATGCAACGAATCGCCTCTGTGGTTCGCATCAACCATGTCATATGGTATTCGAAGGAGGTATGAAGTACGCAATATAGATGAAACTATCGGAGAGCGCACGCCGCACTGCAACATGGACTCGCTGGGCATAATCCTCTCGTTGTCGGCGGTGTTCTTCGCCGCTTATGGTATCGCAAGCTGACATCTGGTCCTTGGGCGGTACCATTCCATGTACCCCCAAATATCAGTCTCGTGCGCGGCTCCATCAGGGTACCACACTTCGTCAGTAGCTAACTCAGTCCACCGCTCGATGTGGGCGCTGTGGACATGGGCCCAATCACGGTTGCGCCCGGTTGAACTAAGCCTGAAAAAACACTTGTACGCTATATTATGAGTGGTACAAATATATTCGAAATATTTAACTTATGATGCATACCCATGGGAGTTGCCCGGATGCCGAGCAGGTGGAAGTGGAAATGTTTGCCGATAGCCAAATTGCCGTTGAACAGCGTTCGCGAAGTATCCTTCGACGGCATTCATGCGCACTAGATAATGTGTCGTCATCCAATAGTCTACACTCTCGAGACATGCTAGCCAAAGAAGCCCCGTGGCAATATCATAGGTTGCCGATGGCGTAATGGTTCCCACGTAACTTGGTCATGTACCGTAAGGTCTAGGTCCGACACAAGCCGCGTGTAAGACGCCTACGCCTACTAATTCTCTCGACCATCGCAACTTCGCATGCAACCATCTATATCCCATTGTTGGTCTACATGCCGGGGTCAAATCGGCGTCTACATGAACAGATAGTATCGATCTTGGCGTATGTACTTGTTACCGTATGTACTTGTTACCTTCAGAATCGTGTATCTTGTTCTTTGCTCTACGAAATTGGTGCGTGCTACGGTGCTTATGTGCAAAATTAATAACAAAATAAAAGTAAGACCTAAGTCTTTGGTGCTTAGTTTAATTAATTAATTACGTGATGGTGATTAGTTTAATTACCATTAACAACATACTATGCCAACATCAAGATACTCGATAGCCCTCACATATCAATATATACATACAATATTAAGTACTAATATGGCAAGATTAGCATACAACACCGCAAATAATATTAGCATAGAATATTATTATGTCAAAATTAACTCTTGCATATACGCATCGCAATAACACTAATTTAGCAAGTACATCAAATTTAAATTCCAAAATATTCCTCACGCCGAAAGCATAAAATATTAGCGAAGTCACACTCGATGAATCCTCAACCGAGGTATCGCCAATAATATACCCGAATCGAACGAATCGAAAAGAACCGAAAGCGAGAGAGTGAGTGTGTGAAGGTCGCTCTGCGGTGAAGCTCGCGCGTGTGTGAACCGAAAGCGAGAGAGTGCGTGTGTGAAGGCCGCTCTGCGTGTGAAGCTGCGCGTGTGAAATTAACTGAAAGCGAGAGTCTTTGCGTGTGTGAAGGCGAACGCACGACGCGATATATATAGAATCAATTTTGTGATCACTGTGACTCTAATCAAGATTAATTAGCGTAAATCATGCAATTACTATTTGATTAATTAAAAACTCAACACTATTTTGTCGGTGAGAATTATTTTATTATTTTTTGGACACTATTTTGTCGGTGAGGATTTTTTTATTATTTTTTTCGACACTATTTTGTCGGTGGAACATTATTTTAATATTTTTACGACCGTATTGTTTGCAGTATTATTTTAATATATTTTTCCCACTAAGTGCATGCAACATCCGGTTAATTAGGGGACAATGGGGCGCGGCCACCGGGTGGCGGCAATGAAGTCATGTCGTCCCGTGGCGGCACTTCAATACTGCCACCGGTGTGGCGGCGGCTATGTCAAGGCCGTCCCGGTGTGGCGGCAATACCATGTCCGTGCCGATGGCGATTACCGCCCGGTGGCGGGACCCGAGGATATTTTCGTGATTTCCTTTTACAGTGGATTATTTTATTAATTTTTATTTAACTGTTGATTATTTCGGGTATTTTTCCGATACAAAGAGGGATAGATTGAAAATGCACATTATAATCAAAGTAACAACAAGCAAAGATTATTTGAGAAAAAAAAGAGAAAGATGTAATAAAAAAGAGCTGGAGACCAGGTTGTCAACATCATCATCTAAGGCTTTGTTTTTTCTTCCTCTAATGGAGTCGAATACATTGACTTGCTCGTGCAACAAGTTGAAGCACACAAGTATCCAATGGCCCTCTTTAAAATTGGAAAGAAAATCTACATAGCACACAAAAAAAATGCATAGAAATATGGACTTGGCCTGATGAAACAATCAAGTAAACACACTGATGAAACAAAAAAAATGTAAACATTAGTGAAACAAATGGAATGACCTGATAAAACAATCAACAATACACACTGATGGAACAAAAATAATTGGAAACATGTATTGAAACAATGAACATAACCTAATGAAACAATTAACTGGAAGCTGGAACAATGAATTTTAAAACAACTGGATAGGAAAAAAGCTACCAAATCCTTTTTTGGTATGCTCATGTTTGCAGCTGGAAACATGTATTGAAACAATGAACATAACATAATGCAACAATTAGCTGGAAAGCTGGAACAATGAATTTTAAAACAACTGGAGAGGAAAAATCTACCAAATCCTTTTTTGCCAAGTTGAAATCAACATTCATTTGATGCAATGGTCCCATCAGGAAGTCAATTTCAACATTTTCAGGGTCTTTAATTAGATGAATCTGCATTTTTATCAATTACAATGGTAATGACAAATAGAATAGTTTCATAGAAACCTCATGTGAACAGAAAAAAGGGCTGAAACTATAGTTTATTACCGAATCAAGAGGTGCCATTATGAATTTCTTCACTCCATTCCTCTTGGTCATAGCCTTGACTGCCTCTGCATTGTAAATGTAGGCATGCATATTCATATACCAGTCGCCTACCTCTCCTCTTTGTTTCAGCGAACTGTACGTTTTCTCGTAGTCTATGTGCAAATTCTTTATGCTAATGAAAGCAGGCCTGCAATGGTTATTGAAAACAAAAATGACACAAAATGGCACAAGGTAAATGAACACAAAAAAAATGCATTTGGTTCTCTCTTACTTATGCACTTACTGTGTTTCGCTCTTCTTTGGCTTGTCCAAGCATCTGCTGGACAGGTATGTTGTATATATAGCCTCAACCTCCGCATTCACCTTTAGTTTCTTCAGCTTTTTGCCATCATCAAGAGGTTTTGCTGCCCTCTTTTTCCTGGTCTTCTTGTCATGTGTGCTTGGGCCACTGCTTACATCATCGCTAGTGGAAGCACCAAGTTGATCTGCAACAAATAAAGATGAAAGGATATGGTAACAAACTTGAAATAGGGGATGAGAGTGTTGAAACAATTAAAAATAACCTATTGGAACAATAAACAGAAACATAATATGGTTATGAAAAAAAACATAATGGCTTAGCGAAACAACCAGATATGCTTGTTGGAACAATTAGATCTATTTATCGGAACAGTCAATATTTGCTATATTGGTACTATAATATTTTTGTTTATACTGCAAAACATTATAATAATGTGGATATGGCGAAAAAGTTGAGCATACCATTTTTTGGCAGTAGAGTGTTGTTCTATATCAGGTAAATCTAGCAATAGCTCGAAAGAAGGAGGTATGATGCAATCTGCAGGCGACGGTGGCCTTGCGCGTATGGGGCTCCCGGGCACTCCAATACTCTTGGTTGGGCTGCTGTCAGCAGGAGGTTGGTCCTTGCAAATCTCGCCGACGATATCGTCGACGCTTCGAGCCCCTCCATGAATGACAGGGCTAGCCACTCCGGAGAGAGCGTGTGTGGCAGGGCATGGCGGTGCTGGGGTGCCAGGCACTCCAACAAGAGCGTGTGTGGCAGGGCATGGTGGTGCAGAGCTGCTCTCCTTCTGTGGCACAACATCTGCACCAGCAGCATCGTCCCGCTCATAGTCCCTGGCAGGGCTAGATATATCATCATCAGCTCGCTCGTCATGCTGTGCACCATCCTCAAAGGTGTGCCCCCTGAGGCTGTCCGACCGCCTCGACGCTGTCCTCTCTTCATCCTCGCCATTATCATTTGCTGCAGCTACACCGGATGTCCCAGGCACTTGAAATGTGAGGTTGCTAGGCATTCCACCATGTGCTGTCTCTAAAACCTCCTTCAGTTCCATGGCAAAAGCAGCCATCCTCTTTTTGTGCAACAGCTTCATTGACGCGATAGCGGCCTCAAGTTCTTGCTCCCATAATTTGTTGTGCTTGTCAACAATTGCCTGAATGTTAGGGGGTAACTGCTGAAAAAAATGAAGAAAAAACTAGTGACATATTGAAACAATTTTATGATACTACTAAAACAATTTAGTACAACATATGGAACAATTTGGTACTAGTGTGGAACAAAAAAAAGATGGTAAGACCAACGCAGCAGGTAGATGACACATTGAAACAACTTTAAAAAACCTAACGAAACAATTAAGTACGACATATGGAACAATGGATATCAACTATATTGCACAACACCTATGGAGAATTTACCTGCGTGTTTTGACTGCTTTGCTGGGAGGCCAACCTAACCCAATCCTCGAGAGTTGCCGAGTCAATTGTTTGAGCAGCTGGCTGCTCAGCGTACGGCGTGTTTTCAAGATCACGAAACTAATAAACAAAAGAGTAAAAAAGGTTTATGTTAGCACAAAAAACTAAAAATAAGACAAAAACATATGAGGAGAAAGATGGCTGCCAATCAACATACCCCTCGCTGACCAAATGCAAACTTGTTGATTGTCAACCTATTTTTGTCATCTTTTTCTACATTTGTGAAATCAGCTGAGGTCACGTGGCACATCCTGGGGGTGCGATAGTCCATCTTGGCCATGCAAGCAGCTGACAATTGAAGATGGTACATGTACACAATCTGCAGTATATGAAACAAACATAGATGATGTTGTCATGAAAAAGTACATATGCATGGGTAGTAAAAAAAGAGATAGAACGTACAACAAGAAGAGGGATGCATCCACCGGCATTGAAAGATGTGGATGGGTTCTCTTTGATGACTTTTCGAATCCTTCTGACATCATCCATAGTCTTCTGCAGTACATGTCCAGCCCAATCTAACTCAGTGAATACATCCATATCGGCGAGGGTATGAAGGTAGTCGATTGGAACATTGCTTGATGTCTTGGGAACAAGGACGGTAGCCAGCACGACCAACAAGAAGGCCCTCATAAACTCCAACTCATCTGTGCTGTCTTTGGCTACTTGAACTGCCTTGTTGACTGGATACCTATTCCCTACCTTAAACTGCTCCTTCAGATGCT
The DNA here is from genome assembly GCA_036346415.1 of Raddia guianensis. NCBI lineage: Eukaryota > Viridiplantae > Streptophyta > Magnoliopsida > Poales > Poaceae > Raddia > Raddia guianensis. The sequence goes on from CM070538.1 coordinate 18,477,263, forward strand.
CAATGGCATCGTCATCACCCGTTAACTTGAAGGGCTTCTCCCCCGATGGTATGCCAATAACCCTGGTTACCATCTCCCTTGTGAATACAATGGACTTGTTCTTGAAGCGAAACTGGCATAAGTCTGGATCAATGCACATGATCATCCACTCGGCCAGACGGCTAGGAGGGGTGAAGGATGAAAAGCACAACAAGTTATCGAAACCATGCTTCCGAACAAAAGCCCGCTGAAAGTCCTTGAGATTGCCCACGAGCCTATTAAGATTCTTTGTTGTGAAACGGTACTTCAGATTGGGCATGCTATCATCCTTGGCCATTTTTTCATTTGCACAGTACACGCCTGAAACAAACAAAATAACCGCCAGATCACAAACAAAATATATGAAAACAACCTGTAAGACACTATTGAAATAGATTGTGAAACAAATTTGAAAAAATGACAACCAAACACAAAAATTCCCCTGATGCATGTGCGTATGTAATGAACAATCTCCTTCAAAGATGCGTGATGCACTATCATCGAGGTTGCATACGCAAAAATGCACAATTCAATGTGTTCACTGTTGTTTCAGCTGATGCAAATACACATACAAAAAACCAGAAAAACCTAAAATCAACCTCCGCAACTCCTCATTCTCAGCCGCTGGGGGATGCTATTCCTAGGGTTTTAGCTATCCAAACCATCGATGCGCTACAAAAAAAAAACTAATCGTATCAAACAACTGCGAGGGATTTGTGAGTAAGAGGGGCAACCTAATCGTATCACACAAACTGCGGTGAATTGGTTGGTAAGAGGGGCGGGTCGGCATCCATACATTGCGGGTCTTCTCCTCTCTGACGCCGGCTAGGAATCGAGCAGCGACTACCACCGCCCCGCCGCCCACGCCGTCACCGACGCGTCTCAAGGATGGAAGGGGAGGAGCACCGACCGCCCTTCCCGGCTCGTCCCCTAGCGCGGGAGGGAGGCGCTCCAACCACCGCCCTTGCCCTTGCTGGCCCGAAGCGAGCGCTGCAGGGGAGCTACTCCAACCACCGCCGCCACCGTGTCCCGAAGCGAGCGCAAGAGGGGAGCCGCTCCGACCGCCGACGCCGGTAGGACCCGAATCAAGCTAGGAAGGGGATGCGCGTGGTAAACTAGGTTGAAGTTGCCGGTGAGATTGAGGAGGAACCAATGCCCAAAATGAAACGGTATGCACATTGAGTTTGTTCCAGCATGCTTTCAAGTTGAAATTTGGCGTGGGGGGTATCGCGGGCAAATGACGCCTCGAGCCAAGCATTTTCGATAAAAAATAATAAAATTTGCTACAGTAATACGCAACAGCACGATACGCTGAAAAGAACAAGGCACGTGTGGAGCCCTCCACACTGCTACTGTCAGGTATTTGTCATCCGACGCCCGATGGTGCACTCGAAATCCAATTTCTGTTTGGTTCTCAGCCCACCTCAGCCATGCCAAATTTTGGGGCGCCCTAGTATTTACATATCATTTGGTTTGGAGAAAATTGAGCTGGTGGCATTGAAAGATCACTTAGCTTCATGTCTAACACTAAAAAAACTCCGTTATCGTATCTAGCACCGAAAGATGTCTCCGAACTCGTTTCTAGCACTCTGTCACCCCTGGCGTTAGTGTGTCTCGCTGACACGTGGGTCCCACCTCTCTTCCTTTCTTCTTCTTCCTCCTCCCCCCCTCTCTCTCTCTTCTCTCCCAACCGACAGGAGGAGGAAGCAGGGGAGCAGCGGCAATGGTGATTCTAGCGGCGGTGGCGGCTGTCCGGCAGGGGAAAGGAGGGGAAAAGAGATATGGGAGCACGGGGAGCTAGGGGAGGTCACCATCCCAAATTTTAAACCCAATTTGGCAGACTTAAATGGCGATGCATCATCATTTCATGCATCATCCTGAAAATAATCTGTGCATTTAAGGCGGTGCAAGGCGGAAGACGGCGGCGCCAATGACGGCGGCGGCCTGAGCCAAAATTGGCCGGCATGACGTATGGGAGAGATGTGGGTGACATCTAGGAAGCTCGAGGAGGCCACGCAGCAGCTTCCCAAAGGCGCGACGCGGCTTCTCCGTCTTCGGTGAGCTGCCGCCGCCGCCGCAATTCTCCTCGCTCTTTCCTCTCCCAGCAGGCAGTCGGCCCTATTCCTCTTCACCTCCAGCAACGGCCGACGCGATGTCACCCAGCTCCTCTCCGACGCAAGCAGCGATGGCCCGCGGTGGTTCTCCCACCGTGGCCGGCACCATCCTCCACCAAGCCAGCGCAGCTGCTGTTAGGAAATACGCCGATGCAAGATCACGAACGACACCAGAAGACACGATGTTTGGTAACGCAGTTCTGCTTTCGCCTACATCTGCGGGGCTCTGATTATGGGCGCTCCTCCCCAATCCATAATACCGCAGCACACCGGCTAACCAGGTCACGGCCACATGCCGGCCGCTGACCTCCTCTCTTGCCTATGCTACTATTATGAAGTCGTTGTCTTGGTTACACCAGGGCTGCCTCCCTTTATATAGTGGAGGCCTAGATAGAGTCCGACTCTAACACTAAACAACCCTGCCTATCACAACACAGAGTCCTTGTAACCTACTCGTACACATATTCGACACAATACCCTAACAAACTCCACCTTGGAGAATATGATCTCTCCACCTTGAAGTCGTTCCGGCGTCTTGCGCGAACTGTGCACCCGGACTCTGGTTGCTTCCTTCCTTTGCAGCCTACAGCGGGCCGCCCGACGAGTCCTCATCAAACTCGCCGCCTTTTGGAACAAACGATGCCGACTCTGCAATATGCTTAACAGCTCCACCTGCAATAGAATCCCCTTCTAATAGAAGAATCTCAGCACTGTCGCCTCCGGAGTCATACGAGCCTATTGCCACATTAGCATCTGCTCCCTTTGGTGGACTTGGACAGTCTCTCTTCATGTGCCCCCACTCATTACATCTGAAATACCGCACCGCCCTGTTATTTTTCTTGTTCTTCTTTCCGGTCCCATTACCGCCTTGATCACCTGAGACTAGCAAAGCAACAGAACGAGGTTCCTCCACTGCATTTTTATTCTTCCTCAATTGATGAGACATAAGTGCTGCAGTAATATCCTCAGTCTTGATGCTATCCTTGCCATATGTCAACGTTGTGACCAAATGCTCAAAGGACGGAGGCAACGAACAAAGAAGAATAATTGCCTTGTCTTCATCAGCGATTGTCACCTTTAGTTGTGATAAATCCGTGACATACCTGTTGAAAACATCAATGTGTGCTTGCAGATCTGACCCCTCCTGCATCTTCAGCCCATACAACTTCTGCTTCAGATCTGACTTCTTTGGTCGAGTCTTGGACATGAACCGGTACCGCCGCCTTGTCCCAAATTTCGCCGGTGATGATAACTCCATGACATGATACATGACTGATCCGAGAGACAAAGGCGTATGGTTGCCGCACTGCAACCGCATCTCCTCCCAATCACCGGCCTCCACCTTCTCGGTTTATTCGCCTTTAAGAGCCACCACAATACCTGCAGTGTCGGGATATCCGGACCCTCACTGCCATAAACTGAAGTTTCGATGCCGTCAAACTTCACCATACCGAATTTGTATGTGTCGGCTTCATCCTGCCGACCATGCGATTCTACTAACGCCAATTGCTTGTCGATGGATGTATCGCCACGACCGCTCGCCATCTTGAACAGATCGCCAACACCCTCCAAGAACGCCTCCTTCTTGAATCTCACATCTTAAAACTCCTCCAAATCTGCTTTCGTAATGTAGTTGATTCTTTGAATTATTGGGTTTGGCTCCTCCTTGGACCCCCTTTTAGAGTGTTGAGAGAACCCCCTTAAAGATGAATTCTAGTCTTTTTAGACTTCTAATCCATCTCAAATACAGGCTCCACCTCCACTTCCTTTTAAATTTTTCTTCCAAATTTTCGGCCTCCCGTACTGTTCACGACCACCAGAGATCGAATCTGGCCCGAACTCCCGCCGGCTCGGCCTGCTCCAACCCACAGCTGCAGCCCTGCCTGGCTCACCCTTCGGCTGCCACCGCGTGGCCCAGCATGTGCACCTGCACGCCAGGACCCGCCTCAGGGATAGGCCGAGTCGTACCTTCACGCACTGCTCCCCTTTTTTTTTCGCATGCAGCGAAGTCCAAGCACTGGCTAGCTTCCCATGCTGTACACTTGAGGACCATCATAATGCATGCATGCATGCAATGCATGGGACCCACCACAATGCATGCACACAAATTTTTCTAGTCCTTCCCGTACATGCCATGACACGTATTGCCGCCGCGTGTGCTGCATCCTGCTCCGCCGCTGTACACAACAGTGCCGTACAGAACGTCTCCACTACCGCCGAGAACGACCGCCAACACCGAAAAGTTATAGGAAAAATTCCTTCTTCTCTGGATCCAATCTTCGAGCCCTCGAGTAGGCTTTCCAGCCCGCCACCGTGCACCTCGCCAGTCTGCGATAAAACATCTTACCACACCCCGCTATCCGTCCATCCACGCCACACCTTCACCTCCAGCTGTCGTGATGCGGCTCTGTCTGAACATTCGGTCGCATCATCGCTCCGTCGTTCCAATCTATCCGGCATCCATCCGCGCTTTGCCGGCTCGATCACGAACGCCGAGGTCGTCGCCGTCGCTTCGCCGACCTCGCCGGCTACTTTGTCGACCCTTGATCACCGGCCTTGGTAGATCCCGCCAATCGGTAGCCCATCGAACGGTCCGAGCCTCCCCGCCTGGTGTGTCCGATACCACCGATCGAATCGCCGATCGCCGCCATGCTCCACCTTGCGCCGATGAGGTGTTTTCTGCGGCGCCCGTGTATGCATAAACCCCGTGTCTCCCCCTAGATCTTCCGCACGGCCAATCTCGTCAACCTGACTCTGATACCACTTGTTAGGAAATACGCCGATGCAAGATCACGAACGACACCAGAAGACACGATGTTTGGTAACGCAGTTCGGCTTTCGCCTACATCTGCGGGGCTCTGATTATGGGCGCTCCTCCCAATCCATAATACCGCAAAGACACCGGCTAACAGTCACGGCCACATGCTTGGCCACCGACCTCCTCTCTTGCCTATGCTACTATTATGAAGTCGTTGTCTTGATTACACCAGGGCTACCTCCCTTTATATAGTGGAGGCCTAGATAGAGTCCGACTCTAACACTAAACAACCCTGCCTATCACAACACAGAGTCCTTGTAACCTACTCGTACACATATTCGACACAATACCCTAACAGCTGTGTTGCCCTCTCTTTGCTGCAGACTGCAACCTAAGGGAGAGGGAGAGAGGAGAGGAGAGAGGAGAGAGAAGAGGAAGAAGACCTTTGCACACTTACAAGTGGGCCCTACATGTCAGCTAGCTGAGCTAACGGCTCCATCTAACACCCATTGTGACGGAGTGCTAAAACAGGTTAACGGATGCGTGTTTGGGTGCTACATAAATGAACCATTCCGCTTGGGTGCTAGAAAGGAGTCCAAGTGATCTTTCGATGCCATGAGCTCAATTTTCCCATTGGTTTGTAGACAACAAATGACGTGCCAATACAAAATTAAGCCTCACCAAATTTTTTACACTACCAACGCTGCCAATACAATAGCGCCCGAATCGGTCGCCATTGCCATCTCGCCATTCGCCGTTGCTCGCAGGCCTATTGTCATCGTCTCACGTGCAGGACCAACAACAGCTAACTAGCTAGTTCTCATAAAGCATCGGGTAACTAGTTCTGTGCGGTTCATTTTACTTAATTTTTCTTTCAATCTTTTTATCTATTTCGTACAGTTTTCAAATTGTGTGAAAAAAAATTTATAATTCATGTAAAATCCTAAGCAACACATTTTTTATATTTTTATAATTTATTTGGTATATTTTGCATTTTTGTAATTCATTTTTTTGCTTTTTCGAATGGTTTTTTATTTTTTATGTTCTAATATGTATTTGAAATTTTTTAAAAAATATTTACATATTTTTTGAATTTATTAATTTTATATGAGTTTATATGATTTTTATTTGACCATAAGAACAATTGGCACATTCTGAATTGGTAATCAACCAAACACACCACCTATTTTGACAAAATTTGGTTGCCCTCAATTGGCTCAAAACCAAACAATACAAAAATTACGAACGAAAGGTCATGCCATCAATTGGTTATGACTATTCATTGGTATGGCTAACGAGGGCTTTGAACCAAATAGACCCCATTTGTTTTTTGGTTCACTAAAGTTTATCAAAACAAGATATAATTGGTCTTTTTATCTGAGTCAACAGTGGTTTAATCGAAGCGTTATATTTATTTTTACATAGAATTATACCATAAAATTAAATCAAACACCATGTTCTCCTTGACTTATATATCTTATAAAAAAAAGGAGAAAAAGTTTTAGTCAAGTGTTTGAGATAGAAAAAAGATTAAGGTGAAGATAAGAAAAAGGGTCACTACGCAGGCCCTTATTTTATAAGAAGGAAAATGAAAGGCAAAAGTCCTCCCATTTGCTTCTTTTTTCTGGCTCGTGAGCTATTGTGAGGAGAGCCTCGAAAATGCACTCATCAGTTTTATCTTTTTCATTGCTTTTCGCATTGCTCTAAAATGACAACGATGGGCGTCGTTGCTCCTCTTAAGTGCTCGACTGGCCTCGACCAGAGAGCCAAAAAGCCTTAACCGCGGGTCTAGCCAAGTAAAGAAAGAAAAGGGGAGAAATAGTGTGGACAACGGGAGAAGCAGGAGCGGTGAAAAAGGGGAAGAACGGGACGAGGAGAAACAGGAGCTACTGAGAGTGGTGAAAAAAGAGGAAGAACGGCACGAGGAGAAATAGGAGCTACTCGGAGCGGTGAAAGGGGAAGTCTGGTAGTGGTGAAAAAAGGTGAAGCGAGGAGAAATAGCGCTGTGGTGAGAGGCAACGAAGGTGAAGCAGCGGAGAAACCAGAGAAACCAGAGTCGTGGGATTGTACGCTCGTGCATGCGGCGACAAAAAATAATAGCAATCACCAAGGAGAAGTGAGAAAAGATGTAACTAAGAGAAGGACTTGTGTTTAGTAATTTGCAAGTGTAGGAGATGTAACTAAGAGAAGGGCATGTGTTTAGCCCTCATAGTAGAGAGGTATAACATGAAAGACATGTAACATGTTTCCGTTTCGTGAAATGGAAATCGGAGATCTTCCTCTTGTTGAAAAAAAAGTAGTCTATTGATATGTATAAATAACATGCCTATTTTTTATAATTAGTGGTTGATTCTACTATTGGAGATGTTTTGATGAACGACGACAAATGAACTCGCTAGAATTTTACATTTTGCCCCCTTAGGTCTCTTGGTTTTGCCCATAAACTCCAATTTTTAGCATTTTGGTCCTAAGGTTTCCCGGTTTATTATGCATACTCCTTGCGCATAAACCCTATCCCGTATTTAGAGTTTTTCAGTTTCGCTTTTCAATAGTGAAGCATGCAGGTTCTTTTAAAAAGGTGAGGTATAATGAATGATGAGGCCTATTATCAATCTCTGTTCATAATGTCAATTTTTTATTTGTCTACATTACTTTCTTTTTTTGCACTGTATTTTCAGATATTTTATATCAGCAAAAATGCTTTAATCGATTTGTTTTTCTCTCCTTATTTAATGTGTTTGTATCATAAAAAGATTTTTAATGTCACGCATAAATAATAATAAAATCCGGGGGCACGTAGGTGTGATGAAGCGTAGCTTACCATGCAGCAGATCGAGCATGCACAGCTGAATGCAAGAGCCAAACACATTGATCATTGAATATTATTTGATTTACTTTAAACCTGTAACAAAGTAAAGACACTAAAGTAGTTTTCTTAGTTTTGCTTTATCTTGGGGCTTTCTAAAAACAACATCATTATTTATTTCCCTATAAAACATATTTCATGTATCGAGTTGATTCACCGCACTACTTGGTCGGAGAGGATATGATTTGTTGATGGTCTCGTAAGTCCATAGGCTGATGACATTAGAGCAGTCATCAATGGCTAACGTCACTACCTAGGTGGTTGTTAACCGCTGAGGTGGTTTTCATGTTGCCATTAAATGCTCACATGGCTAACCACATGTGTAATAAACTTAAGGAATATATTACATCAACTTTAAAAAATATTTTAATTTTTTTAGAAAAATCAACTATGGTTATTTTAAGTGTTGTAGCATTGAATTTTCAAAATCCTTGAATCCCACCCATTTCTTGTATCCTTTCTCTTCCACCCTATCTCTTTTGCCATGTTTCTCCACCCTATCACTATTATAATCTCCCTATATCAAAACTAAACTCAACAATAGCCCTATTTCGCTACACTAATAGAGTGGGAAAAAATAGGGTAGTGTTGAGGCGGGTGGTAACGAGCCAAGTTGGAGCGAATTGGGTTTATTTGGGTATGATACGAGCTCGAGTTGAGCCAAAAAAGAGCCACTCGTGAATAACTTCTGAGTTACGAGCCAGATTGCCAACCCTACTTCTCACACCTTTTGCTTTCTCAAAAGGAAAAAAATTGCTAACCCTCTTCCCTTGCATCAGGGTTGCACAATCTAGCCATATAGTTGCTAACTTCATTAGGTCTGCACTCAAATTTTTTTTTATGACATGTTACTGTATTGATGAAGTAATTTCTCACCAATCATGCCAAATGTAACCAATGTAACCATTCCCACGATATTTTGCTTCAATCCAACAAATTGTACGGAAGAGTCATGCAACTTCATAATATTAATCATCCAGAATTGTTCACTAGAATAACAAAAAGATATTCCAATGAGAGGGCAGCCGATCCTTTACCCTTTTTGAGACGACTTGAGAGGGGCGATTCACCGCCGCTGCCTCAAAGCTCGTTGCCTCTCCCTCCCCTTCTAGCAGTGGCGATGGGACCTCTCTTCCCTCCCCATCTCCATGTATTTGTTGCTATAGGCATGTAGACTCCACCGATGCTAGACAGGCCAGATTTGGCAGTCGGTCGGATTTGGCAACGAGGCGCCTTGATCCAATAGCAATGCTTGTGCGCGACGATGATGGTGTTGGGGCGACACGACTCCTCCTACTTGACGTCTGACGCAGCGGCACGATTCTGGCTTGGTGTTTCAGCTGGTGGCTCCTTATCAGAGCTCTGCTCGTGGGCCTCTCCCTCTGGTGCACCATTTCCGGTTTGTGGATTCATCCCTCGATGGTGTTCATGAGCGCACGTGTGCTGCTCACAGTGGCGTGGCACATGCAGGGTATCGGGGGTGCCAAGGTTGGAGGTGGCTTGCGCTGGTAGGAGGCTAGGTCATAGGCGGGGTTGACCCCACGTATCTTCAATTTTGGTGAAGTCGGGAACCACCACCTGGTGACATCGTTCATCTGTGGTCTCGTTCCTCTCGTCTAGCTCTTCCCTACTCTATTTTGGGAGCGAAATGGTTCTAGGATGGTCGTGCTATGGTGATCGAGCGATTTTTCTGTTGGAGGTGTTGAGGATGTGTTGACCAACGGCTAGGTCTTCACGTTCTTCCTTTTGTGGCCCCTTTCAACGCGTTGTCGAAGGGAAGGGTGTTCTTGGGCGAAAGCCTTGCCTATTCCATATGTGGGTAGGCGTTGCCGCGTTGGTGACGTATTTTGGCACCGTTCCCTCCTTAGAGGCATCGTCGGGGGTGCCCCTCCTAAGTTTGGCGGACTAGATGACGGTGGTAGGCCTTGCCACCACTATCTTGTTGAAAGTGTCACAGTATTTCTCTCCGTACTGTCTTAGGTTGTCAGCTGGTTGTACGCCATTTTGCCTTTGCTTGAGGTGGGGTGGCAAGCGTCGCTGGGGTTGTAAGTTGTTATTGATGGTGTTATGGTGGTATAGAGTTCTTGCTCGCCTTAGGACGAGGTGGTTGGTCTTAGATCTGATTGTAGCATTTGTGTTGCCGTGCCTCTACATCTGCATCAAGTTTTTTAAATATGTTTTAGTTTTTAAATCAATCGGTAAAGCTCTGATTGTCCGAAAAAGTATTAATAATAAAAAAAGATGGCGAACAACCGGAATTTATGAAATGCCAGTAAAAGAGACGCATATGATGCAATCAAGCAATAGAGAAAGATAAATGAAATATTCTTTGCCTGTGCCCGCTATCTGCTTTCCCTTTTCTCCCACCATCCACCGAACAAAAAGGGTAGCCAGCCTCCCAAAATAGTTTTCCAGCTCTCCGCCACCTCCCCGTCCCCCTCCCATGGCCGATTTCCACCGCCCCTACCGGAGCGACCTCCGGCCGCCGCAGTCCTGCCTGCCCGATCCCGCCTTCGCCCATTGCAACGGCTACTTCTCCTCAGCCTCCCCCCACGCGAACGGTTACTTCTCCTCCGCCCCTAAGAACGGCGCTTTCCCGGGCAACGGCGACCGCCGGATCGAGATCTACACGACGGTGCCGCCGCCTCTGCCCCCACCGCCGCGCCTGGCCCTGCCTCTGCCTCCCGGGAGGAGGGAGGGAGTCGTCGGAGGAGGCGGAGGCGGCGGAGGAGGAGGGGGCGTGGGGGGAGGCAGCATGTGGTGCTTCAGCGACCCGGAGATGAAGCGGCGGCGCAGGGTGGCGAGCTACAAGGCATACTCGGTGGAGGGAAAGGTGAAGGCGTCGCTGCGGAGGGGGTTCCACTGGTTCAAGGGCAAGTGCTCCGGGATCTTCCACGGCTGGTAGCCTCTAATGGCTTATGGCTCTTCATCCTGGACACGGAAGCAGGGTCCTAAAAAATCTAGGTTCTTGAATGTTGCGATTTTAGACTCTCTTTTCGAAGGTGATGTTCCAAATGACTCCTCTACTACTAATTGGACGCATTTGAGGTTGCGAGTGTATATTGCTGAGCAAAATGGAGACTTGGAGCGATCTGCGACCAATGCAAGTTCATGAATCATGACATTTTTGTGATGCGTGCACTTTTGTGGATTTATCTGCAAGCGGAGGTGGTGATAAATAGCTCTGTTGTGTATCTTGTTACTAATCAATACTACTAGGTTTTGTGTGGGTGGGTGTATCTTTATTGATTGATGGATATTTTTCTTGATCTTTGAAGACCTTTGATGTTTACCAGCAGTGGTTGATTTGCACGTTTGATATTACTATCATATTTTGTTTGTAATACATTTGTTGCTGGGTTGGAAGACTGGTTTGCATTGAATCGAGCAATCAGAAATGCTTGTGAATTCGTTGTTTGCTCATCATTTATCTCACTTTTTTGGACACTGTATGGATGCTCAAGTGCAAATGGTACCACATTGTTATCATGTGGTTTGAATGATGGGTGAAGTGCGTGGTACCAGTGTCCGTGTGAGTGGGTGCTCTGGAAGGACGAATTAAAGTTTAATAATTGTTTTAAACAAGTACGTGTTTGGTGCATTGAAGATTAGTAAGACTGAGCTCCTCCACAGCTTAGTTCAAAACTGTTTTAGGACATATGCCAACTCTAACTAAAGCCTGTTCTGTACAGCTTATTTAACTTATATATTTTTTTTCTTATCTTTGTTTAAAATAGAAATAATTTGTTTTTTCAATTCGTTTTATTCTATCTCGAAGGCGTGTACGTTCTCTAAAACAAGTCAAAGAAATGTGTCTAAAACTCTTTAAAACAAGCCAAACAAATGAGACCTGACTTTTGAGGTCGTCTCAGAAGTTTCCATAGTTAGGAGATAAGTCAAATAAATAAATAAATAAATAAGCCAAATAAAATAAACTAGGAGAACATACCCTAACCATATAAATTGGCAGCTCACCTGTCATCCAATGCCAAGCCGCCCTTTCTTTACTTAGAAAAAAATTCTAGTTGTTTTTGTTTTTTATTTTTGAAATATCAGGAAAATAAAAAAGTTGTCCAGTGGTTGGAATGACATTGTGCTGACTAGAGACAACTCTTCGTTTCACCACCATGTTGGGTATGGCATGATTTTGTTCACAAAACTTTCCTTCGTCCATATCAGATCATATCAACATAATAAAGATACTTGTGGATTTATTGAAATGCTGATGACCTACCTTTAGTCCTTATTGTCCTAACATAATAAAATCTTTGATTGGTAGATTTGATTAGCATCGTTAGTTCGTTACGATCAACGTGATCATATCACTCTCTTTTGCAGCCTTGCATGATGTTGGCAGCAGTGTGCTTTTGATTGTGTTTGTTAGCCTGGTATATGGTAAAGACACATGGTCAACATCGATACGTTTTCATCTTAGAAATCCAGGTAGTTTCGTAATCGGTCATCACTCAACATTCAACGAGTTCCATAATCAGCCATCATTTGACAGGAAGGCGAATTTTTGTATGTCAAATCCTAATTTTATCCTCATACCATTGGAAGGGACCAACAAAAGCATCATTGGAAGAAACCAACAAAATAGTATGTGGTGTTCTCTTCTTTTTTTGATAAGACCAAAGGTGCTTCTCGATGACGGAATATTATTTTACGAGATGATCGGACAAACAATATTTTTTTAGTGGCTAGAATTTTTTCAGTGGAACAAATTCCCGGGTAAGAAAAAAGGCGGCCTAAGGGAAATGATTTGAGAAAGTGAGTCCACCCATGGCCCATGGGTGGCCCATGGGTGGTATGGATGATGTGCTCTTTCGAAGCAGATTGGGGCACGTGGTGCAATTTGGTATCAGCCAATAGCGATGTGTATTTTAGAATTTGTTTCTTTCAAGTGAACAATTGCTTTCACTTCACTAATATCGCATTTTATAGGTATCGTCGCACCAGTATGTTAACAACATGTCCATTTCGGCTTACGAGATGATCTAACTGAATCAACAAGCTTAACAATTAAGTTTAAGCCAATTAAAAAGCTAAACGTTTTGTCTCCTGAAGCCTAGCTTTTATCTATTACGTAGTCACCTTAAAAAACTTTTAAAATAATAGCATAAACAAAGTGGATCAGCTATGAAAATCATATTAAAAAATCTATTAAAGTGCAGCTTAAAATTTCAGTTCAACTAGCTTAAGGCCCTTTTTGATTCGTGGTTTGGTTTGGTTTTGTTCGATTGAGCCAAAATTTATTATTTTTGTATCGACCATTCAATGTAACAAGGCAAACCCAAGATGGCGTCAAATTTGGGCTATGATATTACCATGTATGTCTAAAACATCATAAATAAATATACAAAATATATTCTTTTCTCTAGTGAAGCATTTGCTCAAACGATTTTTCCATGTTTATGAAACATCACAAAAATATATAGACCATTTTTTTATTTTTGTGAAACATTTTTATGATAAGAGCTTGATGTATGTGAGCCTCTAGTGCTATCTAGAAAAGAACTTGTTTCATTCCCATATTAATTTAGTGGAGGTGATTTGGTCGGATTGGCCCTCTCAATTTGGAGGTTTTCCATGTTAAAGATTTGGTGTCCATGTGTGATGATCGATGTTGTTGATGCTACTATGTATCCATCCATATATGTGATGCATATGTTAATTCCTAGTAACAGTGTTGGTCGAAAGCCTTTGTATTTCCGCTGCTGCACTGGTATGATATTTTCTAATATAGAACGTGATATTTCTGGTCGTGCGCTGCGCTACATCCCAACACTCCTTTTATCTTGGACCAGTGAATATAAAGTGTATTGATATTTACTTTACTCATCACGTCATTCATCAGTACATATGTACATTGCATTGATGGAAGAGAAAATAGGAAATGGAGAAAGAAGGAAGGGAGGAAATCATTGATTTTCAGACTTTTCGAGCGCACCCTCTACTATGTTTAATTACGAAGTTATAGAGGTTTTAGACAATAAAATTTCTTGTCCCCTCTTGTGGACTCCATTTGTGGGGGCCTTGTGCACGTATGATCCTTAGCTAGCTTCTGACCATATATTGTGGTTCCTTCACCCAATACCAGTTAGGTGTTTCACTTTTCCTTTAAGAACAATGCAAGCAGTAACTCTATCAGTGAACAATCAGTCACTCAATGCCTCTAAGCATCTTCTAACTAACCTGTGTGTTGTTGAAGTGTCACTGGAAGAAAAAAGAGGGCGGAGGAAACAAGATTTAAAAAAAAATTGAACAGGGAAGGATGGAGAATCATGTGCCATGATGCCTTATTGCCTTTAGCTCCAACCAAAAGTTCAATTTCAGAACTAGTCTGACATGACCGGGCCATCTGATGGTCAATTATAATGTCCTTGTGGAATGGAATTATGTCATGGCTGCAGCTCTTTCCAGCTCTCTTGGCTTAGAATACAAGAAAAAAGATACGTTTATTAGCATCACTTAACAGTCCTGTGAATCACCAACTACGCTTGTTCAGTAATCCTTGGTATGGAGTGGTTTGTATGGTAGCCTGGTAGCTAGGTTGTTGCGCACAATGCATTTCAGTTCTTGCCTTTCGTGAGTCCCTTCTTTCACATTTTCGACTGGTCAGTTAGGATAGACTCCCAACTGTTCCGGTTTTGCTTAGCTGTGTAGCATGCCCTGCAAAAAAGTTTTGGCCCAGTGTTTTTGTCTGTATGAAGTACAGATATGAGATGAATAATTCTATCTTTTTTACGAAACGATTGGCTGATGGAACACAGATTAAACTTTAGGATGGAAGCTTTTAGTTAGCTGCATTGGTTGCTTACTTTTGATCGACAGCCAGCTTTGTAGTTAGCAGCGATCCCTGTACATATAGGTTCATACAGATTCAGCAGGACCACTAATGAAACAGGCCACACACTTGATTTGATTTGCTCTTTTTTCTTTGTATGTGCATATTAGTACGTTTAGTATTCTAATTTTTTTTATGGCCGTGCATACCGATTACAGGTTGGTCAGCCTGTTAGTAGACACTGAATTTATTGAAAATTCAGCCCCTCTTGTATACTGATGGTGATTGCCATCGAGCACTGAAACATCATAGCCGAATTCAGAAACCAACCTTCCTACTGATCTGCGTCAACTCACCTACCTGCACAAACCGTTTCTTGGGGTCACTCTAATCACCCGTCGGGGAAGCACTCTGAGACAGTGACCACACAACCTTAAACCTTTCAAGAAATCATCTTGGCACACTAATCCAATCCAGCCTATATAAGCCCCACTAGAATCTTTGCTACCAAAACCACACTCCCAAACTTGCAAAGCACAGAGATCATTTCACCAGAGATGAAGGCGCCACCACTCCACTCCTCCTCGTCTTCCTCCTCCTCGGCCGCCGCCATCTGCTCGTCGATCGCCAGGAAGGCGCGCTTCTCGCCGCTCCTCCTGACGATGGTGCTCTTCCTGCTCTTCTTCTCCTTCCTCTATGGAGAAGACCTCATGGCGCTCCTCAGCCAGCAAGCCCAGGCACCACCACATCCACACCTCAGTGTCAACACAAGCAGCATCCTCAGCAATGACCATGAGCAACCAGCCGCACCACCGCCAGGTAAGCATGAATCACTGCATCAGAGTCCGAACACCAGCCGAGTTCGTCACTCACAGTGTGTAGCTTCGATTGGTAATGGTGTGTCATGATTCTGAATGTGTGGCCAGAGGTGACGGAGGGGAAGGAGAAGAAGAGGTGGAAGGGGAGGCTGCCGTTCGCGCTGAACGACGACGGCGGCGAGGCGGAGGAGTGCGACGTGTTCTCGGGGAGGTGGGTGCGGGACGAGGACGCGCGGCCGCTGTACCGGGAGGCGGAGTGCCCCTACATCCGGCCGCAGCTCACCTGCCAGGCGCACGGCCGCCCGGACAAGGGCTACCAGTTCTGGCGCTGGCAGCCGCACGACTGCACCCTCCCTGTGTGCGTCCCTCCGTTCTTGTTCCTGCTGCCACTAATGCTCTTCCTCAGTAGCTTCAATCTCGGTGAAGAACTGAAAACGATCTAGCATGTAGCAAGTAGCAACCAGCCAACCACTACTCTTCAGTCTTCAGTCTTCACTCTTCACTCTTCAGAGTGAAGCATGCGTCGTCTTCATTGCACAGTGGCTAGCTAACGTCGCCGTTTGCTTTATGCTTTGTTTTGTTAGCAAAAACGATAGCAATATGCATTTCTCGCATAGGATGTTATATCTTCCATACCTCTTGTTAGGGCTGGAAAAATAGCTCGCGGCTCGTGACTCGGCTCGGAGGTGTTTACGAGCTCGAGCCGAGCCCACTTTTGGGGCTCAGAAAAATAGCGAGCCGGCTCGGGCTCGGCTCGTTTCTGGCCGAGCTCGGTCTGGCTCGGCTCGGCTCGGCTCGGCTCGCTGTCATATTTTGAACGTGAAATGCCTTTGGCTCGTGGCTCGGCTCGGGCTCGACTCAGCTCGGACAGGCTCAGCTCGGTTCGGAGTTATTACCTGGCTCGAGCCGAGCCCACTTTTGAGGCTCGGAAAAATAGCGAGCCGGCTCGGGCTCGGCTCGTTTTGACCGAGCTCGGCCGAGCCAGGCTCGGCTAGTTTCCACCCCTACCTCTTGTGGTGTTTTTTCCAAACAAACCCCTCAATTTCATCTAATTTTAACTAGCAAGTCCTTTGTATAACTCAACTCGACAACTCGTCATGCTCAAAGCCCGGTTCGGGCACTTCAGCGACTCCTCCGAGCTCCAGCTCAAGCGCCGGCAGAGATGTGTTCGGCTCACCGGAGACCTCGCCGCGCTGCTGCCGACCTCGCCGGAGACCTCGCTGTTGGACGGAAATCTCGCGGGTGACGGAAACTTTACGGCGTTGGTGAGATTGTTGCGCGTGATATGATGCAGGTTCAACGCGACGCTGATGCTGGAGACGCTGCGGAACAAGCGCATGATGTTCGTGGGGGACTCGCTGAACCGCGGGCAGTTCACGTCGATGGTGTGCCTCCTCCAGTCCGCCATCACCGACGCCGGCGCCAAGTCGTTCGAGATGTCGCCGGACCAGCAGCACACGGTGTTCACCGCCAAGGTAAACTTAAGCTCATCGCCGGCCGCCGGTCTCAGCTCCAGCTTGCCTACCGGCTGCGCAAAGATAACAAGGATATATTGCACGGCGAATTAATGGGCGCACGCATGCATATGCAGGATTACAACGCGACGGTGGAGTTCTACTGGGCGCCGTTCCTGCTGCAGTCCAACTCCGACAACGCCGCCGTGCACAGGATCTCCGACCGCATGGTGCGCCGCGGCTCCATCGGCCACCACGGCCGGCACTGGAAGGGCGTCGACGTCATGGTCTTCAACACCTACCTCTGGTGGTGCACCGGGCTGCGCTTCAGAATCCTGTACGTTTAGTATGATGCCGATCGATGCATGCATCGTCATCGTGTCTCTGTGTCTGTCTGAACTCCATGAGTAGAGAGAAAGAGAGAGAGAGAGAAACGTTTGCAGCAGCTCACTTCGTGTTCGAACAGAAGGAACGGGTCGTTCGAGGGGGAGGAGCAGGAGACTGTGTGGGTGTCGACGGAGGAGGCTTACGGCATGGCGTTTCGGGACATGCTGCAGTGGGTGAGGGACAACATGGACTTCGCCAAGACCAGGGTCTTCTTCACCAGCATGTCTCCTACTCACCTCAAGTAAGACTAACCGTACGGCAGAAAGTCAATCCCACGGGTAGGTGCGGCTTCATGTACACCCGTAACTATGGCCATGCGCGATTGGGCGTGCCGTAGCGTGTGGGATTCAAATCCGCCGCTGCGCGCGCGAGCGTTCCAGCGCTCGGCACGCTACGGCACGCTACGCCAGCCTCAAACACAAAACGCCTATGAAGTGCATGTTGAGGTTCGTGCTCAGATCAACACAACCCTCGTATAATTTTATTTAAAAAAGACTATAAAAGTTTTAAAAAACAATTGGGTCCTTTCTCCTCCTTTCCTCTCTCCTTTTTCTAGCTAGCCAGCACCCGACAGCGTCGCCACTGCTGACCACCATGGGGTCTGCCTATATACCGACCATGGTGGCGCTGGCTCGAGCCGCCATGCAGGATCCACCGGCTGATCAAGGAGGGGGAGAGAAGGAAAAGGACCTGATTGTTTTTTGAAAATATTTTAAGGATTTTTTTAAAAATAACCACGTGAAGGATGAGCACAAATCTCGATATACTTCCAACGGCGTGGACATACATGAAGCCACATGTACGTGGGGGTAAATCCGGATCGTAAGCTACCCTACGGGCACAGAGTTCCTTGCACCATACTATATATACCACATGCTCATGCATGGCATATATGTTGATCATGGCGGGCGTGTAGGAGCCAGGACTGGGGCGGCGCGCCGGGCGGCAACTGCTACGGCGAGACGGCGATGATCGAGGACGCCGGGTACTGGGGCTCGGACAGCCGGAGGAGCGTGATGCGGGTGATACGGGAGGTCCTCGACGGCGACGGCGCCGACGTGCCGGTGACGCTCCTGAACATCACGCAGCTGTCCCTGTACCGCAAGGAGGCGCACACCTCCATCCACAAGCAGCAGTGGAGCCCGCCCACGCCGGAGCAGCTCGCCGACCCCAGGACCTACGCCGACTGCGTCCACTGGTGCCTCCCGGGCCTCCAGGACACATGGAACGAGCTGCTCTTCACCAAGCTCTTCTACCCTTGACCACCTAGCTAGGTACTAGTGGTAGATAATTAACCAGCTATGGTTGAAGCATGCAATGAGAAGCAGCTCTGCGTGCGGCTAGAACAAGAATAAAAGAAGGGTACAAAGTGCTCCTTTGATTTGTAGTTTTTGCGGTGAGATGGATATGTTGCTTAAAAAAAGACTGGCCAGCCAGCTTAGTGGGGGCAGGTGGTTGACTTTTAATTTTTGGCATACAACTACCCTAAACAAGTCAACACGTACTAAAGGACGGTAGTAAAAATATGAGAAATTTTACCACGCACTGGAGGGGGTTAGACCAATTGGCAAATCTGAATCGTTGATCTCCGTAAAAGATGGCCTACACAAATAGAATCTGAAATTCGTCGATCTCCCCTGCAAGGGGCAAATATTGGGAGGTATTTGTAGCCTCTAACATGCCGGCTAACAGATCTTAAGTCGATGGAGTCCCCGCCAAATATGGCGCAATTTGATCTCGAAAGGGGCTTAACATTCCATAAATGAAACCCTCCTTGTGTGACACGCCAAATTTGAAGTTAACCTTACACTGCATGGACGCATGGAAACTTAGAGATTATATGGATTACGAAATATCAAACATCAGGCACACCGTTCAGGGGGAGGGGGGTTCAGGTTCCTAGGTCACGCCTTCGTCAGCAATTGCTCAATATGCAATCACGCGCGACGTGGGCAAAAAGTATACGCGGCGCGATGAACGGGCGTGGTGTGGCGTGGCGTGGTGGCCGATGTAGAGGCCAATTCCGATGCTCGATGCGGGCGGGTGGCATCAAGATTGTTGCAGTGCGGGCATACACAATGCGTCGGGCGACATGGCTGGCCGCTGCAAGAAAGGTGTGTGTCGGCCGTTGAGGAGGATGGAGGACCAACACATTGCAACGACATTTTGAGTGCGATGCGCGTGACAAGGAAATGGCGGGAGAGGCTGTTGCGAGCTGGCGACACGAGCGGCGACGATGCTTTGAGTCCACACGATAGCAGGCCAAGGTCTGACTCGGAAAGAGGGAATGGGAACGCCGCTAGGAGGAGATTAGGGAGGAAGGAGCCGGTGTGGAGGAGAGAGATAGAGTGTTGTGAGGAGGAAAGAGAAGATGAAAGAGTGACACACGGGATCCTCTTGTTGGACCGTGTATCGATCGTATATAGGGTTGTATATTGAGTTAATATATCCTCAAAGTTTTCTATAAAGACATATATGCATGTTTTTACATTTTATTTAATAACGTTTGTTAGGGGCGGATCCAACCATGTGGGCTAGTGGGGCCTCGGCACCACATAAAATTTTAGAGTTTTTTGTACCTAGGTTAGGGTACAACAATTTTTTGATATTTTAGCTCGTAAGCGAGGCAAATGGGCAGTCCATTGTTGTTAATTTGAATGTCCACTGAATGTGATCATGAACTAGTGTGGTTATTATTATTGTGTTCCTATATTTTAACTAGTTTGTGATGTATTTGATCAACGGTAGACAAAAGCAAATTTTAGGCTTGTCGCTCCTATATTTTTTATCTTGCATCCGTCATCGATGCCTGTGACATACTCGCATCCGTTTCAAAACATAAGGTGTATAATTTTTGCACGGTCTTCAATATAGAACTTTGACCATTAATTTATTTCACAAGATATCATCAACAAATACAAAATTAGCATAATATGAAAGTGTTTTTAAATACGAATCCAATTACTCCCTCCGTCCACAAATGATCTACGTTTAAGAAAAATCACAAAGACCAAGAAAAGCAATTAATAGATCAACTACCCATTTTATCTTAGGAATATTGCCACGAAAGTAGTGCCATCATTTACTCTTTCAGTCTCTTACCCAAAAAATTATGTCCTCCCACCAATCCAAGGATTGCATACTTGTAACAGGCCCACAGCAGCCATAATTCTCACATCGAAAACAGCCTCATGCAATTAAAACCAGGCAAATATGTATATCTTTTCTGGACAAACAAAAAAGCTTATATGTAGATCATTTGTGGATGGAGGGAGTATATCACATGCATAAGACTAAACATATATGCTTTTGGCTAAATTACTAGTCAAAATTTATAAATGTTGACATTTTAAAATATATGCATGTCTTATATTTTAAAATGGAGGAGTATATAAGAAACTTTAGGTTACCATTTACGTTCAGTTCAAATACAATTCTACAGTGGAATGTATACAGTTTTCCTCAAAATAAAAGCATGAACAATACAGCAGAACATATATGCTCATGCGAAAGATCACTGGCATATACATAGCTCGACTAAAAAATTGTTGCAGCACCATAACACACGGGAGATTGAACACGAGAGGATCAGAACATCGGAAGCAGCGCTGCGGAGACGGCGAGGAAGAAGAGTATGAGCGTCTGAGCCACACCGCGGAGCCCCGTTCCGGCGGCGCCGCCGTAACAGTCGTACTCGTGACCCTGGGCGCCGCCGCCGCTCCCCTCGCCGTACCCGGGCTGCTCCTGCTCGTGGCGGCGTTGGTAAGCCTGGTAGTACTCGTCGCCGCACTCCTTGCGCTCGCGGATCTCGAAGGTCCCTGCACGCACCACAGAACCAGTTTCATGCGTCACCATGCATCTTGCCGGCGACTTGCGCAACAACTGCAATATAAACGTAACAAAAAATTTGATTTGTGTAACATTTGGAGAAACTAGTGCCAGCCGATACATCCCAATTACAACAAAAATAATAAGCTATTGTAACGATTGGGAGGATGGAATGAAACTTATTTTGTATTGCCGCCACTATCGGTGACCACAGTATTAGCTGTGTACGACCATGGGAGCGCATGCTCGAGCCATCACATCAAGCCACGCAGGTAGATGCGCTAAACCCGTGTGAAGGTTGTGCCTTCATAGTTGCGCGTGGCTAGGGTGGTGGCAGCTAGTGGCGGGCGGCACGAGGATGAGAGAAGCAGAAAAGGATAGAAGGAGAACCCAATCTATCTATTATACTATTAAAGTAGAGAAAAACGAAAGCCACCACAATGCGTCACATAGGCTAAAATTCCTCCACCATCTGATCACGATCCAATACGTCGATTAATATCCATCAAATTAGATAAAAAAGATAACTACTAAATCTGATCTTATATATTAGAGATAAACTCTAAATTTGATCTGATATAGATTAACCAAAAAAAGGTTATAAGTTAGAGATAAATACACAAATATATCTCTTACCCAAATCGACTTGGCACCTCTATAAATCTAGGATCAAGTATATCGATTCGCTAAGCCTCAAAATACCGGCAAAAGTATATCGATTTGCTAAGCCTCAAAACCTAGCCATCGGAGATCAAGTTCGTCGCCAGAGTTGCCGTTGCATGCCTAACCAATCAAGGAGGAAGAGGTGTTACAGTCATTGCCGAAACTGCCGCTTTGCGCTGTCGCTGGAGAAGACGCAACCGCCGCCGCTTGCCCGACTGCCTTGCGCCGTCGCTTCTACGTAGCGCGTCTTTGCCGCCACTGCATTTGGCCACCGCTGTCTTGCTTCAAGGCTTCTTTGTTACTCTTTGCTAGCCATTGCTTCGGCGTATTCTTCTTCTTTGTTGCATGGAGCTGCATGATTTGCTGATTTAATTGCTCTGTTCTCTATTTCTTCTCAGGAACTAAAAGCTGACCGAGCTAGATCAAACCCCAGCCAGTACTATTCACGTGATCAGTACGTTCAACACCAAGCCTTCATCAAATTGTTTTCGGAGATTCATAGCTCAAAATCCGATAAAACAAATTTCTTTGATTTATTTTAATCTAATCTACTTACTATATATTTTTTTATATCTATCTATCTAAAATATTATTAAAGTAGAGAAAAACGGAGCCACCATGTTAGTCTGATTATTTCCGTTGTTTGATCAACAGTGGGACCAAATTATAAATGCCTAGATCAATCAAAGAAATTCTCACATAAATCAAGAAAAAAAGAAGGATCTATGACGCTGTTTTTTGTGGGGCTAGATTATAATGGCTTAGATTAAAAGAAATTTATTAGAAATTCGGATTAAATAGTGAAGATGGTATAATATGATTATTTTAAAGATCTATGCCGCTGTTTTTTTTGGGGCCGGATTATAACGGTTTAGATTAAAAGAAAAATATTAGAACAGCCTAGATTAATCAAAAAAATTATCACATAAATCAAGAAAAAAATCTATACTACTTAGATGAAAAGAAAATATTAGAAATTCATATTAAAATACTAAAATTGATATAATATATTAGAGATAAACTCAAAATTCGATCTGATATATTAGAGATAGATTATGAGTTAGAGATAAACTTTATATGACGAAACAAATCTAGCAGCGCAAACGCGCGGGCCACCTCGCTCGTTGTTTTCTGTTCCAAAATTTAGAAGGTTTGTAAAAGACAACTGGGAGAGGGTGAAGTTGTGCATAGATCTCAACGCACAACCAACAATACGAGATAATTAAGTCAATAAATCCTAGGGAACTTATCCTATTATTTATCTCTCGGTCGATTTTCTGACCATTGATCAAACATCTTTATATGACATATAAAAGATCTAACAGTGAATTTTGTGAAAATCGTTTTTAAAATCGGTCGTAAATCCTATTGGTGAGGGAAACATGTTTTGGTTTTACCTTTTTCCGGGGTGTTGCTGCATCCGGTGCCAAGCGCCTCCTTCACTGCCGACACGGTGGCACCATTGTAGAACCTGAAGCTCTCGTCAGCGATCTCCTCCACGCACTGCAGCGCAATGTTCGTCTCCGCATAGCATGGCCCGCCGCAGTACTCGTCGACGCTCTCCTTCGCCACGTGGAATGCCCCCTCCACGCCTAGCCTCATGTCCACCTCGCACTCGTTGTACACCTTCCACCCCCATCAATTGAGACATAAACAACACACCATGTTAAGAGTGTTTCTTTTGAGCGTACAATTTGATTTTGATTATAATTTAAGAATTTGCTAATTTTATACAGACCATAGATGTTACATTTTGCAGTCATTTTTAAGAGTAATTAATTCGTGTGGTCTTTGTCAAAGGCCTCAAAAATATTTTAAATATAGTTTTCATCCTTTTCAATCATAATTTTGAAAATTCTCGACTTTTCATATTATAATTAAAATCGGATTTTCCGCTATTAACCGGCACTATAAGCGTGCAGTGAATGTTCAGCTAGTGACCATGCGTGCACTTACATTGTGGTCGTCGAAGCAGTGGCACGCCCTCTCGAAGATTTCCAGGGCAGCTTTGTCTGCAAACCAATCACGGAGATGAAATTTTCCAAAATTGCTCGCCTCAATGTTACAGCGATCATGCAAATCCGGAGAGAAAAGTGGAATGAACATGAAATTAATATTCACTTACCAGAGAGGCAGCCTGGGAGCAAGAAGCAGATGGCAAAGGCTAAGGGGAAGAGAGAAGGGCGAGGCATCACCATTGCTTAGAGAGGGTGTTGGCTGTTGATCTGGGATGTTTAGGCTGGCTAAATTAGGGTGTGGCTAAGTACTGACCGTTTATAGGGGGTTTCGTGAGCAGATCATGGAGGTTGGAGTGAAGAAATTTTATCAAGATTTACCAGCCTAGTCGTACCAATACTCCAAGGATGCCCAATCGTTCACTCCTTGCTAAACTTGCCCGAAAGAATCGCCCATGGTATAACTTTAGGCAATGCTTGTTTAAAATGTTTTCTTTAGTACTATACAAAATCTGAATCAATGGGGAGCTAGCGCATGTGCATGCATGTAAGAGTAGGCTTAATTAAGATTAACTAGCTGGGGAAAATATATATGAGAAGTATGGTCTAAGTTAGTTTTTCATTAGTCTAAATCCAACCTCTCTCTAATTGGCAGGACATGAACTTTTCTCGCCCAAATCTTTGTCAATTCTACCGGGCTATACTAATATGAATAAACATGATCCGCCATGCGTGGTGCTATCTTGCACGACTGTTGCCGTGGCGTCATACGCGAAAGGGATGTCTCAATTAATGCTGCGAAATCTTGAACTAACCACTGCTCCGAGAAGAATTAGGGTATTTTTAAAGAGAAAATTGCACTGCTGCCCACTGAACTTGCAGTGAATCTCATGTAATCCTCTGAACTTGAGTTTAATTTCTCGCCCTTCTAAACTTATCTTCGTTTGCACGGTTGCCCCAAAACCGTTAGGACAACCGTTAAGTGTTGATGTGGCGCTTATGTGGCAGTTAACAGTTCATGTGGCTGTCACATGTCGCTTGCATGGCAGTTGATATGTCAAGTTATTGATGAAAAAATTTATAAAAAAAATAAAAATTAGGAAAATTCTCGTGGCGTCCACCTCACGGCGCGGGATTTTGAATGAAATTATGTCATTATGTTGAATTTAAATGAAATTCTATTGAATTTTGATGAATTTAAATGAAATTTTGTTGAATTCTATTAAATTTAAATGAAAATCCATTAAATCTAACAACGAAACTAACAAGAGTGACAAATAAGGCACCGAACTTTAAATGGATGGTAAATAAGAAAGTCAAACTTTTTCAGTGACAAATAAGTAACCGTGAAATTCAGCGATGTCAAATAAGAAATTAACTCTTGAAACTTTGTAAGTTGAAACAACACAAATACGAATACACATGCCGAATTATTCATCAGGACGTAGAAATTACACACACTGCAGTTACATGGGATCTTCACCGATAGCAGAATTAATATCACTAATTAAGTTATGTTTCTTATGAAAAGAAACAAATCACAACTTGCTGCAGCTTAATTTTTCCACACTCTTTTATTTTCTTTTCGTGGTCAAGCTAGAACGACGCTAGCTAGCCATATGCCAGCGAAGCTAATCAGCACCGAGGAACAGATGCCCCTGAGACTGGCCGTGGCCCCATCGGCGCCGCTGGTTAGCTGACCTGGACCGCTTGCCGCCATGTATGCACCTGCACGTACACGACACGGATGCAAAGGTTATTTAACTTTGATAACCATTAAAACCATCTCAAAATTTTGAGCTGATCTGAACGGCTAAATAGCTTTGAACGGCTGAAATGACTGAATTTTAAAAGCTTTTGAGGTAGTCTCAAGATTTGAATCAATTTCGTTTGACTTGTTTTTTAGGTGTTAGAACCTATCTTCATAACAGCGAAAAAACGGACTAAAAACTTAAAACATATATCTTTTTAAAACATAGATAAGTCGTTAAACTGCTGTTAAGCCTTGGTTACCGGTGGGGGACGAGGCATTGGTAGCTCCACTGTTGCTGCCGCCACCAGCGCTGGTGGTGGTTCCATTGGTGCTGCCGCCGCCGGCGGCGGCGGTGGCGTTGCCGCAGGCCATCTGGAAGATGGCCTGGACGCCCTGCATGAGGCCGGGATTGTAGCCCGGGATGTTGCCGAGGATGCCGTTGAGGCAGCCCATCCACGTGGTCATCATCCCGAAGCACGGCGGACTGCAGATGGTCGCGTTCGTGCCGTTGAGCGCTCGCACGCACGCATTGATCACCTGCATGCCAAGTAACCAAAAAATAATAATATTCAGGTCTTAAATGGCAGTTGTCAACTGCAGGATGCATGCATCTTTGTAGTATTCTTCAGTAACATACAAAAGAAAGATTATCTAGAGAAGACCAGCTTAATTTATCATCATAATTAGCAAAAGTATTCTTTTATGAAGGACAGTAAAGTGGACAATGGATTATTGCTCGAAGTGTATCGGCCTAAACTATACTGGTGTAAGCATCACCGTCTCCTAGTTGAAGCTACATCTTATATCAATCCTAGATTGAAGTGTACAAGCTGTGAATTGCTTCTGGAGGTCGAAAGCTGTGCTTATTTTGCAATAATGCTGTACCACATTGGTGTTTCGACATGGAGAAATTTACAAGTCCATTGAAATTAAGGGGAGGCCAGCTAGGAGATGCTTGATTCTGCTGCACCAAGATTCGTGCAAGACATGCATGATGCTTATGTGCACTTTAGTCTCATGCATTTTGTCAGAATCTTTGTTTCTGGAAAGGAGTCTTTGTAATGTGGTGTCTTTTTTGGGTTCTTTTTTGGGTTCAAAATATCTGGAAGGGTGTGTTTCTGGTTGGAATGTTTGCTCAACTCCTCTAATGTTCCTAGTTTGGTCCTGTGTTAGAGTGCTTTATTCATCATGAAGTTGTAATATTGTGGGCCTGGCGATGGAACTCACGACAACTAAGTATATTTTGTGTACGATGTAATTCCGTTATTGTACGAGTAATGGAATGGGGAATGTCCCCTTATGCAATAATAATAATAAAAAAAAAGAGATTGCTACCGTTGTATTGTCAAAGCAGAGAGCAGCTCGTGCCACAATCTGGATTGCGTCCTGTGTTCCAGCGCCACCCCCTCCTTGTCCTGCATTGTGTAAAGAAATAAAAAAGGTGTATTCGATTATTAGTTTCAAGTGCGAGCTAAGAAAAAAAGAGGTTTTGGCGATGGAGAAGTGAAGCAGTCAGCAATATATATGGGCAGCCAAAAGTGTCCAGCAATACATGGTGGGCACTGGCCAGTCAGCAACAAACAAGTGAAGTCATGCTTACCTCTGCAGCAAGTGAAGGCAATGGAGAACAGCACAACTGTGAAGCACATATGCCTCAGCTTGAAAGAAGCCATTGCAACTGAATCTGTTGTTACTCCAATACTCCCACAACTTGATCAATGCTTCTAGCTCCTAGCCTGCACTCCAATATATATGGGCTGCAAGTTCTGCAGGTAGAATTGGCCATAAGCTTATAAAAAACTCAAGGCTAGCTTAAGCATCCATGACATAGGAAGTGAATTGCTTCTTGGGAAACTTTGGATGTATAGTATATAGCATGATGTGAGTTGTGAATGCAGGAGCCATTTGGGAGTTGAAACCATCCAATCGGCGAACGATTGGTAGCTTGAACTGCTATAAAAAATGATACTGTGACGGTTATATCGGTGTTTGGTATACAAGATCCAACTACTACTCACTTGTTTCCTAGACTTGTTCCTGTGAAGTGTACTGAAATCATACCTAAACTGGGTTTAGTTTCGTTCAGAACAGTTTCATTGACTATATTGGGCCCCAGAACTGTACTTCGATGTCTCAGTTCTGGGTTTCCAAGGAACATGAATGTCAACGTGTGTTTTCTACCCAGTGCTAATCTATCTATCTACTATCTATATAAAAGCAGAGTTAAACAGAGCCACCACATTAATCTTAAAATCCTAGAAATTCTCACGTTAATAGAAAAATAATAGAAATTCTCACGTTAATCATAGAAAAAAGAAAAAATCTACATCGTTGAATATGGATATTATTATGTAAATCTAACGGTCAATATTAACCTCTCGAAAAATAGTAGAAATTATCATGTTAATCATAGAAAAAAGAAAAAATCTACATTGTTGAATATGGATATTATTATGTAAATCTAACGGTCAATATTAACCTCCAAACTACTGAAGCTGATCTATATATTTGAGATAAAATCTAAATCTAATATGATATATTATCTATATATTAACACAAATCTAGCCGCGCAAACGCGCGAGTCACCTTGCTCGTTATATATATAAAGGAGGGGAAAAAGAAGCCACCACGTTCGTCCACATCATCCAAATTATTTCAACCGTTCGATCAACGGTGGGACCAAATTATAACGGCCAAGATCAATCAAAGAAATTCTCACATAAATCAAGAAAAAATAAAAGATATATGTCATTGATTTTGTGGGGCCGGATTATAACGGCTTAGATTAAAAGAAGAATATTAGAAATTCGGATTAAATACTAAAGATGATATAATATGGTTATTTTATCCGTTCAATCAACTGTGGGACCAAATTATAACGGGATAGATTAATCAAAGAAAGAAATAAAAGATCTATGCGGCTTAGATTAAAAGAAAATATTAGAAATTCATATTAAATACTAAAGTTGATATAATATATTAGAGATAAACTCTAAATCCTATCTGATATGTTAGAGATAGATTATGAGTTAGAGATAAACACTATATACCAAAACAAATCTAACCGCGCAAACGCGCGGGCCACCTCGCTCGTTCTGTTTGTAATCTAGGTTCCTGCTTATAAGTACAAGCATACATATGTGCTATTGTACAACCATACGTGTGTTTTCCAAGGAACATAATGCGGTTGCACAATCTTCGGTTTTTTATTTAGAAAATACCATATATGTCACTAGTTTGAATTGTAATATCATTTGTGCTATTGTACTTTGTTTTTATTGTCTTTTATGTCATTCCATTACCTAACACCATTAGAACCTACTATAATGCTCATATTACTCCGTTGAATGTGTCTATGATGATTGGGCTCCACCTTGTAACCTCTTCTCTTCCATTTTCTCTTATTTCCATTTCTATTTCCACGTGAGTTGACCAAAATTTGGTAAAAAAATTGGAGATTTAAAATTTCAAATTTTGGTAAGATTTATACTTTAAATTTTGGTCAAATTTCAAAAGTTCCAATTTCATCAAATTTCAAGTTTTATATTTTCTCAGATTTTAAAAATTTCCAAATCAGGTCAATTTCAAATTTGGTTAGGTTCTATATTTTTTAAAAAACGAATAGATTTCAAATTTAAAAAATTGGCTAGGTTTCATTTTTTTCAAATTCAGATGAATTTCAAACTTTAATTTTTGGAGATTTTTTAAAAATGATTAGATTTAAAAAACTATTAAATTCCAGTTTTTTGGATTCGGTTCAATTTCAGGATGTTCAAATTTTAGAATTCTCCCGGGCTTCAAAATTTTCAAGTTGTCCAGATTTTAAAATTTTGAATTAGACAAGGTTTCAAAATTTCCAATTCGCAACTTTCAAATTTTAGAATCGGCCTGATTTTAAATTTTCAAATTCAAAAAGATTTTAAACATCAAGATTTGGTTGGAATTCCAATATTAGGAGATTGGAAAATTGGGGGCATAAGTT
Source organism: Raddia guianensis (assembly GCA_036346415.1). Taxonomy (NCBI): domain Eukaryota; kingdom Viridiplantae; phylum Streptophyta; class Magnoliopsida; order Poales; family Poaceae; genus Raddia; species Raddia guianensis. Next base: position 18,506,646 of record CM070538.1, read on the forward strand.
TTTTTTTTTACGCCAAAAACAATTTAACTATAGAATCTGGTAAGAAATGATTGCAATGACATACGGAGTATAAGGAACATATGATTTTGCAATGACATATATGGGTTTATTTGACTTTGCAACAACGTAAAAAAAATTTGGTTTTTAATTTAAAAAAGTAAGTAGATCCCACGAGTGCCAACCATCGGAACATTTGATGCTTTCAGCTGAACATTCAGAATGTTTTAGCTCCTCAGCTACTTCTCCGGTTCCATGAATGCTTACATCAACCTAGCAATCACTCGAAACTAAACCAAATACAGAAACATTAAATTCCTTATCATACGTATTCCATGTTTAATTACTTACGACACCTTCGAATGTCGGAACTTGTTTATGCTGTACTACTCTGCACAGCTGACGTTGCCATGGATCTTGAGTCTGGAACTCTTCTACCTGAAGAGTGAGTGCTGAAAACATGCGGTTCCTTGTGCTTGCAGAAGTGAAGCATCCCGGCCTCGATGCCGCTGAGCTCTCCATTGACTGCATGGCCGCTATGCAACTACCAAACCTGCCTAGAGTGCAAGTGTACCTTCTTGAATCTGATGTGATTAATGGTGGCTGATTTGAGCTCAGAAAGCTTGAGTGATGCTTCTCCCCTCGCAAATCAAAGCCGTGCCGCTGTGCTACCTAAGATCTGTACGATGCTAGTAATAAATATGCATATTTTGAGTGTGTATTTTCAAAAAAAAAAGAAGAAGAAAATGCCAAACCGAGCCTACCTAGAATATGACTGCATGGATTTTCAGATGAAGCATTCTGGAGCATGGATTTTCTTTCATTAAAATTCAGCTTTGTTGGACAAATCCACACTTTCAAGTTTAAATAATTTAATCACTAAATATATCATGGCAATATGAATAAACAGCACAAGTATAATATAGATATGTATAAAATAACTGACACATAAATTTCAGAAATATATTTATGCCACACACAACAGCAAGATAAAAACAAAGGTAAAAAAAAGGTACCGATCTTCCTCGGAAGCAATCCGGAAAGAGACTATGAGACCTCGCCACGAGAAAGTCATAGTCGAACAAGATTGCGTCGTCGACATGAATACATGAAGTTAATCACGAGGACGAAGAAGTAGACTATGAGCAGTCATGACATACACTTCTTTAAATCTTTATTTGTGGTCTCTCGATGCAGGATTCAAATGGAAACGTTCAAGATCACCGGTGCATGGAAACGTAGCGAAATGGAGCAACCTATCGATGGCAGTGTAGTAGAGAGAGGAACGTGTGTCAATGGAGCAACGTCTCTTTTCCACAATTAGCAATGTGATTGTGATATTAAATAGTTCATATTGTAGGGATCTAAAAATAGAGTTGAATCCATCCTATACTTTACCTGTTTTAGTTCCTGGATCAACCAGTTAGAATACACAAATATCTAGTTTTGGATAAAATCATCAAACATGTAAACTTTATTATATCAGAGTACTTACAAACATGGCAAAATTACAAAAGCACATACTTAAATAACAAAGTACGATTGAACACACGATTGCATGTTTTCTACGGCTGATTGGGAGCATACGATTGGATGGCGATGGGTGCCAAACTTGTAAATGACCCATTGCAATAGCAACACGCCAACATGGCAACGTGGTCACAAATACATGCACGACACAAATGTATATTATGGTCACGGCTTGCGGTTGCGGCACTTGACCATGACGAAGGAGGACTCGCAGGAGCTAACGCTATGTGCAACTGCAGTCCATGCCGCGCAACTGCAGTCCATGCCGCCGCGCAGGAACCCACGCTTTGCGCGTGATCGAGCTGCGGCGTCCCGCTCCCGCATCCAGCGAGGCAACCCGAGCGTCTGGTGGCAACGACCGCCTCGCCATCGCAAACGCCGGCGGCCGGGGGGCACTTGAAGCGGCATCCGTCGAGGCAGGCGGACAAGCCTTGGCCGTAGTCGCCCTACCGGGTGTCGTCGACGTGTCTCACACAGTACTTCGAGTGTCTCCTCAGTATGAAAAGATTACTAGGAATAATAGGGCTTTGGAATCAATGATGGGTTAGGAATAAAATACTCTGCTCCCAATGGATGTGGTGCTCATGTATTTATAGGGGTACTGGTGATTAGGGTTTACAGTGTAAATACAAGAAGACACATTTGCCCTCGCATCTGGATCGTCGATGTTAAATCGATGATCCTTTACAACAATTGATCCCCTTTTTGGGTATGCGAAAAACTCTAACTACCCCTTATGCTTTAAAGCTCTTATTGAAATACTATGCTTGCCTATAGTGGGCCTCTCTTACAGCAACCGTGCCTAGGGCCCATAATCCACGCCTGGCCCAACAAGCGGTGGTGGGCCTTTGCGTAGCCACCAGAGCTCATTCTCCTTGGCTTTCCCCAGAAAGATCTTCGGGGCAGTCCGGTGCATCAACCGAAGTCCACTCCCTTATGCCCTTCCAGAAGATCTTCGGGTGGCTCCGCCTTCACCCAAGTGGAAGCATCCTAGCTCGGATAATTACTCTTCAACTCTCATCTTTGCCCATCCCGAAGATGCCTTAGGAATCTTCAAGGTCTTCGGCCCCTTCATGCTCGATAACCATATCCTCGGGATTTTTGCCGTATTCTTCGGAAAAGGGTGGGTCCTCCCTACAACACCGAGCATCGAGGCAATCGATGCTCGCCGCGGCGACGGCCATCGCCATCGCCGGCGCAGCGTTGCCGGCCACTCCACCCACATGTGTATGCTTGGGTATGCTTGAGCTTGAGGACGACATTATGAAATGGCGATGTGTGGGAGATGAGTTGGCGCCCAGATGATGATGAAACGACAAACGAACATTTTTATAGCTAGCTGGCTAGGGCTTAGCTAGCACACCGGCCGGGCACACGCAAGAATTTCTTTTGTAATTCCTCACATAAGGACTTCGAAAATACCAGATCCCCACCTATACAAGCAAATTGTTGATAAAACTCCAAAATACACACATTACTAAACTACTTAAGCCAACTTGTACAAATATTAGAGGTCTCAATTAATGGGGGCAATATGGAGCACAAATCTCTTCGTCAGGCAACTTAATACATCTACCTCGGGCCCTCGGATTCACGGCCGTGCTCCGCATTGTTGAGTATACATTATTCTAAACACAATCAAAATGGCTATTTAAGTCTTCTCTCTCTACCCTCTCTCTCTCTCCATAAGGCAGAGCTTGTGTTGACCTGATCCACCGAGCACGACATAGACGCACACCAAATTTGAGGAAGAAGAGGGCTAGGCGGAGATCTATCAACCATTTTTCGCATGGAATCTTAGGTATGCAGTGAGAAAGTTGTTGTTTTTGCTTGCGGAACTTTATGTTCATTCTCATGAACTTTTCTTAAATGCGTTGGGAGGTTTATTCTCATTTTCCTATGGAACTCTCAGTAATATATGTGTGAAACTTTTTTTTGCTTGGTGAAACTTGTTTTTTAAAAAAATTTCATGCTGAACTTTAGTATTGTTTTCGTAAATCGTTCATTCATTAAGTTTTATCGTTATGTAGCCAAGTTCCACAGGTTATTTTATCAAAGTTCATCAATATATTTTAAAGTTCTATCGATACTTTTATGGTTTCATTAATAGTTAATCAAGTTACAATGCACTCTCAAAATTCATTACAACTTACCGAAGGCTCATCGGTTGTTTTCCAAGCTTCATTAGAGTTATGCATATTTTATATGTATATATGCCAAGGTTCATCCAAATATTTTGTAAGGTTTCAAAATATTTTCTAAGGTTTGATGCTGACATGAGCCGTCGCATACACCTACTAGATTTACAAAATTGTTTCACGTGGTACTAATCGATAATGGGCTGCTAATGGGCGGAGCCCGGCCCACTCAAAATTTCTAACTGCACATCCTAAATATAAGCCGGGCCCTGGGATCATTTCCAAAACCCTAGCCCTTCCTCCTCCGCCGCCGCCCCCGGTCTGGTAAAAAGCATTCATGCCACTATAGAGTTGGCTTTGGACAGAAATGTCATCGCAGAGATCGAAATAGCTCAGACGCCATTATAAAGTTTGGATTCGTGCATATATGCCATTATGCAGAGTATCGGGGATATATGAGCTAAAAATACATTCCAAAATACAACTGACGAGCGGGGCCCACATGTCATCCCTCTAGCCTTCTTCTTCCTCCTCCCACTCTCTCTCTCTCTCTCTCTCTCCCCTCTCTCTCTCTTCCCGTCTCTCTCCCTGCGGCGGCGATCGGCGGTGGCGGCGGCGGCGACGGCGAGGGCGGCGCCACGAGCCCCTCCATGCCCTTTTTCCCCACCGAGCTAACCGCCGTGTCTCCCCACCGATCCACCTCAACGGCGTCGCGCCTCCCACCCTCCTCGATCCCAATCCGCGCCGCCATCGTCTTCCTCTCGCCTCCCGAAGCATCTCAAGCACCTACACCTCCTTCCTCGTCGGCGATCCTCTCCGCCGCGTCGCCACCCTTCCTCCGCCTGACCCGGACTAGGCCGCCCGGCGTGCAATCCTTGCCGCCAACACCACCCGACGACCCCGAGGCACCTCTTTCTTTCCCTCGCTCGCCCACGAAAGCCACCGCCGTCGCCGGAATCGCCGTCGCTGACGTCTTGCCGCCTGCTCTCGCTCCGGTCGCCGACAAAGTGGCCCCGCTATGTCAGCCTCCGCCTCCTTGCCGCGCTAGGCTCTCGGCCGCCGCCGCCTTGGGGAGAGAGGCGGGGAGAGAGAGAGAGAGAGCGAGCGGGAGGAGGAAGAGGATGGAGTGGAGTGGGCGACATGTGGGCCCTACATGTCGGTACGTATTTTGTTTCGTATTTGTTTCAGTATTTCTCTAGAAATTCCCGTAAATCGTCCAAAAGGGCATATATGCACGAATCCAGACTTTATAATGGCATCTGAGCTATTTCGATCTCTACGGTGACATTTCTGTCCAAAGCCAACTTTACAGTGGCATGAATGCTTTTTACCCATTTACAAATTACAAGACGAAGCCACAATGTTGGGCCTAATGAAAAACAAAACGACAGCCGGGATTGTTTCACGGAAAAAGTCCACTTTCCCCCCTGAACTATTGGCGCGGTTCGATTTTCCCCCCTGAACTTTAAAACCGGTCAAACAACCCCTGTAGTATCCAAACCGGACAAATTACCCCCTTGCACCAAACCATCCCGGTTTTTGCTGATGTGTAAGTGGTTTTGGGTGACATGGTGTCCATGTGGCATTTTAGAAAAAAAGAGAAAAGGTTATTAAAACATAGAAAAGCACTAAAATCTTATAAAAACAAAACTAAAATCGTACCCACCCAAAACAAATCCAAGTTAAAGGTAAAAAAAGCAAAATTGGGATTTTTTTAAAATTCGAAAAAATGAGATCGATCACTAGAAACAATTAAACAAATCCAAAAATTAGAAAAATCCGAAAAAACTAGAAAAATGTGGTACGATTTTAATTTTGTTTTCTAAGATTTTAGTGCTTTTCTATGTTTTAATAACCTTTTCTTTTTTCTAAAATGCCACATGGACACCATGTCACCAAACCACTTACACATCAAAAAAAACCGGATGGATTTGGTGCAAGGGGTAATTTGTCCGGTTTGGATACTACTGAGGTTGTTTACCGGTTTTAAAGTTAGGGAAATCAAACCGCCAATAGTTCGAGGAAAAGTGGACTTTTCCTTGTTTCACGTGGTACTAATCGATAATGGGCTGCTAATGGGCGCAGCCCGGCCCACTCAAAATTGCTAACTGCACATCCTAAATAGGAAGAAGTCCATTTACCCTTGAACTATCGCGAGTTCGATTTCCCTCGACTTCAAAACCGGACAAAACACCCTCAACTATAAAAACGGTAAAATATACCTCACCCAAAACCATGGTGGTTTTGGATGACATAACATCTAATCAACATTTTTTCTAGAAAATAAATTCAAAAATTTCTAGAAAATCATAGAAAGCTCAAAAATTAAAATTAAAATACCAAAAATACAAAATAGGTAGAATCCAAATATTCATTGAAAATACTTTTCTATGTATATACTTATATGTAAAAATAGTACATAATGTATTTCATTGAATAAATAAATCAAGTATTTAAGAAAACTTAATTTGGCTTGTAGGAAAAATGAGAGAAACCGATGAAATAGAGGATGCTAATTTTGCCTTTCAATTTATATTTTCAAATTCTAATTCTAATTTATTTTGACCTTTCAATTGCATTTTTTAAAAAATCAAATTCAACAGTCAAAATAGCATCTTGATGTTTTTATTAATTTCTACATCATTCTCAAAACTAAAATATTTTTCACCATTTTTATAGAGAACAAACAAAATTTTCTTGAATACTTTTTTAATAAATAAAACACCTTATATACAAATAATAATTTTGCAAATAAGTATGCACATAAACTTTATAGTTTTATTGCATATTTGGATTCTATGTATTTTTCTATTGTTGTGCATATTTTTATTATATTTTTGAGCTTCCTATAATTTTTAGATTTTTTGAATTTATTTTCTAGAAAAAATAATGACTAGATGCCATGTCATCCAAAACCATGAGGGTATTTTGTCTGATTTTGATAGTTGAAGAGTGTTTTGTCGATTTTGAAACTAAACTAAACGTGTCGCGATAGTTGAGGATAAAATGACTTCTTCCTCCTAAATATAAGCCGGGCCCTGGGATCATTTCCAAAACCCTAGCCCTTCCTCCTCCGCCGCCGCCGCCGCCGCCCCCGGTCTGCGACCTCACCGGTAAGACCCAAGAACACCTCCATCTTCTCCTTCATCTCCCTCGCGCCCACTCAGTATCTCGCCCACTCCTCTGATCTGTTCGCCTTTCTCGTTTTCGATTGGTGGATCAGTAGGAGCACGAGAGACCGGAGATGGCCAAGTCGAAGAACCACACGGCGCACAACCAGTCGTACAAGGCGCACAAGAACGGGATCAAGAAGCCCAAGCGCCACCGCCAGACCTCCACCAAGGGGGTAGGTTTGAAAGATCCAAACTTGCCACCCGCTGATCTGTGCTTCGGTACTTGTTTAAACGCGCTCCTGTTCGTGAGGACAAACTGGCCGTGCAACGCAAACTATGTTTTAGTTCAACTTATACCGAAGTGGTTTACCTGTGGTAAAAATGCTGATGGTCTTGTTCACAAATGCTAAAGTCTAATGTAACACTGTTTGGATGGCGTAGCTTTATCGGTTTCCTTGATTCTTGTTTTCTATTATGTGGATTACTTCTTGTTGAATCTGTTATGTGGACAAGTATAATCTATTAAATACATTTGCAGGGGCTATGTTGACATGTGTCCTTGCTGTATTGGTTGTCGTCTAATCTGTTTAGGTTATCTGTTGTACCTTTTTGGCTTGGTTGTATCAATTTATCAGACATCATGTGGTGCGAATAACTGCTGTCTAGTTTCAGTTTTGTGGGATGTAATGATAGTACTATGGTAATGCATTAGTAACTTTGTATGTGACCCATATTGCTTGTTTCTTAGATTACCATGGCTGTACTCTTGCAGTTTGGATGTTAGGTCATCTGATAGTTGTATAAAATTATTTACTGCTGTTTGGTGTGTATTGAGCATTGATTTAGTCCTACCAAAAAAAACTCAAGGCGTATGTATTTGCTTGATTGTTTGATCTAAATAACCCTAAGATTGTAGTTGTGTACATTAAGGATTCTTTCTACTTTTTAGAGCCTGTTTTTATTGCATGAATTTAAGAATTGGTTCTTCTGAATTTGCTTCATTGGAATGGGACCTACCATGCATTGTTTTGCATATCAGGTTTGTTTCTCTTTCTCTATTCCTGTCAATTGACTTGTGCCTTTGGGGTTTGTTTTTTAGATGGACCCAAAGTTCCTGAGGAACCTGAGGTACTCAAGGAAGCACAACAAGAAGAGTGGTGAGGCTGAGGCAGAGGAGTAAGGAGGAGCTTCTGGTGATGAATATGTTTCTTGCATTTCTGGGTTTGAACATGACGAACTGTGCTGTATGAACATGCTATATCTCTGTTAGTGCCAAGTTTTATCTAGTTGGTTGTTCTGTCCACCCAGTCACGTGCTGTTGGATTATATAAGTACTGTTGGAATTAGAAAGTATTTGCAGTTTCATGAGAATTGCTTTGTCATTATGCACGATTCTACTGTATATGATTATTTTCTTTGAATGGGTGGTGGTTTTCCATGTGATTGTGGGTTGAGACCTCTAACTGTGGAGTCAAATCACTTGTTATAATAAATGGACATGTCATCTATAGACAACAAATAAATAAGCTTTCCAATGGACTAACTATAGCATAGTTTTTGAAATTAATATTGGCCTGTATGCAATAGTGTTCATATATCTTGTTATCTATTTTAGATCTTGTTATCCATTATAATCTATTATAGACCAACTTTTAGCTAAGAGCTGATCTCTCTCTCTCTCTTTCATATCCCTTCTAAATCACTATTTCGCTCAATTGCTCTTATATCCCTTCTCTAAATCACTATTCGCTCTCTATATTTCATCATCTCCAAAGAGAGCTCTATCCTCGAAAGATATAGAGATTTAGAGTCTTCATATCCCTTTCTAAATCACTATTCGAGTCCTCTATATTTCCATCATCCTGCAGTCTCTATCCTCGAAAAGATAGTCTCTCTCTCTCCAAATTTAAAGAGATTAGAGTCTCTAAATTTAAAGATTCGGACCGAGATGGAACCTCTTTATATATAGAGAAGACCCACCTAGAGATGCTCTAATGTGTTTAGGTTATCTGTCGTACCTTTTTGGCTTGGTTGTATAGTATCAATTTATCAGACATCATGTGGTGCGAAGAACTGCTGTCTAGTTTCAGTTTTGTGGGATGTAATGATAGTACTGCGGTAATGCATTAGTAACTTTGTATGTGATCCATATTGCTTGTTTCTTAGATTACCATGGCTGTACTCTTGCAGTTTGGATGTTAGGTCATCTGATAGTTGTATAAAATTATTTACTGCTGTTTGATGTGTATTGAGCATTGATTTACTCCTAACAAAAAAACTCGAAGGTGTATGTATTTGCTTGATTGTTTGATCTAAATAACCCTAAGATTGTAGTTGTGTACATTAAGGATTCTTTCTACTTTTTAGAGCCTGTTTTCATTGCATGAAATTAAGAATTGGTTCTTCTGAATTTGCTTCATTGGAACGGGATCTACCAAACATTGGTTTGCATATCAGGTTTGTTTCTCTTTCTTTATTCCTGTCAATTGACTTGTGCCTTTGGGGTTTGTTTTTAGATGGACCCAAAGTTCCTGAGGAACCTGAGGTACTCAAGGAAGCACAACAAGAAGAGTGGTGATGCTGAGGCAGAGGAGTAAGGAGGAGCTTTTGGTGATGAATATGTTTCTTGCATTTCTGGGATCTGAAGTTTTGAACATGATGAACTGTGCTGTATGAACAAATGCTATATCTCTGTTAGTGCCAAGTTTTATCTAGTTTGTTCTGTCCACCCAGTCACGTGCTTTTGAATTATATAAGTACTGTTTGAATTAGATAGTATTTGCAGTTTCATGAGAATTGCTTTGTCGCTATGCACGATTCTACTGTATATGATTATTTTCTTTGAATGGGTGGTGGTTTTCCATGTGATTGTGGGTTGCGACCTCTAAATGTGGAGTCAAATCACTTATAATAAATGGACATGTCATCTGTAGACAACAAATAAACAAGTTTTTCAATGGACTAACTATAGCATAGTTTTTGAAATTAATATTGGCCTGTATGCAATAGTGTTCATATATCTTGTTATCTATTATAGATCTTGTTATCCATAATAATTCATTATAGACTGACTTTTACCTAAGAGCTGATCTGTGACATCCTAATAAATATTAGAATGTCCCAAGTTTTATCAAAAAGAAAAAAAATCAAATTAAAATTTATTTATTATGATTCTTATATGAAAAGCCCTAAATTTTCAAACAATTATTTACATACAAGAATTTATCTTACTAATTATTTTTATTTCAATTTACAAAATTACAAATTTAAATGTAAAAGCTCACTCCTCGCTTTTATTCGTTCCTCGGTCGAAACCCTGACTTTGTCTCTCAATTGAAACCAAGCTCGACCGAAATCCTGATCTCCTGATCGAGCCAACCTTTGTCTCTTCCTCTCGGTTGAGTCGACCAAGTCCCTGAACCCTGATCGACATTCCTTGTAAACTTGGCCGACCAAACCTAAATCCTCGGTCGAGTCAAAACCCTGGTCGAGTCTCCTTTGAAAACTTCCTCTCTCAGTTGAAACCCTAATCTTCCTTGGCTACAACCCTGAACTCTCTCGGTCAAGCCCAGGTTTGCGTTCCAATCAAAACCCTAGCATCGTCCAAGCCATATTCCTCTCCTGGACTTTAACCCGAATTTATCCACCTTTCCCTGCCGCTTGGTCGAGCCATACCCTTCGTTTTCTAACCATTATCTATCAACCCGAAACCCTATTTTCGACTAACCTCCATCGAAACCCTAGTGGGTCAAATGTCGTTTTACTCGGCTAAGACCAGTACATAGTCGAACCTCTTTCCTTGCACCTAGGTCAGTCGCAAGCAAACCACTTCTTCATCTTTCCACTACCTTTTTCCCTTTTCTCCATCGATCGAACCTAAACCCGATCGACCTCCTTTGTATCATAGGCCAGTCAGATTCTCTTTCTCTCTCAGCTGAGCTGTACCTCACCGGTCTCTATCTAAACCAACAACAATCTCATCACATCGACTCGGGCCCCCACTCAGTTGACTCTCCTCTCTCCTGGTCACACCCTACGCCAAACCTTGACCCCTAACCAGGTTGATCCTCCTCTCCTTCGGCCAAAACTCTAACTACAAATCGTCGTAACCCTAAACCAACCTTGTCAATTGCCGCCACCCTATCTCTAGGACCGGTGTCCTTTTCTCTCTCTTTTCTAATCCGTCCATACTTCGGACTCCTCCTAACCCTATCCGACTCCAATCATAAAATACGTGACCGGCAGTCATTTCGAGACCGAGTCATGCCCATAACAACCACAACCAGTTCGACCCTCTCATCGAACCAAATTTTGGGCTCTAGGCCCACTTCCAAAGTTACCTCCAAGCCCAAATCCTTGGGCCGTATTTCTTTGGTCTCCTACCAAATTTTCCCAAACCCGTCCCCGCTAAATTTTCCCCAACCCGACCCCATATAAACCCAAAGAAACCCTAGCAAATTCTCTCGATCTCCTCAAACCCATCCACACCGCCAGACTTCGCTTGTTCCTCACTGTTAAGCCATCGTCGCCATACCGCCTCGTGGAGGTGCAGAGCTGGCCAAGATGCTCCTATAGATCGCGCCAGCCAGTCGGGCCGCCAGCCGACGCCATACTGTTGCCTCTGCGTCGCCGCCCCTATCCTCAGTCATCGCAGCCGTCGCCGCTGCCCTGCTTCACTCCATGCTACTTTGGCTTCGCCGAGGCGTGCCGCCACCGGCCGTTTAGCAACCCGCCGCCTGTGGCGCTTATCACTTGCATGTTGCCGCTTATGGAAGCCACCGCCGCTTTATTCCATCGAGCTGCTGCCGCTGCAGCCGAGCGAAGGCCGCTTTGCACTGCCGCCGCCGCCTCGCCTCTCGACTCAGACCAGCGCCCCCGTGCCCTCCCAGATGTTGCCAGATCGCCCTAAGCGCCAAGACGCCGCTTTGCCCGGCCGCCTGTCCCATCGGACTCGCCGCCATGCATGCCGCCGTCCACCAGAGCCGCCGCCCACTCTCCTCCTCGCCAGGCGCCTCTCCTCTCACCGTGGTCTCTCTCTTGCATGTGAGTGACGATTGAGTATAGGGAAAACCTTTGACTATGCCGACCGGCTTAGAGCCACGCATTTAACGCTCATCATGAACAAGGCACCTTCGCAATTTCGTATCTCTCAAACCGTAAGTCGGATTCCTCCAAACCAATTTTGTTGATCCTCGTTTGATCCCTATTACCTCCTCAGATTAATCTCGTATTTTTGGAACTCTCTTTGCGTACCGCCTATTTGCGAAAGCGCTGCGTTTTATGCAATCGTCGCCGACTCCGCCGAGCGTGCGTTTAGCGACGCCAGCGAAGAGAAAAATATTCCGGAGTGAGTTTGCTAAAATCCGATGCATGATTGAAAGACCGAGGCATGATCGGCCACAACTTTTTCAATATTTTTATTAAAATATATTGTCTATTGTTTATTTGTTTGCATCCTGATTTACGCATAGATCGTCCGTGTTCGCGCTGTTCGGAAGGACTCCAGAAGCTGTTCGAAGGAGAATCCGAAGACCCGGAGTGCTACCAAGGCAAGATAGTTGCATCTTGCTCTCCCAATTTACAAAATTCACCCGTTTATTGTTTTATTTTTCTCATGCATAAAATGATGGGAAGGGTAGAAATCTAATATTCACATTGCGTCATTGACCCTGTGAATTAGCCTTTATTGCTGCCTTAATTATTTTCCTACCCTATCCTTGTGCATAGATGCTAGTGCTCGTGGGTTGGTAGTTGACTAGGTTCATCATTTAATTATTCTTGTGACTTGGTATGATTGGAGATGCTGAGTTACTTTAACCTAATCAACTAAAACCTACGTGGCGTGTGTTGACTAAAGGTGGCATAGTCGGGTGGTTTTGTGGAATGTGGATTGTTGGAGGTAGTCACCTTGGTCTAAGGACTTTGGCGCGTGCTTATCCGCCAAACCATACAAGCGCAACCATAAGTGCTAGCATTAGCATGTCGGCCAACATGTGCTAGTCCTGGCTTAGTAGTTAGGGAAGATCATTAACACACTTTACTTTGAAAAGATCGGGTCGCGTCCGTTGGCTCAAGAGGGGCCCGAGTGCTAAACCTTAGAGGGGTATCGGTGTTAACGGAGGGAACTAATGAATCGTCTTGTATTGTTACTTGGTCTGGGCTCCTAAGGAAGAGCTAAGACGGAAAAGTTTCACTCGGCTTATGGGTAAAGTGTGCTACACTCTGCAGAGTTAAAACTATCATGATAGCCGTTTCCACGGTTATGGGAGGGGAGGAAGGTCGTACATGGTAGTCTCATGTGTTAATAATTTAACCTAATGGGTTGGTGTAGTTTGAGTTGTTCGAGGCAAGCTTTGATCTTCAGAGGGGCTTTCGAAGCCGAGCTCTGCGTGTTATCTTTGGGAATCTGTATCAATATTAATTGTTCTACAAATTGTTTTACAACACTTTAATTAATATTGACTAGTGTAGGTGTTTATGCAAAATAGCCACCGTATTCTTGTTTATATCCTTGCATCATTTATAAGGACTCTTCTTTGGTAGCCGTGTACTCATTATACAAAACCACGGATAAATTTGTATTCGGAGAAGGATTAGGTCCGGTGTATCTGAGGATCGTGAGGATCTTGTCCGGACTTCGATGAGGATTAGTCTGGCGCTCAAGGGTCGGATTGAAGCATCATCATACCTCTTCCACTGATATTTGAATTTCCGCGACTGATATATTATGGACATTATTATGTCATCCTTAATTAAACAATTGTAATAAGTAGTTGTGTAACAATTACTTTTGCATAATATATAATTTCTTTTAGTTATTTGTGATTGTGTGATGATGTTCAACAAACTGTCGCTCACAAATTGCTAGCATTGATCTCTGGGACTAGCAATTGATTGTGAGTGGATCCCGGTGAAGCCGGGGTTGCGACATGATCTCTCTCTATCCTTTACATAAGGAAAAACTAAGTTGGATTCTTTTATAGCTGGTTGATTTTGTATCATTGGAGATGCTCTTAGTTGTCCCATTTGATCTCTACCTTTGAAGTGTTGCCATGATTGACCTACTACTACCGGAGGCATCTGTGAATCTGTGATAGTCCTCAATCCGGACGAGGATCATCTCAGCTTGCTGGTGGAGAAATTGATCTGGATATGAACGACCCTGTTATCTTTGAGTTGGATCCGAATTCAACCAGGTTGCCTGAGGAAGGTTATGTGGTTTTGTTCTGTTGGACTGATCTCAACAGTTGAGCTACTGCCGAAATGATTGAATTTCGTGAGCTTCTCATGGCAGCCTGGAGATTCGGATCTATTTCGTTTGACTTAAAAAATTACGATGTGGAAAACAAGACAGAGATGTGTACAATGGCATTGTACAACAATTTAAAAAAGGAATGTAGCATAGCTTGGTAGCGTGTTTGTTTTGGGTACAAAATGTCACAGGTTCAAATCCTGTCATCCCTACGTAATACTCCTTTTTGCTTTTTAAAATGTTACAACCCATTTTTAAGACAAAAAAAATGATTCAAAAAATTAAAATCAAAACGTAGATAAGCTGTTAAGTCGAAAAGAACAGAGCCGAAGAGCTGAAAAGCTGTATACCACTATACCATCGTGAATTAGGAGTTTATTTGGCATATGAGAAAAGCGAGGTGAAGTAGCCTCCTACCTATTTTTCTTTTCTAACTGCATTTAGGAGTAGCTGGACAATGAGGGGATGTTTGGTTGCATGAATCGGATCAGCCTGGCTTGTATGAACCAGGCAGACTGAGAAGAGCCAGGCTGAGGAGATGCAAGAGATGGTGTTTGGTTGAGTATTTAGGAGCCAAAAATTTGAATTTTAAATATTTAAAATTTATATGGCAAGTGTGGTCTAGTTTTGTTCGAAAAAATGTCAAGATTCCATTTTGAAATCAGTTCGGTAATTGGAGGTGTTAATCAAAAGATAAAAGAAAAGAAAGAAAAGAGAAAAATTTTACCTGTAGGTAAGAGAGCCAGCGCTGCTTCTCCCGTGTCACGGCATGTGGTCCTTCGGGGGGAAACACGAGGCGTGCTGCCCCTGCATCAGCTGGAACGTCCGATTCCTGCGTATGAGTGAACCAGGCTGGAACAGTGATTTTGCATGAGGCGGGCCTAGCTCCAACTCGCGTTCAGCCATCCAAACAAGCATTTGGTTGCATTAGCTGGACCTAGCTAGGCCATATGCGGGCAACCAAACACGCCCTGAATTGAGGAGTAGCTTCCTTGGACACTGGACACACCGACACATTTTACTTTTCTTTTTGAAACTAAAACTTGCTGGAGAGATGTTTCTGTGGTGACTTGGAATGTAGCGAAATTAAAATGTGTAGGAGCCCGTTGCACTAAAATTCGTGCACGATGGGAATGCAAACCACATATACACACATAAGATACATGGAATATGCGGCACGCGGTGTCAATATCGTGAAGTAGTCGAGTACTCGAGTAGGCTCCCTTTGTATTATGCACACCTGAGCTTCATAAAGCTTTATTATTATTACATATGTACATGGCCGATGGGTGCCGGAGCGTCCGGCGCCGCCGGCGAGGCCTCTTAACAAGCTGGCTGCCTCTTGGCGGCGGCGGCGCCGGGGCCGGGCTTCTTGACGACGACGACGGGGCACTTGCAGTTCTGGACGCAGTGGTTGCTGACGCTCCCCAGCAGCGCCCTCTGCAGGAACCCGTAGCCGTGGCTGCCCATCACCACCATCTCCGCGCCGCCGCCCTCCGCCGCCGCGCTGCAGATCACGTCCCGCGGGTTCCCCATCTCCACCCGCGTCTCCACCCTCACCTGCGTGCCACTCAAAGGATCAAGAATCCATCTGCCATGTCCTCTGCCGGAAGACAACAGCCATATTGCCCCTGAAATTTAGGCTTAGGAACCATCTACTATGGACCAATTAAAAAATCGGTTTTTAAAACCACCTCAATCGCTTTTCGAAGCTACAATAAGCTGTTAAGCCGATAAGCAGTTAAGCCGGAAAGAACTGGGCTAAAACCATGAATCAAAGAGGGTCTATCTTTTGTTACGTGCATGCTTAGTGCTGGATCCAAATGTCCCAGGTAGTGAATTTTTCTCTGCCATGGTGGCGCGGGCTCGTGTGGTTTTGCGTACGTACGTTGGGAAACTTGGTGCAGATGCTCCGGGCCTTGGTGACGACGGTGTCGGCGGCGGCGGCCATGTACTGGTCCATGCTGTCCCGCACCTCCGGCGTGAGCACGTAGCCGTAGCCGGCGCCGTCGATGGCCGGGTAGTAGAGCGGGCGCGGCGGCCGGGCGTGCACCAGCACCACGGCCGCCGGCGGCGCGGCGCCGGCGCCGGCGGAGACGACGTTGGAGAGGCACCACGAGAGTGCGTGCATGCTCTCCTCGCTCTCGTCCACCGCCACGACCACGCGCCGCGGGGGAGCGCCGCCTCCGTTGCTCTCCATCGATTCTTCACTTCTCCTTTTCTTTCTTTTGATTTCTTTGCTACGCAATGCTGTTATCCTGGTGGATTAACTGGATTTTTTCTTGGACTTGAGGAATTAACTGGCAGGAGGTCACTGTGACTCTGTGATGCTGTCTGAAGACTGAAGAGCAAGGCAAAGCTATATATCTATAGGAGATGCTTGGCTGATGGTAGCAGTACACCACTGCATTGGAACATGGCAGTATTACGGTTTTGCCCTTGGTAGTTCTTGACCTGTTCCATGTTGCATAAAAAAAGATTTTGACATGAGCTACATATCCTTTTCGAAATTCAGGTATGTGCTTGAAATATCTCTATGGTTGGGAATAGCATGTTGCATGTACAGCTAGCTATATTTCCTGGGATATATTAAAGACGCGCATTGTGAAATGGAGAATTTGTTTCCAATAAAACTAAAAGAGAGATTGTTCCCTAGTTTGTTACAAAATTCATTTTTAAACTTCATACAAGCTCTACACAGTACAGTACAGTACATACATCAAACAGTAATATGTACTTGTTATTTTACGGTATGACATGAATTTAGAAAGTATTATGATTGCAATGTTCTCAATGCCGTTAGTCCTTGTATATCAAAGCATCTCAAATGACCCCTCTATATCCTACTCTAGAACACACAATGCTCTCCTCCACTGTTTCAGCCAGGATGAAAGGGAGTCTTATTGTGATTCGGACTAACATAGTAGTTATTACCTTTGTAATTGTGGTTCGAACCTGGCCTACTACTTTATTATTGAATTCATGCTTTTTTTCCCTTTTCTAAATAACAAGAGAGTGAAAGATTTCACGTCACATTCCACCCATTTTCATCCCTACAATAATGGGAGAGGGGTTTGGATAAGGAGAGACCACAGTGGTAATTTGGCCATGTAAGAAGAGGCCACAATGGTAATCTGTGTGCTGGGAGGCTGGGACGGACGTTGTTTAGAGAGGCAGGAGGGGGAGCCGAGACAATGGAAAGGGACCTTCTGGAGAGGCTGATGGTGAAGTGGAAAAATCTACCATCTCACCCGGTCTCATGAGCTTATCCGAACCACGTGGATCGAACAACCCAGGCCCAGCCAGAGCCAGCTCGCCGACCACAAACTGGGCGCTTCTGCGAGAGGAGCAGCAGCCACCGGAGCGTGCCACTGCCATCGATGGCCACTGCTCATCTTGGTGCCTTCTGGCCTGCAACCTGCAACCTGCTCATACAACGCGCATGGTGCTTCCTTGTCCTGCTGAAGAGTCTTGTGCTAGCTGCATGGTGCTTCCTTCTTGTCTTGCTGAAGAGTCTTGTGCTTGCTGCCTGCCGGAATCTTTGCTCCAATTTCAGATTATGTGGTAGCTCTAGTCCTCCTAGAAGGAACTGCCTTGTGTAGGACACTAGGGCCGGCAAAGTTTTGCCGGCATAATTAGTATCATTTTTTTGCTCATGCATCTCATCAATATCTCTTAGCAAAAAAGGGCTTCTTCGGACCTTATGCTCGAGAGAGTAGAGCTGGGGAAAAAAAAAACCGAGCCTGGCTTCAAATTTTAATTTTGGCATAAATTGGGGGAACTCGGGCGATTACACCAATTTTGCGGAAACCAGCGATGGCTGATCACTGGTTGCCGGCTGCTAAAGGCAAATTCCTTGTTTGTTTTAGTTTAAATTAAATTAAATTAATTTTTTTTTGTATAAGTCAAATGATGTAATACTTTATAGTCTTTTTTATGGGGTTTTCTAATAATTTTTTTTAGAGTTCGTAATTTTTTTTCATATTTTTTAGAAAAAAGTGCCAACTTAGTTCTGAACTTTCGCGGTTGTGCCAAATTAGTCCTTGAGGTCCAAAACCACTTTAAGTTGGTCCTTGTAGTATTGTAAATGTGCTGATTTGGTCCCTTGACCGGTCAAACCTGAATTGGAGAGCGGTTTTGGCTGATGTGGCGCTGATGTAGTGTTTTTAGCTGATGTGGCGCTCATGTGGCACACCACATGACTTTTTTTTTCGCGAGTAACAGAACAGCAGGCAAAATAATTTTTTATAAATTCATACGTTGCTCAAATGGAAAAGTTGCTTATACAAAAAAGATGCGTCTTGAAATGATCTACAACTTTCGTGTTCAACCCAAATTCATCCGAGCAACATAAGACCTCAAAAAGGGCGAATTACTGAGGACGGTGCCGTCAGCCTCGAAGCAGACAGCAACAAAAATATTTTTTATAAATTCATAACTTGCTCAAATGAACAAATTTTCTACATAAAAAAGATGAGTCTTGAAATTATCTACAACTTTCGTTTTCAACCCAAATTCATCCGAGCAACATAAAATCTCAAAAATGGTGAATTACCGAGGACGGTGTCGTCGGACGAAAAAAAAAAGCCACGTGGTGTGCCACATAAACGCCACATCAGCTAAAAACGCCACATCAGCGCCACATCAGCCAAAACCGCCCTCCAATCCGGGTTTGACCGATCAAGGGACCAAATCGGCATATTTGCAATACTACAGGGACCAACTTAAAGTGGTTTTGGACCTCAGGGACTAATTTGGCACAACCGCGAAAGTTCAGGGACTAAGTTGGCACTTTTTCCTATTTTTTAAAACTCTTTAGGGCTGCCAGGGATCGGACGTCCGGACCGTCCGGACCTGCTGACGTCAGCAGGAAACTTGCGCGGATACCTACTGAAACTTGAAAAATAACGGTGGAAACTTGATAACCCGTGGCAATTGGGGACGAAACTTGGGATTTCAGAAAGTTTTCGAGAATAAGAACCAAGTTTTGACTGTACAAAATCCAAGTTTCGGTAGGTGATATACAAGTTTCAGTGAGCAACCTAAGTTTTCAGAAAAAAAACGAAGTTTCGAGGTTGTGAAACCTCAAGTTTCGTGCAACTTGGCGATGAAACCTAAGGTTTCAGAAAGCGTCTCGAGAGTAAGACAAGTTTCAATAGTGCAAAGTTCAAGTTTCGGTAGGCAGATATTCAAGTTTCAAAAGTTAGACATAAAGTTTTGGTAGGAGAGAAGTTCATTTCCATGAGCGGAGTCCTCCAAAGTTCCAGATCGAGGAAAACAGAAAGTTTTATATGTACAACTCCAAGTTTCGAGCACGAAATCCTAAGTTTTCGAGACAAACCTCGTGTTTCGAGCTCGAAATGGGATGGGTCTCCTCCTTGCCTCCTTCTTCCCAGATCCGGTGAGATCCTTGCCCTTGCTCACGGATCCGCCGTCGTGATTCGGCGAAGCTTCACTATCGCCGCTCCCGTGCTCCCTCGTCGGCGTGGTCGCCGTCCCCTCCAGATCTGGCGGTGGCCCTTGAGCACGGCGAGAGAGGAGGTCCCTCGCGTGTGAGCCAACGCGAGGAGGGCGAGGCACCACCGCCGCGGTGTGAGGGAGGAAGAGGGGGGGCACCGCGACGGAGGAGGAGGAGGCACGAGGCGCGGGGGAGGAGGCGCGGCATCGGGCGACGGCGAGGAGCACGGGAGGAGGCGGCGGAGGAGAGATGCGACGACAATGAGGCGCGGAGGAAGTTGCGACGGAGAGGAGGAGGCGGAGGAGGAGGAGGCGAGCGAGGAAGGAAGCGAAATGACGCGAGCGAGGGAGGAGTCCGGACGGACGGACGTCCGTCCTAGAGTGTTTCCAAACTCTTTAAGACATCTTTCAAAAGGTCTGAACTTTTTCAGATTAAAGTTTTCAGCAACTTCCAGCTAAAAAAACAGGATCACATATGACTATAATGAAGCCTTGTAACTTCACCTAGGCCCTTAGGCTGCGGTTTGGCCCAATCGTGTTCTAGAATTTGGCCCAACTGTGTTTCAGAATTACACCTAAAGTTTACAAAGATGTTGGGCTGGAAAAAAAACTCGTCGGAGCAGAGCTCCAAGTGTGCCATCATGTATGGTACGTGCTAGAAGAGGAAAAAAGTATATAATGGTGATCCGTCCATTAATCGCACATTTAATATAAAGGTATAAGATGACCCTGTGTCAATTGATCTTTCGTGGACTAAAAAATAATAAATAAAAACAACTACTAAATAGGAACATCCCTTCCAATGCAAAGTATCTTATTGTTATTTCTTAGGATTTAGAGGCAAGAGAGAGAAAAAGGTTAACAAAATATCCAATGTTTTGAAGGTTGTTGCAAGTTGCAACGTGGTACTACCTCCGGTCACAAAAAGAAGTCGCCGTTGACTTTTGAACACGCCTTTGACCATTAGTCTTATTTAAAAATTTAGTTCAAATATGTAAAAATATAAGTCATACTTAAAATACATTTAATAATAAACCAAATAATAACAAAATAAATAATATTTATATAACTTTTTTTAATAAGACGAATCGTCAAAGTCGTGTCCAAAAGTCAACAACGACTTCTTTTTGTGACCGGAGGGAGTATCTTTTATAAGGTAAGTACCATTACATCTCTCCTCTTTAGTTCTCTACCACATCACAAAAAAAACTCGGTCGCATGCTATTTAATGTTTAAGATACCACTATTGGGAGTAGTCTAAGCGAGACAAATAATTTTTTTGTTGACCTAAGAAATGGTCTAGGAACCTCACACTTAGACATCCAAAAACAATCCCTTAAGCAAATGACACTTTAAATTGTTTGGTAAAAATGATGTTTGGGAAAGATTGCTAACAAAAAGTACCCAATGAATAAGATGATAATACAAGTGCAAGTTCCACCAAGGGATCCTCACTTTAGGAAGGACCTTAAGAGAGTCAAACAAGACTTTTAAAAATGGGATCCGTTTCAAGTTCAAAAGGAAACTTGCATTAGCTTTTGGGAAGATTCGATCTTCTACCGTAACAATTTCCAAATCTCTTCTATTTCTGGAAAAAATACATGCTAATGGGGTAAATGTAATAAACTCCTCTTCAAGAGAATGTTATTGGAAACCTTATTAATTAGCATAATTTGGCAAGTTATGGAACAAAGCTATGGTGACCAAGAGAGGGGGCGGGTTGAATGGGAGACATGTATGTAGAATTTCTTCAGACCGGTGCTCCTCGAATTCACCAACCCTCAAAAAATCAGAACACTCAACAGCTTCATGCTCAAAGGGCATAGACAAAATCCATGCAGGTATGTGGGGATTTTTGAACTATGGTCGTAATTGTTAAGAGTAAAAATAAGATGGAATCAAAAGCTAAACTGGCTTTAGCAAAAGCTAATTAAGCCAAATGGCTAAAGTAATTTTCAGGCAAAAACATATTCTAACAGATACTCGTCCTCTAATCAAAGTGGCTATTGCTGCCATTTTTTAGACCAATAATTATGAGAAATTTTCATAAGGGACATGGATGAGTCATGCAACACCCTACAAAATTTCAGCTCAAAACTCCCTGTTGAAAAAAAAAAAAGAAAACTCATGCACTGCGGTCTGACAAGAACTTCACATAGAACATTTGGGGCTCGATGTTCACGTCATGACGCACAAACGATTTGCCTAATAGGCTTCAAAAAAATTTCATGAATAGATATGGAAGTCAGACAACTTTTGGCTTTAAAATAATCAAAAATAATTTTCTAGATTTTTCTAAAATTCAAACACCAACTACTATGCGAAGGAAAATTCGTGGACAAATTTGCAGCTACGATGTTCGCCTTTTAGCATGACTACCAGTTCATACGTGTGCCAATCATTTTATTTTATGTTTGGTTTTTTGTATTGGCCATGTACATCTCTAGATATAAAGGTTAGAATTACTCCTTTATAAAAAGGAGATAGAAGAATTACATCCCTTCGCTTGAAAAGGAGAAAAATAGGATTGAATTACTAAAAAAAAATTTCACACACTGCATGTGCAACATATATTCTTTAGATAATAAAAAATATTCTAGCCTCTACACTTACCGGTGCACGTGCTACATATATGATCTACCGCTAATAGACGTTGAGTACTATGCAACCATTGTGCTCTGCTGCTTGACTACACGTTAGCAACTCCGAAAATACAACGAGATCAGAAAGAAACCAGAGTCGAAGAAGCAAGTGGGAGAAGCAGCCGGTGAAATCTTCGAGATCCAGATTCAAATTACAGTTCAGAAAAGGCCCATGCATGTGTTAGTTTTACTGACGCCATTTTATTCTTCTGTCAAGTGACCTCCCCTGTTCTTCTACGGATGATGGCTGCCAGTACGCGCTACTGATTAAATTCAGTGCCATGGTAGCTGGTAGCATTCACCGCACCTGAAAAGGCCAAAGATTTCGTGCCTAACAAACGTTCATTATTTGTTAGGCCCTCCTAATATATATCAGATCAAGGACTGACTGGCAGTAAGCTGGTTTACTGAAGGAATCAGCAAACAAAAGGGCCCTTTTGAACAGTGGTTGGTGGCATTAGGTGGTAGGCCCCAGGCCACGGCGTTTGGATTTTCCATTCCCCCATGAGGGTGTCACTGCTTGCTTTGGTGCTATTCCTTGGCTATTTAAAGGCAGCCTCCATTAGAATTCCATTGTTAAGCATGGAAAGGGAAGGAGGGCGAGCAGCACAGCAGCCAAGAAAGCAAGGGCCAGTGTAGTGGGAGGAAGAAAGGAATTGATGGAGCAAGAAGAAGAGCTGCCTTCTTCTTCTTATTCTTCTTATCCTCCAACTCCTTCTAATTCTTGTTTCAGCTGCTCCATGAGGCAGTGCAGGATCTGCCATGAGGAGGAAGATGAGTGGTGTGCAGCAATGGAGTCTCCCTGTGCATGTTCTGGCTCTGTCAAGGTACATGGATCACTTCATCACTCTTCTTGCCTTGTGTTTGCATGCATGCCTCTGTTTCTTGCTTGTAAGTTGTAACTACTAGCTGATCAATTGCGTGTTGATGTGTCCATGAATGTGATGTGCATGCATGCAGTATGCTCACAGGGGGTGTGTGCAGAGGTGGTGTGATGAGAAGGGGAGCACCGTCTGCGAGATTTGCCTCCAGGTTGGTTGCCTTGTTCGTATCTAATTCTTTTCGTGCGGAGCGTCTCTTGTCCATGAGGTTTTGTGTGATCTTATCAGTTGGTTGCTACTGTCCTATCCATGAAAATGCCTCTTTTTCGTATGGGTACAACTGAAAAGGTGTGGTTTTGTGGGGAAGGCCGTGCCTACTAGCATGTTCCTTTCCGTTGTCATGAATTGTAATATAAATTTAGTCATGCACATGGTTTGTACATATGAAGTAGTGGACTCCTTTGATGATAAACAAAATAACTCAAGCTTCTACTTGATCATAATCTAAGGGCAATGTTCTCGTGTAAAATACTGCCTTCTGCCCAACCTTTTCAGCATGAATGAGAACCTGGCAATTATTTTTTTTGAAGCAAAGAACCTGGCAATTATGAATTAAGACAATCAATACAATAGCCAAAATAATTCGTTCGGAATCGTGGCCAATAATTAATACACATGGTACTTTTATTGCCAGAATTTCGAGTCAGGCTACACCGTCCCTCCCAAGAAAGCTCCGGTTGTTGAAATGGTGGTCACTGTCAGGTAGCCTCTCCTTTCCTCTCCCTCCCTCCTTCAACACAAACACAGCTGTTACATTGTCAATTCTGTACTCAAAGGTGACAGATAAGATCACCAGAAAATGGCCAAGGATAAGGCGATCCCATTTAAGCCTAGCTTGCCAGTATCATGCATGCAACAGTCATCTCCAGTAGCATTGCAGATGCCATCCAATTACGAAGGCAGGAATCATTAGGTGCTACATTGTTTTCAGAACAATAATGATGCAAAAAGATTAGGATGCTAACCACCGGGGGCTATCGAGATCTGATTTATATCGCCTGTGATCATTTTAAAATGGTCATCCAGGTAGATCCCCAAACCATCCTACCATCTGCTACTTCATCCCAGGCCACCACAGGCAAGTATACCTTCCAATCTATCTAGGGACCACAGCACTTGGAGCACTCAATGTGTAAGATCCAGCAATAACACCTCAAGCAATATAACAGCTATGGCTCTGTACCAGAACAAAGTTGTAGCACAAAAATAAAAATATGCAAGAATGTGCCGCGGTTCGCGGAATTTTCATCTAGTCAAAGCCTAGCGCGACAGGCGTACACATCGGGCTACATTTTCCATAAGAATTTGATAGGTACTAGACGCCCGTTTGTTATCTCTTATGTCTTATCCCCCTGTTCATGTCGAGACGAGCAGACGAGACAGCTGCGCCCGACGATAATGACCTGTAGCTGCACTGCCCTGTGGATTGCTCGCCTCACAGCACATCCCGCGTAGAGAGCCTGTTGGATATGTTCTCACTAAATGCAGTTGTTTTTGTTAGAGCATGCAACGATCCAGCCATCTCATGGTCCAACAACGATCCGACTCTTTTTGAGACCAATATCTGGTTTCATGCTCAGGTCTCCTACATCCATTAGTTCAACTGCAGTCACGGCTAAGATCTAACTCAATTCAACACTAAAGACTAGCATGGTGAGTGAGGGATGCCCTCATCTTTTAAGTTGTGTTCCCACGTTATCGATATTCGATGTGGGACTAAACCCAACAATCTTCTCCATTGCACATCGGAGACTGTCCGACAGCCGTGTAATCTTTGGGGGACGTAGTATCACATCGAGACTTGTCCGACAACCGTGTGACCAATAATCCCTCCATCACACATCGGGGCCTGTCCAGAAGACGTTTTGAGTTACCAACCTTGACTTCGATACCATTTGTTAGAACTCACTGCGATGCTGTCATCTCATGACCCATCAACGATCTATTCTTCCCCAAGACCAACATCTGGTCTTGTGCTTAGGTCCCCTATATCTATTAGCCCACCAAAGTCAAAACTAAAGTACTGACCCAATTAAGCCCGAAAGATTAGTCTGGTGGGAGAGAAATGTTTTCACTAGCTGTACTTCTTCGTCACCAATATCTGATGTGGGATTAAACCCAAACGGTCTCGATCCATTGCATCCTGCAGCAGCAAGGAAGAACAAAAAGGCAGCGAGAAAAGGTTGCTTCTTTGCAACCACCGGTACGACCGGCCAATTGCCACGCTGATCATCCCGTGGTGCTTTGTTCTCTTGCAGTGAAGAAGAAGACGAGGTCCGTGAGGTGCACAGTAATGACCAGAGCATGGGAGACGAGGGAGCAGACGGCTCAGATTACGCCGAGCACTCCTCTGCCGACGACCGAGGATCGTCGTGGTGCCGGTCACTGACGATAACGGTATGAGGCGTTGGCAGGCAGGAGTTCAGGACAGTGAAGTGCATAGTCCAGACTCCATTGTCACTTGTCAGGTAGGGCCATGCTAACGCTGCACGGTTCTTTGTGTGCAGTTCACAATCATACTGCTGGTGTGGCATCTCGTCGCGGTGGTGACGATCGAGGCGGCCGACCACTGCGCGTTTAGCCTCCTGACGGTGTGTTCATTATCATTTTACACCATTGCAGCAGAAGAAAAGAGACCTGGGCATGCTTAATGGTGGCCATATTTCGATCCAAATTCTAGTTCAACCATTCTAAAATAGGGCTATGATTATGAATAGTAAATATATAGTCAAAGTAAAATGCAAGAGATATATGAAATAGGATGATGATTATGATAAAGCCATCGTTGAGTTGAGGATAAAACAGGTTCAGGATAGGATCATAGGATAGAGCCGGTGCTAGTGCATGCTCGAACGATCTCGTTGGATGAATTTAACAAATGGCGGATGATGCTTTGCAGGTATACCTGCTCCGGGCTGCGGGAATCATGCTGCCGTTCTACGCCGTCATGCGGCTAATCCGTGAGGTTCAACATGGGCAGCGGCGGTATCGGTTGCAGCTGCTTCAGGTTAGCCCTGACAACTGGATCCAAACTCTGTTCAATGGTCTGATCTCTTCTTTTCTCTCCTTTCGACACAATGTTCAATGATTTCTGGGAGGGAACATGACACTTCACTGAAGACATCCTGTGATTCCGATACATTCTCTCTCCTGCTTCTGCAGGAGCGAAGACGAAGAAGGAATGCATCGAACTTACACAGTACGCACGGGCAGGCGCAGGAGCAGGAGCAGGAGTAGCTTGTAGTTATTAGTATTCATTGAACAAATGGATTCCTTGCTAGAAAGAAACAAATGAATTTATTAATGCTTCTACAGTGGAAGGTTTCTAAGTCTTACATTGTACAATACATCTTACGCTGGCAAAAATGTTGAACCAGAGGATCATCTGTAAACTTCCCGTACAGAGTATTACAGTGAATCCTACGGCAGCTGCAGGACTGCAGTCTGGCTAGGTCCAGACTGGCTAGGTCCAGAGTGCCATGGACACCTCAAATACAAACCATGAGAATTGAGAGATGGAAAATGTGTCATGTCCGTCCTTGATAATTTGTCGTGGGCAAGTAGTGTTGGTATGAAGATGGTATTGGTCGAGCGATTGTATAATTTAGAAAGAGGAATCATTTCTAGAAATTGGGCTTACATACCACAAAAACCTAAGTTAGGCCATCACCAAAAAGATGTCAGTGTGCGCATAACGGTATAAAGAAACAAAAAGTAGTATCACTAACAAGACAATCAAAAAAGGAATCATCCATTCCATCTCTAACATCTCTTTCACAATGAATCAGTTGCCACAGTAGGCACATCATGCATGATGCCATACTTTCTTAATTTTTTTAGCAAGATGATAGGTGCACTTGCCGATTCCAGCAAGTTTTATTTACAAGCATACTATCTTGATATTTATTAATATAAGAAAGATAAAACACACCAATTAGGGTTTCATCGCCTACCTCTGCGGGACATTGATTATGGGCGCTCCTCCCCAAACCGTAATACCGCAAGATACTAGTTGATCAGGTCACGACCACAATGCCGGCCGCTGACCTACTCTTGCCTATGCTACTATTAAGAAGTGTTTCACCTGGTTACACCAGAGCTGCCTCTCTTTATATAGTGCAGGCCTGGCTAGAGTTCGACTCTAACTCTAAACCAACCCTGCCTATTACAACACAGAGTCCACGTAACCTACTTGTACATATATTCGGCACAAAACCTAACAAACTACACCTTAAAGAATATGACCTTCTCCACCTTAAAAAAAATGACGTTCTCCACCTTTAAGTCGTTACAGCGTCTTGCGCGAACCATGCACCCGAAACCTGGTTGCTTCCTTCTTTTGCAGCTTACAGCAGGCCGCCCAACGAGTACTCCTTAAACTCGCCGCCTTTTGAAACAAATAATGCTGATCCAGCAAAAACATACTTAGTAGCTCCACCTGCAACACAAGCCCCTTCTAATAGGAGAACCTTAGCACTGTCGCCTCCGAAGTTACATGAGCCTATTGCCACATTAGCGTCAGCTCCTTCCTTTTGTCAGCATCATCTTACCGACCACGGTTTGCACCGTCCCGATCCGTCCACCATCTAGAATAAATCACTGGTCTTATCTCCATAATCCGTTCTCCATCTTGAACAAATTACCGTCATGACCGCTTGATCCGTTCACTTCTAAGCACAGATCGCCGCTAGCTTCACCATCAACTAGTCTGACCTCTCCGGTCAAATCACCTCATAGACTTCTCGAACGTCTCCCTTCATAACCGACTTGATTGTCTAGTCCCGAACACCACACTCACATCGGCCGCCTTTTTGTTCGACATATCTGAGCTCTTCTCGTCCGAAGAACAATAGTTTGCTACTCCTTTGAATATTTGTTTAACTCCCATTGGATTTGCACTAGATCCAATCTTTAAGTACTCGAGCAAGCTTCCCAGTCCGCCACCGCGCACCACGTCGTCCGTGCACGGTAAAACATGTTGCATCCTGGCCATCCGCATCCACGTCATAGCTTCGCCCTTAGTGACGTGATGCAACACCTCATGTGCAACATCCGTTCGCATTACTGCTCCTGCCGTTCCGATTTGTCCGATATCCTTCCGCGCCTGCCGGTCTGATCGCAAATGCCGAGGTCGTCGTCGTCGCCGCTTGCCGACCTCGCCGGCTACTTTGTCAACCCGATCGCCATAGCCAGTCAATCCTTACCAACGGTAGCTAATCGAACGGTTCGAGCCTTCTGCCTGAAGTGTCCGACACCACCGATTGAATCATCGATCGCCGTCATGCTCCACCTTGCGCCGATTGGGCATTTTCCGCGGCGTCCGTATATGCATAAACCTTATGTCTCCCACTAGATCTTCCGCATGGCCAATCTCGCAAACCAAATTTTGATACCACTTGTTAGGATTTGCGACAATGCAAGATTACGAACGACACCACAAGACACGATGTTTGGTAACGCAGTTCGGCTTTTGCGTACCTCTGTGGGGCACTGATTATGGGCACTCCTCCCAAAACCATAGTACGCAGCATATCAGATGATCATGTCACGACCACATGCCGGACGCTGATCTCCTCTTACCTATGCTCTTATTACGAAGTCGTTCACCTGTTTACACCAGGGTTACCTCCCTTTGTATAGTGGAGGACTGACTAGGGTGACTAACTTTAAATCAACCATGCCTATTACAACACAGGATCTATGTAACCTATTTGTAAGCATATTCTATACAAAACCTAATAGTTTTGTTTAGATAAAATCAATATCTATTAGATAAGGTTATGTTGTTAGAAGACCGTCCTATATAAAAAACTAGCCAGTCATTTTATTAATCAAGCAAATAAAAAATAAGTTTTATATTTTCTCCTTTCGCCGCCGGCGAGATCACCTACCCGGCATTCCCTCTTATCCCCCAGATACGTTGATCACACATCCACCGGATCATGTACTTGCTTGAAATTTGAAAACATACGCATATCACGGCCCGTAGAAGTATCACGGTAGTACTAATAAATGGAACACAAAAGGCGCAACAAGTCAATGTCAAGAAGATGCAATTCTAAGGAACAGATAATAATAATTTAGGAAAAATTATTAACCACATCATTCAGTTCTAAATACCACATCACTCTCCTCTCCTCTCCACGAAATGGGCCTGGAAAGATTAATCTAGGACAAACATGAAAATATCCGGTCTCCACCATGACAGTTCAAATGTGAGCACCCCATACCTTTCAGGTTTAAATTTTAAGTAAGAGCAGAGATCGGAATAAAATGAGTTCACCAAATGTTAGAGTACAACAGTAAGAAATAATCATTTGGTATAACAGTACCCATACTCTCAAGTGGAGCTACCTAACTCCATAATATATAATCAGCTAGTACCCTGTACCTAATTACCAACCAAGTTGGAACCACTCCCCACATGATAGTCCAAAAGGCATGTGCTGCGGGACATTATTAAGATCCAAAAATTCATGTAAAGCCAGTTTTAAGAACAGAAGTGTACAACGGGACAGATTGGCAAGGCAAACATGACGGCAAGGCAAACATGACAAATGATTGCAACGTGATGAGCTAAAATTGGCAGAAGTAAAGATAAATGTCCAGAGTTAGTAAGATGCTAGTGATATCTGTTATCTGCACTAGGACTTTCAGTAGAGAACAGAGTGAAGCAGATCTAATGCTGAAATGCCAAACATGTAGATGTTAAAGAATCATAGCG
Organism: Raddia guianensis; assembly: GCA_036346415.1. Taxonomy (NCBI): domain Eukaryota; kingdom Viridiplantae; phylum Streptophyta; class Magnoliopsida; order Poales; family Poaceae; genus Raddia; species Raddia guianensis. Next base: position 18,536,380 of record CM070538.1, read on the forward strand.
ACGACTAAATTTCAGATCGCAAGGTGAGGAGAGAGTATAATACACGAAATACTTCAGGCAAAGAACGGCAACCACGCAAAAAGATAATGGGTGGTCATCCACTTTCCAACCTGTAGATAGCTGCAAAATCTTCACTATTTATGCAAAAGCCAAAAGACCATTAAAAAACTCATTGACAATATTTTCCCTGATTCTACAATCCACACATTTGACAACGATGATTCCATACTTTTTTGCAGTGTCACAACAACAAAATTTAGCAAGTAACCAGATAATTATTTTACTGACAGAATCATGCCCACGAAATACTCCTTCGATGATAATATAAGGTGTATCTTGATTTGACACAATAACTAAGGCGATAAATTTGAGAAAGGAATAAAACAAAATAATTTATACACCCGTATTTAATTGTCTTGGAATATTTTTATGTGTGTGCTAATGAATAAATGTAATGAAAAAGTCTACTTCACCCCCTGAAGTATTGAGTCGGGCGCACATAACACCCCGAACTAAAAAACCAGGTATTCTAGCTTCTGTATTTTTAAAACCGGAACACATAACCCCCGCCCTGACTTCTTAGGTGGTTACACGTGGATTGATTTTGCCCATATGACTCATGATGTGTACTCAAAATACAAAAATGTCAATAAAATAGTGGAACCCATGTGTCAGCCGATACTACCCTCTCTCCTCTTCCTCCCCACCCTGTGTGGCTGTGTCACCCTCCTCCTTCCTTCCGTCCCCGGGTAGCCCTCCTCCTCCCTCCCCTCTCCTAGCCACCCTCCTCTCTCTCTGGCTCCCAGCGGACGGTGAAGACGGGGACGCGGATATGGGATCCAGCTCCCGACAGTTGCCAGCCTTCCAACTCCCTACGTCGCCTCCCCTGTGCCGCCTTCCCGCCCCTGGTCGGAGGAGAGAGACCGGAGGAGTGGCGGCCCGAAGGGGAGAGGGAGGAGGGGCAGGCCAGAGGAGAGTGATAGAGAGGGAGGAGAGAGAGGATAGGATAGAGAGAGAGAGAGAGAGAGAGAGGCGGTGTGGGGAGGGCCCGGTGTGAGGAGGGGTGAGGAGGAGGTTACGGCAGGTGGAGCAGGGAGGCGGCGTCTGGGAGGAGGGGCAGAGAGAGGAGGGAGGAGAGGAGAGAGAGAGAGAGAGAAGAGAAGGATGGTGGAGGAAGAAGATGAGGGTGGCCCGTGCTAAAAATATATTAAAGAAAAAAATAAATACCACGTGGACTTCTTATGTGACAAAACCAGCCATGTGGAGCGTTGAGGTGGCAAAAGCACCTGAAAAACCACTCGTATTTGCACCGGTTTGAATCTTTCGGAGGACAAAATACCTGATTTTCGAAGTCAGAGGGTTATGTGCGCCCGACTCAATACTTCCGAGGGGCAAATAGACTTTTTCCTAAATGTAAATGGTTGAAAAGGATAGGTAGGGGTATAAGAGGAAACACATCATTAAATGGACAGTTTGGTTGGTTGCATCAACCTCAGCATGACGTAAGAGATGCAACTTGCTGGTAGTTTGGATTCCTGCTTGAGCTCTTGGGCCTAACTCACCCCATGTAAAATTTTTTTTTTTGAAGCAAGGCAAAAGAATTGCCATGTATTAAATAAAGAGGGGGAGTTACAGGTTGGGGGGAGTTTGCGACCCCTCCCCCCTTGGGTCCGAGTACAAAAGGTTAACTAATTACAAAGGGGGCGCCTGCGGCCTCCCAAAGGCGCAAGTCATCAAGCAAATGGGTAAGAAAAACTAATGAAGGCCTGTCGACTAGACGAAAGATGCGGTTATTCCGCTCAATCCAAATGTGCCAAATAATGGCCGTGACGACCGGGAGATCCTCGCGAGCGTTGGCAGTCCGAAGGATGAAGGCCCACCAGTCCACAAGGCAGCTGAAGTGAGGCCACCGTGAGGGGTCTAGGTGGGGCATTGTGAGCATCGCGGCGAGACGTCTCCAAATAAAACTGCTAAAGTCACAAAGTAAAAAAAGATGCTCCGGGGTCTCCAAGTTGCGCCTGCAAAGGGGGCAAAAGTACTCGTTGGGCAGGTGACGACGAAGAAGGGCATCCGCAGTGAATACTCGCCTGTGCAGGAGCGTCCAGAGGAAGAACCTGCATTTGGATGGAGCCCAAATCTTCCAGACCACACTCAGGGCAGGTTTGGGCACACGCCCTGAGAATTGTAGAAGATAGGCTGACTTGACCGAGAATTCTCCATTGGCAGTGAAGCGCCAAGAGAAAAGATCAGGAGAGGTCGGTTGAAGATGCACTTGGCCGATCAGACGGACAAGCGAGATGAGTTCGGGAATGAGTTGATGGGTGAAGTTACGCCTCAAGTCGAAAATCCAGCAATGGTTTGTTATGGCTGCGAGGACCGATCTGTTATGTCGGACGGAAGCTAGGAAAAGGTTAGGCGCCAGGTCCCGAGGCGCGGAACCCTGCAGCCAACGGTCATTCCAGAAGGAGACGGAGGAACCACAACCCAGGAAGATGTCAGTCCCAGCCCTGAACAGGATGTCATCGGCGCCAAAAGAGGCTAGATGAAGAGACGCCCAAATCGACGCTGGCGAACGCCTGGAAAGCCAAAGCCAACGCAAACGAAGGGCCCTGCTGAATTTAATGAGGTCAAGCACCCCTAGCCCCCCAAGAGAGGTCGGAGAGCAGACAACTTGCCAGTTGATTCTGCCACCGCCCCCCGAGGAATCGGTGCCCTTCCAAAGCCAGGCACGCCTGGTAGAGTCAATTTTCTTAAGGACAGAGGAGGGCGGGTTGATGACCGAGAGGATGTACGTGGGAAGCGCAGAGAGGACCGCTTTGAGAAGCGTTAAGCGGCCCCCTTTGGACAAAAACGGGCCGCGCCACCCCGCGAGCCTGGAGGACACTTTGTCAATAAGAGGTTGGCAATGGACGTGACGCAACCGTCGGACAAAGAGGGGCATGCCAAGATACTTTATGGGGAAGCTGGTTAGCTGGGCCGGGAAGTCGACAAGGACGTGATCGAGATCGATACCGTCGCAGTGAATTGGAATCACCTAGCTTTTTGAGAAATTGGTTCTGAGCCCAGTGATGTCACCAAACATCCGGAGAATAGCAGCTAGGGTAGAAACATCTTCCTTGGAAGGCTTAAGGAAGATGGCTGCATCATCGGCGAAGAGAGAGATCTGGGCGTCAAGCTGGGGTCCTTCTAGGGAAGAAAGGGCCCCGGAAGCGGTTGCCCGAGTAAGCAAAGCGATTAGGGGCTCAATGGCGAGATTGAAGAGGAAAGGGGATAGGGAGTCACCCTGCCTTAGACCCCTACAGTGGTGGATGGTGTCAATTGGATGACCGTTGAGGAGCACCTTGGAGGATGACGATGCGAGGGACATGGAAACCCAGTCGCGCCAGCGAACTCCGAACCCACGGGCGCGGAGGTTGTCTAGGAGATAGGTCCAGGACACTGAATCAAAAGCTTTCTCAAGGTCCAGTTTGAGGAGGAGGGCGGGGGTATTGGATCTCTGAAGCGACTTGGCCCTATTCTGGACCAGGAGAAAGTTTTCTTGGATTTGCCTTTTCTTAATGAAGGCGCTCTGACATGGGGAGATGAGGTCATTCATGAAGGGAGCAAGCCTGGAAGCTAGGATCTTGGTGAATAATTTGCCGACACTGTGGATCAGGCTAATCGGGCGGTAATCGGAGGCTGAGAGAGGGCTATCTTTTTTGGGCAGGAGGACAATGAGTGCAGAATTAAGGCCAGATAGCCCAGAGTCCGAGACCAAGAGGCACTGGAGGCTCATGAAGGTGTCACCGAGATGAAATCCAAAGAAGCCTTAAAGAAGTTCAATTGAAGCCGTCCAGTCCAGGAGCTTTGTCATTAGGAAGGAGAAAAGTACCTCCTTGAGTTCTTCCAAGGTTAGGGGATTCAAAGAGGAAAGATCCGGGACTGCAAATCGAGGAAGGCCCAATCAAAGCGCTTGGACCAGGCGGATTAGCGGCGACGAGGCTTCACCAAAGATTGAACTGAAGTGTTGGAAAAGGGCACGGGCTTTTGCCTGAAACTCCGTGTGCAAACCAGACTGGGTCTGGAGAGAGTGGATGAGGTTCCTGCGACGACGGCCATTGGCCCTAAGGTGGAAATACCTGGTGTTTGCGTCACCAAGCTTGAGCCATGAAAGGCGCGAACGCTGCTTCCACTTAATCTTTTCAATGGCGCAAAGACCCAAGACACGAAGCTTTAGAAGCTTACGGACAGAGACCTCCTCGACCGAAAGGGAACGAGCTTCCATGGCCACGTCTAGAAGTCTGATCACTTCAGAAGCAATAGAGAGTTGAAGCTTAATATCCCCACTGAGCACGGCTCCAGCTCGCAAGGCGAGGCGATGGAGGAGAGTTTGCACTTCAGGCGAAGCAAAGGATGGGCGGGCAAGGAAGCAGAAGGATGGCACTAGGCCTGCTGAGCGAACTCTAGGAATCCATCAATGGATAGCCAGAAGTTCTCAAAACGAAAGCGACGCGGAGGCCTAGGAAGCTTTTCAGCAGTTAGGAGCAGGGGGCAATGATCAGAGGCGGAGGAAGATAAGGGTAGGAGGGAGCACGAGGGGAACCGGAGTTCCCACGCGGCATTAGCGAAGGCCCGATCCAGACGGACCAGAGTGGGATTGGACTGCTCGTTACTCCAGGTGAAGCGCCTACCCGCAAGGTTAATTTCCCGAAGACAGCAGTCGTCGATCGTGCCGCGGAAACGGTTCATGAGCCTTCTATTGAGGTTGAGGTTGTTTTTGTTGGAGGCTTTGTAGATCAAGTTAAAGTCACCTAGGATGAGCCAAGGTTCGGAAAAATGGGCGAAGATGGACCGAACTTCCTGGAGAAAGAGCAGTTTGGACGAATCATCCGTTGGACCGTAAACATTCGTGATAGTCCAACTAAATTTGGCCCGTCGGGAAACTGGGCGAAATAGAGTCTTTGGAGGAGCAGGGGTCCGAGAGTGAACCAGCCGTCGTCCCAGGCGAGGAAGCGAGCCTCACTGGTACCAGCGGCCGAGATATGAAGCGCCCCGCGCAGCCTGTGGCTCGAGATTTCAAGGAGGAGCTGGTTGGATGGGTTGGACAGCTTGGACTCTTGAATAGCCAGGATAGCGGGATTATGCGAGCGGACTAGAGACGCGACGACATCGCGCTTGGCCGCAGAGTTGAGGCCGCGAACATTCCAGCAGAAAGAATCCTCATGGAGAACAACAAATTAACACGATACAAGGTGGTCTCAGAGCAAGGTACAGGGGAGCCCTGAGCGAGGAAAGACCTACTAAGTTGCCACGCGCAGGCGGCAGGGAAGAGGGGGAAAACACAGACCCATGCAGGGGCGAAGGGAAACCATCTAAGCAGCACGCAGGCGGAACTACAGGACAGACAGAACACTTGGGCGGAGCCCAGGATGCTACGAGGTAGCCACTCGCAGGTGGCCAAAAAGAAAGTAAGCCCACGCGCAGGTGGGGAACAAAAAACAAGGACAGAGAAGCACTAAACAAAGGTAAAGGTGCACTAATCATAGGTAAAGGTGGACGCCTGGGGAGGCTAGGAAGCCGAGAACGCTAGACAGCACCATCGGGGCCCACCTCAGAAAGGCGAACTGCGGGACGCGCGAGACCGCAGAGGTCGGAGATAGCAGAGAGTGCGGACGAGTCGAGAGGAGTGGCGGAAAAAAAAGACTCGAGCTGAGCGGCTAGATCATCAACAGAGGAAGGGGCGGTGGAGATGCCCAAGCGACGCGCAAGCAACCCTTGGGCCCTGCGGATAGCCGGCACCGAAGAGGATCCGGCCGGGGGGAGAGCCGGGCGGGAGCGGGCAAGGCGAGCGCTGCGACGGCTCGGAGGTAGCTGCTTGGCGCGGGGGCGCCTGAGCGGGGGGGAGGAAATCAGCGGGGCGTTGGTGGCAATCGTGGCCTGGTCAAGGAAACCAGAACCCAGGGGGCGAAGGGACCCGGAGATGGCTGCCTCAATGGCCATGGGGTCAAAGGGCCTACCACGCGGAGATGGAAGGGGGGAAAAATCCCAGAAGGCCACTTCAGGGCCACGGCACAGCGGAGCAGGGGAACCAAAAGAGGCCGGCTCGGGTGAGTGGGCACGTGAGGCCGCAGGGCCCAGCGAAGCGGCTTGGGCCTGGGCACTGGCCACTGAGCCGTCGGCAGCAGGAGGCTCGAGCTGCGAAGCCAACACGCGGGTGAGAGAGCCGTGGGGCAAGGTCAAAGCTGGTTGGCCCGAGGCAAGCAGGGGCGAGGCAGCCGAGGTGGGCAGGCTGCGGTGCTGCAGCTGGAGGCTTCCAGGCTGGCAAGCAGGCGCTGGCCCCGAGGAGGAGACCATGGCGGCGACGGCGGCCCGGTCAGGGGAGCGAGTGGACCGCGCCTTGGCCGGCGAGGGGGCGGGGCGCGCCGAAAGCCCGGCCCCGTGCGCGGCGAGCGCCTTGGCCGGCGGGGAGGCGGGGCGCGCCGAAGGCTCGGCCGCGGCGAGAGCCTTGGCCGGCGGATTGGCGGCGCGCGCCGAAGGCCCGGCCACGGCGAGCGCCTTGGCCGGCGGGGAGGTGGCGCGCGTCGAAGACTCGGCCCCGGGGGCGGCGAGCGCTTTGGCGGCGAGGATGGAGGCAGAGCCCGCGGGGGCGAGCTGGCGAGGAGAGCGAGCGTGGGGACGGAAACAGCAGCGTGAACGGCAGCGAGCGCGACAAGCCGGGGGAGGGAGGGAGGCGTGGGTGCGACGGTGGCGGGGGCCGGGCGTGTGGCTGCGGCCGGAACTGCCGGTCTCCGACGGGGAGCGCCGCGAGGCGCGAGGTGCAGGGGCAGCCCTGCCAAGGCACCGGCTGCGCGGCGGCGAGCGCCCCGCGCTCGCGTCATCGTCGCTGCCGCCGTCGTCCCGGCGGCACTGCGGCCGGAAGAGGGCACGGCAAGCCTGCGAAGGGGCGGCGGGGGGAGGAATTGGCATGGAGTCTGGCTGCCCGAGGCGCCACTCGAGCGGGGGGTGGAGGATTGGAGCACCGCCACCGACGCGAGCGGAAACGGCGGAGTAGTCTTCAACCGAGTTGACATGGAGGAGGTGGTGGTGGACAGAAACCCGCGGCGGACAGGGGCGCGGGGCGCCGGCCAGGCGAGCGGGGCCGAGAGCGCCGCCACGGTTGGACTCCATGTAGGGCGAAGAGTCCATGAACTCGAGATCAACCTCCAAGGGGACGCACGCGGGATCACGAGTCCAAATCCACACCCGGAAGGCGGCGGTGTCCTGCCGGAGGCGGGTCTCGGGCTCGACGACGTCAACGCGGCCGACGTCGGAGAAGATGAGGTCGAGGACGGACGAAGACCAAGCCGGCAGCGGGAGCCCTTCGACGAAGACCAGGACACGAAAGCGGGCGGCACCGGGGGCGCCGCCGGCGTGGATGTCCTCCGGGAAGCTATCAAGGCGAAAGTCGCGCCCATTGCCGTGGAGAGAGCGCCGAGCGGCATGACGGGCTTGCTCTGGGCGGGTGAACCGGGCTAGGAGGCGGAGGTGGGAGAGGTGGGTGACGGTGATGTCCATGAGAGGAATGTCGGTGTGAATGGAAATCAGTGAGGCAACAAAACCGGTCTCCGGGTGCGGACCGCCTGAAACAGAGACGATGACGGCGCGGCGGCGGAGCTCGTCCGCGGCGGCCCGCATGCCGTCGGAAACCTCGACGGCAACGCGCGCCAAGGGCGGTCGCTGCGCAGCCAGAGAGGAGCGGTGGCCGGCCAGAGCGGAGCGGTGACCTGGCGCCATGAGGGGAGGCGGTGGAAGGAGGGAGGCACTGTGGACGGGACGGCGGCGCCTGCAGTGTCGGGCGATGTGGCCTGAACGGCGGCAAAGGAAACAGCGGATTGGGTCACGGCACGCTGCTGCACGGTGGTCGCGGGCGAAGCAGCCAGCGCAGCCCTTCTTATGGCCACGCATGGCAAGGGGAGCAACAATGGCGGCGTGGGCGGTTTGAGCGCGGCCGGACGAACCGGGTAGGCGTCCAGAGCTCCGGCGGCGTCTCGGGAGAACCAGTTGCCAAGAAGAGGAATTGGGGGTCGCATTGAGGGAGCCCAGCTCGCCGCGACGCTCGAGGGCAGGGGGAGCAGGCAGTGGAGGCTGGCCGGAAAGGGAAATATGAGCAGAGGAAGCATGGCGCGGCGGAGTAAATGAGGGCGGGGCGTTGAGAACAGCTGCGTAGGAGCGAGGAGGAGCGTTGGTGGTTGGGGGAGTAATGGCGACTGCCGGAGCAGCGCGGGCAAGGGCGGCGAGGGTGTCCGTTCCGGCCGAAGTGGCGCGGGCGGCAAGAAGTGGCGAAACCGCCGGAGCGGAGGACGACGAGGAGCTCCGGTCCATCGTATTTTCATGTAAAAATATTGTACCAACCAGGCCTAGCTCGTACTTAGAAATCGATCGTATCAGTGGAGCCAGGCTGAGGTGGTGAAGCACGAAAAGGTCGACGACCATGGCTACAGCCTCGACGCGCTGCAAGGGCGGTAGCCATGGCGACGCGCGGCAGGAGGGCGCTGGCCAATGCGGTGGCTTTGACGCACGGCCAAGATCTGGCAGTGGCGATACCAGACGTGGTCGAGAAAGGCGGCAGTGGCGTCGGACGTGTGCAGGATTGCCGACGACGGTGCCGGACGTGCACGGGAATGGTGATGACGGCGTCGGATCCGACTGGTACAGGGGATGGCGACACCGGATCCGAACAGGAAAGGGTGCGGCGGCGCTGGACGCGAACGGGAGAGTTGGCGGCGGCGGCGAAAGTGTCCAGGAGAGGGGATGGCGGCAGCCAGCACCGGATTCAAACGGGAAAGGGATGGCGATGCTGGACGCAGACGGGAGAGGTGGTGGCGGCGACGGACGCAGCGTCGGACACGTACGGGAAAGGAGGCGGCGACGACGACATATGAGGATGGGAGCAGCAGTGGAGGCCCCATACGCGCCCAAGGCGCAGCCATGGCGGCAACGACGCGGCCAGGGCATAACTATGCGCCCAGCGTCCACGGCCAGAGCGCGTCTACCGTGCGAGGATGACCCGTTCATGCAGCCGGCCAAACAAACGTTGTCTTCAACCAAGCTCCACAGATGCAACACGACCAAACAAGCAAGCCTGCATAACTTTATTCTAGCTCCCACCGTCCCGACTGGGTTCATACTAGTGGCAGAGGACGGATGAAAAATGAGGTATGGCGAGCTTGAGGAACGCATTCAACACAATCACACGTAAAAAAAAAGGGGAGTGGCTGCGGCCAGCGATCGATTGACGACGCGCCAGCGCGTCTGGCCCAGCCATGGCCGGCCCAGCCCAATACTGGTTTAAGCAAAACTGAAAAAAAAATTTAAGACAAGAAGATTATCGAAAAGTACTTCAAACAAAGTTTACAAAATACAGAGGATACATGAAATGAACAATTACAAAAATAACCTATCAAACAAAGATCAAAGATAAATTAGTAGTTAAACATTTGGGGATAAGTAATATAAAAGATAGAAGTGGATTGCAAGTTATGAAGTTATACCGATAAGATAATGCAGTTAGTTACGTCTAGGAGACTTAGGCAATTGCATCTGCCTATCTTTCTTTTTCTGAAATGCCTTTTTAATATTTCCAAGGTCAAGTCTTTTAAATATCTTCCGTTCAATGTACACCACCATTAAGTCATTAAGCCAACCGTCGGACATCTTGTTGCGCAACTCAGTTTTGATGATCTTCATCACTGAAAAAGCCCTTTCAACTGATGCAGTCGCTACTGGTAGTAGCAATGCCAACTCAATGAGACGATAGACCAATGAAAATACAATATGCCTCTCAAGTTCAACCATTATTGTTGCTAGGCTTGCTAGATCATGACAAACTTTAAACTCCTCAAGTCTTCGCACATGACTAATGAATGTTTGTAGTTGATCTTTTATTAGCCTTCGATCATCAAAAGAAAAATCATCCAAATATATCTCCGTAAGACGAGCAAGCTTATTTACATCAAACTTAGATAATGAGTCTCTTGGATCAAGACAAGCAAAACAAACAAGCAATTCCGAGAATGCCTTATTGAAGCGATGATCAAACTCTGGGGTAATAGCATCTATAGCAGCATAGAAGGCATCAACATGAAAATGATAGTCTTGAGTGATATTGTTTCTCCACCCTTTTCTTGACCGGCCAAATCTTGATACTACATCATCCATATTTGAAATTGGGATATCATTCTTCTGATAAATACTTTGGCTTCTTCCAATAAAGGCTCAATAGATGAACAACATTTTGAGACTGAAACAACAACCAGCTACAATTGGTGAGCAAAACAATGGATATAGAAAGCATAGGGGTTCTCATCACGAACTAGCTTCTAAACACCATTAAATTCACCTCTCATATTAGAAGCTTTGTCGTACCCTTGGTCTCGTATTCTTGCAATAGTTAAACTATGGTCACTAAGGACCTCAACCAATGCTGTCTTTAATGCTTCTGATGTACATTCCTTGACATGCTTGATACCCAAAAATCTTTCAACCACTTGACCCTTTTTGTTGACAAACCTCACAACTATGGCCATTTGCTCTTTGACCGATATATCACGAGATTCATCAACAAGAATAGAAAATAGACAATCACCCATCTCTTCCTTTATTGCTTTAGTAACCGCCTTAGCACAACAGTTTGCAAGTTCTCTCTGAATTGTTCCAGAAGTCATTTTTGCATTTTTAGGCCATAACTCATCAAATGCCATCTTCACTTTCCTATTTCTTTCTTTGTACCAATCAAGCAATTCTAAAAAATTCCCTTTATTCAATGAAGTAACCGTCCACGAAATGGTTCACCATGCAATGCAACGTAACTAACAATACCCATGGATGTATCCAAACGAGTTTCATACTTCACCAAAGCTTCTTTGCTATGAGTTATAACCTTATGTTTTATACTTAATCTTTGATTATCAAAATTTTTAAAAGCTATTCTTGCTTGATTGTGTACACTAGGAGGCTTCCCAACATGTTTTCGAAGTATTAAATAAGCATTCTTCCATTGCTTAAAGCCATGCACTGTAAAGGTCTTATAACCAAACTTGTCATCCATTATATCAGTTTTAAAAAGATAACAACAAAAGCAATAAGCCTTATCCTTCTCCAAACTATATTCCAACCAATGATATTGATTAAACCAAGCTATTTGAAAGCTCCTTTTATCCGGTTCTTGAGAAAATTTATGAGTAGTTGGTTGGGTTGGACCTTTAGCTATGAAAGTCCTCCGAACTTCATCTCTAATATTAGGATGAAACCGATCAATGGGAATGCGAAGTCCTGGATCAGAGATAATGTAATCCGGATTGAATTCAGTTATTATACCTTCAACATTTGCATCTTGTGGACTTTGAACCTCTTCAGTTGGCACTGGCATAGCATCCCCTTCGCTTGCAACATCCCCTCGAACCTCTGTAGGCACTGCAGCTGGCGGTGGCATAGCATTCGTTTGACCAACTCCGCTTCCATGAGTACTAGGGTTTGTTGTGCCACTAGGATCTTGGCTAAAATAGCTCTTCAAATCTGCAAAAAAAAAAAAAGAAACAAGCAAAGCAATAAACCATTAGCTAATGCCATTCAACAAAATCGGTTTCTCGATTTACAAATCTCATAGGAGACTTGAAACAAAAAAACCACCTCGGCCTCCTCTTCCTCTTCCTCGTGCTACCGTTCCTCCTCTTCCCCTTTGACTTCTCATTGGCATGGACACTTCACGGTTAGTGGTGGGAGTTGGGCTGTGCCGTGCTAGCCCGGGCCCGTTGTGCCTCGGGCGGTGCAAAAAGGGCCGACACGACCCGGTCAGCACTTCGGGCCGTGTCGGGCTGGCACGGAGTGCCAAAATCTAGGCCCGGCATGGCCCAAAAGCACGGTGGGCTGGCTTCGGCCGGGCTGGCCCGAGCACAGCACGAGTAAGAAAACAGCAGGCAAAATATTTTTTTAGAAATTCATACGTTGCTCAAATGAAAACGTTGTTTATACAAAAACGATGCGTTTCGAAATTATCTACAACTTTTGTGTTCAACCCAAATTCATCCGAGCAGCATAAGACCTCGAAAATTATGAATTACCGAGGACGGTGCCATCGGCCCGAAAGCAGGCAGCAACAAAAATATATTTTATAAATTCATACATTGCTCAAATGAAAAACTTGTCTACATGAAAAAGATGTGTCTCGACATTATCTACAACTTTTGTATTGAACAGAGATTGATCTGAGCAATGAAAGACCACGCAAAATATAAAATACTGACCTGTGCCTCTATTCGGGCCGGGCCGGCCCAAGCACGGCCCGTACAGTCGGGCCAGGCTGCACGCCGTGCCTGGTTTCCAGGCCCGGCCCGGCACGCCATTTCGGGCCGTGCCGGCCAGGCCTATCAGAAATTGTGTCGTGCCGGGCCGCGGGCTTGAAAAATCGGGTCGTGCCCGTGCCAGCCCACCTGGCCCGGCCCATTCTCCCAGCACTATTCACGGTGCGATCTTCTCAATGGGAGTCCACAGCCGCTCTTCAAATCAACAAGTGAAATCGAACATAATCAACATATATATGATGTTTCCTTGTAACTAGTACCTTATTGTGGTATAAAAATGGGTCACCTAACTGTGTAATCTTAAAAAATCATTAGGAGTTTAAAAAATTATTTTGCCGATTTTACCTGGAGCTGCTGTAGCACGTGGCCAAGGCCAAATGGTTTGCTGAATGTCGGTCTGGGCGAGGTGATCTGGCGACAGTGGCCGTGGTATCAAGCAGGCGGGCAAAGAATGGACGAATGAGGCAGTGGCCGCGACCGGGCGAGTGATCTGGCGGCAATGGCCGCCGCGGCCGAAGCGAGGCGATGCGTAGGCGCGAGGCAGCGGACCTGAGGGCGCGCGAGGTCTTGAGTGACGGACCGCAATGTGACGGGCCACGAGAGCGTCGGGCGATGGGCGGCGGCCGGCCCTAACCCTAGCTGCTCGCTTGCTAGTGCTCGCTGAGGGACAGAGTCACAAAGGGACTGAGGGAGTGAGGTTGTGAGGGGGCTCGGTCGCTTGGGGCCTCGGGCGCTCGGCTGGGCCTGGGCTGGCCGCTGGCATACATGAAAATAAGAAAATTATTAGGGGGGGACTCTGGGCTAGTTGGGCCAAGGTATGGCGCGGGCGATACCTTGCCATAACGGGCCCTCCGACCCTGGTTTGTACAATGCGGATTAAAATGGAAAGGCAACCAAACACACCCTAAGATAGCATTCCTAAGATAGCATGTATGCTTTTTTTTTTTAAGCGTGCATTATATTTATACACAAGATTGTTTAAACTATGTCTTATATTTTTTAATGGACGAAGTATCATACCAACAACTAAGATTGTTTAAACTATGTCTTATATTTTGGAATGGACGAAGTATCGTACCAACAACTATATATATTCAAAATACATGCTATGTTGCATGCGTACATCTCAAAATAATGAGTGATGCGAAAAAGTATTTAGAGTTGAAACCCGTCGTAAGCTTTATGTATCTTGAAGAAACCTTAAAGGGCGTCAGCTATAGTTAGGCAGTCAACAAACAATGTAATTTCAACAATTTTCTAACTCTGCAGGCTACAAATACATTGAATGTTGACCTGAGAGGCTTAATTAAATAAGATTTGCAGTTTAATTGCTTGATGCTCTGCACATGAGACTCAGTTATATAGCATGCTTGGTTTTGAGCCTTGACAAATCTTAGCAGGTACTCCGAGTCGCCAATGTAAAAAGGTTGTCCACAATTTAACAACTGACAGGGAAATTTTGTGCATTCGTGCTTATAGACTGCTCCACCTGCAACAGCTCCTGTCAGAAAGGACTGTAGTCTGCTGCGGAATGCTTCACTTTGCATAAGCTTAAAGATTATCCATCTACAGTATTTTGACAGGAATTTCCTATCAGAGCTACTTATGCAGTGAACTTGACAAAATTTAAATCACAGGAGGGAGAAGCATGGCCATATGGCAAGTAATAATGGATGTGGGAGCTCAGATTTAAATCACTGCTTTAGAATAAAGTAAAGCTCACTGAATATGAGCGTGTATGGCCACACGGCAATAAAGGTTTGCGGATGCTCACATGCATCAGCTTCAAGCAGATGAAAGGAACTTTTACTTTAAACTCACTGAAGTATCAAATTCAACTTAATTATTTACAGTTCAAGAAGAAGGCAGTTTCCAGAGCGGCAATACAAATACCTGCCCTTTTCGAGGAAAAGAAAAACATGCATTGTTGCTATGAACAGCACAAAGCCATCTACAAATAACTTAGTTGCACTATCCGCTTCTGTGCGGAGTTGGCAATGGATGTGTACCTCCAAACAGCAAGGGAAGTGGTACATTATTTGCTAATTAATGGGAAATTTGCTAAGGAAAATGGTTCATTGTTCAGAATAAATGGAAAGTTTTGCTATAGGGTTAATATCAGAACACATAAATTTGACATTGTTCATAAATTAATGCAAAATTTGCTATATGGTTAAAGTCAGAACAAATAAATTTGGCATAGATGTGGCTGTTCAATTATCCTTTGTCAAACTAAATAGAGTACAAATCACTGGATGTAATCAAGGAGTTGTAGCCCTAAATTCCAGCCAGCTCCAATCACTGAGCGTACGTATCAGCATAAGATAACAATAAGCAAAACGTTCCGAAGATATGGTTGGCCCATTGGAAGATGCATTAACAGAACAACAGAGTTACCACGATATTCTAAGGAAAAAAAAAAGATCAATTAAAGACGCACTCTTGAATAAAGCTTTACTGTACATTACAACTAATTTCGACAAAAACTACAACGAATCAACAAACTACACCATAATTGCATAAATATTTCCGGTATACCAAATATGAAAGCACACAATCATCAATAAAGCATTACTATACAACATCAGAGAAGAATTGAACAAGCACCACTTCTCTTCTTGGTAGCAAGATCAATGCCTGAAAAACAATACTATGAGCAACTTAATAATCTTAGAACATCCTGCTCCCATTCTGATGAGACACAGTCCTCTTGACCCGATTTTTCATTCTCTCTGCCCACTGATGGATCACATTAGATGCATCACATTTCTCTGTAAACTTCACCTTTTGGGCCAAATCATACAATATGTCAGGATTCCCAGCCTTGGCGGAATCAGCAGTAAACTTATTGTAATCTATCTGTGGAGCCTTCATCCCTTTGTGGATCATCTCCTCAATATATTTACATGCCTCCTCAGGCCTGCCATGTTGTATATGCCCATTAATAAACACCGTGTAGGAGTTCACATCAGGACAAATCCCCTTCTTTTGCATCTCCTCCCACACCTCACAACCCATCATGTAGTTCCTCCCACGAAGGAAATATGACTTCATCATCATGTTGTATGTATGGACTGTAGGCTCAAACCCCTTCTTGATCATCTTTTTGTATATCTTTGCTGCATCATCTGGCATATTCCTATTCGTTAGCAGCTTAATCAGTGCATTGTAAGTCCAGCCATCAGGGGGGCACCCATTCTGTGTCATCTCCATCAATAACGCTGTCACTCTATCCATCCGCTTAGCATTCCCAAACCCCACAAGTAAGCATGTATATGTAGCAACATCCGGCTGGCACCCAGCCTCCTGCATCTCCCCAAAGCATTGCATTGCCATGTCCATCTTCCCCCGCTTACAGTGGTCCCGAATCAACATTGTATAAGTCCACACATTTGGCGGAGGCCCTTTTGCCTTCATCAGCTCAAACATCTTCACGGCCTCCGGCCGCCTCTGCCCACGCAGCAATCCCTCAATCATTGTGTTGTGCACGACAACATCTGGCTTCATCCCTTTCTCCAGCATCTCATTCCAAACCTGCCCAGCCTCCACAAGATTCCTAGCATTGCAACATGCCAGCAAGAGCGCTGTATATGAGCGCATATCTGGAGTGTATCTGTCGCGCATTCTGTCAAACACCTGCCTGGCCTCCTTTCCCAGCCCTTCTTGGGCCAAAGCAACTAGCAGGCAATTGAACGATTCCACCCCATCATCAAAGCCGTGTACCCTCATCATCTCGAAGACACTAACTGCATTCTTGATCTCGCCGGCTGCGGCAAACGACCTAATGGCAATCTTGAAGGCGTCCATGCACAGGGCGCCTGCCTTCCCCATTTCTTGGACTAGCGCAACCATCGACTCGAACTGCCTGCCCTTGCCAAGGATGTGAACCATCCTGCAATAAGTGACGGAGGTGTGCGCGAACTGGCCGGACGCAGCAGCCCATCGAAAGAAGCGGTGGGACGGCCTGTGCGCGTGCTTAAAGCGGTCGAGCACTGAGAGCACAAGCTCCTCGGAGAGCCGCGGTGAGAGGGCGGAGAGCGCCGCCTCCAGGTTCGCGTCGGCGCCGGCGGTGACAACGTCCGCGATGGCGGCGCACAAGCGGCCCACGTGCTCCGGGTGCCCCGACGCGGCGCGCGGCGGCGAGACCGCCTCGTCATCGTCGCACTCGGACGCAGAGGTCGAGAAACCCCTCGCAGAAGGCAAGCCGAACGCGAGATTCGTGGCGGCGGAGAGGGATCTCGCCGACGGCAGAGGAAGCGTCCCCGCACCCAAGCCCCGGAAGCGGATGCCGCTGGTGGTCAGATGCGGTGCGGGCAGCGATGGGGGGAAATGATGTGGCCGAGAGGGGAGTGGCAGTAGAGACGGAAGTGGACCGTGAGAGCAATGGAGGCCGCGATCAGGGCGAGGAGGAGGAGCGCCAGGCACGGGCACAGCAGCACCGTCGCCGGTGAGGGCTCCCGGGGCGGCGAGAAGGGCGGCGGCGGCGACTTGGAGGTCTCCATGGGCGGCGGGGCAGAGGCGAGCAGCGGTGGTGGGGATGGGCTTAATTGCCATGGAGGATAGTCGACTGGGCGTTGCGTCCTAGAGTTTTGTGGGTTTCGTTAATTCGGCTTCGGCATAGTACAAGGAATAATTCACGTGACCATTTTTATTTTATTTAGAAAATTACATGCATACCACTAAGCCGTAGATAAACCTGCTTATATAAGTCTCGCGCAGGGAAGACATGATGAAATACACTCTAAGGGCTCGTTTGGAAACCACAAACCCCGCCGGGATTCCGGCCCTTTCCCGGGGTTCGCGGCCCAGGTGAAAATTTTCCACGGGGTCACTCGCGGTAGTATTTGGAAGCCAATCAACCCAGGGTTCTTCGTCCCTTCCCACGTCGTCCCTTCCCACGTCCAAACCCCGGGGAATCGCCCCCGTCCTGCGGAGTCGTGGTTTTCTTCCCCTTCCTCTCGCTCGCTCCGCCTCCGCCTCGTCGTTTCCCGTCGCCTCCGCCTGCGCCTCCAACAGATCAGCGCCACCTCAATCGCCTCGCCTCGCTCTCGCGCCTCCACCTCGGCCTGCCTCGCCTCCAGACCACCTCAAATCGCCTCGGCCTCCACCACCTCCATCCCCATCGCTTCCGGTTCCTATTCTTGCCTCGGTGACGAGTTCCTCTCCGTCGCGACCTTCCTCCACTTTTAATGTGCGAGATTGCTATAACTAAGTTTCAGTTAAATGTGCCAATAGTTACTCTAGAAGGAGGTCATTACCTAATTTTCGTTTTTGAGATGCCATACGCTTTGTGAATCTGAGCCTAATTGTTTCCTAGCGAAATAATTTTAATTCATTGAGATGGAGAACACTTATTTGTTATATATATCTTGTCTTCTGATTGTGTTGGGATAATATTGTCTCCATTGCTCTTTTGGCTCTAGGGAAGGAATGGCCTGCATTTTATGGTTTTCTAGGTATGGCTAGGTGATATTTTTGTTTTTTTGTGGTCACATGCCAGCATATGTGAAGCCATTGTTGATGGTCTAATGGGGCAGATTGTTGAACTTGGTTCATACTAACTACTTGTTAGCTGAAATGTCATGGTGGAATTCTGGTCATGTCTCTAACTCACTTCTAGAAAAAACTTAATCATTTCCTCTGATATGCTTTTTATTCAGCATGTATATATATGACCACCTTCATGTTTAATTATAATGCAGGCTGCAGGACTTTGATATCAAGGATAATAGAGATGTTGAGTGGACCGTAGGAAGGTGGAACTAGTTTCTTCATATTCGGACCAAAAAAATGCAAACTTGCTTGTATTTATGTTGTTGTCATGTGCTATGAGTATTCTATATACATTTGCTAAGCTTTATGTTGTTATTTTGGTGGATGAATATTGTATTGTTACAATAGATTTTCTCTAGCATTCTATGAAATTATTCTGCACAATGTTTCGATTAGCATGATTTACTTTTCTGAATTTTTTAGATATCGTATTTTGGTGGATGGTTTTTTTTAGATACCGTACAGAGCAATTAGCAGCAGCAGTATTATTTTGTGCCCCCATTTTTATGGGGTGACGTATGAATTTTTGATATGTTCAGATCTTTCAGCAGGTAGCAGCAACAAGTAGCAGTAGTATTTAGTTCTTCAGATGTTCAGATCCGTGTCGTATGAGCAAGCAGCAGCACTACATACTACAGAGCAGTAGCAATCACTCTTTCCCCTCCCTCTTGTTTGGCAGCCTCGTTCCCAGGGTTGGAAGGCCCCGTGAGACTCATCTTCCCTGGGATTCCAACAACCCACAAAAATCCACCAGGTGGATTGCTTCCTTGGGATATTTCCCTCCGTGCGGCCAAATGAGCCCTAACTGGTAGAACCCAGGTAGAAAATTACGATCTGATGAATGGATCTCATGTACCGTCCTCTCTTTTCCTTCTTCCTCCCTCTTTCTCCTCACAACTCTCTCTCTCTCTCTCTTCCTCACCACCTCCCCTCCTTCTTGTCGGGATCTGAAAATAAATCGAATCTTGTATGTGTCTTACTTATTCTAGTCCAGATCAATGTAGTTAGAACACATAGATAACTAGACTTGAACATAACCATCATCGTTTAGACTTTATTACATAATCAAAGTGTGTAGGCCAACATGACATTATTACGAGTTCTAGTCACGCTAGCCTTTAGGCAGCGGAGAACATAAATCGTTTGATAAATGAGAGCAACAACAAATGTACTTATCCCCCACAAGCAAGCTATAGGACGAGCTCCTAAACATCAGGGAAGTCATTATGTTTTACGCCTTTAGCGAAATCCTCTTCGAATGCTCCTCGTTGTTGGGGTCACAACTCTGCGGCTCAGGAACCGCTCGTTGGATTGAGCATCCCTACGATTAAAACACGAGGATGAGTATATTTAACATACCCACAAGCCAATTAACTATAAAGTACTCATAAGTTAGGCAAGGGAAAGATTTCACTCTTTGCTGAAAATGTTTTTTTTCTAATTTTGTAACGCGGTTTGATAAATAGTTGAAGATTAGTTTATGAAATCATTTATCTTGTAAACCAATTGGTTCACCACCAATTCCCCAAAATTGGCTAAGCCACCAATTTTCATCAAAATTATCAATTTACTCTCATCATCCCCGTTGTAAGTCTCATAAAACAAAACACACTGGAGCATCATGGTTCTCTCTTTAAAATTTAAATCCTTGGGAACCAAAGCGTTTTTTTGCAAACTACCATTGTGTCAGTCCCCATCATCCGCCCTTAACCATGGGCACAATTATCTTGATAGTTTTACACTCTACAGAAGTCGTACACTTTATCTATGAGACATGACGTTCTCCCGTCGGAAGCTCTATGATGAGACCTTTAATCATGTAGCTTTTGGTCGGCATCCCCTCTATATAAGGATTTCCTGCAGCGCAGGTTGTGTACTGCTCTTGAGTCTGAACTTTGAAGGATGACGTCATGAGCTTGTGCACCTTCTCGACCACACGGGATAATTGAACCAAGAGTTCGAAAACTACTCAACCAAGGCCAGCTTATACAAGTAGTAGTGATTGCATTGTTATACTTAAGTTTGACAACCACAAAGTATCGGTCCTTAGGGACTAGGGTAATTCCCACACTAGACCCGGGTCTCGTGCTAAGCCACACCCAACACGTAATCGGTTTTATAAAAATAATTCAACCCGTTGGTGGCCCTAGTTACTCAAGATTTTCCATTTCATAAAACTGATGGTATAAATTGACCTTTTTAAAAAAACATAGAAAAATCAATGATCGATACCATAGTCACAACAAGGACAAAAAAGCCTATAGCTAATAGCATGACTAATCCTAACTTAACACTGGATCGTGACAATAATAAATAATTAGTAATCTTGGGACATATTATGCCATGGGATTAACTAAGCCTACTTATATATCTTTTTAGATTCTTAATATAGCAGATCATCGTGATTTCTAATAAAAATAGGTGCAAATATAGGACATGAGAAAAATACTCAACACTGGACTTGCCTTGATCACCAAAGTCAACACCGGCTCTGTTGATCAGCGACGTCGACCCAACTTAGATCTAGTGTACAAAAAACCATACATCAATATAGTGCAATAATAAAAATAGAAAAGGCATCAATAAATAGTACAAAGCCGGGTTCCAGCCTCCCTCGATGCCACGTGTCATCGCCAGTGTGCCACGTCGCCCTGTTTGTTCGCAGCCGTCCGATCGCGCGCAGTAGCTTGATCCGACCGTCCATTATTTTTTAGTATAAAACGATTTTTTTGGCGCAAATCTCAGCAAGGTGGGTTGGCTAGCTGAGCAAGCTGGTCGCCTGGGAGGCCACGGTTATATTCTCGGCTACGCCTCTTTTTCCCACCTTTTTCCTAGGCGCGTGCACGCCCGACGCGGCCACCTCGGCGCACCTACGCGGCTAGTGTATGCAAATGATGCTAGGAATCTACGTAGACTATATAGATCACAATTTCATAAATCTTTTACAACTTGTTTCGCAATTTTTTTGGAGTTAATTTGCACAGCATTCAAATATAACAGGCTTTCTACTAAAATTAATAATTAGGGGAATACGGGGAGAAATGAACTGGGCTGGCGGAGTGGGCGAGTGGCGGTCCATGGCGCGGCTACAGCGCGGCGCACGTGTGGTCCAACCGGCCTAGGCGCAAGGAGGAGGTAGCGGCTCGGCTTGGGGCGGCCCAGTGAACTGCCCGGGGAGGCAGAGCTGGCAGCCCAGGGCACTGCGCTAGCGGCCGGTGGGGAGGAGCCCAGAACGGGGCGCGGCGCTACAGTAGAATTTTTTATTTTTTTTTATTCGTTTATGCAAAATTATATGTCGGATTGAAAATTAGACACAAATAGACGCCGGTCGCACCTTGAATTCGCGACAGCGCACCTGTCACACTTTGGGCGCACGATAGGTTGGTGAGAAGACGGGCGTAGGAGAGCCGGGCGGCCCAGGCACCCATCGCACCTTCAATTCGCGACCGGTACTGTAGCCACTGTTCATCGAACTTCTTTTATCTATTAACACTTTATACCATATCTAACTTAAACGAAACAAATTTTAAAATTCATGTAAAATTCTAAAGAACCCATTTTTCAAACTTTTAATTTTTTATTTTTTTTTGAATTTTGAATTTACACTTGAATTTGTATTTGAATTTTTTAATTTTGAATTTCAAAAATTCAAAGTATAAAAAATGGGTTCTTTAGGATTTTACATGAATTTTAAATTTTGTTTCGTGTAAATTGGATATAGTATGAAATATTAAACTTCCAATTTTCGTGTAAATTCAAAATCCAAAATTCAAAAATTGGAAGTTTAATATTTCATACCATATCCAATTTACACGAAACAGATTTTAAAATTCATGTAAAATCCTGAAGAACCCATTTTTCATGCTTTGAATTTTCGAAATTCAAAATTCAAAAATTAAAATACAAATTCAAGTGTAAATTCGAAATTCAAAATTTAAAAAAAAAAGAAAATTGAAATTTTGAAAAATGCGTTCTTTAGGATTTTATATGAATTTTTAAAAAAATTTCGTGTGAGTTGAATATGGTATGAAGTGGTAATAGATAAAAGAAGTTCGATAAACAGTGCATGTTACTGTAGCTACAGTGCCGGTCGCGAATTGAAGGTGCCATCGGTGCCTGGCTCTCCTGCGCCCGTCTTCTCACCAACCTATCGTGCGCCCAAAGTGCGATAGGGTACCTGTCACGAATTCAAAGTGCGACCGGCGCCTATTTGTACATAAATTTAAATCCAATATATAATTTTGCATAAACGAATAAAAATAAATATAAAAAAATTAAAAATTCGCTACAGTACTGGAGGAGGCACGACGGCAATGTTCCGGCGAACTCCGGCAAGGGGACATGGAGAGGAATAGGGTGAGGGGTACTCCGGGCGGTCTCGGATTGGGATGGTGATGACCGACGCGGTAACGTATGGCAGCGGACATGGCGAAGCTTGTCCAAGGAGCACTCGCTTGTCCAAGAAGCGGACAGGCCTCTCCCTCAACGACCAATCAGATTGTTGATCTTATCAAGAATGAACACCAGGCTTGGAGTATGGCGGGAGCTAAGGACGTCGGCAATCTAATTAGCTTGTAATACGTATGGGTTGATTGATGTAATCCTGCTTCTTCCCTCCCGTAAAGAAAGAAGAGAAGTAACAAATAACTCATCACTCCGCCGCTTACAACTCAGGAACTACTACCAGACAGAGGAGAACTCATAGCCCACTACCAGAAATAAATAGGTCATAGCTCCCCTTAAGGAGAAGACAGACTAGTTAGTTCCCCTTATAAGACGGCTTGGCCACAATCACAAGAGCCACTCCTTACTGAAACTTAGAGATCGAGGGGATTAATCAGGGATTAGTACCTCCTACCTAAGAAAACCATTGCTTAGCTACAAGAATAAATGCTATAGCTCTATAAAGGGAAAGAGATCATAACTCATTTTCTAGGCCGGCCACCTTGCCTCAAGAACGACGACCATGGATGCCTTTGAGCTCCCATCGCTTGCGAGGCCCTGTACCATTACTTATTAACGGCTAACAGATTGCTGGAGCATGGCACATCGTGGACAAGGAACCAAACATCTTCTTGAACCAATCTTGTACCATTCCGTCTAAGAAACCAAACAAAAAATTGTAGAGAAATTCTATCGTACGGGATCCCGTCGCGCGCATGTTCTGGCGGGACTAAATAACGACAAAAAGAAAACGCGTTTACTCTTCCACACATACGCATGGACACGCCGATACATTGCTTTCCCAGCCGTCCAGACACTACATCGCACAGCCTGAAACGCAGCCACCGGCGGCTAGCAAGCCTTGTGCAGTTCGTTTTTTTCCTAATTAAATTTATTATTTTTATATCTTTTATATCTGGAGTTCAAATTGCATAAAACAAGTTTTATAGTTCATCTATAGTTCTAATCAATCCAATATAAATACTTTCACTTTTTTTGAATTTTTTATTTTTATTGGTCAAACTAATTTTTATAAATCATATAAAATCAAGATTTTTTCTTGTTGTGCTACATGATACCGCTAACCTAGTACCACCGATACTCGACACCACACTCGATACTTGTTTTCATGATATTTGATACCCCTTATGATACTTTTCCGATACTCGACACCAGACATGATACTTGTTTGTGATATTTGATACCCTTTGATTTGATACTCTTAGAAACTCCATGACACCTGACTCGATACTTTGTTCATGATGTCATAACCTTTGATTTGATACTCTTAGATACTCGATGATACTTCTGATCTGATACCTAATTTTTTGACCCGATACTCGATGATACTTCTTATCCGATACTTCATTTTTTGACTCGATCTTTGATGATACCTCTGATCCGATACATGATTTCTTTTTACCCGATAATCGATGCTACTTGTGATCCGATACTTGGTTATTTGAATACGATACTTGTTTTTATTGACCCGATACTCGATGATACTTTTGATTCGATGCCTGTTTTTTTATCTGATAACCTATGATACTTCTGATCCGATACTTGATTTTTTGACCTGACACTCGATGATACTTTTGATCTTATACTTGATTTTTTCACTCGATAATCGATGAAACTTCTGATCCGATGCCTGATCTTTTGACCTGATAATCGATGATACTTCTGATCCGATACTTTTTTGAATCTGATACTTGTTTTTTTGACTCGATACTAGATAATACTTCTGATCCGATACCTGCTTATTTTGACCTGATAATCGATGATACTTCTTATATGATACTTGTTTTTTTAATCCGGTACTTGATTTTTTGGAAGAGAATAGGACATGTTTTGATACTACAAATTTGATACATGATACTACATACCTAATACTCCAACTTTGATACTGCATACATTACACTCCAACTTTGATACATGATACTACATATCTGACACTACAACTTTGGTACCGCATACATGACACTCCAACTTTGATATTACAACTTTGATACATGATACTAAATACCCGATACTACAACTTTGATACAAGTGATCTGATACCTGTTTTTTCGACTAGATAATCGATGATATGTCTGATCCGATACTTGATTTTTTTTACCCGGCACTCGCCGATACTTCTGATCTGATACCTAGTTTTTCGACCAGATAATCAATGATACTTCTGATCCGATACTTGATTTTTTGACCCGATACTCGATGATCCTTCTGATCCGATACCTAATTTTTTGACCTAACGATCGATGATACTTTTGATCCGATACTTTGATTTGTGATATATGGTACCCTCCCCATGATACCTTTTTTTTTGCGGTACCTCAATGGTACCATGAAACTCAACATGATACCACCGATACTGATACTTTTTTTTTGTGATACATGATACCCCTACGATACTTTTTTTCGATACTGAAACTCAACGATACTGAATCTCCAGAAAATGTCGGCGGCCTCGGCTCAGCGTGGGTGGCGATGATGCCTAAGTAATTAAAACGCGCCTCGGTTATAATCAACCTCGGACCGTAATAATTTTCCCTCCATCAGTGTCACCTGACGTCAGCTCTGCTAAGTTGGTGACGATAGCACGTAAAACGAGGCACATGCGAAAAGGCGACTGCAAACATAATTCAGAAAATTATAAAATAATTACTGTAGGTAGAATGAAATAATAGTAGGCTAGAAAAATTGGTTTGGAGTAAATTGGACTTTCGGTTTAGGAGAAACAAAATTGTAAAAATCCACTGTGCATGCACACACACATGTACCACGCAGGCTCGCACAGCTACTAGACGTCGTCGCGTGTGGAATTGTTTTGTCGACTAGCGTCCCATCATGTTGTCACGCCTGAGCGAGAGATGTAGGGGGACATGCGTCGCGTGTTTGGTGACCCCGTTGGGTGCTCCCCCGAACGGGATCCCGTTGCCAAGTCGCCCCTAAAATTGTATCGTTCCATCCTGGGCCTTGTTTGTTTCAGATTAAATTAAATTAAATTAAATGAAAATTTGTTATTTTTGTATAAGCCAAATGATGTAATGTTTTGTAGTCATTCTTGTGGGGTTTTAAATAGTACTTCTTAAAGTTTGTAAAATATTTTTTTCATAATATTTTGAACTCGTTAAAACGTATTTTGAGGGGGTGACAAATTTGCTACAGTAAAACGCAACTCTACATTAATCTGAAACAAACAAGGCCCTGATAACCAAACACCTTGCTTGAACCATTCCATACAGGATCATCTCATCCACCTGTACCATCCCATGTATGTACAGCTTGGTACGGGTAACCAAACACACCCTAAACTCTTATGCCTATCAATGAATGAACGGTCTCACTGTTCCTTAAAAAAAAGGGAGCACGTCGATGGAGGATTCGAGAGGGCAGCGTGCTCGGCAGGGGAAGGCGAGGGAGTCCACCCCTGAGAGAGATGAGGGCCGAAACACCCTATTGATGTTCATCGGCGACGTGGAAAAAAGAGAGCACATCGGCGATTGCTTGGGCTAAAACGATGCTAACGATGCCCGAGAACACTGGCACTACGCCTAGTGATACTAGAAAAACAACAAGAAAGGGATTGTACCCTTCGACTTCAACGAACTGTCACGAACAAACATTGTCAATGAGGTATAGACACAATGTTGGAATGTGGTCCATACCCAATAGGCCTATTCATGCAAAAATGCCAATGCACATAAAATTTTAGTACCACCTTGCTAGTTGGTGGGTAAATATACCAACATATAAGGGAGAGCTTCCAACTCTTCTTGTCATGAGGCACATGGGGAACGAGAGTTTATTTGATAGTCACACGCATGCACGCACGATTTACCGCGTAACTCGTGACTTCGTGAGTCGCCGTGCCATGGATTTATTCATGTCACGATAATATCCTTTTATTTTTTTGGATTTATCCATTCGCAAGGTAACTCCTCGCGTCCGATTTTTGTGGATCGAGAGAATGGTTCGCAACGTGCGTGCGCGGCGTGCAACGTGCGTCCTTTTTGCGTGGGGAGGCAGTTACGACTTTGAGAATAAAATCTCCAGAAGACTTCACTCGTTTTCACTCGCATTTCCATCTGCCATGTTGAGTCCTCGCGCGACCTTAGTTCCTCGTCAACCTTCCTCTCTTCGTGCACTTGAAGGAGGGAGAGCGGGATCTCCGATCCGGTTGCTGCTGTGAGACCTGCACGAGAGGGCGGCAATTAGGTTTTTGGGTAGCGCATCCGTTCGCAAGGTAACTCCCCGCGTCTGATTTTTTTGGATTGAGAGAATGGTTCGCAACATGCGTGCACGCCGTGCAATGTGCGTCTGTTTTGCGTGGGGAGGCGGCTACGACTTCGAGAATAAAATCTCCAGGAGACTTCACTCGTTTTCATTCGCGTTTCCATCTGCTATGTTGAGTCCTTGCGCGACCTTAGTTCCTCGTCAACCTTCCTCTCTGCGTGCACTTTGATCTCTTTTGTACTGTTATGTTATCTTATTGTGGACTTATAGACCTTTAACCTCTTTTGTCGTCGTCGTACTTTTGTAAAGGACTATGTAAGCATTAGCATCATATTATTCTCTTAGCGTATGTATTGCTGTGTTTACTTGGCTTTGATGATCACCTTGGTATTTTTTTTATTTTTTCCTCAATGTGCATATGTTGATCTAGTCTATTAGTTTATGCACACCTTAAAGGGGCGGTTTCCATCGAATCATGAATAAGTATTTATACATTCTTGTCATATTTTGTTTAAATTTGCTCTTGTTAAAATTAGGTTGTCATCAATCACCAAAAAGAGGGAGATTGAAACATCCAGGCCCATAAATATTACTTTGATGATTAATGACTCTAATAATTGGGACTAATACTTGTATTGAGCTTATTCATGAAATAGGTCCCGATGATGTTTTGTGTCACCCGCTCGGTTAAAGGATAATTACAAGTCAAAGGTAAAATTATTGAAGAGGAAGGACATCTTTCCTAGTTATTTGCTGGAGTTGGATGTGAGGCTGGATTGTTAGAAATTATTTTATAGTTTTTCACCGTACTATAAAGAGGGGTTATGGCTAGTAGTTTGATCTCGTTCGGTGCCAAAAAGATCAATTCTTGCACATATATTCACTTTGGCCATATTAAAATATATTGCATGGTTTTATAATGGCCTAGTTTCTTTATATTTGGCTAAATCATCTTTCTATCCTTGGCCAAACAAGTTTTCAAAAAGTTGCATGCAGACGGTTAGCTAAATGCGCGAATGATCTAACAGAGAGTTTCTTGAGTTTGCCCTCATTTTATTGCTGACTGTCCTCAATAAACATGCTGACCATCAGCATGTTTATCGCTGACGATTTGGCTGAAGAATGTAAATTTTGTTTGTGGATCACTCCTAGGTGTGGACCGTCAGTGCTCTACGGGCGGACTATCAATGTATAATAGGTTGACCGTCCGCATATCGTGTAACGGCTAGTTTTTGGCATTAAATTCATTTGTGAATAGTCGTTGCCCTATAGATCACTTTGTCCGCGAAAAACTTGCTGACCGTCCGCACATGAGATTGCATTTCAGCTATAATCTTGGGTGAGGTTATAAAATCCCCTTTGTGGTAGGCTTGCTCCCCCTCTTGTCACTCCATCTTTACACACTTGAGCAAATTGCAAGCCTTCTTTTGTCTATTGATTCCATTCCAATCATTTGAGAGCAAAAATTTCATTGAGTTGCATCCATTGATTTTCTTGGCATCAAATTGAGATTAACTGATCGTCATCAACTTATTACTCTTGGTGGTTGCCGCCACCTAGACAGTGTGGTGGAGTTGGCCGGTGATCTTTCCATTGAGAAGCTTGTCGGAGAGGCCCGGTATTGGTGTGAAAGTTGGAGCTCACCTACCCGGAGCGGAAAAGAGCTACCTCTAGTGGATTGAGGAAGACTTGTCGGTGTAATAAATACCGGGGTACGAAGAGTCCTGAGAAGATCAGGCGGGCCCCACGCGTCAGGCGGGCGACAAGGCCCGCCCCACGCGTTAGGTGGCGACAAGGCCTCAGCGCGTGGGCGAGCCCTTAGAAGACCAGGCGAGGGCCCCACATGTCGGTGCGGCGACCAGCCCCAGTGTGGGGCGAGCCCATCAGCAGCCGGCGAGGGCCCCACGCGTCGAGGTGGGCACGTGGGCGAGCCCTCCGGCGCGCAAAGGCCTCCCACTGCCAAGCGGGGCCCGCGTGGCAGGGAGCGTTCCGAAAGGAGTCTTCTTAGCGAAGGCTTCCCCTGCTGCGAAGGACGAACGCATTGTCGACATCACAGCGGATAGACGGTGAAGAAATGATTACCGCTCTGATGACCCTGCGCAGTCCGGCGGTACATCCTTGTATGGCGCAGCCGAATTGACCGGCAGAGAGAAGGTTTGCTTAAGATAGCCGCCCGCGTCAGGAGGAGGCGGTGGGCCCGCCATGATCTCACCGGTGTGTCATGCGGGTCGAGAGGCCACTGCGGCAGCGCGAGGGCGGCGCCGTTCGGCGTGAGCAGCAGCACGTTTTCGTCTCTCCTGTCGCGTCTCGCATGTCTTGTCAGTGTACTAAGAGTACTGTACTGCCTACCCCCTCGGCTCTCTCCGCCGGTTCGAGGCTTGTATAAAAGGAGCGGAGAGAGAGGGGAGGGGGGACACGTGTTTTTTCACACAGCTCGCAAGCATTCTGTAACCACATTCCATTCAACCACAACAAGAAAAGAGCTAAGGCTCAGCAGGAGTAGGACTATTACCAGCAGGGGGGTCCGAACCTGGGTAATCTCTGTGAGTTGCTCCTTGCTGCGTCCCATGCTCAAATCGAACTGAGCTCGGTCGATAGGCTAGCAGGATAGAAATCTGACTAGGGGTGTGATCCGCGGTGGTTGAGCGGAGAACACGTTGTCGATGGCGCGCGCTGTAGGGGCGCTAAGCTTTGTTCGAGTTCTTGACCTCTCTTGAGCGATAATGGCGGATCGACGATCCGCGATGGACGAGAGGCGGCGCTAGAGCCGTGGCCCGGCGTCGGCAGCGGCAATGGTGGATCACCGGCGGCGATCGCCCGGCCAAGCTAGGCGGCGCCTGGCCTTGGAGGAGTGCACTCCAGCACAGAACCTCCATGCGGCCAGGGCCCTGCTGGACAACCCACCGGTGCCGGTGACTCCGGACTCCCCGGCGGCTCCGTGGCTGGCCAGTTTGGCCCGCTACGTCGATGCCGCCGCGGCGGTGGTGCAAGTTTCGGGAGGCGCGGGAACCGGCGTTTCCGCTTCTTCCCGTTCTTTCTTGCCCTCGCACTCCTCTCGCAGATCTCCTGGCGGGAGGGAGCGGGCCAGACGACAGAGCAGGCGACTCCTCGGGGTTCGGCCAGCGGCGTCTGGTGGGCGGGATCTTCGGTCCCACTTGGAGGACCGCCACCTGCGACACGGAGAAGACCTGCGCGACAAGCTCCGCAGGCGGCACGACCGGGTGCGCGACCGCGCCGACGCTGCCACCCGTGGGGACTAGGAGGGTTCCCGCGACGCTGCCTCCGCCGGGGAAGGAGGTGCCTCTTCGGCGCCGTCCGGACGGCGGGCACGGCGGGACGGAGTGCGCATCCAGGAGCAGGACGCTCCAGAAGTCGGCTGCCGCGTCTTTTCGAAGGAGCTGCGCCGAGTGCAGTGGCCGGAGAGGTTCCGGCCCACCCCAATTGAGAAGTACGACGGCTTCACCAACCCCGACGAGTTTTTGCAGATCTACACTACGGTGATGCAACCGGCTGGAGGGTCGGGGAAGGTTCTGGCGAACTACTTCCTGCATCCTCACAAGTGAGCCCACTCGCTCATGAACCCCCTCAGTCCGGTGGGGTCGTGGAAGGAGCTCTCGGGCTCTTCATCACCAACTTCGAGAACGCGTTTGAGCAGCCGGTCGAGGACGATCTCCTGGCGTGGAAGCGTAAGAAGGAGAGTCGCCGTAGCGGCTACATCCGGCGCTTGATCGAGTTCGCAACACCATTCCTGACATCTCCATCGACGCCGTTGTCACGGCCTTCAGGAGAGGCGCCCGAGACCCCAAGGTCAAGGAGAAGATGGCCACCCGCAAGATCAAGACGACGGAAGAGCTCTTCACCCTGGCGCACAAGTGCGCCCTTCAGTCGGAGGCTCGCTTCCGCTGCACGGGCTGGCGAGACGAGATGGGGCGAGGCCGGACTTCAAAAATCCCGCGCAAGGACAAGAAGAAGCGCAAAGCGGCCGAGACCGGCAGGTCATGGCCGCCGAAGCGACGACACACGACGACGACGACAACGACAATGGCCGCGCGCGATAAACGGGCGCGGCAGCGAAGAAAGGAGGAGGTCACGGCGCCGGCGGAGTGGTCCCAGCGGGGGTGGCAGGCGGCGGCCATGGCGATCGCCGTGGCCGTGGCGGCCCCGGCCGCGACGATGGGCGAACCGCCGCCCGCGAGTGGAACGGAGGGGCTTACTGTCCCATTCACCGCAACAACTCCCACGACTTGGCGGATTGCCATGTCGTCAGCAAGTTGGTGGACAAGCGCGTCCACGAAGCGCAGCAGCGGCGTCCGGCGGCAAGCAAGGGCAAGGAAGCGGCTTCGCTTGGTTTCCAACAAAGTGAGCGCCGGTTGCCGTTATCCACGGCGGATCGCCACCTATCCGCCCCACGCTAGCTTTAAGCGTGCGATGAGGAGGTGTCGCCGCCGTGCGACTTTTGGTCGCAAGGCGGTGGCGTGGTCGGAGCAGCCGATCGCGTTCGGTCGGACCGATCACCCGGCCAAGATCTGCCGCCCGAACATCTCCCGATCGTGGTTGCGCCCACGGTCCGAAATGTAAAGCTAGGGCGGTCTTTGGTAGACGGAGGAGTTCCTCAACCTCTGTCGCCCGGTCGCCAAGGCGCTCCAGATCCAGCGGCGAGCTTCACCGCGCTCCGTTCTTGACATCGCGCGGGGCCGAGTCCGTCGGCGGGGCACGTCGACCTCCGGTGGCGTTGAGGCTCGATAACTTCCGCACCGAGATGCTCGAGTTCGAGGTGGCGGACTTCGACCTCCGTACATAACGCCATCTTCGGGTCGGTGGCGCCACCAAGTTCATGGCGGCTTGCCACTATCGTACATGGTGGTGAAGATTTCAGCCATCTCGCCCCATCGTCTTGAAAGTGGACCGCCGGGGCGCTCGCCGCGACAAGGACGCTCTCGCTTTGGCCGAGTAATCGGCGCGCCGAAGGCCGAAGCCGACTCTGGGAGCTCCTCCGGCGAAGATCCGTGCCTCCCTCGGTTCGTCCGGGGAGGTTAAGGCGATCTTCCTGAGTGAGTGAGATCTGGCGAAGACCGTTCGGGTGGGCGCCTCTCTCGGCGCCAAATAGGAAGGCGCGCTCGTCTCCTTCCTCCAGTCTAACGCAGACGTGTTTGCATGGCAACCGTCCGACATGGCTGGGGTCCCCAGGGAGGTGATTGAGCACAAGTTGGCAACGCGTTCCCCGTAGCGACGGTCATGCAAAAGGTCAGCGATCGGTGGGCGTCGAGAGTTATCCGCCGGAGGTGGACAAGCTTTTAAGGCGAGGGTCGTTCGCGATGTCGCCCATCCTGTGGCTCGCGAACCCGTCCTCGTCAAGAAATCAGCAGGCGGTGGAGAATATGCGTGGACTTCACCGACCTCAGCAGGCGTGCCCAAAGGATCCGTACCACGCCCGCATTGATCTCATCGTCGACTCCACGGCGGGTGCGGCGGTATGCTTCGAATCGTACTCGGGTACCACCGAAGATGAAGACAAGACCGCCGTGGCGCCCATGGGCGTGTCTTGCTACGAGAATGGCGTTGGATTGAAGAATCTGAGCTCAACCTATCGAGGGCCATGCATATCGCTCACCGCCCCCAAATAGGGCGGAACTTGGAGGTGTACGTCGACGACCTGGTGGTGAAGTCTAAGAAGGCGGAGGAGTTGATCGGCGATCTAGAAGAAACCTTCGCCAACTTGAGGAAGTACTGCATCAAACTCAACCCTGAGAAGTGTGTATTCGCCGTTCCGTCGGACAAACTGCTAGGTTTCCTCGTCTCCCAGAGGGGGATTGAGGCGAACCCTGACAAAATCACGGCGATCGAGAACATGAAGCCCCCGACACGACTTCGGCAGATGCAGTGCTTGGTGGGCTGCTTGACCTCCCTGGGCCGCTTTATAGCTCGCCTGTGAGATAAAAGTCTCCCACTACTCAAGCTCCTGAAGAAGACCAACCAATTCGAGTGGACGGCGGAAGTGCAGGAGGCGTTCAACGGGCTGAAGAAGTATCTCACTTCCCGCCGTCTTTGGTCGCCGGACCGGCGAGCCGCCGATCCTTTATGTCGCGGTGAACCCCGGTGGTCGGCAGCAGGTCTTGGTGGCGGAAGAGAAGGAGTTCAGCGCCCCATCTACTCGTCGAGAAAGTCCTCCACGACGCCGAGACAAGGTACTCACAACACCGAAGATGCTCTACATGCTTCGACGGCGTCCGGAAGTCGCGTCACTACTTCCAGGCGAGATCACCGTCTTGACCAAGTACCCCTTGCGGGAGATCCTCTTCAACCGCGAGGCGACGGGCACAGACGCCGAGTGGGCCATGGAGCCGGCGAATTCGACCGCAAGTTCGCTCCCGGAACGGCTATCAAGGGACAAGCTCTGGCGGAGTTCGTCGTGAGTGGACTCCGGCGGACACATAAGTGAAGACGTCCAGTACCCTCGCCGTGGACTCTCTTCTTGACGGTTCTTTCCGGCTTGAGAAATTTGGGGCGGTGTCGCTCGTGTCTCCCATGGCGACATTGTCCGGCACTGTGGTCTTGGAGTTCCGCGCCACCAACAACGTCGCGAGTATGAAGGGTTACTCACGAGACTGATCATGGCGCCCGGCCGACCGGCCGAAGCCCGCCCGGCGGCGGTTACATCGGGCGGGCTCGAACTCGATCTAGCCCGGCCGCCGGGCGGGCCGAACTCGGGCGAAATAATCTGCGACAAGCCGTGACCGGGCAGACCCGGGCTTCAGACCTCGGGCGGGTTCGCTCAAACCGAAGCCGGCGTCGGGCCGGCCGGGCTCGAGCTTAGTCCCGGGACGGGCTTTAAAGCGGCCTTACCGAACCCGGCCGCCGCCGTTGATCGTCTCTTTCGCACGGCTCGGGGTGGCTGACCACGGGCATCCGTGGTTACAAGTAAGGACGACTCTCTCTGGTCATCAACCAGCGAGGAAGGATTTCACCGCTCGGATCCGTCATGGCGGCCTACTCGGCGGAGGTGCGCCGGTTGGAGCGGCACTTTGAGGTTTGGGCTTGCGACGTCCCTTACCGCGACAACTATATGGCGGAACTGAAGCTGCATTGCCTCGTCAAAGTCACTGTTCGGTTGGAGTTTTTGAAGAAAGACTCACGCGGCCGTCATCCTGACCCTAGATTACGGTGGGGCGACACCTTTCTGGCGCAGCTCCCACATCTGGAGGAGACGTCACCAATCTGCATAGCTCCCCGGTTGGAGGAGGCGGAGGAACTAGCCGAGGCGGTTGAGGCGGAAATGCCGTGCCGAGCGTAGTCGTCGGCGACAATGCTAACGTCGTCACGCTTCGTCCGGGAAGGTCGGTGGATGGATCGGATCCTAGCCTACCCGGGATGGAGTGATCCCGACGCGATGCTGCGTCGGTGAAAAAATAGCGCGCAGGCCAAGCGCTTCGCCATGGTAGGTGGGGACCAGACGCCCGAGGCGCAAACGGAGTTCTCTTGAAGTCGTCCACTCGAAGCGGGAGTGCAATCCTCTCGAGATCCATGGAGGCATGTCGGGAGCCATTGAGGCCGGGCGTTGGTTGGAAAGGTCTTCCGCCACGGTTTCTATTGGCCTCTGACCCTCGAGGATGCCTTCGAGTGGTGAGGAGATGCGGCGTGCCAATTTCATGCTAAGCAGATCCACCGACCGCCCAGCGCGCAAACCATCCCGCTCTCTGGCCGTTCGCGATGCGGGGCCGAACATCTGAGCCCGTTCGCGGGAGCGGCGGAGGTTACACGATCTGTTCGTCACCGTCGACAAGTTTACCAAGTGGGTTGAAGCCACGCCGATCCGGCGATCACGTTATTTCGCCATAAAGTTTATGAAGAGCATCTTCGTCCGGTTCGGCGTCGCCAGCAGATCATCACCGACAACGGCGCTTTCGGTTTAAGCGCCGATTTTCAAGCGGTGCGAAGAGTGGGTACCAAGCTGTGCTTCGCCTTCGTTGCACATCCGAAGAGCAATGGGCAAGTAGAGCGGGCAAACGCGGAAGTACTTAAAGGGCTCAAGACAAGGGCTTTCGACCGTCTCGGAGAAGCGCGACAAGCGCTGGCGGGAAGAAGTCCCCACCATTGTGGGCGCCGGACAACTCTCAGCAGAGCCACCGAGACCCCTTTCTTTACGGTGTATGGCTCGAAGCGGTGCTCCCATCGAGCTCGCCTTTGAGTCCCCAAGGGTGGCGGCGTTCAGCGAGCAGAGACCACGGCCGGCGTCGGGATGAAGTAAATCTCTGGAGGAGATCGAGATGTAGCGGCGATCCGGGCCGCCAGGTGTCGCGAACCTTCGCGCCGTTATCAAGCAAGATGGGTGTGTGAGAGAACACTGGCGTTAGGCGACCTCGCTTCTGCATAAAATCAAACACAGTCGGGCGCAACAAACTGTCTCCCACTGGGAGGGCCCTTCAAGGTGGTCTCGGTCTCCGCCTAGGCTCGGTCGGGCTCGCCGAGGATGGTCGCGAATTGGCGAACACTTGGAACGTCGGCGGTGAGGAAGTTCTACCCGTGAGTAGGCGTTCCAAGAGCTTTTTGCCTTCCTTTGGAACCGAAGCGGCGAGGTCTTCCTCCTTCCTTTCGCCTCGGGGCTGCATTGTACAAAGCCATCTTCAATATAAAGATAAGTTCTGTCTCTCTGTGGGCATCTGTTCTTTTCGCTTCAAGTCTGTTAGAAAACATTACATTGAAAGTTGGTAGCAAAAAAGTACTTAAGGTGATATTATTAGTTGCAAACAAGCGCTTAACTTGCGGCGGGCGAGGCGAGGCGACGGAAGGCGGGTTCTAGCTGTGTGTCCGCTTGGTGCAGGCAACAGCATAACGACGGCACCAAATGACTAGACCACTTCGAAGCTAAGCTCTCGCCACGTAACGTTTAAGGTCGGTTTGCCGAGAGGCCGTAAGGGTTGAAGTAACACGATGCCTAAGGAAAAAGCGCTCACTTGCGATAGAACGTTCGCCTAAAACTTTTGACGATCGGTTGTTTAGCCGCAAAAATCTGTTAGAAAGCATACATTGAAAGTCGGTAGCGAAAAAAAAGTACTTAAGGTGATGGCCCTTAGTTGCAAGACAAGCGCTTAAGCTTATTGGTGGCGGCGGCGAGGCGGAAGGCGGGTTCTAGCTGGTGTGTCCGCTGGTGCGTAACGCAGCCAACGATGGCACCAGCGACTAGACCACTTCCGGAAGCTAAGCTCTCGCCACGCAACGTTTAAGGTCAGTTTGCCGAGAGGCCGTGAGGGTTGAAGTAACCTGATGCCTAAGGAAAAAGCGCTCACTTTCAATAGAACGCTCTGTCTAAAGCTTTTTGCGTTCGGGTGCCCTAGTTCTTTTTCGCAATTAAGAGTTTGCGCGAAGTTTGATTGAGACTCACGACAGAAGAGCAAAAGTTTGCATTAACAGGATTTGTACAGGACAAAAACAGATAAGGGTGTTCATCTACTCCTCGTCTTCATCGCCCTCTGCCGGCGCAGCGCCGCCCATCATAGAGACGCGGTTGGCGGCGGTGTCAACCCACGACTGCTCGATCCGGTCCAGCTGGCGCGGAGGTTCCCCGGTGGCGGCGTCAAGGTCAAATGCGGCGTTTTGGGCAAGGCAGTTGCCCAAGACGAACATATTTACTTCAAGCGCCGTGGCGACCATCTTCGATCGCCATACGCCCGCATCACCACCGGCGGATCGCGCCACGGCCTCGGCGGCGCGCCCCACGGCCCCAAAGATATCAAGGCGGTCTCCTCCGTGAGGAGTACAAGGTGACGCCAGCCAGGTAGAGGACGTCCGGAAGCCGTGGTAAGCGGTCTGCGGCATGTCGGCGAGACTTCGGCGCTTCGAGTGCTCAGCGAAGGTCTTCGGCGTCTTTGGCAGCCGAGGCGGCAGCGGCTTGCGCCGCCCAGCCTTGCGCGTCGCCGTTTCCCTCGCGGCGCCCTCCGCTCAGCGCTGCCGCGGCTTCGCCGGCGGCCCGCGTCTTTGAAGCCAAGCGCCTTCTGTGCCGCCAGGCGTGGGCAAAAGCGCAGGCGCCTCGGCGAGCGCCCGACGTCGGCGGCAATGGCACCCACGCGTTGGCGTCGGTGCGGCAACGGCGGAGGTTCCTCGGCCTCGTCTCGTAGCGATCTCCGGCGGGAGGCCTCGTCTCCGTCGAAGAGCCGCAGCGGCGGTGAAATTTGGCGAATCGTCGCGAATGGAGCTTGAGGCCCAGCGTCCGCTCTATCCCATGAAGATGAACGAGCGGGGTTCGATATATGAAAGCGTAGCATGCTAACCCTAACATAAAGTGTGCGTAAGTGTAGAAAGCTACAGGAGCGGCGCCCGAGCGAAAGTTGAAGGGGCGTCAAGCCGCTTGGTCGCGCAAGCGGCGGCGATCATGATCGCGCGCCCGTCGGAGCGGCGCCGCACGAGTGGCGCCGGTCACGAAGCGCCAATAGCGACAACGGGCCGGCCAGCGTCGGCGAAGCCGACGCAGAAGCGTCGGCGCGAAGGAAGGCGAAGAAACGCGCGCAGAGGCGCCAGCTCAGTAGATCGCCAGCGCTCGCCCTAGTGGCGGAGCGACGCGGCAGCAGCAGGGCCCCCACGAGGCGGCAAAAGCTCAGGACTAGAGGGGCGAGCTCTGTTTGGGCTCCCCTCTCCCTCCTCGTCGTCATCGTCTTCGGCAAGGATGAGGCGGTGCTTCCCTAGAGCGCGGTCGGAGTCGGCCGCAACGGCAGGAGCGGCAGCGGCCGCGGGAGCTTTGGCGGTCGCCGGGGGCGGATCGCAGATCTGTAGTGGTCCCCGGGCCACTTGGACCGCAGGACCGAGACCTCCATAGAGGGCGTAGCAGCAAATCTTGGTTCTTGCTCCGTGGATCGATCGCGAGAGGCGGATGGTCACCGGCAAAGAGATGTCGCCGGTGGGCGCGATCGAAACCCCGCCACCAGCGACGGAGCATGTTCTCCGGCACATTCCCTGCAGCTGGGCGCAGGAGAGAAGAAGAAGCCATAAGTCACAATGAGTCAAAGAAAAGACATTCCAAAAGACAAGAAACCCGAAGATCAAGGAACATTTACCTCCGGGGGCAATGCGGACTCCATCGTCATCGCCATAGTACTGCCAGGCGGGGCGAACCCTCATGCGGAGCGGGCAGAGACGGCGCCGCAAAAATCCGCCGCAGCGTGGGTTGGGTGAGCCCGTTGGGCGGAGCTCGGCGATCGCCCGGCATCACCTCCAGCTCATTGGTCGTCGGCGAGACCCCACCGGCAAGGATTCCGCAGACCCTCGGGAGGTCAAGGTCGTCGCGGCCGTGGAGTCCTCCACATCTGACCATTAGCGGTGCCGATCCTTCCAGCTGGACTTGGCCGTGGCCGAGGAGGAAAAGCGGTGGCGTCGCGGAGCGTAAAGTAGCAGCGTGAAGAGCCGGCGCCAGAGCGGGAGGCTTGGCATCGTCCCCACGAACATCTCGCATAGGTGGACGAAGATGGTCAGTGCCACGACAGAATTGGGGGGAAGGTGCGTCTCCTGGATCTCGTAGAAGGCAAGCACCCCCAAGAAGAACTCCGAGTATGGCGGGACGAGCCCCGCCAGCATCGCCCAGGTAAAGGTCACGATCTCCCCGTCGCGGGGGCTTGGTACTATGGTGCCGGCGCGGAACCGGACGGAGGTGGGCGGCACGAACCGTTGGAGCCGCGTCACCACTTCCTCGTCGACAGCGGAGACAGGCAAAATTGGCCCAGATGATGGCGCGTCCCCGCGGCGACCCTTGCTGCGTTTGGGCGCCATGAAAAACGGCGGAAGAGTTGGCGAAAAAAGAAGGTGGCGGTGGCGGAGAAGGCTCTGTGGCAGCGGCGAAGAATGTGAAGGACAGTTTGAGGACTTAGCGTGCGGAAGAATTGGTCGCGGCGCCAAGGAAAGTATTTATAAGCAAGGCGCGAGTCGACGGTTTGATTCTCCCCACGCTGGCGCTATCATTGCCCAGCGTTTGATTTCCAGCAAAAGCGGCGCGGTTACCAAGGAAGATCGTGCGCAGGTGGAGAATCAGGCGTACGGCCGCCGCAGGAGGTGGGACCCCCACGATTCGTCTCCCGCCGCAAGAGAAACGGAAAAAGTGTCTGCGCGACGGTTCGCGTATTATGGTGGACTCGGGGGCTACTGTCGGTGTAATAAATACCGGGGTTTTCAGGCGGGCCCCACGCGTCGGCGGCGATCGAGCCCCAATGGCGTGGCGAGCCCTCATCGCTTCAGCGGGCCCCACGCCACGTCGGGCGATCGTCGAGCCCCAGCGTGGCGAGCCCTCGGCGCTTCAGCGGGCCCCACGCGTTAGGTGGCGACAAGGCCTCGCCATGCGTGGCGAATCCTTAGAAGACCAGCGAGGGCCCCACACGTCGGCGCGGCGACGAGCCCCAAAGTGTGGGCGAGCCCATTAATACGCAGCCGGGCGAGGCCCCGCGTCGGTGGGGCACGTGGCGAAACCCTCGCCAGCGAGGCCTCCCATTGTCAGCGGGCCCGCGTGGCGAGGCGTTCGAAAGGAGTCTTCTTGGCGAAGGCTTCCCTGCTGCGAAGGACGGCGCATTGTCGCGACATCACGCGGATAGACGGTGAAGAGATGATTACGCTTCTGATGACCCTGCAGTCCGGCGGTACATCACGCGTGGCGCAGCCGGAATTGACCGCAGAGAGAAGGTTTGCTTAAAATAGCCGCCTGTCGGGAGGAGCGGTGGGCCCCCCCCGATCCTCACCGGTGTGTCATGCGGGTCGAGGCCACTTGCAAGCATCGCTGAGGCGGCGCCGCTTCGGCGTGGCGGCAAAGACGTTG
This sequence comes from Raddia guianensis, assembly GCA_036346415.1. Classification (NCBI taxonomy): domain Eukaryota; kingdom Viridiplantae; phylum Streptophyta; class Magnoliopsida; order Poales; family Poaceae; genus Raddia; species Raddia guianensis. The sequence continues at coordinate 18,575,719 of CM070538.1, forward strand.
CGTCTCTCTGTCGCGTCTCGCATGTCTTGTCGATGTACTAAGAGTCTCAGATCGCTTACCCCTCGGCTCTCTCCGCCGGTTCGAGGCTTGTATAAAAAGAGCGGAGAGAGAGGGGAGGGGGGACACGCGTTTTTTCACACAGCTCGCAAGCATTCTGTAACCACATTCCATTCAACCACAACAAGAAAAGAGTTAAGGCTCAGCAGGAGTAGGAGTATTACCCGTAGGGGGGTCCGAACCTGGGTAATCTCTGTGAGTCGCTCCTTACTGCGTCCCACGCTCAAATCAAACTGAGCTCGGCCGATAGGCTAGCAGGATAGAAATCTGACTAGGAGTGTGATCCGCGGTGGTTGAACGGAGAACACGCCGTCAAGACTCATTTGTGGTTGGAGCCGGCTTGATTCGTTCAAGCTACCTCAACGTGGAGTAGGGGAGACCGGCAAGTCTCCGAGACCACGGGAAAACATCGCTTGTCTACTTGTGTGGTTTATCTCTTAATTTCTTTACCTTGTGCATTTACATTCCTAGGTTTTGCTCTAACTTGTGTTTCAATTGTTTATCTCCATAGATAGGTAATCTAGTCTAATTTAATTTATTGGTACACTAAGACTTAGCCCTTATACTATTAATTTGTTCAAAATTGGCTTATTGCTATTACTTGTGCTTAATCAACTTGAACTAACAAATGAAATTTAAAAACCTCCTATTCACCCCCTCCTAGATCCTACAACGTTCCTCTTCGCGTTCTGCTCTTCGCCGATTCCTACGTAAGTTTTATCCTCTGACTCTAGTAGCCGCGAGTGCGGCTAGGGTTCCCTTTGTTTGCAAATATGAATAGCCTGTTGTGTGCCTGTTTGATTATTCATTTGGTATGCCTTATAGTTAATTTCGAAATTGATATAACGTCTATATTTCCAACCGGCACATCTTCGACGAGCAATTTCCACGATGCCGGCAACAATCTCCTGGAGGCGATAGCAGCCGCTGACGTTGGCGCCACCACCCGCTTCTCAGTGGCTGTGCCGCTGCGCGTTGTTCCATCTGCACCGCCCAGCCAGCTCGAGCGATGCATTCAAGCACCGCCTGCCCTACATGGCCATACTTCTACAAGCCCCCAGCCTCTACCACGCGGTCGTGTGCCATGCTCCCGCAGTCCCGCCCGAATGTATGCTCGTGCACCTTATTCATTGTACACGCAGCATGCGAATTAGTTTGTGCATCGTTAACCACGGCGCGTCGGGGCGCGCCTACCATCCAAGTACTTCCGGCTGCTCTTCATTTTCTCTCCGTTTGTGTGATCGATGCTTCTGTAAGGACACGAGAATGTGAGAAATTTCGCTCTTTCGTGATGGCTACAAGACGATGAAGGTGGAGAATTTTGTCGTACAGGCATGAATGGGTAGCAGCTCGGTGGATATACGTAATTTGAGAGCGAGGAAGAGACGGGAAAAAGTCGGGACAAAAATGTCTTCTCCATATGACCAGCAAAATTGCCTTTTGCTTATGAACAATGCCCTTCAAACCAACGGAATGTCATGGAATCGTAGGAAATGAAATGATTCCTTTCGGTGGTATATTTTGAATTAAGTGATCTTTCTACGGCATCAAAGGATTTTTTTCTTCATTATAAATATGAGAAATTGTAGTAGTCCCCTCAAAGAAAAAGGAAAAAAAAGTGAGATCTATTGTGAGAGCTAAAAGGTGGCAATATAGTTGAAAACAACTAACTTGGACAAAGCAACTCGGAAGTGAAAAATGGAGTTTTATTCACAACTTATTTTTTAACAGAGTTTTATTCACAACTGAATCATCTGATAAATGAAAACCTCACCTGGCACCCTTGTCCTTTGGACCTCGCAAAATAAAATATTCCCACCAAGCTAAAAAATTGCCTGCTTTTGAGAATGTCAAGAATCATCTCTGCACACAACATAGACAAATAAAATTTGCAAAGGTGATCTGCGAGATGGATTCATCATTTCAATGCCAATGACGCAGCGGATGCCTCAGCTATCAACGAGAGAGGTTGACGAGATTGGAGGCAAGCACTAATATCAAATGGATGCAACTCAACTCCATCAAATAAAAGATTGATTCCTGGTAACACCACGTCTTTTGTATCTGCATCTTCCAGTTCAGGTTTTGCTACAGGAGTGGATGGTTGCTCTTCAGAGACGGATCTTGTAGCAGCCTCATACACAGGAGTTAGTGTGTATGGCCTATCAAAGATCCAAAAATATCAAATGACTATATGACAATGAGCTAGTGACAAAATTAGGATTACAAAAGCCATTTTATCAACTATATAACAAAAGCCTCAGCGCATGTCCAATGTTAGCCCCAAAACCTGGCTCCAACTCCAAATTTCACTATTGACATACCTAAATTTATTGTTCAAAGCCCTCAATTTAGGGCTGGGCCAGCATTTGAGGATAGCATTGGACATTCTCTCATGGTGTTGTGACGTTTTTTTCAAAAAATACCTGAGTATGTTCCCATCAAAGCTCAGCACTTCAGTGAAACATTTTTGTCGTCTTGTGAGCTTCAGTCTGTCATGTTCATGTGGGGACCCTCCATGACTAGGTGATAATGGATCATGAAATGGACTCCATCTGCCACTAACAATGTTGATTAGTTTGCGTGGCAAGTTCTTTGAGCCTCCTCGCTGATTGAATGATCTTGCTGTTGGACCAGTCGCTTGATATTCGGTGCAAAGTTCTCTCAATCTCTTTCTCACATTCTGCATAGCCTCATAGTGTTCACTGAGATCATCTTTTTGAAGTATATGCGACTCAACAACCCTTTCACATATTCTTTCGCATAGGTTTGGATCGAACAAGGGGATCCCAAATTCCAAGCTCAGAGGTATCCACTCATAACATTCATTTTCTGGAAGTTTGCTGGAATTGCTTACCCTCTGAAGCCTTACTAAACGAAGGTAACCAACTATGCCCAGCTCAACTTTACAAGACAAATCTTCCAATAATGCAGTCAGATCTGATACTTGCCCCTCAGGCAAGTCAGTGCCGGCTACTGTGGAAGCAATTGACCCATCTGCATTTTTCAAGGGCAATGGGACATCCATTGTTATGAGGTTTCCCATTTCATCAAGATCATTTATGCTTAGTGGTTGTACTATGACAGCAGAATATTTTGTCATCGAGTTCAAGTAATGCAATAGAAGGCTTCCCTTTACAAAGTTCCCTTCAAACTTCCCTCCTAGTCCACCCACCACAGATTGATCCCAAGACCATATCAATGCCTTTTCACAGCTGGCTAATGGTTCAGGCAGGAACCGCAACCGTTGTCCTTTCATAAAAACGGCAGATATTGGGCCACAACTACCTGATGTATACAATGCAAGCTTCATCCAAGGTGTCATGGAGGAGTACGAAGGCGGACCAAAATGTACTAGCCCTGCGGTGCTGGGTAGGACTGACGAATGTGGAAGAGGAATCATAGACACCATAATGTCATAGTCCCTGACAAGTAGTCTTTTAAGTGTTGATGGGGTCAGTGAAGCTAGACTCTCACAACGAAGAATATTTATTCGATAATTTCTTTTAGTCTTGTTTGACAAGGGGGTGTCACCGGTTGATCCATCCTGTTGATTATTACAGCTGTTGTTGAAATCATTTTGTATCATGCTTTCGAATATAGTAGATGACGGCGATGATCCATTCCCATCACCGGATGAATCAACAATTGGGTGGTCCTGTTGTGATAAGTCATCATGATGATCATCAGTAGCGTTATCTATAAATTCTAGTGAGCTTCTATTGTTCTCAACAACATTAGCAGTGCACTCCTCAATGCTTTCATGAATTGAAGGGGTGGCCACATCCGGCAAGGGGCAGTCTTTATTGTTTACGACATTAGCTTCACTTGAGAAAGTTCCACCAGACTGCAAACACTCAAGGAAGCGTCGCAGGCTAAAAGCATGATTTGCAAATTCCTGGAGCACACCCTCAAACTTCTTTCCTTCTAAACTAGCTAGATCATTGCATAGATCAGCAATGCAAGAATCACCAAGTTTTCCAGCCTCGTATAGCGTTACGGCATGAGACTTCAAACCTGAAATAGGTTAGTGAATAAAGATTAATCCATCCTGCTAATTGAAAGCAAGATAAGATCGGAATTATGGATTGCCATCCCACTGTAAGAATCATTAGGAGTACATCGCATTCCTGATCAAACATAGTTGGGCAAAAATCTAAAAGGTGTAGAAAATGTAGTAGTAAGGGAATTAACCTGGAGACAATGAACCCATCATCAAATATGAAGTTACATTAGCATCCACAATAAAGCCCACGTAAGCAGTTCCAGAGATTTTCCTGGGTCCATCAGAATCATTGCTAAGCAATTCTTGACCAGATTTTTCTGAGTTGATACTTGCACGCGAACCTTCATCATCATCACTAAGAATATTATTGGGCAATGCAGTTGCACTTGAATCTCTTAGAACAGAATCTGTGTCCATAAGCTTTACAGCCCAACCAAGTCTACATGCAAATGACGCAGCAGCCTGGAGTTGATATAGGTCAGCCTGTAGAGTTGTAGCCAATTCAGCAACCGTTGCATTTTCACTTGATACAACGAAGACTGCGTATAATAGCCTGCAGTCAGGAAAATCATGAAATGATTCATAAGCTGCAGATAAAGCTAACATAGCGCAACAATTTAACAGGACAATAAGATAATTGTTAATACTATACTCACTCTTCAATTGGATCTTCATATGATTGGTCCTTGTTTGAAACAAAACCTTCAAGCCTTGAAACTGAATAAATAGTACAAGTTTAGAACTGAAGCATCATTGAATACAAGGTTAGCAAGTTGACTTGAGGCAGTTGTGCCAATGCGTTGCAAGCTAGCCCTCCAACATTTTTCTAATGCTGGATTTTAACAGACGGATCCTATATAATTAAATCAACGACACAACTTGCTATGGCTGCATACCTCTAAAACGGTCTTCAGGATAAACAGGCACATCGAAGTATACTATTCCTTTATTGTAAAGACCATTTATAACCTCTGGATCAAACAGAACATATGAATTTACTTCCTCCTTACATATTTTGTCTATTACTGATGTCTCTTCTTCTGAAAGCTTCTACAGTAAATCAACAACATCAATTCTCACAAATAAAAGGTACAGCTGCATAATTTTGAGAGTAGTCTTATGGAGAAACAAGGTCAAATATGGCGTATACATACTTCATGACATGAATGAAAATGCACAATATATTCATTATACTCTTTATAAAATGTACATCCTTACACAATTAACAAGAATGCTCACCCCCGATGAATCTAACCTTAAATTCTTCCAATGTAAAGTTGACAAACCGAACTCCCCACCACGGTTCTATGGCTAGGTCTGCGGGTTGTGCAGGCAACAATTCTTTTGCAATCGATTTGTTCAGCTTCCACATTATCTTCTATAATACAAAAAAGTGAAAATCATCGATCACGTAAAAGAAGGAATGAGGAACCTTGTTGGGCATGTTCATTTTCTAAACATATGAAACTGCATTCTAGAAATTCACAACCCATTCCTCCATCACAGTGATAATACTAATATATTTCCCATGGATATTGGAATCTTTAGTGTCCCTTTAAGAATACAAGAACTAGTAATGTTACAGAAACACCATGGTATAGTTGATAATAATACCTTTGATCTGCACTTGTTCATAGTATCAATAAATTCATTTCTTCCAACGCCAGTTATCCTTAGGGCATCAGCAGCACTAAAGTTTGGAATACTGTCATATGGTTGCTCTAGAAGTATCATGAACAAGTTAGAACTATAAAGAAAACTACTGTTAGCATACAAAACAAGTCAGCCTACGCAATGACAATATCATCCGGGATGTTATTGGGTAACATACAATAATACTCCCTCCGTTTCAAAATATAAGACATATAATTTTTTGACGCGGTCTTTAATGCAGAACTTTGACCATTATTTGCTCTCACAATATATTATCAATAACTATAAAATTAACATCATATAAAAGTATTTTCAAATATGAATCCAACTATATGACATGCGCAACACTAAACATATATATATTTATCTTAATTTTTAGTCAAAAGTTACAAATGTTGACTTTTCTAAATACATGCACGCCTTATATTTTGAAATGGAGGGAGTACTCAGTAAAAAGGATTATAAATTTGTTATACAATAACCACCAATTAAAGAAATGTAGCATAAAAATTTAAAGGTAAGCTAACATCACAAGGAAGTACTCCGTACCATCCAGACAATAATATCTCATTATGCAGGAAAACCAATGTGTACTCTCCCATTCCATAAAATTTATCCAACTAACATATACACAAGAACCAAGGAGACACATCTCATCTCATTAAAAATTAATTGAGATTATACTTATATTAGTTGATGTATTTGAACCACTCAACATCTTTTTCATTAGAAATAGCAAGGGCAGAATATGTTCTGCATGGATATGGCTAACCCGCTCTGCATGATTCTCGTGCCGTGCTGTCGCCGGCACGTCACCGCCCTTATCACCCCACCCCAACACACCCCTCTCTGCCTTCACCTTTCTCCGGGTTGCAACCCTCCCTCTCTGATTCCGCCGCCGCCAGGCCGCCCTGTGCTCCCCCTCTCTACCGTAAGCCGCGCCACCCCATCCTCTCCGCCTCTCTTCCGTTGCCATCAAATTTCCGGGCCGGAGCCGCCGGTAATTGCTCGCCGGAGCTGACATTGCCGCCGCCGCCACCCCTCCTTCGAATTGTCCTCGCTGCTGCGGGAGAGCCCAACTTGACCGCCCCCGAAGCTTCTCTGAACCTGCCCTCTATCTCCCTAGGTGCTTGCCACCCCTTCTTCCTCGTCAGAGCGCCGCGGCGCCATCTACTCCGCCGCCCGCGACAGCCGTCTCCATCACTGGGCTCGCCACCGGCCATCCCGGTCTACGCCGACTTCCCCACGGGTTCTTGGCGCCGTCGCGAGCCTCCCCGCACCGCCGTCCTGAACGCCGGCGCCACCATTCGCCGGATCGGCTGCCGCCCTCTTCCCGTCTCGCTAACCTGCACTGCACCTGCTTGTCCGGGCCTTTGCTTGGCTTGCTGCATAGCATGGGGAAACTGTGGGTGGTCGTGCCGGGTTGCTCAGCCGAGCCCAGCCGCTGCGCCTTGTGCCGTGTCGTGCGCCTGAGCCGCTGGGCCAAGGCACCGCGCTGACATGCTGCTGTGGGCCAGTTGAGCCGAGCCGTGTGCTCCACTGGGCTGAGCCGAGCTGCTGGACCACCCCATCTCTCTCTCTCTCTCTCTCTCTCTCTCATTTTCTTATATCATTCCAATTCTTATTTCCATATATTTTACAATATCCATCCAAATTAAATTCAATAAATTTTCTAAGATTTGAATTTTAATATTTGTGTACATATAATTTATTTAGTATTTTTCTTAATTTATGTATTATAATATCGAGTATTGTTTGTTTGATATCTTTTGCTACAAAGGTTGAAATTGGAAAAACAAATCTTACAAATTTGTACATTCAATAATTACTTGTATATAATTTGTTTTATGGATTTTTCTGAATATTTATTTGCCTCGTTTTGCGTGCGATACATTTCATAGTATTTGCCCGTGAAGCTGAATGCCAAGGTTTTCAACGACAAGTCTTCAAATACGTTCAAGTCATAGGATACCCTTCTCTTAGCATAGACTGATTCATGTTGTCCTATAATTTCATTCAAAATGTTTTATATATTTAATAAAGTTGAATGTTGCTTATTTTATTAATAAAAATAATTGATAGATATAGTATGCTAAATTGTGGATATTATAAATTGAGGAGGTTAATACAAGTATGTTTGATACCTCAACCAATTTTTAGATTTTAAAGTTTTTTATATGAATTATGTTTTTGCACTAACACAAAAGTGTTCCCTAGTGTTTATGGCCTTAATTCCTAAATTTACAGTGTTATACAGCATAGGCACATTTTTGTAATGGAACTTGACATTGATGACCAAATAATAGTGCTACACTAGCAATTTTCCCATACATAAATGATTCATAGAGATTTGTGAATAAGTGAAAGTTGTTTGTTATATCATAATTATATAAAAAAAATCTGAGAGAAAAAAATACCCTTTCATTTAGAAAAATTTGTTATTTTGGACATCGTTATGGTCCACAAAATACAACTTTGAATACAAATTACTATTTTAATTTTATAAACCCATTATAATTTAATTATGGAAGTTTTTTTATACAAATTTATATGGGTTGCATGCATTTCAAAAGATAAATATTTATAACCAGAGGGAGTAAATGAGTAGACAAGTTAAGTCTGTTGAGCATGACTGCATGAGGGCATGTCAATTAGCAAGGGAACCAACAAGGTAGTATGTGACAGACTGAAAATGCTTTGCGTGGTTACCATTCTTCATAGCTTCAAAAAGGACATCACAGTAATATCTGAAGGGTGATATCCTCATTACTCGACATACGTAGTCTGCGAGATGGTACGGGTATAACTGCAAAACATTGATCAAAGCAGTAGCCATGAGAAAGCTTTCTAACATAACTACACAAACTTATAGAGCAGTAGAAATTTCTAATAATCTGAAGAAACTGGGAAAAGGACAACGATACACGTGCAACTATGCAAGATCATGATAAAAATATCTTGTAATTATGAAAGAGGGTGGTAGGTCAGTTCACTAAATTTACCCGCCAATGTCATTGATCATAAAATCCTACTCCACCATCACTAAAATTACCCTCCAGTGGCATCACACAAAATCCTCTTCCATCATCACTAAAATTACCCAGTACCCACCAATGCTCACCCAATAAAATTCAATGAGCTATCACTAAAATTACCTACCGATTTCCACAAGATTAACAGCTACTAGTATGTCTCACTTCTTATGAATTCTGTGGCAATTAGTGGGCGCTTGGTTAGTTGATGAAACAGCCCTGCCAAATTGTTTTTACATAATTGTTCACAAATGCATATTTAACTTGCGAGAAACCCAACATAGTAATATAGTATATACTTCACGATTGCATGTATGAGCTCACAAGTACGAAACGATGTATATTTGCAACTAAATGCTTATTGTAATAAAGATATATATCAGCGAATCGCGCGACATACAATTTTTGATAGTATTAAGAATGGAGAAAAATCCCAGGCAACATACAGCGAGATTTTTGCGGAGATAGCGCATCAAATCCTCATAATATTCTCCTTCCTTGCATACTTTGCGGGCAAAGCAGGAATTCCATGGCAATCGTTTCCGTATGCAATAATCTGCAATCCTGCCATTGCCAAGAATGTTTTCAGGAAGCAAAGCATCATGCCGCTGAAGAAACATGAAAGGTTGCAAGCTCTGCAAATAGCTTTATATAGACGAGCCTGAGCTGATCAACATCGTCACTGTTGGTCGTTCTCCTACCGGTGCCTAGGCCCCTATGTTCATTCCATATGAAGGTGCCGACCATTGCAAAGATGATGTATTACTGGTCACTGGCAAGTCGATTTATTCGGTTAATTCGGTGTTTGAAATTTCGGTTTTTGAAAAATGTTCACCAGGCTCAATTTTCAAAATCGACTTTGAAAGTTGGGTTTTTTGAAATTTCGGTCGTAAAACAAGGGCTCCAGAAATGTCAGTGCAGGAGGGGTTGCATTTCTTGATACCAGGTACCAAGAAGTGAATCATGCATGCATGATTGGTTATTATGTATAAAAAAAAATTATTGACGTACCTGCGGTGCCAATCCTCCTTGGAAGTGACGGTGGCCTGGATGCGCTTGGGGAGGCTCTCCCATGGGCACTCCTCCCTGATCCCCTTCACCATCATCTGCTCCTCCACCGTCGCCGCCATCTGCTGCTGCATCCTCGGACGCCTCTCCTCCTCCGCTCTTCCCTTGATTCGAGTCGATCGGGCGATGTAATCTGCAATCTACGATCCGCATTCCAACCACAGAGATAGAGAGAGGAGGGCACAGCGCGCGGAGGAGAGGGAGATCAACGGGCACACTAGCACGGGAGGAAGACGAAGTCTGGAAGACTCGTGCATGCCTCCCACATGGCAGAGCCAAAGGTGCGATGCCTAATAATAATAGAGCATGCACAGCAGCCAATCATGGAATTAGAGAGATTACAACGCTTATAAATATTGATCGGAGATATTTCAATAGATTGGGAAGCTAAAAAAGGAAAAAAAACAATCAAATATGTAGATGTACATTTTATCTTTAACACCCACCCGTAATCATAGCGAGATGATCTGAACGTTGAGAATGAAATGAAAATCTATATATAAAGAGCTATGTTGGTAGCCCCTTGGTCATCAGAAGAGAGAAATGATGAAATGATGGCACATGCCTTGCAAGGCACGGACTTGGCCAAGCAACATCTTCTTGGGGATGAAGTGAATGTCTATTTTGATGTGCTTCGCACATCGATGTTGAATGGGGATGAACAACATGTAAATGATGCTTATGTTCTCATGGTATGAGGATTGTGCGTGTCCATAAAAAAGTTGACGCAACCAACAAAGTTGGTGACGACGAGTGCCACCAACACCATATTTGACATCAGCGCTTGAATGAGAAAGTAACAACTTTTAGAGGACCTTGATACTCCCTCCATATCTGAAATAACAATTGTTTTAGACTTGTCTACAACACTAAACGTGGCTTCAAGGAAAAATCAAAAGGTTTAAAGCAAGTCTTGTAGTGAAAGGCTTCTCCCAAAGATAAGGAGTTGACTATAACGATACTTTCTCACTAGTCTCATCTAAAGGTTCGCTAAGGATTGCCACGACGCTCGTGACTTATTATGATATATTGCACAAATAAATGGATATTAAGACTGCGTTCTTTAATAGAGATTTGTAAGAGAATGTTTCCGTGTCTCAATAGGAAGGTTTTGTTGTGAAAGATATATGAAGCATATGGGATGCTGTCTTAATAAATCTACTTATTGCCTAAAGCAAGCGTTTAGGCAATGGTATCTTAATTTTAATGAAATAACAGAAAGGTTTGAATTTATGGAAAATGAAGTTGGCAAATATAGTTATGTTAAATCTAAGGAGATTAAATTTATCATTCTTGTGCTTTATGTTGATTATATATTATTAGCAACCAGCAATAAGAACATGCTTCATAAGACCAAAAGTTTTCTTTCTTTGAATTTGGATATGAAATCTCTTGGTGATGCCTCTTTTGTTTTAGGTATTGAAATTCAACGAGATTGATCCAAAGACACATTAGATTTATCTTAAAAAGCTTACATAGACAAAAAAATTGAAAATTTTAATATGAATGAGTGTTCTGCTTCGCCTTCTTCTACTGTAAAGGGTAATAAGTTTGGGACAATTCAGTGTCCTATGAATTAGTATGAATCAGATTAGATGAAGTCGATTCCTTACGCTCCAACTGTCGGAAGCATCTACGTTCAGGTGTGTACACTCTCTGATTTAGTTTTTTGCGACTGGGATGCTTGACATATATCAGTCAAATCCAGATATGGACCACTGATAAATTGTTATGAAAATTTTGCGCTAGTTGTAAGGCACTAAAAATTACATGTTCACATATAAGAACTCTGATAAATTTAAGTTATTGGTTATTCAAATGTTGATTTTGTGGGTTGTGTGGATATTAAGAATTTCACATCATGTTATATCTTCACACTTGAAGAAGGAGCCATATCGTGAAAAATCTCTAAACAAACATCTTTTGAATCATCCATAATGCAGGTTGAGTTTGTGGCATGTTATAAGGCTACTGGTCAGGACATATGGCTTGAGAATTTTAGCTGAGGATTTAAAGTGGTAGACAACATTTCTAAACCACTCGTTCTATACTGCGATAACCAACCTGTAGTCTTATGTGAATAACAAGTTAAGTAATGCTGACATTAAATATTTTGTTGTGAAAGATAAAATCTAGGGTCAAACTATAATTATCAAGCATATTCATACTGAGCAAATGCTTGCGGATCTAGTTACAAAAGATTTTTTAACCAATACTTTTAGTAATCATGATGTGCATATGGGTGTGTTGAGAAACCTCTGATTTTGGATACGAGGGCCAACTAAAAACCACTTCCGTAAGTACTAAATGAATGCTAATTGAGATAAAATTAGTCTACTATGGGTACAGAAGTCTAATTGATTGTTTAATGGATTTTATGATGCTTTCCTTAATATGGTATCGAGAGAGGACTTATAAATGTTAATCTTTCGATTAAGTAGAAGAATGTTAGGACTCATCTTAGACTAATCCCAGCTCATATGATCACCAAATTTCAGGCTTACCTATAACCGAGCTTATTGGAGTCCTGATCGGGGACACCATGCTAACCTATCCGATTTCAGCCTCACTGGGCATGACACTATATAAGCTGTGGGTTGTTCGCCCTAATCATGTCGTAATCCTCTACACCCTATCCGATCTCTTGGTTGGTGTTGGAGCTTCAAGGAAGGTCGCCGCTGCCATTGTTGTTGTGTTGTTGTTCTAGGAGCCGAAGGAGATGTTTGCACTGCCACCGTATGTCTCCCAGTATCGACTATGTCTAACTGGCTACTGGTGATGGCATCGACAAGCAACACCCATAACGATGATTATCCATCTAATTCTGCTTATTGCTACTATGTTCATGTATGTAGGCTACACTAATTATGTTAGATATTCTAAGATTGGACGGCCTCACCGCTCTCGCTTTCTTGTTGGCTTCGTTGACCGAAAGAAGGAAATTATATGGATTCCGCATAATGACGTCCCAGAAAAACTCGACAACCTCACCATCCCAAAATTTTGCTTTGTGGAGCCTCTCATCAAGTTCTTGTTCTTTTCGGCGTATCGTACCGCTGCCTATTACTGTAGCAAATTTTGTTATTTTTATATAGCCTATATGTTGTCATAATTTACGATGATTTTTTTCGTGACTTTTAGTATTCCTTCCAAAGATTGTAAAACTATTTTTAATTATTTTTTAAATCTTAGACCACATTTCGAGGTCTCTCAAATTTGCTATAGTAATACGCCAACGCAACAATACACTGAAAAGAACAAGTTCCAAGTCATCATATGCCGTATAAAAATCATCAAAGCTTGTGCTACTTCACCAAAATCTTTTCACAAGATCTAATGATTTAGTGAGAAAGATGAAAACGACCGAAACTACTAGTCTTGAACTGACTAGCTGAAACCAATTGCAAAACTCGAATTTCACCGCAAAGCCACCCATTAAATCAACGAAACAAGTGACAATCCTAACTGACATCGCAGGGCACACCACCATAGGTCAATGTCCATCCGAGAGAAGCAGCACATCATCGCACTCAAACCTACAAACCCATGGATGGCGTGAAAAGAGACCACAACAATGCCTTTAAGAAGGAAGCAATGATGATATTGCTGCTATCCATATGTAAACAGGTTTTCACCCTAAAATGAGGGATGGGGCACCTTCAACGAAGCTACCTGGGTGGAAACATCGTTGAAAATGTCATAATCGTTGTTGGCTCCATCAACTAGTTGGACATGGCTTTCACGACGGCCGCACCTTCACCCCAAGCCCGCACCAAAGAGAAGACATAGAAAGAGTAACGACCAAGAATAGTCACAGTGCAGTCGTGCCACCGCCGATCTCCACCGGCCTCGACAACGGTGCCGCAACCCCAAGGACGGTTGGATCCCGGCACAGTCATTCCGTCGATGAATCCGGCCATGCCGCTGGGTCACCATTGTTGTAGCCATTGCCGTCACCGAATCCACCTCCGTGAAGCCCAAAACTGCCGCATCGCTGGATCCAGGAGCTGTAATTCCTCATCGCGCCAGAACGAAGGCTAAGCCATCGTGCCAGCATCGCCAAACTTGGCCTCTGCGCCACCAGGCCCGATCGTCATGCCATCCTCGATTTGGCCAACACACTGCTGGATCCGACTTATGGGCTTCCGGGTCATCCGGCCGCCACGCAGTTGGATCTGACAACTGCGCTGGAGTTGGCCGTCGCGAACCACCACAACCACACAAAGCGGAGGAGAACGGAAAAGGAGGGGACGGAGAAAGGAGATGGAAGCCGACAGATTGGGCAGCTAGGTTATCCTCACCCTAGGGACTAGGGTCACCTCAGTGCGTGTTTGCTCAAACTGTCCAAAGACGTTCTTTCCCAAACAAGCTCTCAGAGAATCGCTGTCGGAGCACCTCATATTTTGTCGCTAAAGATTTCACCGAATTTGGCCGCCACATCTCTGCGTCGAATCATCAATTTTGAGCAGCGCGCCTCCGATTCGTCGACTCATCTAGCATCCCCAAGTTTCCCTCTTCTCTGGTCAATTCAATGCAATTCAGCAATTAGTTTAGTTACTGTATGAGCGGAGGGGACGTGGAGCTGAATTGGACATCCCAAGCTAGCTCTCTTCTTAATACTCCAGTATACAACAGTGAAGCATGCGTTTGAAGCAGGAAGAACAAACTCGTCTATTCGTACCTGTCAATGTGTAGATGTTGAATTGTACCTGTCCAAGGCCTTCTGAAGACTTCGCACGACTATCATTAACCACAGTTGTTCTCCAGTCGATCCAATGTAAAATTCTGTGCACTACGCGAGGTTTCACACATTTTCACCAGCACAAAATCCAAGCCTTTACATATAAGCTTTATTAGCCCCTCCTTAAATTTCATCTTGTGACGGCCATTTCTAAAAATTGAGGACTTAAAGGCATATTGTCTGGTCTTGTGCAGTATAATACATTCCAAGCTCTAGCTAACGTACCTTCCAAATGACCACATGTTTTTTTTATCAGAGATTGGTGCTTGGATTATATCCTCTTCCTAAACCTACATCTCAGTCAAGCTCACTGAACCTGACATATATCTACGTCCTCAGTCCATGTAAGTTAACTTACATATTTTTTAACTAACTGTGCTTACTACTTTAATTAATTTATTAGTTGGCTAGGCATCAGGACTGAACGTCTGAACATCTCTTTCAGGTCTATAACTTGCCCTTCTTTCCAGCAACAATCCAAGGATGGACGAGCCCTGGATTTATGGTACCGCAAGTTTGGAGCCTACCCAGTACCACCCAAAGAATTAGTTAAACTGGAAGAAAGGCAGCTGCGAGCAGCGACTGGTATAGCATGCAGCAAGGGAACGTTAGGCAGGCCAGATAGTTGGCCCTCACCCAACAACGAGCTAGCTAATTAAGCTTCATCCGCGCAGCGACGACGACGGACGACGGCGACGGGCACCACCACGCGCCGAAGCTCCGGGGAGAGAGAGAGAGAGAGAGAGAGAGAGACAGAGGATCGTCTGTGTATGCATGGAACTGGGGATGGCGTCTTGGCGTGTCCGTGGTCCATGCATCTTGCTATTCGGCGCCGCCGGGAATGGCGCCCGCGATTGCGCTGCGCCCGGCCTCGCGGTCTCTAGCTGCGGCGTGCGGAAATGAAGTGGCGGCGTTCCGGAATTCTGGGATACCGACGGGTGCATGCGGCATGCGCGACCAGAACGCCAGGGAAGGCGGTGTAGTGGATTCCTTTTTCTTTTTTGGAAAATTAGGCTAGCAGCCTAAAATTTCGCTGAAAGGTAAAAAAAAATAAAATAAAATTAAACGCACCTTTGGGAACCGCAATCCCGGCCGGGATCCCGACCCAATCCCGGGTGAGAGATCCACGTGGGAGTTTTCCACTGGAGCAATTTTTTGTCTATTTGAAATAGCATACCACAAGGGGTCTTCAACCCTTCCCCTGCGCTTTCCCCATGGAAAAGACCCACTCCGCGTTCCGTGGAATTTTTCCTCGTCTACTCTCCTGAATCACTCGCTCCCTCCCTCCCTTTTTTCTGACCTCCCAACCTTAGCCGCCCCCTTCGCTCCCTCCGCCTCCACCTCCCCCGCCCCGCTTCGCATCCTTCTCCGGCCCGCCTCCGGTCCCCTCTGCCCCGGCCTCCGGCTATCTCTGCCGCCGCCTTCAAAATTTTGGAAGGGCGGGAGAGGATAGGGATTGGAGCCCTGATCCTAGCGTGGGCATCGACTAGGACGAGGAGGCGGTGGCTAGGTTGCCGTATCCAACGACAGCGCCAATGAGGGACCCGACGGCGGACTCCGTAGCGAAGCGCGGGAGAAGGTAGACCCTCGGCGTGGCAGTGGCGGCGTGGAAGGGTGGGAAAGGATGGGGAATGAAGTCAGGGAAATAAAATGGCGCAAAAAACTCGACCCCCTACTGCCAAACAAGCCCTAAAAAGAAAAATATCCTGGTACATAATACCAAGACACAACCGCTACAACGTCGTCACCACAACCCAAAAAACCGGCCACCAGTGTAGTGGAGTGAAATCCACAAACTTCATGAATCCAACGTGTAATATAGACCCATCATCGTTTTTCATGAGTCTCATTACCTTAATCTCCTTAATTCTCTTTTGCCTATTTCTCTGTTTTTATCTCACCGCACCGTAGGTCGCCAGAAGCCCAGAACGTCGTCGGCGCGCGCGCCGCTGTCCAGCGCTGTAGCGCCGCCTCCGTCGCCGGCCGGAAATTCGCCGGTACCGCCGCCGTCTTTCGTGGTTTCGACGTCCCAGCTCGCCTCCCCGGCCGGTCGGCCGCGACGTCCATCGTCGACAAGTCCCGCCGCCGTAATCGCCCATGCCATTGCCCAAACCAGCAGCACCCTACTCCCTGTTCTCTGTTTCCAGCAACGGGATACTGCCGCTTGGGCCCTAGCGGCATCCAAGTTAAACCTACCTAGCAGTCAATCTTCCATTGGTCACCAAAAATTCATCCTATGTCCAATTTGCCTCCAATAAATTGTTGTAGCCTTATTTTAAGTTATATAACTCTAAAAATTATGAAACCAATTCTAAAAGGTTTATAAATCTAAGATCTACTAATTTATATTTTTTTAATGAGCATTTTCAGAGGTGTTACAAGACAGACTTGTTATGGTTCTAGCTTTTCTCACGCTAATTATTCTATTATCTTTTTACAAGGAGCTTTTCTTATATGTTGGCAAATTTGTCTTAGAGAAATGATAAGATTTTTAACTTAAACTTGCAACTTTTGTTAGTCACGACCTCCCATGTTTGCTTGGTCGATGCAACTACGCAGTGCAGGAGGAAACGATCTTTTTTGGGAAGTCATTAATCGGTGATTTTATACATTGAAGTCAACTAACTTTATGTAGCTTCTTTTCTTTCTTTCTTTTTCTCGTTCAATTTGTCAGGCTTAGGCCCCGTACATATTTTTTATAAGCAATATATGAATGGAAGGTCCGTGCAGCCTTTATAGTCCTTTGCCACTCACAATAACCCCCTACTATCTCTTCTGCCATTAAAATTTTGCATCTCTTCCTACTAGTACCTTATGTTTTCCCCCCTCTTACCAAATTACACATTAGTCATATATATATGACCATATCTGTAATGTTTGTACTGAAAGCAGCACCATAGTACTTATATTAGTAGCAGGTCAAACAACCGATATGGACAGGAAGTTTGTTAGCGCACATTAGGCGCTCAGTCAGTCAGAGTGCATAGCTGAAGGACTGTTCCAAGCAGCAACACACAACAAAGGTTAGCACTAACTAACCTTCTCAGGGTGGAGCATCTTTGAAGTAAGATCGAGCTGCTTATTTATTATCTATCCCTCCTCTAGATGAGCGTGCCTATGTCTGCAAGTCTATCATTTCACCAAAAAAATGCATGACTGTGTCAATACCTTATAATGCAGGATAATTAGAGTTGACAGAAACTAATACCAGTTGGATTTGAAAGAAAAAAAAAATACTTGCAGCTTCCATTTGTACTCCTATTTGGTAGGTCCTACTTTCAACAAAGACCCTAACTACCCACTGGGCTCGAGCAGCCGAGCAGGTGAACAACTGAACATGATGTTTTCACTTGGCCATTGGCATGGACAGAGACAATATAAGACAGAGAAATACTTTAATCGGCATAATGTGCTTAGTTTTGTAATATGACAGTAATGCAGCTTCGGAAGCATCAGCCTCCCTGTCTGGTTGAGGCCGGCTCCAGCAACGTAAGAACAATGATAAACAATCGGACATGTTACCAACGGGCCGGGGAGGTTGCTAGCTAATCCTTTTCCCATGCTTTAGTTTGTTGGTTAGTTATTTAATCATCCAAGGAAACTTGCTCTCAGCTTGGTCGTACTTTGCCTTTGAAATTTTGGTGCTTTTGGAATTTTGATCATGTGGAGTCAGTGCGGTTGGTCGTACAAAGCACCTACTGCTCACCGTCTTCCATCTCCCATGTTTCTTCTCTCTCACTCTGTTGTTTGCTCTGAGAATTGTGGAGAGGTCCAGGGTTGCAACGTAGGAGGGCCCTGCTGCCGATTCCATTCCTTACCTAGTTAGGATAAATCGCCACATATGACTGCAATATGCTCTAATCTCGTATGCATTATCATCGTGTCGTGGTCGTATTCCCAACCGTTCTAAACCTGACTCACCAGGATTTATGTCCAGAGGTATTATGGATAAAATTAAATTAAGGTTATAGTACAAATATGAGAGACACCCCATTATAGAGGCCGCTATTAAGAGTTATAAAGTTATTTACTACCCGTTTGTTCTCTCTACTCATATGTGTGGTTCCTGTGGATGAATTTTGTATTGGTGATTGAAGACGTCTCGATTACACGATTATATTACACCACGTTATCAGCATGAACTATCTTATTTCTCGTTTAATCAATTCGTCGCTCTTCTATCAATCTACTATTCAATCTATTGTATTGCATGCAGTAGTTAGTACATCAATTTTGCGCCGTCATCATCAACTTTGTCGTGGAGGGCAGTGTGGCCTCTAGCGCGCAACACCGCGTGAGAGACGCGCGTGGTCGGTGTGGCAACCGCCAGCATGTGCACACGACACAACATAGCCATCTAATTAATTTACATGACTAATTTTAGAACGGTTTATTATAGGATGCTGTATCAAACTTAAACCCATCTAATTAATTTACATGACTAATTTTAGTTCTAAGAAGTATACTATTAGTATTGATTAAACATACTCTCCCAATTAATTTATTTTATAAGAATAGCATAGTTTTTTGAAGTTTTCTTTCCAAAGAAAATAATTTTAATTTATGAATTAATATATTTTCCAAGCACATTACATATTATTGCAAATATACTAAGGTGCGTACTCTCTCTCTCTCTATTACAATTTTCCAGCATTAGGATAGAGAATATCCACAACTCAAAGAATGTCGAGAAATAAATGGAAATGTCAAGTGCATTTAGTCTAAAAGCCATGCACGAAAGAAATAACTAAAAGTTGGTAGGATAATAAATTTGCAACAAATTGCAAAAAAACCTACCAAACACGTTCACTAACTATAAAGATGTAACTAAATCGCATATACTTGCTAGTTAATGCATCGAAAAGGGTAGAATAATCCTGAACTCCTAAAGACAACTCAAATTCCCCTTGTAGGCAAGAGGAGAAGGAATCCAGGTACACGTGATTCTAGTTCACAGAGACGTCCACAGAGGCAAAGGATTAGAGTAGGTTTATCGCCTTTGTCAAGCGAAATGATTTGACCAAAAGTAGAAATGTGCCATCTAGAAAAGCGCACGCGAACAATGGAGCTAAGAGATCGGAAGGCCCTATTGTCGTGTTGGGAAATCATGAAGAGCCGAAGGATATGAATGAGAAAATTTCCATTAATTATATATGCAAATTCAATAGAGTTATATAAGAGGAATACTTCTATTGTCGACATATATTTTGTCTTAAAAATTGATAAGTTCTTGGAGTTAGAACCAAAACCTACGACCATGGTAGGATACCAGAAGCTATTGAGGCAGAGTTACGCTCGCTTAATAAAAAAAAGTGTTTGGCCCTGTAGCGCCACCTCCTCCCCGTGTGCTCTCGGTAGGAGAGAAATGAGTGTTCATCCAAAAATAATGAAAACCACCAAGTTGTTAGATATAAAGCGAGTCTAGTAGCACAAGGGTTCACGCAGTGGCTCGGACATTGATTACAATGAGACCTATTCTATGGTCATTAGTGGAATAATCTCCTAATATCCGATATCTTTGGAAGATTATATGAATTTGAAATGCAGTTAATGGATGTGGTGACCATATATTTTTGTGGGTCACTGGATTCAAATATTTATGTGAGGGTCCTAAAGGAGTTGAAATTCAAAATCGCGCATGAAGTTGAAAAGGCTTATACGGATTGAAAGAATTGGAAAGAATGTGGTAGGACTGACTTAGCTAGTTTCTCATGAATAAGGGGTACACAAATAATGATGATTGTCCCTGCATGTTTATAAAGAAATCCTCAAGTCATATTTTGTATCATCTCAGTGTATGTCGATGATTTGAATATCATCATGATAGCAAAGAATAGATGCTCACTTGGTTACAGATATTGAGATAAAGGATTGGGGTAAAATAAAATTTTGTTTGTGCCTACTGCTCGAGCATCTTTCAAAGGGTATATTTGTGCACCAAACTATCTATACTCAGAAGGTATTATAGAAGTATAATATGAGTAAAATGCATCCCATTAAAACCCACATGGTAGCGAGGTTCCTAGGCGTGGACAAAAAATCCCTTAGACCTAAAATAGAGAATGATAAAATTTTAGGACCCCCTTATTTTAGTGATATTGGAACACTAATATCTTGTCAATTTCACCATGCCTTACATTGCTATTGCAATGAATATATTGGCTTGATATAGTGCGGCTCCAATTAAGGGACACTAGGCTGGGATAAACTGTCTTCCGGTATATGCAAGGAATGTAGGATCTTGAGTTATTCTCTAGGAGAAATAAAACAAGACCATGGTGGGTTACATATGTGGGATTCATGCCTGATCCGCATACAACTAAGTCTTAGACATGGTTTGCTTAATTGTACGATGGTACACTAATTTCTTAAAAATCTAGAAAAGAAACATTTGTGGTGACGTCCACTAATCATTCAAATATCATTGTCTTGTACGAAGCCTCACGCGAATAGGTTTAGGCCTTGTTTGTTTCAGATTAAATAAAATAAAATAAAATAAAATGAAAATTTGTTATTTTTGTATAGGCCAAATGTTGTAATATTTTGTAGTTATTTTTGTGGGGTTTAAAATAGTTCTTCTTAGAGTTCGTAAAATATTTTTTTCCATAATTTTTAAAATTTTTTAAAACGTATTTTAAGTAGGTCACAAATTTGCTACAGTAAAACGCAACTCAACATTAATCTGAAACAAACAAAGCCTTAGTTGATGTGGATGGTTAACCACATTCAGAAGACATATGGTATGAAGATCATCGATACCCTATAGTTATCTATAAAGATAATGTTGTTTGCGTTGTACATATACAAACGGGTATCACTAAGAGTTAATATTACTAAGCATTATTTTGCTCGTAAGTTGTTATATCCTTACAAGTTTTAGAAGAGTGGTGAAATTGAGATAACTCAGATGATATCGTGTGATATATGGCAGGTTTAATTTATAAATGCATTGGTTGACTCAAAATTTTGGACGTATGTTCATGAAATTAGGATAAATGATTTCAACTGGTGCAATGCTCAGAGCAGCAAACATATAATGTACTCGTAATGACTAACAAAATCAAATGTTAAATTCTTTGTTGTCTGTTTGCAATCAGCAGATAATATATGTATTTCTTCAGATAGTGATGGTTATTTTGTCGGAGATGTTACGGTAGAAACGGTGATCAACCGGGGGTAGTCTTGGGGGTGGTAGCCTCGGGCCGCACACCCGCTGCGTGCCAAAAGGAAAAGCGGACACGATCCACAGCATTCGCTGGTTGCAGTGCCGAAGGCTGTGGCCTGCTTGTGTGCCCCACCCAAATCAGCGACTCCTCCATAGAATGATGTCTCCGAGCCCCACCCTTTCCCAAGACGATGGCTTTAGCGAGAGAGTCGCTCGCATGATTGGCGCTCCATTTCCATGCCCCCGATGCAACGAGGGGGAGGGGACCTCTCGGGTCTCCCGTTCTTGTGCATGAACACGTAACGCTACCAGCTATATGCATGACACAGTCACCGCTTGTGTTCTGCTTCTCTGAGTATCGCCCTACCCTTCGATTTTCCATGAAAGCGCGCAGCGCATGCACGTGCAAACCATGCATCTTGTTTTTATGGAATCAGCGAAACGATTTGCATTCGTGAGATAACGTGCACTATGGAAACGACAACAAATTCGATGGTCTGAACCGTCGAGATGAAAAAAAAAACCGTCCCTTATTCATTTGCTAGATATTCATTAGATAAAAGTTAAAATATGATTCTTATGGGTGGTTTAAAAAAATACGTTCCAATTACAAGAACCACTTTTTTATGGAGTACGCTTTCTCTTTGTGGCATTCCACCTCTTGCTTGCTTCTGGTCTAAAGATGAAATTCTTAGTAATAGTTGATAAAAGTCGGTCGTTGAGACTGGGCTATCAAGATCGCTCCGTCGAGAGAGAAATATAGTCTCAATGGTTTAACTGTCGAGAAAGCTTCTCTCGACAACCAATTATAAAGTGGTCGAGACAAGCTATGCCGCTGTCTAGGGCTGGACAACGTTTTTCTCAATGTTCATATTGGGACTATTTGTCTCAACAGCCCGCTTAACCGGTCGAGCGAAAGCCCAATGGGGCCTACTTGCAACGATGTAGGCTACCATCTCTTTCTCGATGGCCTTACGGTAGTACGCCATCGAGAGAGAGGTGCTAGCCCGCACTGTTGCACGGTGGTCAGGGATGGCCCTCTCTCTCGATGGTCAAACCTAAGCCATCGAGAAAACTTAGTTCAAAAAATAATAATTTTTAAAATATAAAAAACAATTTGGCGGCCATTGTTGCTCCAACCACAAGTAGCAACACCTGCCAAACCCAAAACACCCACAACATGTATATCCCCCACTCTCGCACATACTCATCCACGATTCCACATTCCATCACATGCACACATATTCCATCAGCATCCATATCCAAAATAGCTCAAAACGAAGAACATTGATATAACGAAACAATGTTCGACATAAACAACATGCACAATCACAATTTCATCACATGAAAAGTCACCACGACGACATAAACGCCATTATTCGATACATGTCACCTCGATCCTATGGTTAGATCAATAGGGGGTGGCTCAGCTGGGTAAACATCAAAGGGGCGACGTCGAAAAGATTGTCGACGAAGTCGACATCCTCACTCCCTGATGTGTCGCCCTCCTTTCCTTGAGCTGTAGTTGGAGCCGTTGAACCACAACCCTATATGCAAACACAAGCTTATTAGACGTACGACGTTGCAATCATGGATTAATAGATGATTTGAGCTAGAGTAACTTACCACGTCCATAGTGACCCCGAAGCCACCCTGCAAAGGAGGTGGGCCCACATAGCCATAGGGTGGTGGTCCTGCATATCCACTGCGATACGGTGGTGGACCCCCATATATGGAGGAGGCCATGGTCACTAGTAATGCTCGAGCTAGCCTAAACACTAAGTGATGGACGCGGCAATGTCTATATTCCGGTGTTTCGTTTCCGCTACTTGGGTCTGCAAGCTTTGTACAACCTACGGTTAGTCGGCCATCCCTTTAGCCACATTGTAGGTTCTCTCCATCCTATAAATTCAATGTTCGTGGCTAATTTAGACTTAAGTTTTGTTTAGTTTAATCTGTTCTTGCACTTTCACCGTCTATCGGTTTATGAACCCTACCTTTGTGAACTACATCAGTAATCAGTAATTTTTAGATTGCATTTACTGTATTTTTACTTGTGTTTTCGATTTACATGTAGGGATAGGCCTTCGTGGCTAGGTCAATCACGTCTTGGCATGTTTGATAACGAATGGAGTGTTGATGTAGTGATTGTTGGGTTCATATCTATTCTAATTGAAAGTCGGATCATCAACGTCGAGTTTCCATCAATCAATGTATCTTTTACTTGTCCGAAGATTGGACCACACCGTGTCGCATCACTTCCTCTCTCCATTCCTAGTATCTCTCATATCTACTTTCTTTATTGTCTTATTCGATGAGTTTGCGAGTTTAGCGGTGGGATCCGGTGAGCATGATGTGGAGGCTCACTAGATCTAAAGAAGACGACGACAAGGAGAAGATGCATCCCCATTTTCTCCATGAATCTCATTCATGTACATATGAAACTTTAAGTTTGTGTAAAAAAAATTAGGTTTGTTATTTTGAAACTTCTTATCTTGCACGAGGTTATTTTTTGAACAATTGTAGAACACGAGGTTTCATCAAGTAGTTTAACCAAGTTTTTTTGTTACTTCTTCAAATCTCGTTGGTCCCATTTTAAGTTCCATCACTAATTTAGTTAATTTTTTTTGTACCTTTTCAAGTTTTATAGGTCCTTTTCTGATTTCATCAGTAGTTTATGCAAGTTTTATTGGTCCTTTTTAGTTCCATTAGTAGTTTGGTCAAGTTTTTGCAAAAAAATTTCAAGATTCCTTTTTCCATATTTCATAGATATATATTATTAAGTTCTATCAGTAGTCCCCTTCATATTTCAACAAAAATTATTTAAATTTTATTAGTTTCATCCATGTTTTCATCCGCATGATCTCAAGTTTTATTAATATTTTTGAAGTTTTAGTAGTTATTTTTTAAAGTTCTTATTGTATTGTCACGCATCCGATGAGATGATTCGCATCGGATGTTCGATCCATGATGTTCGCCTTAAGAAAATGATTATAATATAGTAGAGACTTTGGAGATTGAGATAAATGGAAGTGTTGTTATATTTGGGGATAGGTTTTCCATTTTAGATACTGTTGTTGCCAACAATCTTATAGATAATACGTAGCGAAACTAGTAGGTTGATTATTTGAGTTTAGGGTATTAATTTATATGCACGTTTAATCGGCACCCTATATGTCCCACGCTAAAAATGGACATATACTCGGGAGCGACCGGTGGGTTAATGGACGGTTAGGCGCTGAACACATGGTGCCATTTTCTTGATGCTTCGGGAGCCGTGTAGGTTACGTTAAGCCCAACCAGCGAAAGGGATGGGGAAAGTGAAAGGAGGTAGGCTTCCGTGCCCCAATCTATGCATGGCATGGCCTTTGTTTAATCCAAATCATTTTTCATTAGCAGCACCCGGGCACACACGGAGCCACGTCCCACGTGACCACGTGACGATACATGAACAAACCTGTGGTGTTTAGCTCATGCTCCAGATACCGCATGGACTCTGGACTCATAGACCCCACAGAGATGCTCAAAGACCGCACTGACCAGGAGCATCCTCACCGGATGCTAACTTAAAATGTTATAATACTATAATAAACAAAATAATAGAGAGAAAATGTTAATAATAGTAAAATAGTGGTCAAATAATGTCTAAACTATTCCAAGTTAGGGATGGTTGATGATGCTTTAATAGACCTCAAAGAGGTGCATAAAATTCCTAAGAAATTTCTTCTTTCGAAATTCAAGTAAAAGAAAAGAGTCTACATTGCAAAGGATGTTTTAAGGCTAGTGCAGTGCATAGAATCTTATTGTTATTTTCTATGTCGAAATTCCTAAGAAATTTCTTCTTTCGAAATTCAAGTAAAAGAAAAGAATCTACATTGCAAAGGATGTTTTAAGGCTAGTGCAGTGCATAGAATCTTATTGTTATTTTCTATGTCGCTGAATTAGTAAGAGAAAAATAAAATATTATAGAAAAGACCATCCCAATGCAAAATATCTTGAAGACAAAAGAGAAAAGATCTAACATGCATGGTATCCAAAGTGTTAAAAGATATGCAAAGTAATATCCAGTATAAGATATCATTTTCTCATCTCTCCTCTTTAATTATTTTTGCGACCACTAAAAATCTTATGTGGAAAGCTACTCAATGTCGATATCACCCATTAGGAGTATGCTAAGGCCAAAGCTTTGTCGCCTTGCTTCCATACTGCTTGCTCGCTCCTATTTCCCACCCACAACATTATCCACACATCTCCACACTACACCATGATCTCTCTCCTTTTAGCTAGCGGCGCTCTCATGCTCACCTTGGTGCTTGCACACGTTTCTCATTGGTCGTACCTCTCTCTCATACTCTTGCTCTCTCTATCTCACACTCTCTCATATGTAGGTGGAATGGGACAATGGTTGTTGTTGGGACGAAAAACGAGAGAGGGGAGGAGAAAGTGGCGGAGGAAGATGAGGGGACAAGGGCATTTTAATGGCCAAAACCCTTTTCTTTCCATTCAATGCCCAACACTATTCATCTAGTTCATTTTCTACCTCATCTTCTACCCATTTCTAAAAAATTCGATGCCTAACACTATTCATTTAATTCATTGAATAATAATGGGCATCAAATCAATCATAAATAGGTTCTCCCACTAAACATGCTATAAGAAGGGGAATCCTAGAGGGAAAACGAATGAAAAGGTTGGTGGCATCTGTGGACAACAAGGTCAAGTGAGGCACATGAGATGTGCTAGCACAAGAGCAACACTATGTTGAATCCGACCTAAAACATTATCCATGTATGTATGGAATATCAATAAAAGAAAATATGGAACATTTTGTTTGTTCTTAATAAACATTTTGTTTTCTCTTTGTGAATTACCTGTGAAAATTATTTGGAGCATTTGTTTGCCCTGATCAAACATTACTCATATGGATTGTAATGTTTTTAGATAACAGCTAAACCATTTGCCGCCAGTCCAACGCCTCTCTGCCCTCCCCAACACCACCTACCCCACCGCCATTTTTCTCGGCGCCATCGGCCTCTCCAGCCTTCCCCAATGACGCTGGCCTTTATGCCCAGCGACACTAACAGGGAGGACAACAACGACATGGATGGATGACAACCCCGACCTTCATCTCCGGAGCCGAATGTTGTGGCCTCCACTGTTTCCCGTGCCGACCAGTGTGCCGCCGCCGCTATGTCCTCGTCGTATTCGGTAGGGAGAGGGAGTGAGAGGGAGAGGGAGTGAAAGGGAGAGGGGAGATGTGAGGTCATGAGGTGGATAGAGGAGAGAGATAGATGGCACCTCATCCATCTATCTCAAACCGCTAAGACAGCTATAGGTTTTAAATAGCGGGCTATAAGTTTTAGCCGAGCTCTTGTCAAACCAATAAGACAGCTATAGTGCCGTTATAGCGACCGCTAAACAGGTTAGTGGTTTTTTTTAAAAAAAGTAAAAAACATGGCATATATATGCCTCAGAGTGACAAAGTCAAAAGTCAAAAAACATGGATTTCAGTTGGTTTTGTCCAAGTCATAAATAGCATAAGATTAAGTCGTGATCATAGAATTTATTATTTATGAGTACACTACATCACAAACACAAACATGACAAACAGAGTAGCTGACAGCTAACAAGTCCATCACAACAGAGTACCTATTTTGGCCAAGACCAGCGCTGTAATTTGAGTAGGCTTCAATTTCAGCTTGCGAGCATCGAATTCTGAATAGCATCACTAAACGCTATAGTCCGTTATGCATCTTAACGCTGCTAAATCGCGCTATTGCGCTCTTAGCTGTGATAGCGGACATATGTGTAATAGCGTAGCGTCTATACGTGCAAAACACTATAGCAGTGTTATAATGGCACTATTGCCTGCTATTTAGAACATTGGTGAGGTGAGGTCCGCACGAAGGTGACATTGATGGGGTGTCCATGCGTGAAACATATTTTTGATCAGTCAAAGGACTATAATGACATAGTTTTGGTTATTTAGGGGCCAGTCTAAAGCACTTTTATACCCTAGGCACTAATTTGGCTCAAACTAAAAGTTAAGGCCTTGTTTGAAAGTGGAGTTTTTTAAAACCATGGTTTTGCTAAACCATGGTTTGCGTTTTGCTATGATCATGAAAAACTATGGTTTTGAAAACCATTGTTACTAGCACAAGTGAGAAAATTTTGGTGTGGAGTGAAGTGGATAAAACTAAAAAAAAACCATAATTTTCAAAACATAGTTTTTGAGATGCTTTCAAAATTGAGAAAACCATGATTTTGCATAGAAACTATAAAATAATTCCACTTCCAAACAGAGCCTAAGCGGCGATATTTTATTTATAGAGCGCCTCAATTTTCTTTCAAATCATATGTGGTCCGGTGGACAGCCGCTTCCAAATTTAAATCAAAATTTATAGACAGGTACACCGATGGAGGTAGGTTTACCTCGAAATCTGGAATTACCGTTGCAGGGTTTTGCGGAAGACATGACACGTGCTGCGTGCTACGGAAAGGAGGAGAGCACGGACTTAACTCTCAACCCTAGTCTTTCTTTTTTCAACCAACCTGTCATTGTTTGACCGTTGTAATGTTAAGACCGAGAGTGAGTGATACTGATTAGTTAAGGAAGATCCGAGTTACCGCGCACCTGGCGTCATGGTAAAACTTTACCCATACCAGGCCCACTCCCCGGCCCAGCCCGCTCCCTCTTTATTGCCACTGAACTACAGTTACTACACACACTGCAAACACGCCCGGCCCGGCCCCATGGGCCCACCCCTACACCACCCCCTCTTGTCTTCTTGCCCGCTCCGCCTCTCCTCTAAGAGCGTGCCCAGCCGCGCGTCTCTCTCTCCGCTGCGGCTGCGCTTCCGCTCTCGCCTCGCCTCTCCCTGCGCCCACGCCTTGAAAGGGAAGTAGTAGGATTCCAAATTCCCCATTTGCTTCCTCGCTTGGAGCGCTCGCTTCCTCGCTTCCTTCCTTCCTCGGCTGCAGATTCGATTCGGGCGGGCTGAGCCGAGCGCCTGGGTGTGGGTGGGTCGGCGCGCCGCCGGGGTTTGGGGCGCTAGCTGCGGCGGCGGCGGCGATGCGGATCCCGCGGCGGAAGGGCGGCGGCGCGGGGTTGGTGGTGGGCGCGCCGAGCCGACGGGCGCAGATCGCGGCCGTGTTCGCGCTTGCCGTGCTGCTAGGGGTCTCCGTCGTGTACGACAGCGCCCACATCGCCGCCTCGCTCCGCCGCCACAGCGCCTACCCCAAGCTCTCCGCCACTAGGGTAAGCGCTAGGCAGCGGCGGAGTGCGGTGCGGGCCGTGCGGCTGCTTCCTTTGCGGTCACGCTCCCACTCTCACTCTCAATACTCTAACCTGGTACGACCGTGCAGGAGGCGGTGGCGGAGGCCGGGGCACGCGCGCCGCCGGCGGAGGGAGTCGAGCTAGCCGCGGAGGTCACGGATCGGGGGATCGACCCGCCCCCGCAGCATCAGGAGCAGGAAGTTGGGACCGAGACCTCGACGGAGACGGGGGCCGTGAAAGAGGTAGTGGCGGAGGGGAACCACGGCGGCGGCAGCTGCGACGTGTACAAGGGGAGGTGGGTGTACGACGAGGCGAACGCGCCGCTGTACAAGGAGTCCAGCTGCGAGTTCCTCACGGAGCAGGTCACCTGCATGCGCAACGGCCGCCGAGACGACGACTACCAGAAATGGCGGTGGCAGCCCGACGGCTGCGACCTCCCAAGGTACAACCGCCGCCACTCACCTCTCTTCCTCGCTCGCCACCGTATTTTCCTCACCTTATCTAGAATTCTAGATATGGTATACGTATAGGTATACGTATGCGCGTACGCGTACGCGTATACGGCCGACCCAGGTGGGTAGGTGTGTGCTTTCGTGAAGTGGAAAGAAGGGTGTACGCGTGCAGCGTATGGGCGGCTGTAAGCGGCCAGATCATTTCTTGGCTTTCTGTTTGGAAGCCGCGGTCAGATCAGGTGGGAGTGCGATTGGTGGCGCTCGTCTTCGTCGTATTTTTTTCTTTTCTTTTGATCTTTTTGTTAACGTGGGTGATATGCTTAAGCTGTCCCGGCTGCTGGTGCGCAATTTGCGTGTGGAGCATCCACGACAAGGGTTTTGGTATTGTCGCTGCTGTCTCATCTTGTTTATTCCATGTGTGGCGCTACTCTATGACTAGCTATAAAATAGTGGAGATCTGATACTTTTATGTCAATAAGCTGCAAAGGCAGAGGTTTTATCAGCAGTTTTTTTAACTACTAAGCACATTGGTTACTCACTCACTGTCCGTAACTCCGTTGATCCAGAGGCTACAATTACTAGTATATGTTTTTAGCAGCAGTTTACTTGTTGAAACAACATCACGGAATTGTAGGTCTTAGGCGTTCTTTCATTTACTACAGTTATTTAATACTACTTGTGAAATATGCCGATGGTGGTTTTGTTTTGCTTTCATGCCGTGCGCACGTCACAATTTGAATTTGGTTGGTGGTTTTGGAGATCCTTTTCCAATTCTTGCAAAGGGCTGTCCTAGTTGTCAGTTAGTTCAAAGTTTCATCAAGGCATGTGTCTGTGCAAGATACCATGCATTATGATTGCAGAGTATGTTTGGTGCGCTTGATCAATTGAAGCCTGTCCTGTACTCATTAGCTATGTTTCTTGGTAACTAAGATTGGTATGTGGTAGTACTTTAATTGGTTAGGTAATAATAATCATAGAAGAAAAGAGACTGCACTCGTTGATCAACCTTGTTCTGTTCTTTAAACTGATTATGCAATTTAATGATTGATAGAGAAGCTCTGTTTGTCAAAGAAAGTTGTTGGGAGGGGGATATGATATGAGTTGTTTGGAACATGGAAACAAATGAAAGTTGTTGATGCCATGCAACAAATCTCCAATTTTAACTAGCAAACACCAAACAGTTTTGTTAGTATCATAATAACTGGAATATTTTTTAGTTTATGCTTACATTTCTATCATACTATTCTATGCCAACTTGACAAGCGAGGTCTATTTGCAAATGGAATGCTCCCGTGATTTGTTAGTATAGTAGCTGCATGCCAATGTATCATGAAATCTGGATTAGGTACTTTTGGTATGGAAATGCATTGCACAATCCTCGCGGGTGTACGGACATTGGGATTTATGAAAGACATGGCCCTTTGCAACCAGCATTGCACTGAAGCCATATACAAATAGTTAAAACTCGTAGCTAGCTCAACTCTGACTCATACAGTCTTATTTAGTGAAAGTTAGCCTAGGCAAAATATTTATGAAGATCCCCATGCTATGTGCACTTTTTTGTTTCAAAAATCCTGATAGTTTTCATAGTACTAAAGTAGTGGTTTGATAATTTTCTTATCAGATTTGAGGCCAAGTTGCTTCTAGAGAAGTTAAGGAACAAAAGGCTGATGTTTGTGGGGGATTCGCTGAATCGAAACCAGTGGGAGTCCATGGTTTGTCTGGTCCAATCCGAGGCTCCATGGGACAAGAAATCGCTTGTAAAGAATGGTTCTCTAAACACATTCCGCCTTCAGGTAATTATCTGCAAATTAGCCATGACAAAAAATAAAAAAAATCAAAAAGCTTTTGGTTTTGTGTTTTTTGTTCACCCTAATAGTAATGACTACTGAATATTGAATCTTTATGGTATGTGCTGACCTGGAAATTCATATAAAATATTTCAGGAGTACAATGCAACGGTTGAGTTCTATTGGGCTCCATTCCTAGTTGAGTCGAACTCAGATGACCCAGACATGCATAGCATCAGTGACCGTATGATCATGCCAACATCGATCGCCAAGCATGCAGTAAATTGGGAAGGGGTGGATTACTTGATCTTCAACACTTACATTTGGTGGATGAACACACCAAAGATGAAAATTTTGTAAGTAACCGTTAAACTTAAACCTTCAATTCTCATAAATAACAAAACAAGTTTTTCTGACCAAACCTTATAATTAATGTGGAATACAGAATACTATCGTATTCTGAACAATCTTTTTTAAGCTTACACGTACTTCTTTCACTACAGGCGTAGTGGATCTTTTTCAAGAAAACCGGTTAAGTATGATGAATTGGATCGTGTGGTTGCATATCGAAAGATTCTCAAAACGTGGTCTGAATGGGTAGAAGAGCATGTAGATCCCAAAAGGACAACTGTTTTATTCATGAGTGTGTCACCTGTACATATGCAGTAAGCTCTCTCTCTCTCTCTCTCTCTCTCTCTCTCTCTCTCTCTCACACACAAATCCACATTTGACGTACTTCTCTTGGTGATCCAGGAATAGCATGCAGTTGATGAAGTTACTTTGATCTCAATGGATATCTTTATTTTCATGCAAAAGTTCCCCAATGATGTTAGCTTGAAAGTGCAGATGTTTAAGTAGCATGTTAGTGTCATGCTGTTTGAATTTTTTTAATGCCTTGTGCTAATGTTTTGTATAAATGTAGTATATGCTCAGTATAAGGATGCATGATCTGCTCTGACAACTAATAGCACAAAAACATTGACTTAATACAGGAGCGAAGGTTGGGGCAAACCTACTGCCATAAAATGCTTCTCGGAGACACAGCCAGCTATCAATTACACAAAAACATTGGAGCTGGGCACAGACTGGGATCTTTTCTCAGCAGCTCATGGTGTGACAAAGGCGATGAAGAGGGTACCAGTGCACTTCATCAACATAACAGCATTATCAGAGATCCGCAAAGACGCCCACACATCTGTACACACACTGCGACAAGGGAAGCTCCTGACGAAGGAGCAGCAGGCCAACCCACGCAAGTTTGCAGACTGCATACACTGGTGTCTCCCTGGCCTGCCGGACACATGGAATGAAATTGTTTATGGCCACATTGTATCGAGCACAGAACAGGGTCAAATTGCGGATCAACCTGACAGATAACACTACAGAGCTGTCTATTCGAAATCAGGTAGATCATTTTAGTAAGGAAAAGTTGGTGAAAATCATTTTTCTAGGTCTAGAAATCTATCTTGTTGGTTCACCTCGCATTTGTTCAAAGGTAAGATCACAAGATAGCAACATGTAGCTCTAAAGAGCCATGATCACGAGAAGAGTATTGCACGGTATGAATATGGTTATTTATGGGGAATGATTCTCATCTGAAAAGGAACCATGTTTCGTTGATACATGTACATAATTTTATCATGTTCTTTGAGGCAAATGTACTACCTGTGTTCCGTGATTTTCTTCAACTTTTTGTGGCTATTTTTTCCTCCGGGCATGTGGTCGCGTGGCGTATTGGGGTGAGCATAAACACAGGGGATTCTGCTCGTATTTAGTCAGAAAAATATATACAAATAAAATTAAAATGCAGTGGTACTGTCTGTCATCCTCTCTTTTGTGCTCCATCTCATCTCTCCCCCTGGTATATCTCTCACTTCATCTCACTTATCTCTCACTTCGCCCCCTGGCTTTCCCGTCGCTGCCTCCTCCCTGCGCCTTTCTACGATGCCTTGCCTGGCCGCGCCGCCCCTCCTCGCACCTCGGCCCTGGTTCTGGCAATGAGGAGGAATGGGGGCACGTCGGCCCTGGTCGCAGCCTCGTAGGCATCCCAAGACGGCAACAACGCTGGAGGCGGCAGCGGGGAGGCGTGGGTTGGCAGCGGCCGAGAGGCCGCGGGGAGGGGTGGGGTGGCGGGGGGGCGTGGTGGTGGGCCGGTGGCGGGGAGGGGTAGGTAGGCCACGGGAAGGCAGCGACGGTGAGGCGGCGGCAGAGAGAGAGAGAGAGAGAGAGGGAGACGAGGGAGAGGGAGAGAAGAAAAGAAGAGAAGAGGGAGAGGGGATGACAGACGGGTTCCACCATTTTTAATTTTTAATATGTTTTTTAGTAGACCGTCACCTCACCCGCCACGTGGGCAAAACCAACCTCAAAACCATTGCGGAGTGTTATTTACACTTTTTTATTGGTTTAAGGGGACGGAATATCTGTTTTTTTAGTTTGGGTGTATGTAGACGAAAGGGTCATAGTTTAGGGTTTGTATTAGGCAAAGTGGTTAGAAGAGAAGCACATCCAATGCATTGCCATGTAATATAGAAATGGCTAAAAATACCACCATTTCGATGCATTATATATAGTAATTAATTTGTTATTTTTTCTATTTATTTATATATAGTAATTGATTTGTCTTTTTTTTCATATTTATAAGTGTTATAGAAATGATCTAATGTTCCTGATGGAGATTTTGGGTGTGTTTGGTAGCAATGACCAGCACGGTCCGTGCTTGGGTGTGTTTGGTAGCAATGACCAGCACGGTCCAGTCTAGCAAGGTCCGGTTTTTGTTTGGTTGGCCCAGATAGGATTCCATTGTCCCGGTTGATGGGATCAGGCCCATGCATTACAGGAAGGTCCGCTCCGTCCGATGAAAAACGAAGAGTTCGCTTCGTCCTACCTGAACGCCTCCCACCCAAACCGTGCCTCCTCCTCTCCCGACTGCGCCGCCGCCACCATGACCTAGCATTGCCAGCAGGGCGTGGCGTCGCCACCTCCTCCCCTGCCCCGCCACCACCTCCTTCCCTGCCCCTCCTCCTTCTCCTCCTCCTCCTCCTCCACCGTACAGAGCCTCCTCCCCTTCTTCCCGTGCCGGCGCATCCCCGTTGCCTCCTCCCCTTCTCACCGGCTCCGCCTTCTTCTTCCCCTTCTCACCGAATCCCTCGACGTCTCAAGGAAGCACGGTAGTTCCCAAGAAAAGGTAAACATTTTTCCTTGTTGATTTTCATTTTCTCAAGGAAGAACAACGGTTCCAGATCTGTTCTTGATTTCATTTTATTGCCATTTTTTCTCAATTTCTCATTGATTTTGTTCTTGTGGTTTGAGCTGCAAAAGGAGAACCGAAAGAATTCATTGACCTTTCCATTGCGTCCAACATCCTACAAGCAGATCACTCCTCTTGTCCTCCATCTTGCTGAAGCCCCTCAAGGTAATAATACTAGTCCTTTGTATCCACTGTTATTTGTTATGTACACCCGTGCTGAAAATTATTTCCTGAATCTGTTGAAAGCTGTTAATTATTGTCTTGTCTTCCTGCAGTATAGTATCATGAGCCGTCAAAAACGAAGAATTTTCCTACAGTGAGTATGATGCACCGACATCTATTTCTCCTCTTCTTTTTGTTTGCAATGTTCAAGGCTGGATGCATATATTATTCTGCCCTGAAAGAAACAAAACATGCGCTTCATTTTCTTTTTAGTTATTTTTGGTTGTGAATGGAAGCATGCAGCTAGCTGATATGATAATTAGGTATAATTTCCATCGCCGTAGCTAGTTATTTTGTTGCATGATTGAGTGTATTATATATGCTTGCCAATCATATAGCTATTGCTTTTGTTTTCGAAGGCTGTATTCAGTTCTTTTTACTTCATCTTCCTCAAAGTTTACCGTATATACATATCTGCTAGAATATAGTGTTTATAAACCTGTTCTAGAATATACTATATTTAGCTAATTAATTATTTTGTCGTCTGTACTCTTGAAACATGTATCATAGATGGATGATGCCACAAGGAAGAAGAGGAGAATGGTCCTTATTAGGACAGCCACTTTGCTGGGCTATTATTAGGGGTGTATATTCATAAAAAATACACCAACAAAAGAAAAAGGGTAGAATATGCTCCAATTATATCTAGAAACATCGTAAGGAATCACTATATAAATGGTATTTACCATAGAAGTGATGTTGATTGTGCGAAGATGTGTAGGCTAAGGAGAGCTCCCTTTTTTCATTTGTGCGATACTTTACGCACAAGGGGATTGCTTAGGGATACTTGGCATGTCACCGTTGAGGAACAAGTTGCGATGTTCCTTAATACAATTGAATATGATGAGAGAAATCGTGTGGTTGGTAAAACTTCAAACAATCGGATGAAACTATCCATTGATATTTCTCGAAGGTTCTGCACGCAATAGGTGAACTTCGCAATATGACGTCATTAGGCCATTATGTTTGGAAGCCCCAACCAAGATATCAGGAAGCAATAGATGGTTTCCTTGGTTTGAGGTATCCATCTGCTATATTAAAAAATTCCATCTGCTGTATTTTCCAATGATTAATGACCAACACTACTTGTCGGGGATAAAATCACGGCCCATTGCCATGGCCCACTCCCTGACGGCCCAATCGAACAGCCTACCAGGGCCCAGCTCCCTGGAAGGTTCTATAAGGCCCATGTGCGTCGTACCGAACAGCCTCCTGATCGGTATGATTGCGTGGCGCCCAAGACTTCGTGTTTGAGTCCGACTCGAACAAGAGTTCTGCACGGCTACGTGAAGACCCGGACATTGGTTTCCCAGATTGAAGCAGACGTCGTGATCCCCAAGACTAGGAGTATGCCTTATCTGCCTCGGGATATATTTGGCATGTCGAGTTCGTTACGATCTCGTGGTTAGCCCGACCCGATATTCCTTCGGTAGGTCGGTTTGCACCGCACTATATAAACCACGCCCCTACGGTGTTTAGGGGCATCTGGCATCGAGTTTACGTCTTAGCATCTCATAGACACCTGATCTTCGCTTGTACACACATAATTTCGCCAAGACTTGTTCGTCTCGCCGACCCACCTCTTGTAATCATCTTTGATATAAGAAAGGCTGGACATAGGGCTATTATCTCTCTCGAGAGGCCTGAACCAGGATAAAAACCCCTGTCTCCCTGTTAAATGGTTGGTTCTTTGTTAGCTCATTCGGCGTGTCTCCTATCTCCCTTTATTAAGAACCTTAGTTGACTTGGGTCAATATCCTAACTGTCGACAGTTGGCGTCGTCCGTGGGGATTTAGCAGATCGAGCATGTCGAACTCCTTCAGCGACCAGGAAAATCTTCCTGAGGGCGATGACTCAGAAGGGCAGGATGTCACATCCCCTGTCAGATCGGACCGATCCCTACGATCTCGATCGCCTTCCAGATCTGGTCCCATGACGAGCTCGTGTGCTCGGGGTGGATCACCAGCGATCTCTTCGCACCGGGCAGCTCTTCGCCCGGCGCGCGTCTGGTCCCCGCGACGAGCTCCGTGCTCGGGGACTGGATTAAAACTCCTTTCAGATCAGCAGGAATCTGCGAAGCAAGTTGGCGTCCACTTGGAACGTCTACCAGCTTCGTAAGTTCTTTGTCTGAGTCCTTGTTTGCTTAGCTCCGCTTTTGTCAAACCGTGCCTTAGTTCGTCCAAGTCTCTCTTTGCCATGTAAAGTTCGCTCCATTGAGCGGTGAATGTTCTGCGGTCCCTGCGGCCTTTCTCGATGACTCGTCTTCTCGGACTACTTTCTCTCGTAACACTTGATGGTCGCCGGTCTTGCGAACTCTTGGCTCCGCGATCTTCAGGGTTTCCCTGCCCGTATCTAGTTTCAACGAGTTCCTAAACTCAGAATTGCATAACACGGCTTCCAGCCTTGCGGCTAAGTCTGCTCTCGTAAGCCCTCCGCGGCAGAGGTACTTACCGCTCACGGCACAACCACTTGGCAAAACCTGCTCTCGTAAGTCCTCCGCGACAGAGGCACTTTCCTTGTTCGGTTATCTTCAGAATCGCCTAACTTACGTTAACGAGCAGTTCCTGGAACGAGTCGATCAGGATACGGATGTTGCTCTATCTCTCTACACACGTGCTGGAATTCGTAAACTAGGTCTTCATGCATCGTCCGTACCGGGGGCTAGGGCGTCGCTCTTTCTCTTGTGCAGTTGTTCGAGTTCGCAAACTTAGGTTTTCGATCAGATGCACAACGGGGGCTGGGAGTTAGGCCAAGCGTTCTACCGTTTTTTCTAAAACTTTCTAGCGCTGTTCGCCTTGCTCTTGGTTTCCTTTTCGTCCTTATCTTTTCTCGCTTTTTTGCGGGAAAATCTATTGGTCGACTCTCGCTCGATTCAGGTATTGCTCGGCGGTCTTGAGTCGCTCGGCGCTCTCCTCGACCCTTCCTTCCGCGATGCTAGTCCTCGCGGACGGTATGTAAGCTCCTCGGCTTCTTCCCGAAGAACCTCGAGGACCGCCTCTCCTCGGTCGATTGGGACTTGAGCTGAATTTCGCAACCCCATGCGTTTCGATTTTTCGCCTTTCCTTAGCGTTGGTTTTCCAAAACCTCGTTGGCCTTTCGCTCCGTAGCGCCTCCGCGTAAGAGCATGTCTTTATCGCAACGACACAGACGGCCCGGTTAGCAAGCGGTGCATTACCGAGGAGTTCTCGCCCACCGTAAGTCGATTCTCATCGAATGGACACTCTGGCGCTGTTCCGCGCTCGCCGAGGCGACACTAACGCCGCACGGATCCATGCACGGATAAAATTTCGCCTCGCCGCTTTTGCTGCGCGCTAAGGTCCGTCGCCTTCCCCGGTTAGCGGTTTTAGCCACGTGGGGCGCACTTGCCCGCGCACGTCTTTTTATACATGCTACGTCCTTCCTTGCACGGTGTCCGGAAGCAATGCACCACAAACGGAGTTCGCCCACCGTAAGCCGATTCTCATCGCAACGGGCACTCTGGCGTCGGTTCGCGATTCGCCGAGGTGACACTAACGCTATTGGGGGCGTGCACGGAAAAATTATGTCTTGTGCGGTAGGTCGTCCTTAACGTGTTTTTTAAAACTCGCTTTGCTCTTCTTAGAGCCTGTCCTTACTCTCTTTTTTCCCTTGCTGGCCCGTTTCTTGTTTGTCTTCTGCAGAAAGTACAGGAACAGGGAACATTAGACTCCGGTGATGGTCGCGGCAAGGTTTCAGGCTTCCCCACCAAAACCGATGTCTGCATCTTCTCTTTCCGGGTTTGTTCCGCGCATGCCCAGGGACTGATTCATTTCACCCGCGTATGATTTCTTGTCTTTGCCCTAAGACCGACCACACAGTTCGGCTAAGTCAAGGTAGTCGCCACCAACGAGTCCCGCCACCTAAACCGATTCTCATCGCAATGGGCACGCCCACCGTAAGCCGATTCTCATCGCAACGGGCACTCCAAGCGTCGGTTCTACACTTGCGAAGACAACGCTTACGCTGTCGCAAGGAATACGTCATGGGCAAAGCGTTGATTTCACACGTTCTCTTGCGGCTCGATCGCGATCGGGTTGTGATTCACCTCGCACGGCGACTCTTCGTCGAGCTTGCGTCTGTCCCCATGACGAGCTCCGTGCTCGGGATCGGATCACCTCGCGCGACGACTCTTCGCGCGGGCTCTCACCGCACGCGTCTTCGCCTTGTCGTACTTTCTGGTTCCTTTAACGAGCTTCGTGCTCGGGGACTGGATCTCTTTACCTGGTTCCTTTGACGGGCTCTACGCTCGGGGACTGGGTCACCTTCCCCCTCGTATGCATTGTCTGCTCCTAGCATACGATGTACGTCTAGGGGCACATCACCTTCGCTTCTGAGCGCGACATTTGCTCGAGAGCGCAATTTTTATTTCCTCGGGCAAGCTCTAACCCGAGAGGTGATTCCCCTATTTTTGTTCATGCTTTTCTGGGTATCTTCATACATGGATGCAACAACACGAACCCATCTCGTGACTTGCTATGTTCATTTTTTTCGAAAGATCTGATCTTATCTGATGCGGTGGTACGCTTTTCACTACCAAGAAGTCAATCCCTCCTTGGTGACGTTCACCTCAAGGAGATGATTCACTTCAGACCGGCGACTCTTCGCCGGGCGCGCGTCTGGTCCCCGCGACGAGCTCGGCTTGGGGCTGGATTTTCGATTTCTGCATTGAAGGCTGAGTGCTCTGCTTTCGGATAGATGTTGCTTCCTGTTCGACACAACAGAGTTGCTCGACACTGATCAGGTTTGTCCGGTCCCGAACAAGTCCCGTTTGGTTGAACCATAACCTGTTCGGTCGCTTGTTGTTCGTCTTTGTAGCAGCAAAATTTTCCTCTTTGTGACTTAGAGTCTCAAGAGGAAGACCCCACTCTAGTGAGTTCTTCCACTTGAGTCTCGGGGACTAACTGTCGGGGATAAAATCACGGCCCATTGTAATGGCCCACTCCCTGACGGCTCAATCGAACAGCCTACCAGGGCCTAGCTCCCTGGAAGGTTCTATAAGGCCCATGTGCGTCGTACCGAACAGCCTCCTGATCGGTATGATTGCGTGGCGTCCAAGACTTCGTGTTTGAGTCTAACTCGAACAAGAGTTCTGCACGGCTACGTGAAGACCCGGACGTTGGTTTTCGGATTGAAGCAGACGTCGTGATCCCCAAGACTAGGAGTATGCCTTATCTGCCTTGGGATATATTTGGCATGTCGAGTTCGTTACGATCTTGTGGTTAGCCCGGCCCGATATTCCCTCAGTAGGTCGGTTTGCACCGCACTATATAAACCAAGCCCCTACGGTGTTTAGGGGGCATCTGGCATCGAGTTTACGTCTTAGCATCTCATAGACACCTGATCTTCGCTTGTACACACATAATTTCGCCGAGACTTGTTCGTCTCGCCGAGCCACCTCTTGTAATCATCTTTGATATAAGAAAGGTTGGACGTAGGGCTATTATCTCTCTCGAGAGGCCTGAACCAAGATAAAAACCCCTGTCTCCCTGTTCGTCGCTGGTTGCTGTTTGTTCTATTCGGCGTGTCTTATCTCCCTTTATTAAGAACCTTAGTTGACTTGGGTCAATATCCTAACTGTCGACACTACTTTTCTTTTCTTTTTACTATATTAGAATTGCATTGGTGCTATTGATGGGACCCATGTGAGAGCCTCTGTATCTAAGGAGATGGAACAAGCTTGTCGAGGAAAAAATTTCTTCGCTACCCAAAATGTCCTAACTGTCGTAGATTTTGATCTGAAGTTTCACTTACGTTTTGGCTAGCTGGGAAGGTTCGGCACACGATGCTTTGGTTTTGAATGATGCTTTGCAACATGAGAATGGACTTTATGTCCCTGAAGGTAGTTTTGCTAAAATCAAAATCATGTTGCTGAATCCCATTTAATTAGACTTCTGACTTGTCGTTTTTTTTATGTAAATTCTACCTAGTTGATCTTGCCTATGCAACTAAACCTGGTTTCTTGCCACCTTTTCATGGTGTAAGATATCACTTGAAAGAATTTGGAACAAATCTTGTGGAGGATGAGAAGGAATTATTTAATCTTAGGCACTCATCGTTGAGGATTACAGTGGAACGAGCAATTGGCTCCCTAAAGAGAAGGTTCAAGATTCTTGATGATGCCACTCCATTCTTTATATATGCCACTCAAGTTGATACTGTTGTGGCATGTTACATTCTCTATAACTGGGTTCTTTCGCACGGAGTGGATCAATTCATCATTGAAGAGAACTTTTGAAATTCTCATCCAATACCGCCGCATGCTAGTACTCTTGGACAAGAGAGTGTTGAGATGATCAACTTTAGACAATCAATAGCTACAGATACGTGGGTTGTATACCAAAATTACATGGCTTCATAAAGCCTGTAGTTATCTTCTATGTAATTTACAATTGTTGTAATTTATTCTAAACTTATTTGCTATGAGTGTTTTAGAACTGTAATGTTCTAATATATAAACAACCTATTTTGCAATGTATGATTATTGCTGTGGTGTTCTTTAAGTTGCTAATATTTCTTTTTAGTTGGTAGGTGATTTGCTATAATGGAGGGTGTTGGACAAGGAGGGGATCACACACAAGGCCCTATTGTGTGGACTAATGCCATGTCCTCCGTGCTCAAGTACTTAGTAGAGCTAGTGGCAAGTGGTGTTAGCACTGACAAGGGTTTAAAAGTTACATTTGAATGCTTGTTCAAGGGCTGTTATGGAGCATTTCTAAACTCCTGTAAGTGGCGTTCAAATCAACTACCACATGAAGAAGTAGCGTAATAGATGGTCCAAGATTAACTCATTGAAGAAGATAAGTGGATCCAATTGGAATGACCAAACAAAATCAATAGTCCTTGACCATGACCATTATATGAGGCACATTTCGGTATGTTGAATTTTCATCATCATCTAATAATCTACTACATGCTTATGATAATCACTTGCATTATTATTTTCCACACGTTCTTTTGCAGAAGCATAAGAAAGAGGCCAATTTCCTCAACAATCCTCTTGTGTTATACGATGAGATGGCAACAATATTCTCTATTGGGATGGCAACGGGTAACTATGCCAAATCATCTGCTGATGTCCTGTCATCCGATGCTATAGAAGATCTTGAGACTACAGTCCACAACAATCAAAGGGAAGGAAATTTGAGTGAAAATGAGACCACTAACAATGGCCGAAACATGTCTACAGGTGATAATTTTTCTAAATTAATTTGCTTCACATCAACCTAGGTCGATTTGATCAACCCAGCAGGGATTTTAGTTCTTAAATTGCTGTTAAATAACATCTTTTAAGAATGTTTAACTTAAATCCTTAGATGTGTTGTTGTTTTGCTATTATATAATGTTGTTTCATACTTTTTAGGTGAATCCTCTCGCAGTAAGCCCCCCAAACAGCACAAGAGGCAATGTGTGCAAGATGACTTACTGTTGCAAACCATAACTGACAATTTGGGTAAACCAGCTGACGCCATTGAGAAGACCGGCAAAAATTCTGAAGTGCCCGATGACTTGTGGGATCATGTGTCTATGTTGCCGGAATTTGAAGAGGTCGACCTGCTCAACTACCTGCAATACCTCTGTGATAACCCAAACAAAGCCAGGGTGTTCATGATGGTGCCCCTTTCAAGCAAAATGGTGAGGGTTGCAAAGTTTTTTAGTGAGAATACATGAGTTGGTAAGTGTATTATGTGTTGTGAAATGGTCTTGCATTATCTATGATGGTGCATGTTTACTAACCCTTTTGAAATTATTACATTTCCATATGAGTATTGGTATATGTTGTTTTGGGTGTACATCATTTGAATTTGGTAGTGTAGTTGGAAATTTGATTCTACAGTAGGTATAAACTGTCATAGATTCTGAAATGATAAGACAATAAAGTTATTCATCGAAAGCCTGCCCTTTTTATCTTCTCTGATGCTTTAACTACTGTTTAGTACAAGTGACGTATTTACTTGCTGCTTGTACGGATAAGATGAGGAAAGTGCAGTACTACAATAGTCCAATGTGGTCAGGTATTTTCCTCATTACTATCTATATATTGTTTA
The DNA here is from genome assembly GCA_036346415.1 of Raddia guianensis. NCBI lineage: Eukaryota > Viridiplantae > Streptophyta > Magnoliopsida > Poales > Poaceae > Raddia > Raddia guianensis. Next base: position 18,618,491 of record CM070538.1, read on the forward strand.
CTTGGCTGATATACTTTGTAAATAGCACTGGAGTTCTATGATGAGAAACACATCTCAATCTAAAATTCTTGTACCTGGTGCTTGTTTTTTTTATAAAGAAGTTGTCACAGAAACACTGCAAATGAAATATGTGAAGTTGCTCCTGCTGCTTTTTTTTTAATGCAAAGGGTAGTAGCCTTATTAATATCAGTTCTTAGGCGCTCAAACTTCTTTGTAGTAGAAACTATTATCTTTCACACAGTTTTTAATGAAATATGTAACCAATGTCTCCTTAGCCTGCCAGTTTTTCATAACTAACAGAGTACCATCATTTCACAATTTAAATGTGATTTCTTTTGTTATCCCAAATTGCTCAGCATCTAAGGATATATATCTTTTTTGGTTATAGAAAATTTTGGCGGTCATACTTACCAAGAACATGGAAGCTGTCAACATATTTGTAGTATTTGGGCTGTTTATTTTTAAGCTGGAAGCATGTTCAGCTATATATGACTTGCAAGCCACATGTGTCCATCACTTTTGCTCCTGCTAGCATATATATAACTTCTATTTGTATTCTTGCAGGTTGGTGAAAGTAATCAACCCAAAAATTGCAATCTGTCTGAAAACAAGAGGAGAATGGTCGTGTACATGCAGTCTATGTCAGTTATGAAAATGCTATGTTTTGTCTGAAAATTTGCTATCTTGTTCTGTTATGATTTCTCTCTGTAATAGCTATGAGTTGATAAGTATTTAGGTCATATTACTTGTCACAGCTTAGCTAGCAGTGAAGTGCATTACATCTACTCCTGCTAGCAAACATTGCATGTATAGCTAGCCGTGGTGTTCTGATGTGTTGGCAGGTAGATGGTGTTTTGAACTAGCCATGATGTTCAGAATGCCAAATGGATATTGATGTTCTCAACAGTCCTTAGATTTTAGACTATTTTGGTATGATCAGTAATTCGCAATATGTTGTTGCTGGTAGGTGCTAATTAATCACTGCTAGATACGATCAGTAATTGGCAGTTCGTTGTTGCTACTGGAGGTAGCTGTCCCAGCACTGTGTCCTGGACAAGTTCGTCCAACCCATCTACCAAACGCTAGGCAGGATGAGGTGATGCTGGAGGAACCAAACGTGTGCTCTCGCATGGCTTCATGATGCACAGTTCTGACCCGTCTCCAAAACTATCCTACATGATCCTGGTCAAGGAAACCAAACACACCTTTTATCATTCCATTCGTCTCTTATATAAAAAACTGACTTTACTATTTCTCCTTTAATTATTCTCCACCTTAGCAATTCGTAGGTGGTAGCTAAAGAAACGGTTGATGCCATTGCATTGGGAAATAAAAATGCCCGTGGAAGAAAAAGAAGAGGTAGAACAAAAGTTAACTAAAATCGGAAGAAATATGTAGATTTCAGTTGAAAATATTATTCCTATTGGGCCATTTGTGTGTCTTCTTAACTTGGTGTTTCTATCTCTCTGCTATAACTCAAAACTTTCACTCGCCGTAAATTGATTCGACTGCATAAGCCACGATTTGCGCTAAAATCGCTATAAGAAAAAGAGAACATAGAAAATTAACTAAGGCCTTGTTTGTTTCAGATAAAATAAAATAAAATAAAATAAAAATTTGTTATTTTTGTATAAGCCAAATGATGTAATGTTTTGTAGTCATTTTTGTGGAGTTTTAAATAGTACTTCTTAAAATTTGTAAAATATTTTTCTTAATTTTTTGAACTCGTTAAAACGTATTTTAAGGGGGTCACAAATTTACTACAGTAAAACGCAACTCTACATTAATCTGAAACAAACAAGGCCCAAATCGGACGGAAGTAGGAGGGTGGATCCCGCGCACAGAGTTATAAATTTGTTTGGTTCATCGCCATACTTACAATAAGATTTTTATTTTTTATATAGGTCCTATATTTAAATGAGTCAAAAAAGTGTGGCAAGTGTGACTGACGTTTTCATAAACTAATTTGAAATAAGTTTGGTACAGAGAGTTTGTAAAAGTTGGTGAGGTGAGCACCGAAACCAGAAAGACCCGTTATATAGATGAGTTTGAGGTCTCTACTAACGAGTGGAAGGATCAGTATGACCTGTGTTTGCTCCTCAAAAGTAAATATTCATCCATTAATGATGATGTAGTAAAGTATTTCTATCAGATTTTGGATACAAAGATATCCGTGCGTTCCATCCTATAGTTATGTTGAGATATAGATGAGATGATACAAAGACAGATTTATATGAGATACCGACCCGGTTAATAAGCCTTTATAATTGGTTATAACAGTGGCAATACATACTCTACCTGAACATTTTCGGACGGATCTATCACTGGGTCAGAGGCTCTGACCCCACCTACGTTGTGACTGTGCTTCCAGGAGCCCTATCGCCGCCGTCTCCGAAGTGCCGCCGCACCGCGCCGGTTTGCCACGAGCCATTACTCGCGCCGCCGCCGCCGCCGGCTCCAACTCGTGCCCCGTCGTCAGCGTCGCCGCCGTTCATAGCACCGGCACTCCCCTTAGGCGCGTCGTCCGCAGCCCGCCCTCCTAATCGCTGGAGGGTTGTGCCCCCGAGCAGATGTTGTGTGTGTGTGTGTGTTTTGTACAAACCATGTATGAGATGAATTGTCAAAAAATATTGATGCTTTGAATTGATAAATTTTTTAACTTTGCATGCAGCTAGTTTGGTTCAATGCTTATGTTTGAAGAAAAGATGGCTTCAATTGGTGAAGTGATTGATATTCACTTGATGCGTACGTGAACCGGTGAAATGGCGAAGTGTTACGAGGCTTCAATTGCTTGCTGCTGAAATGACGAAGTGTTATTGGACATCACGCAGAGGGACGCCGATGCCGCGATGCGGACCTCGATTTCAGGCACTCCACCGCCCTGGACGTCCACGGAAGCAGTGGCGGATCTAGGATTAAAATTAAGCCTGGGCACAACTAAGTGAAGGATAAGTACCTAACCGAGCTAACGATACAAACAAATCAAGATAAGCATGTCCAAATGTTAAGGATGACATCAATTTTAACTATTATCGATTTTTACATATATTAAATGCTTAAAAGAGTGAATGGGCAATATCATAGACTCTTAGTACCTCTATGGAAGATCTGAACAGTTGAACAAAAGATGTCCTCAAACAAAATCACGAAAAAGATGATCCAATGTACACCATATGGCATCTGCAAGATTGAAATGTATATTAGAGAAACAATGTAATAAAGGTAAAAGTTAAAATATTTAGACATTGAAATATCATCTAACATACCACTCATTTGGTGATGGTAGCCTATGAGGCAACTGCATTCTTCTAGTTTTAATGCGTTGAAAGCGTCGAGTAACAGGCTCATCATCAAGTGATTTGAATATTTCTCTCTCGGTGTAGCAAACCATTAAATCATTCAACCAATCATCAGAAATCTTGTTTCTCAATGCAGACTTAATGATATTCATAGCTGAAAAGGCCCTTTCAACTGTTGCTGTTGAGACAGGCAACAATAATGCCAACTCCATCAATTTATAAACTAATGGAAAGACCTTGTGCTTTTCAGTTTGGACCATCTTCATGATTAGAGATGCAAGATCTTGACAAGAGTTAAAAGAAGCATGCCTTCTCACATGAAAAATGTAGGTCTCTAGTTGCTCCCTTATAATGGCACGATCACCAACAGAGAAGTCTTTATCATAAATTTCAGCAAGTCGAACAAGTTTGTTTACATCAAACTTTTCAAAGGAGTTCTTTGGATCAAGACAAGAGAAGCAAACTAGTAACTCAGTAGAGACTTCATTAAATCGATGAGCTAACTCGAATTAATTTTGTCCACCACAACAAAGAAAATCTCAAAGACGATAATAGTGAAGGTTAGTGACAAGTGAACCCATCACGCCTTGAACGACCTCGGCGGCACTTCTTCATTCATGTCTATCATTTGGAATAGATTTTAGCACACAAAAGGCTTTCACATCATCAAAGAAGGTCTCTCAACCATCATCTGTTCTCATAATAGCTAATCGAGCTTTTACATCAGCAACTAATTCCATAGCATGAACAATGTTAAGGTCCTTTCTTTGTAAGACAAGTGACAACTCATTTGTGATGGCAAGCAATTTTAACATTAGCTTTAAAATGAACACAAATTTAAAGCTTTCCATTTTTTCTATCAAACCCGCTGCTTGTGTTGGTACACGCCGATCTTCATGAACCATACTAAGAACTTGTAGCACAGAGTCCCACATTGTCTCCAAACGAATCAAAGTTGTGTAGTGTGATCCCCACCTAGTATCACCCGGTCTAGCAAGGCTAGTTTCTTGATGCAAACCTCTTCCTGTAAAAATTTCACCTCTCTCTAATCTATCCAAGATGTCTTTATGGTGCTTTTCAACTAATGCATCCCTCCTCTTACAAGATGAGCTAGTGGTGGTGACAATTAAGGAGATGTAATCAAAGAAATCATGAATAGATTGGCAACAACCACTACTAACAACAGACACAACCACTAATTGCAATTGGTGGGCAAAGCAGTGAATGTAGAAAGCATCTGGATTTTCATCTAAAATCTTTCTTTGCAAACCATTATATTCACCTCTCATATTTGAAGCACCATCATATCCTTGTCCTCTAAGCTTTGAGATAGATAGGCCATGATGATCAAGAAGGCCAAAAAGAGCTTCCATTAGTGCAGCTGATGTAGTCTCGGAGACATGTTTGAGACCAAGAAAACGCTCCACAACTTGCCCTTGCCTGCTGACATACCTACATTAGAATGAATAGGTTAAGATAGAATGCCAATGGAAAATAATCAAAATATAATGAATTAAAAATAGAATGACAATGGAAATAAGAATGGAGAAATGTCTATTTACCTTATTATTACTGCCATTTGCTCTTTGACTGATATATCACGTGATTCATCAATTAGAATGGAGAATTGTCTATCTCCAATCTCTCTAAGAATCACATCTGTGATCTCTTGTGCACAACATTTCGCGAGATCCTTTTGGATACTTGGAGCAATCATGATACAATTTCTTGGAGCACGATCATAAGCAGCCCTTACTTCTTTATTCTTATCCTTGTACCAATCTACCATCTCTAGAAAGTTTCTTTTGTTTAAAGAACCACATGATTCCTCATGGCCACGAAAAGCTAAGCCTTGCATTAGAAGAAATTTTGTACATTCTAGAGAAGAAGTCAAGCGAACTTTGTACAATTCTTCGGACTCACGAGTAGCATCAGACATCACATGAGAGATATTTTGCCGAGCAGGGGACAGGACGACGTGCGATCTGCGACTGCGAGACTGCGAATCGGCGGGAGTCCGGGAGACCAAGAGTCACGACTCATCGTATACCGTATACGTCAATACGTGAATACCTGAAAGCTAGCAACTAGCTCGTGCACAGCACGCACAAGCGCTGGCCGTGGGCTTGAGCCTTGATGCCGTGAGCACAAGTGCCAGCTTGGGCTTTTGTTTCATCTGGGCTGGCCCAAATAAACCTCCCCAACTCCCTATACTCTACCTAGTAGGTAAGTGGCTGCAAAATTTTAAAACTGGGCCGAGGCCCAACCAGCCCAGGTGGTGCATCTGCCCCTGAGTGCAACTGAACTTAAAAAAGAGTGGAAACCACTATATATTCCAAAACATACCAGATTTTCCAAGGAAATCATAGAGCGACTCCGACGATGCAGGCATGCACAGGCTAGAGGAGAGGGAGGGACCGAGATGGAGGTGCTGCTGGGCAGATGGGGATTAGACTATTAGAGAAAAGGGATTTGAGATGATTGGAGCAGGCGAGCGTAAACTGGGAGGAAGCCTCAGCAGGAGCGACAGCATCGGGCTATTTGTTGCAGGCAAGCCAACTGCGGCTTGGAGCTACATGGACGCGAGCCGGCGCAAGAGATGCGTGAAAGCAATGAAATGGGCGGCATGCAGTGCATTTGCACCGTCTCCAACCATTTTCTCTTTATTTCATTCCATTCCCTTTCCTATTTTCTTTCCCATATTTTTTTCCTTTATTTCTTATCATCTCCAACAGCATTTGTTCGAAAACATTTGCAAAAAATAAATAGAGAATTTCATTCTGAAGGAAATGCACGAAAGAATCACAAAGAAATTTTGTTGGAGCATCTCGAGTGATCAGAATTTCTTCGCGAAGATAAAATGACCCATAAAGAGATACCGTTGAAGATGGCTTTATACAAGTGAATCGGTGCCGATATAGTGTGCTATATGGTGGAGAGCAAGCCACGCAGATACTCTCGTTGAAGATTATTCGGAATTAGGCACTAAGGAGGCTATCATGATACGGGGTGGTGTTGGGAACAGGATAAATTAACGATGTCATGATTCAAGAAAAGGTTTGCGTAGAACCGATCTATGGTAACCCGAGAGAATGAGTGGGAGCCAAAATTTTCTTGCTAGAAGAATTGATGATGCTCCTCACCCGATGCGCCTTGAAATCATAAACTCGAGAGAAAGTGCATTCGAGGCGGTGCGTCGATGAAGATCACGCTATACACATACTTATGGGTGAGGAGCATCAACATGATTATACAAATATGTCACGTGACTAAACATGAAGCTTAATTTCAAAAACACTACCAAAAATCCATATATACTCCCTCCGTCCAGAATTGATCATCATATAAGCAAAAAATAAAAATCCAGAATTGATAAGTGTATAAGCTGTGGGAGTAAATGCTCTGCATGTATGGACGCGCTCCAATCTCTCTTTTTTACTGCATCCACCAATCAAAGCAAGCGAGTAAATGCTTTGCATGTTGATCAATTCGCATGCAGACGGATTACTAGGAGAATTAATACGGAGAGTAAATGAAATATGGGGGAGTTAAGTGTTTCTTGGTCTTGGTGACAAGTGCTTAGATGATGATCAATTCTGGATGGAGGGAGTACAATTTACCAAACATTTGGTGGGCAACAAGAAGAGAACTCAATCTAAGGTCATGCACATAGGGAGAGGATGATCCACAGTGATGTCACATGTCCTGCCATGAAGATTGAATCCTCGAACCACGGAAACAAGCCTGAACCAAAGATTTTTTTTTATAGCTCATATGAGAAAGTTGTCAACACGATAAATGTGTTAAAATTTTGTACAACTTTTATGTACAACATTTATTTTAAAAAACACAGGAAGACCTTCGAAAATGCGAAAAACGACATGCTATGTCGGAAGGTCCAAAGCCCGTCGGATGGTCTGGGGCAAGCAAGGAACCTCGTCCCAAAAATTTTACAATGGACCTAAGTGTCCTATGCGCATAGGACGGTCCAGTGAAAAGTCTAGCTCGCATAGGACGGTCCAACGTAAAGATCTACGCGATCTACGCCTTAAAAACCACCTCGCAACTTGATTTCGGGTCCTTCCCTAGAGCTAACCGTCCGAAGTACCAGACGGTCAACCAGAGCAAGGAACAAGAGGTAAGATCCAAACTCAAACCAAGTCCAAACTCTCCAAAGCTAAACATCAACAAATACGCTCATCACACATATGAACTCTCGTCAGGTACCGGTGTGCAGAAAACTCTTCCCACACTACCCATCAAATTTATTTTTTGAATGGGCAAGAAGACGGCTCCACCTAGTTTCTATGCATTCTTCAACCAGCCTGGGGAGGAGTTCAATGTTTAGGTGAAGCGGAATTTAGATGGGGTGGTGGCAACGCGCATGTACAGAGGTGCACTATCCAACAGCTGGGAGCATATACATGTTCACTGTACAAATACAAATCACAAATGCCCCGCCTATAAAGAAACTGACGATGATTACTGCTTGGCAAAGATGCACGTTCCTACAGTAGTTCTGCTAAATTAAAGCTGATATGCAATAAAAAAAAATGAAAATTGCGATAACTACACTTGCTTTGCGCTGCCTGCAATTGCTTGTACTGCACAAAAGGTTGTGTTGTTGCACAAGGCCAAGTATTAACTCAAATTTCCAACTCAGGTTTGGGGCCCATGGCTAACTAACTGAAGCTTTTCAATCTCCATCAGTCCCACGAGGTGTGTTGTTGGCAGCAGGAGACGAAGCAGTGGGAGCATTGACGTGCCCGTGGGAGACCTGGGCTTCACCTTTTTTATTGCAGATGCCACAACATGGGGAGGTGGGATGCTGTACCACTGGAGGTACCACGAGAGGAGCACAGCGTCATTTTGGGCATTAGGCCATTTGCCTGTGCTCAAGTACTTGAAGAAGCTGTCCTTGAGGTCAGGTAATTCTGCGAAGATGTCTTCCACACGCTTCATTAACGATTCCAAGAACATGGACTGAATAATGCCTCCATTTGTGATTCTACCATCGACTAAAGCTCCGTTATAGGCCAATGCAACCTTCATATTGAAAAGAAAAACCGTAGTAAAATTACCAGAAGTTGAGCATTTCATGAGCAAAAAGAATAGCAACAACGAAAAAAAATTGGAGCTGCTATGGCATAATATGGTAGATTGGTAACACAGTGATGCTGAATATGTTCAGTTACAAGCACAGCAGCACCAGCGTGTGTGTGCGCGTGTGTGCAGTTTTGATGCAGCGGAGGAAGTGCTTTCATCTAAAATGTATGGAAACTAGAAAGTAGAAACTCCACAAATTAAGGAAAATGCATCTCGACCTTAAAAATGAATTAGTCAGTTTCTGGCAGTGGGGACTGGGGATGGGCCTATAGTTTTTACTGGAAACAATTTTTTGGAAACGTGAGTGCAACTCAGCTTGGTAACAAAGAGGAACAAGTCATATGTAGAGCAGTAAGTAGTAGTACAAACCTTCAAACTGGAAAGGAAAAGAGAGTCGTAGAAAGGAAATTCCCCAATCTTCAGATGCTCCCACATTGACTCAATTATTGTGTATAAACTGGTATAAACCTGGAGAGAAAAGTAACAATGATTGAATACACGATATAGTTGATAAAGCATGGAGAGAGAACAAAATGTGAGACAAGTTTACAGTAAGAAACCTGTAACAGTCCAGGCCTATCTTTGCTCATACATTCATACAATACTTGTGAGCAAAACTCCTGAAAATTGCCATTGCATCTGCAAATAGGAGTAAACGGTAAACATCACAAGGAAATGCAAAGCAAATTGTGGAACCATGGTGTTATACATAGTGTTGAACGCCTGATAAACAGGCAATGCTCTTTACTCAATATACAAGAACAAAGGAAACATGACAGAGAATCACTTGCCTATCCTTCCATGAATCACAACAGAGTTTTGCAAAAGCAATCAAGCTTGGATTGGCCGAAAATGTGCTTACTAACTGATCAATTCTAAATGAACTATGAGTACCACTGTTTAGTTGAGTACTACAGCTTGCTGATGGTGTATCACAAACCTGAAGATAAAAGTTAAGTTACATGTGTATATTTTCCTACAACATTAAGGGACATGTCAGAAATGTAACAAAACATTAACCTCATGCATTGCCCGTGAAAGCAAAGATTGGCATCCAATAGGATCATCTGTATAGGAGCACGATCCAACCTTTCGCTTTATATAGATTACTCCAGCATTAAATGGATCAGTTTTGTCTCCAAATCTCCACCACGGTTTGTCTATTAAGACAGAAATACGATTATTATACAATTATTTCATAAACGGCAGTCAAGTCTTTAGAATGAGTAATGTACCTTCAGGCATAAGTTTTATCACCTGAGGCCAATATCTAGGCCCACAAATTCGAATGCCCTTCAGCTGGAACAAAATTAACCTTTTAGATTTTGCAATTTATTCGTGTAAACCTGTGTAAACTCCCTAATATCTACCAAAATATTTGCCGACAAAGGGGTAGCTATGTTCTAGATCCTGACTTTCATGATCAAAATCAATTACGTTCATAGGAAATGAAACAGACATTCAACTAACAGGAATTCCACTTAAATGTCCTATCCCCAATAAACATGCTATTTTGGGACTTGTTGGGATCTTAGGTACAAGTTGTTCACAGAACAATAACGCTTTGCACCTGATATTTCTCGCCTCTATATGGTAGCATTCCTACTTTATCAGTAGCTTTAGTTCATAGCTTTTACTGGACATTGGTAGCAAAATAGGTTGCTTGAAGAGGGTGAATTTGACAATGCATACATATGATATGAGGACCATTTTTCTGGATCAATCTGGCATACATGGGGATGGGGAGTTGGGGGAAGCCATGACCATGATGCAACAATACAGATGTGTAGACATGATACAGTGACACAGGGTTTCATCCATTGCTTTTACGGACCATCTCCATACTTGAGGTGAAAAATGTGTGTTGATTGCTACCATTCATACCAATGCCCTGATCTCCTCCATCATCGTGATACTTCAAGCATATCTATGTCCACATCGTGTCCCAGGCATATCAAACATGGAAAATGTTTATTTTGGCTCACCAATTACCCAATACGTATCAGCAACATATCGGGTGTGTATGTGTGTCCGACACAAATACTGGATGTGTCGGTACACCAAAGAAATGAAGACAACAGTTTTTGTTGTGTTTTCACAGTAGACGTTGCCTCTACTTGACTCTGGCAGCCACTGAAACATGTATCTTCTTGGATGTCGCCATGCTGCACAACCTCGGAGGGAATTCATGCTGGACTTTAATGTAGTTTTGAAGAGCCACACGCTGTGATGACATTCTCAAGGTTTGAACCTTTCTTTTATTAGTTTATACCCTTTCAAATGCAACATTATTGCGCAGGCTTTGCATTTGAGAGGGGTGCTATTAGTACCCTCAAGAACATGTATATATAGTAGCCTATTGACCACACAACGTTTTTTTTTGTCTCGTCAACTATTTTCTTTCATCTAGCATAAAGCATAGATACACACTCAATCCCTTTCACGAATTCGCTTGATACAAAGTTAAAAGGTTCAAGTGCAGTGGATCTTCAGTATGTGCCATGAGAGACGAAGAGCTTTCCTAATATGCCACCATGTATACATACTGGCCTATTAGCCTCCAGATTAATACAACTTATACAAGTGTTACTTATAGCAGGAATATGGATAAGCCCAATAGTCAGTATGAATTGATGTTACCAAATTAGACAAAATTTAAACCAGGGAAAACAGTATCGCCGAAATTTCGGTGAATTTCAGTGAAATCCGGTCTTACTGAATCCCTCCGGTAAGAGTTTATGATAGGCAAAATTTTTAAATTTTGAACAAATTTCACCAACAATGGATGGTATATCAATATGTGTGCAGTAACAATCAAATAACAAAGCATAGCTCAGCCTAGTGGGAACGCTCTCCCCTTCCAAGCTACAGGTCACAAGTCCGATCCCAAGTGACGCCATTTTTTCTATTCTTTTCATTTTTTGTGGGGTCAGGTAAAATTCTAAAAACGATATTTATTTCCCAGATTTAAACAATTTGGACAACAGTGCTGCTACAGCATGCAACGGATAACAGGTGTATTGGCAATATTGGACTCAACTATTACTAGAATTGCCGATGCATAGCAGCCGGAGTGTCTTAACCACTATAGTAGCACCAAAGCGTGCTATTTAAACAATGAATGCAGCTTATGGTGTAAACAGAGTATGATTGCTTATACGGCCAGGAAGAGTGGGAGGTGATCTTTGAAATATTGAAGAAAAGTGTATCTCTAGTGAATAAATTTTTCGTAATGGCAGTACTCATGTTAAGAACAATAAAAAATACTCTCTCCGGTCACAAAAAGAAGTCGCCGTTGACTTTTGGACACGCCTTTGACCATTCATTTTATTTAAAAAAGTTATATAAATATTATTTATTTTATTATGACTTGGTTTATTATTAAATGTATTTTAAGTATGACTTATATTTTTACATATTTGAACTAAATTTTTGAATAAGATGAATGCTCAAAGGCGTGTCCAAAAGTCAACGGCGACTTCTTTTTGTGACCGGAGGTAGTACTAAATAACCGAAACATACAGCCTTCCGATACCAGAAGTTATTTCCAAGTGTCTCACATGCCAATTGACAAGCAGGAAATAATTTGCTAGACCACTAGCCAAACTGGAACCTTTTACAACATCTGATTTGTTAAACTGGAACCTTTCATGGTTAAACCTTATATATTTTTTCAGCACATAATTTTGAAAGGAAAATTGATGCAATGAACTGTACATACCACTGAACGCTCTGGCAGAAGACATGGTGTCACCTCGCAGAAATTAGTCTCATCATAATACTCTGTTTCAGCAACTGTCACTTCAATTGGGCAATAGACTGGAAGACCTGTGTCAACATCTACTGTCTGAACCCATCGAGCTTCTGTAGCTAGTACGTACAAGTGTCTGAATGCCTACTTACAGTGCCACATAGTGAACTTCAATAGGTTAACAACAGGAGAAATCTTTCACATTAGTGAAAGGTCCACAACTCAGGAAAGTACTAGATAAAGTACCTGGAGATGACAGCGATTGTCATTTGGTCCAGTGGGCAAACGTGGGTACAGCGTGATCAACAATGCAGCAATTGCACCACTTGAAGAAGAAAAAATGTGTGTGCCACCTCCAAGGAATAAGAATCCCATAGCCAAGCTTACCTGCATTATAGATGAACCAGGTAAAAGACCCAATGGATCTAGCCATCCAGATTTCCCCATGTCCTCACAAGGTGAAGAAACGAGTTGTCGAGCTATTAGCTAGTCAAAATGCACAGAAAATTTCTCTGCAATTTGAAGGCTTCCTGGCCCAAGTCAATTCAGAATTTAGGGTCCTGGAACCAGGGGGAGTCCTGGCTCAGGCCAGTTCCATCACACCAAACCAGCAGGTTTCCAGAATTTTCCTATCTTTTTTTAAAAAAATGTTAAGTTTTCCCAAATACAGATGCAACTAAATCAAAAAAAGCCCAAAGGAGAACCTATCTACCAGTAAACTGATTGAAATAGTCTCCAATGGTAGTTCCAGTAACTGATCAGGTTTGTCAGTGAACACAACCACCAAGTTGCCCCCATTAAAGTTCTTGAATATGATTAAAAATGATAGTAGTAAACTCCCCTCCAGGCCCCGACCCCCTCCCAGGCGATTCCCCTCCAACCCTAGCCGCCGTCCGCAGGCCACACGGCGCCCTCTCCCCCGCCGGTGCCAACTCCCCAGCGGGAGAAATGAGATCGAGGCCTTCCTCTTCCTCTCCCTCTTCGACTTGTCTCTACGTCGGTGGCCGGCGGCGGACGATGGTGGCATGCGGGGGCTGGCGGGCAGTAGTGGCCGGCCGTGGCGGGCGTCCTCCTGCTCCCGTCTAGTGGCGCCTCTTCCAGATCTGGGGCCGCTCCTCCTTGCCGTCGTGCCTGTGCCTCCCTTCCAGATCTGCCGCCGCTCTGTTGCTCGGCCTACTCCTTCTGTTGCGTCGGAGCCAACGTCGCGCCGCCCTTCCTCGGGGCACGATGTTCCCCCCGCCGGATCCGACGGCGCCCAGTGCTCCTCCCTCGCAAGATCCGGCCGGCTAGACGCCTCTTCCCCTCCTCGGCAGTGGCGACCAACGCTCCCCCGTTTCCCATCATGGCGTCATCCTTGTGCGACCAGCTCTGGAGGCTCCCCCTACTAGCGGCGCAGTGTGAGCGACTTCGGTGGCGGCGGTAATCTCGCGGCCACCCGGCGTGGAGACGGCCTGCTCCAGCGATGGTTCCGGCCCCACCGGCTTGGGTGGCAGGCGGAGAGGCCCAGGGTCGCCCCCATCCCCTCTCCCCCACTTGCTCCTTGGCGCTGGCACCTTGGTGGCCTAACCCACGGGAGGTTGGTCGGTTGCTGCGGTGGCCGATTCCAGCAGCGGTGTGTAGTACGGTGCATCGGTGGCCATGGCGGCGTGGTAGGGGCGGCAGGTCAGCGCGCGTCGACGGCTTTGTAGGACGGGTTGCTGCGGTGCTTATGCTTGCAGGCCAAATAGTGGTGGCGATCCTCGCTTCTGGTGCATGTTGAGGGAAGCGTCCTCACCGTCCCTCCTCTTGATGGCGACATCCGTTTTTGTACTTGACGGTTGTGTTGAAGCGTCACTGCTGTCCCCTCCTCGTGGCGGCGGTGTCCGTTCTTCAGCTTGGCGGGCTTCAGCGGCGAGACCGTGCACCTTGGCTCTCGGGGCTCTTGCATCCGGCTTGTGGCCTCCTTGTACGGCTTGCGGAGGTGTAGGTGCTCCGGGTGAAAGCCCTGCCTAGCTCTTGCTTGGGCCAACGTTGTCGGCGCCCTCGGGTGTCGTTGCCCTCCTTGGAGGCATCCTTTGCGGTGGCGGCGGGCGACGTCCCTCTCCTTTTGACCCCTCTATGAATCCCGCCTGGTGGTGACAGCTAGCAACCATGGGGACCTTTTCTTGTAGGTTTGCGGTGCGCCTGGGTTTTTGGCCATGCATCCCACGTGGAGAAGTCGGTTTTGGCTCATGCACTCTTGGGTGTTATGGACTGGTGTGCTTAGGCTTTGCCTGATTGTTCGTCGTCGTGTGGCGACCCCCGCTTGGTCGAGTCGCGATATTCCCCTCTACCTTCTCCTCATCTTTCTCTCTCCCCTTTCTCCGGTGTAATTGTTGTATTTCTCTCCTTGAATGAAATGGCAGAGCTCCTACCCTTTGCGTTCAAAAAAAAAATGCTTAAAATAGTATACTAGTTATTACTTATTAGTCCTCTAGCTTTCCATAAGAAAATAAAATTGTTGATGACACCTAGTAACAATACTCACGGCCATCTGCAGACCATAATTCACTTGTCCTTCTGCTGAACTTCTTCCCCTAAGATAACGCAGTAAGCGGAAAGTTTGTAAATGTCCTGATCCTGCCATCACCTTAACAAATAAGAAATACAAATTATCAAAACATGAAGGACACCGTCTTATTATTAGTTATGACAATTGCCAGTAACTAAAATATACAGAGTAACAGAGACGAAAACCTTCATCAGAGGCGTGTGACACAACTATGAAGATGTACCAATTCTACAAAACTTAGCAATTATGCGTCCACACTAACCAGAGATAGGGAGAGAACAATGAGATGCAAGCATAGCTCAAGAGTTCCACGATCAACATATTGCAGCAATCCCTTTGGTAATATACTTGGGGCTTGAACAGGTATGTGTTTAATCTGTGCAAGAAAAGATAAACTCGATTAGCCAAGTACCGTTTAATAAATATGATTCCATGCATATGTATGTACCTCATCGAGAAAATGAACAGCATAAGTGTAGAGTAGTTCTTGGGCATCACCATTTCTGCTGCCTGCATACCTGAGTCCTGAAAATCATTTATAATGTACATGGCAGCCAGTTAAACTCACAATCAACACATAATCAAGTGACAGTTTAGCAAAGTAGATGGGTCAGTTAACCTCACTGTAGCAAGCAGTGCAATAATATTAGCACGGACAGGGAAAAGAAGGGATGACAAAAGAAATATTGACAACTGAGTACTGACCAAGTGCAATGCATGCTCCAGTCATAATGTTAACATAAGCTTGAAAGATGGCTTCAGCATCAAATTCATCAGTGTCAATAGCCTCTTTACTCATATTGGAAACACCAAACTTGACAGTTTCAGGAATTTGAGACTCGATCCAATCTTTGGATGGTTGTATTCTGCAAAATAACATCATTCTTTAGCTTTTTGCCACTAATTTACCACAAGCCTGTCAACAATTTATCATAAAACCACACTAAGACTCATATTGAAATCATGAAATTACCGGCTCCACAATATTAGATTCCGGGCTATAATGCGAAGCATAACAAAATCAGGTCTTACATACTGCAAATCAAAGTGTGTATTGGGAACACTGAGTCTAGCTGCAATTTCTTCCGACTCTGTCTGTAATACGAGCCACAATAATACAAAACTCAGCAGGGTGTTTCTTAAATAATGTAAATAGTATCTTGGAGTTTAAAGGGATTCAAACAATCAATAAAGCTTACCTTCAGGAATATCAAGGCTAGAGCAATTATTGCTCCAGGTGCAGTAACATCAACATTTATTTGTGCTCCATCCATCATCTGTACACATAGCAAGAAATAATACAAATGAAATATACAGTTCAGTAGTGACTCATAGAATGTGTCCAAGGCTTCACTGAGTGGAAGATGACCTGCCCAGTGTTGCCACTTTGATCATCGACAGTTATTGTTGCATTTAGTTGTTTGTCCTGAGAATTAACAAATATATGTCAGATATGTAATTTATTAATTAAATTGTACCACAAAGTGAAAAATTACAGCAACTGAAGCAAACAAACTTAGAATCATAGTGTTGGTATCTCTTAGAAGTAGTATTTTAGCTATGTCAAGAGAAAATCAATTTAGTACAGCTAAGGGTATTATAAGAGAGGCCAAAGAGGGGAAGGGGAGGGGAAGACCTCAGAGAAACAAAAATGCTTGAAACTACAGCCTTGGTTGTTCTGGACACAAGATAACCAGATTCAGTTGAAGGCCACACTCAACCATGCCCTTACCGTACTGAAGTGTTCAATCCCACTAAACATCACCAAAATGGGTATTCAGTGAAGAACTTAACCTCTAAATTTACATGTTTGCAGTCAAAGACTCAAATCAATCATGAAATTTGGTCAAAAGATAAGCTACATTGGCAACATCTTACAAACAAAATTTAAGAAGCGTCTTGGTTGAGTAAGCAGAACTGTACTAGGCTATTAGTTTGAGAGAATGAATGAAAGTGAACTGTCTACTTGGTGAGTCTCCTTTGTGCCATGCAAGTCCACAACAGTGAATCAACTTTATTTTTGCATGCAGTCTCATCTTTCCTTTAAGAGTTCACTGTTAAAGCATAATAAGAGTCCACATTTCATGACTGGATGCAACGAAAAAATCAACTAGGAAAACCCTAAAAGAAAGGCCAAACATGTGTGCAGCAGAAAAACAGAGAGACCAGTAGAGTTAGCAGAAGAGAGAATTCAGTCAAATTCCTAGATATACGAAAACTGCAGAAGCATGTGACATTACGCGATTTTGTTGATCTTTTGTGTAGTTTTCAGATCAGCCGCAGCTGCTAGTAACCGACACTGCATGCTCCAAGGAGAGAAGGCAGCAGCAGCCAAGATAAAGGGCAGCGGCAGCACTTAATTAATGGGGCAGCCAAGATAGAAGCATATGGTGGCAAAGACAAAGGACCAGGGCTTCTCCCGTGCGGCAGCCCAATCGGGGCAGCAGCACCGGCAGCAAATGATGGCAACACCATAAGGTGGAAAATAAGATTTCATGTGTTAGGAACACCACTACAGTGGCATACAATACATGTGAAATCTAATTTTCGATTACGAGTGGCATATATCTAACAAGCCCTTCTAAAATATGTGTTGCTGAGAAGGGAATGCACTAACAATCTAATTTAATAAAAAAAAATGCATAATTGTACGCACATCAAGAACCAAACATCTTAATTGGCACTCAAAACAAAAAAAAATGAGGGGTTTGGGAGTTATGACAAAATCTTACATGGTGGATCTCTTTATTGCCAATGTATTCAAAAAGACGATCTAGAAAAGTATCCATGAACCCAAATGCATCGCTGCCATGACCTTTGAAGAAAAACCTCTGTTATTTTACCCAGTGTACCAGCTCAAGATATGCAACGAGAACCTTTGTTATGAAATGCAATTCACCTAAGGCAACCAAGCCTAATGCAGAGCCTGCAGCAACAGCATACCCTTCCCTTTCTAGCACATTATCACCACCACTTCTTCGGCCAATCTCAGCCTGCATGTCAAGAGTACAATGCAAGTACAAAAAGAACTAATCAGCTAAAGGGGCATAGGATTTTGCACTTAATAAAATCATGAGATGTCACCAAACTTGATCACTCTAGCATTGGTTAATTCCAGATCTCAAATTTCAGTCACAGGTAAACTACAAACTTTTATGGGTGAAACTTGTGTGTGACGAACTGTATGAAAATTAAAGGTCCAATTGGCGACACATACGGTTCATATGCTGCATTTCTGCTTTGTACAAATAAAAGAATAAAGGAATGGCATGGGAGAATTACAGACAAATGAATTGAAGTAATCCTTCGTTGGTTAACTTAAAACAATAGGAAAGAGATATCTATGGAATAACACCATGAAGAAATTACCAGAAGTATCTTCATGGTCAAAGCATGTGCTGATCCTTCATATAGAAGTCCAATTCCCATTACAGCTGCTGACTGGATGAATAGACAATGATGAAAACAAATGACTAATCCATTTTTTGCCATTCAGAAGCTAGTAAATTTTTCTTAAGTAGGATATAAATTTTTCTTAAGTAGGATATTGTAGAAGATGAACTAATATAACAATACATTACTACTGAGTCTACAGTTAAAAATAATGAATTAATACATTAAATAATAATTTTTGGGTAGAAGTTATTATTCTGAATCACTCTGTAACAAGTTGATTAGTGGGAAAAATCAGTATTGAGAAAAAACAGACATGTTTGGTCCTTTACCCTTGCCTAGCCCTGCCTTGCCAGTGGGCAAGAAAACCTTGCTAATGGAGAAGAGCCAATTTGGCTCTCCCCCAAAAAAGGAAATACCTGCTCATTTTGCTAAAAAAAAAAGAGGCTATGCAAGGAAATCAAAACATATATTGCAAAGAACCTTGCTATGCAAGGGTTGGTACGAGATCCAAGCATGCCCTACAAGTTGACAAGATGACAATGATCCAAGGCAGCATGCCACATTTAAAGTATTCCTGATTCATTTCTAACTCCAATGTAGGGTACTCTCACTGGCACTGGTCATATAGATTCAAATATGGTAATTGGTACCAGAACTAACACTACCAAGTCAAATGCTAAATGCTCATTCATATATTTCTAGATTTTAGAAAAGACAGCCTTTAGCTATTAATTTTTAGGCAACGTATTCAGTGTTAATATGCTAACAACAAATCTGAACCATCAAATCTATGAGGAGCGGCTCAGATCTGGAGAGGTGGAAGCCTCTTTTCTCACTTAAATAATTTCATGAAAAACCCCCTGACTTTCTAAGTGAGAAAGAGGTTTCCACCTATTCATATCTGAGCAGCTCCTCATTTATCTAATGACCTAGATTTGTTGTTCGCATGTCAGCACCCAATGGACATTATCACTAGATATGTTGCCTATTTTAAAGGACTGCATTTTTAACATCTCTTACGAAAAGAGTATCAGGACAAAAATTATGTCAGGTTGGCAACTCCGTATAAACCGTAAAGCAAGTCAAACATTACATAATTGCATATTCACTACCAAACCTGATGAGACATAGTCAGCCACGAATTTACCTGCAGAAGAGTTGGTAATTCTAACTCTGGTGTGGAAGATGGATGTCGAGAAGGAACGTGAAAGTAGAGCATCTGAAAAAGCAATCATAAATGAACAACAAATATCATTTCAAGTAACTCGAAAGCAACATACGAGGGTACCGAAGAACTCAAAGTAACTATAACAATTATAGCACAACCAAAACCTGAAACTTTTTAGCAGCGGAAGTAAACACAGAGTAACAATAACGTGTAGGCCAACAGGTCTTCAAAAAAAATGTGCAACAAACACATGGTGGTCTATTCATTAGTTCATCACACCTACAGCAAAAGGTTCATTACAGCTTAGCAAGTTATTTGCTTATCCGTGTCGGCCGATCTGTCGGCGCACGCCCCCTCGACACCACCGTGTGCCATCCCGTGCCCATGGCGCCATGATGCACACCTGAACACGCCAGCCCTAACTCGACCCGGCCTAAACGCCTCTCCGCTAGCACAACCCATGACCCACCACAGCGCACCGCACAAGGCCAACCACTGCTAGTCTCACCCGCCACCGGCGACGCAATCTGACCTGCATGCTACTACATGTACTCCTACCAGTGCATCTACCTCAGCCGCCACCTATGTTGTCCAACGTCTGCCTGGCGCCTGCTACCGCACCGTCATCCTGCGTTGCCCAAGATGAACCCGAGCAAGTCCATCACTGTCTCGAGCTCCACCACCGTCGAGGCCACAACAGCACCTCCTCTCAGCCTCCTAGCGATCCTCGGCAACAATCTGGTTGGCCATCTCCTGGTACGGCATCAGGGCAGCATCCATCTATCGCCGTCATCCATGGATTCGGCCATGAGATGGTCAGATCCATTGTCACTGAGCTTCTTCCACCGCAGATCTTCTCCTGCCACCAATCCTTCTCAAGGACCGCCCTTTCCTAAGGCAGCATCCCTTGGCAAGACAAGCCACCGGCCCATCTAAAGTGAGCAGCTCATTTTCATGCCTCTAACATGGTATCAAGCCAACCCTAGGGTTAGGGTTTCTCACCTCCTCCCCTCCAGCCGCCGCCACTCTGCCCCCGACTGCCAGCCGGCAGCGACGCGGTCCCGTCGCCGGATATCCTCCCGCTCCGATGTCCTCCCGTGACGCCTCCCTCGCCTCCGCCGCCTCCTCGCGCCGGGCTGCGCCTGGACGAGCCGAGCCGCGCCTGGGCCGCCGGGCCACCTCGCCCTCAGGAGGGCATCTGATCAGCACCATCACCGAGGCCAGGCCGTTCATGTCCTCGTCGGCAGTATGCATCTAGATCTTACTGTTGACGTGGTCCCCCCTAGAGTCTTCTCGGGCGATGTGGCTCTACGTCCAGGCTACTTACCAGCCCAGCAATTGGACGCTCTACACTTCTCTTCTGCGTGAGGCCAAGACACTCCAGCAGTAGGACTCCACTATTGACGATTTTCACCGGCGGATCGGCGGTGTTTTCCGTCAACTGGATGCTCTGCAGCCTACACCCGACGTCGCCTGCTCGTAGTGTGTTCTCCTTCGGGATCACCGTCTTGGTGCGAAGGTTTTGCAGTTTCTTAGCCGACACCGTCCGGAGTTTGAACCCATTCGTGCTCAGCTCCTAGCTCGCTCGCCTCTTCCGACACTGTAGAAGGCGCTGACTCATGTCCGGGCTGAGGAGACTCGCCTCTGTGGCATTTTCTCATCATCGGCTACTATGTTGGGTGCTCCTGAGATGCCACTGCTTTCGGTGATTTTGTCGCTTCCTCCTGCTCTCGCTCCTCCTGTGCCTATTGGTGGTCAGGCCGCAGGGGGTGGTGGTGTTCGCTGCTTCCACACCGACAATAGCAGAGGGATCTCGCAGCTTCTGCAACTAGTGTCGTCGGAGAGGGCACACGATCTAGCAGTGCAGGTAGCAGCGCCAACAATCTGGCAGCCCCGCTGGCAGCGGTAGTGCTGGTCCTTCTCGGGGCTCTGAGTCTCGTGCACCTGAGTGGACCCAGGCTCTGGTTCAGCGCGTTGAGCGCCTTGATCTCTCTAGGTCTCCTAAGGCCTTTGTTACTGCCAGCCAATCTTCCTCTATTGGATCAGGTTTCTGGTATCTGGACTCTGTAGCTTCCTTTCACATGACTCCTAATTCCACTCATCTCATCTCTATGAGGTCCCCAGCTAGTCCAGTGATTGTGAAAACAGTTGATGGCACCTCCCTCAGTTGCTGGCCAAGGCACTCTACACACATCATCTTCTAGTGTTCCATCTGTTTCTTATGTGCCTTGTCTCACTATGCAGCTGATCCCTACTGACCAACTTACTGATCTTGGTTTCAGCATCACTCTTGAGTCTGACTCGTGTTTTATCCAAGCTCGCAGTTCGGGGACCCTAGTTGGTACTGGCCGGCGCACCCGTGACTCCCCACGACTATGGGAGGTTGACTGGCTTCGCCTTCCTTCCGCTGCTACACCACATCTCAGCCAGCCGATCGTCGCGTCCAATGCCACTGCCTTCATCACCACCACCTGCACCAATTTTGCTCGGTGGCATCATCGGTTGGGTCATATGTCGACTCCTCGCTTGTCATCTCTTGTGAGTGGTGGTGTCCTTGGGAAGGTTTCTCGTAATGCCTTCCTCCCTTCGTGGTCAGAAGCTTGGTAAACAATTGCAGATTGCCTTATTCCGCGATCGATCATGTCGGATTGTCCTTTTGCTTTAGTTCACTCTGATGTATGGGGACCTGCACCCTTCGTTTTAAAAGGGGGTCATCGCTGGTTTGTTATCTTTATTGATGATTACTCTCGCTTCACTTCGATCTACTTCCTCAAATCTTGTGATCAAGTGCTAGCTGCTTACCAGGCCTTCAGTGCCATGGCTCGCACACACTTCGACCCTCCCATTCGTGTGTTTCGTGCTAACTCTGCTGGCGAGTATCTTTCTAATGCTCTTAGACAGGTTCTCTTGGATCATAGCACCCTCCCTCAGTACTCTTGCACTGGTACTCATGCTCAGAATGGAGTTGCTGAGCGCAAACATCGCCATATCCTTAAGACTGCTCAGGCCCTGATGCTCTCTGCCTCTGTTCCCTCACACCTCCGGGCTGAGGCTGCTTCCACGGCTGTTTAACTCATCAACATGCAGCCATCCACTGCTCTTCAGGGTTCTCCCTTTGAGCGTCTCTTCGGTCGCCTTCCTCAGTACAGTCACCTTCGCACTTTTGGTTGTGTTGTCCACGTTCTTCTCCAGCCTCGGGAAAGGACAAAGCTCTCTGCTCAGTCAGTATGGTGTGCCTTTCTTGGCTATGATTCTGAGCGCAAGGGCTTTCGCTGTTGGGATCCCCTTGCTCGTCTGATTATGGTCTTCCGAGATGTCCAATTTGATGAGTCCTGCTCTTTCTTTGACGACTCTCGCTCCTTCGATTCCCCACATCACACTTCTCCGTTACTTGAGTTCCTCTCTTTTTTTGAGTCTTCCTGGGCGGTTCATTGTTCCTCCGTTCGCTTCCCCACCTATCACTACTACTTTGTCACCCACATCGACAGTTCCCTCTTCTTCCACTTCTTCACCTGTTGAGACTCTGCCTACTCCATCATCTCCACTATCTGCTCCACCACCACCACCTTCTTCCTCGCAGTCTCTACCACCACTTGCTTCTTCATCGCCATCTCCATCTCCATCTCTGCTGTCGCGCCCACCTGTTCTTTCCACTACACTGGCCGTCCACCGGTTCCTTCCGTTGATCCCGCTCCTCTCTGTGATCGGTCCACTCTCTCTCCCCTGTCCGCTATGGGTTTTTGGCTTATCACCCTTCTCTCTGAGCCTTTCTCCTATCGCGAGGCTCTTGCTCACCCTGAGGGGCAGTTTGCCATGTCTGAGGAGTTGCCTGCACTTGAGCACACTGGCACTTGAGCTCTTGTTCTGTCCTTCTACTGCTCATCCCATCACCTGCAAATAGGTTTTTAAGGTTAAAACCAGCTCTGATGGTTCTCTTGAGCGCTACATGGCTCGCCCTGTGGCTCGTGGTTTCCAGCAAGAGTACGGTCGTGACTACGGTGAGACCTTTGCCCCTGTTACTCATCGGACCACTGTTCTTTCTCTCATAGCCATGGCTGCAGTTCGCCACTGGACTATCTCGCAGCTTGATGTGAAAAACGCCTTTCTTCATGGTGATCTTCGTGAGGAGGTTTACATGTATCCTCCTCCCGGGTACAGTGTTCCTCAAGGCTTGTGCTTCTTCTCAGACGCTCTCTCTATGGCCTCAAGCAAACTCCACGAGCAGAAGTGTGATGAGCGTCTTGCGTCTGTTCTTGCTGCTGCTGGTTTTATTCCCAGTTCTCACGATACAACTCTTTTTGTTGACACTTCTGCTCGAGGTCGTACCTTGCTTCTCCTGTATGTTGATGACATGGTCATCACTGGTGATGATAACGAGTATATAGACTTTGTCAAGGCTTGCCTCGGGGAGCAGTTTCAGATGTCTGATTTGGGTCCTATTCGGTACTTCCTAGGGATTGAGGTTGATCCTATACCAAAGGCTACTACCTTTCTCAGCGCAAGTACATTCAGGAGCTACTTGATCGTGCTTGTCTCACGGATGAGCGCACAGTTGACACACCTATGGAGCTCCACTTTCAGCTACGGCCTACTAATGGAGTTCCTCTTGAGGATCCCACTTGCTACCGTCACCTAGTTGGGAGCCTTGTGTATTAGGACATCACTCGTCCGGATATTTTGCATGCTGCTCATATTCTCAGTCAGTTTATGGTGTCTCGTACATGTTCACTATGGGCATCTTCTTCGGGTCCTTCGCTACCTGCATGGTACGGCCGATCATCGCCTGCTCTTCTCCAGCTCTAGCTCTCTTTAGTTGCAGGCTTACTCAGATGCTGCATGGGCTAGCGAACCCACTGATCGCAAGTCCGTCTCGGCTTACTGTGTCTTCCTCGGCTCCTCGTTGATCTCCTGGAAGACCAAGCGACAGATGCGATGTCTCGCCCAACACGTAGGTGAGCCGTTCCTCTCTTGCCACAAACCAAATCACTTGGCTTCGTTGGCTTCTTGGTCATCTTGGAGTTCCTGTCACCGCTCCGACAGTGGTGTGCTCTGACAGCACTGGCGCCATCAGCATTGCCCCGTGATCCTGTGAAGCATGAGTTCACCAAGCACATTGGCGTTGCAGCTCACTATGTTCACTCTCAAGTGCAAATTCAAGTGATTACCCTTCAGTATGTGACTTTGGCTCTTCAGCTTGCGGACTTCTTCACCAAGGCTCAGACTAGAGCGCAGCATGTACACATTTCCAAACTCAATGTTGTTGACCCACCATGAGTTTGAGAGGGAGTGTTAGAATAGCTATTTGTATAGGACTTCTTTGCTATTGTATAGGTCCATAGGGGCGTTTTTGGATATTTGCCTTATCTCCTATACATGTATATTACAGCCCATTTTGGGCCCATCTAAAGTGAGCAGCTCATTTTCAAGCCTCTAACAGTCTCTACCGTTGCGTACCTTTCTTTAGGGAGATACTTCCGTGTCATTTCTCTGTGGCATTCGTGTCTTTCGATGTGTTTCCTTTGTGCTTTTTCAGCCCCACGAGCGGACCAAGTTCACCGCCCAATCCTTTGAGTCTATCTTTCTCTACTATGATGCTAAGCATAAGGAGTATCGTTGTTGAGACCCTATGAATCATTGGATCAAGATGTCCCCAGATGTCAACTTTGATGAGTCTCATCCCTTTTCCACCCTTGAATTGTCCTTCGGCTCGCCCTCATTGGTCGAGTCGCTTCCTTTACTCACTTTCCCAGAGGTTTCCGTACCTTCACCAGCCCCAACTCATAGGTTGGGGCAACGGCCTATGAATAGGCAATAACACTTGGATTTATCTAGGACCAATAGACCAATATATATACATATGCCAGAGGCATAGTATGAAAACCCATGAACACATCAAAGGCCCATATAGACCCATATACACATATGTATAATGGTAAAGAACAAAAAAATGTCAAGGTTAAGATGGTGGTTGGTCCACGTTTGGTGAGCATGGGTGTTCGATTTTTTTCGCTAAAGGGCTGTCAAAGGGCTAAATCTGTTCAATTGGCATCCACTGCATATACAGATCTGAAAAAGGAAACTTTTTATATCATTATATACTTTTCGCAACCGTCCCAACATTAGTAGGGTAAAATAAGTTCTAAGCTTCTATATTCAAAAAGACGTACATGCAGCTGCAAACAACAACAGAGATTGGGAGCACGGAAAAACTACATTCCTTCTACAGAAGCGGATAGCTCCCCTAATAACTAATACTTGTACATATGACCCAAAAAAATGAAAGCAATACCTTCGAAATTGCAGGGTGCATAGTTCCCCTATGAGATGCTGCCAACCCAAGTAACAACCCAAGTGTAGTTATATCATGCTCCTGCAACAAGATAATTAGTCAAATTATACCACAGTAAACAAATAAATGCTTGAAATTTTGCAGAAAAGGAATGTCACCACTTTCTAGACGAACAAATAAAGACGTTATGAACAAAAGTATTCCTCAAAAGACAACTAATTATGTAAATGCTTTAGGAATACATGAACTCAAGGATAACCAAGCAACTAAAGGAGAATAAGGTCACCTGGGAGAGATATCGATAAGCATCGGTCATAGTTAAAACTCGTAGATGCTCCTGCAAACCAAATGCCAGGAGCAGACCAGCATGAGTAAAATTTGGCTCAGAAGGCCTATTGTATTGTATCCAGGTTCTCAACATTTTCTCCTGAAAAACACATGGCAGTAAAATAAACATAAGCAGCAAATATTTGCTAGAGGCTGTAAACTTTGCACCATCACTTGTTGCTACAGCTGGATAGTAGGCCTCTTTTTTGAGTATTAGTTTACCTGAAAAGGAGCAAGCCTGAGTCCAGCAGCTACACCATTATGAAACTCAGCCCATGATATAAATTCTGATA
Source organism: Raddia guianensis (assembly GCA_036346415.1). NCBI lineage: Eukaryota > Viridiplantae > Streptophyta > Magnoliopsida > Poales > Poaceae > Raddia > Raddia guianensis. The sequence goes on from CM070538.1 coordinate 18,644,650, forward strand.
CACTTCTACTACTTAGGTCAAGATTAACCTGTATAATATTAAAAATAGTATAGCCAGAAAAAGAAATGAGAAGTAGGGAAATGGAGCGACAAACTGAAAAGTTCAGCAATTTATCCAAGGGCCTGTTCTCGTCAGCTAATCTTATTTCACTTATTTGCTTATCTAACCTATTTCTTAACCTTATAAGCCTTTTAAGATAAAATCAAGAGATGGGTGCACTTTGTTTGACCTGTGTTTTATAACTCTTAGGAAAGTCTTCAATATAGAAAAAAGATGGATTAAAAACAAATTATTTTAAATAAGTAAATAAGTAAATAGGCAAATAAGTCCAATAAGCCAGATGAGGAGAACAGGCCTGAAACCTTAGTAGGCCTTACCAGTCTACATGCATAGAGCCATATTTCATAATCCAATCCCTAATTCTGAATGTGTGATGCATTGAATGAGGTAACAGTGCTAGCAAATCCTTCCAAATATAAAGAATGGCATTAATGCTATGAACTATGAAGAGACATTAGCAGTGCCACTGAATTTATTTATAGAACAATATTGATGCTAGGAGGCGACTTTAACACTGGTGGTCTGTAAATAACAAATTCTAAATAAGTAAAAAACAGAAGTTTCAAAAGAAAGAGAAATATTACTGTTGCATTCTGCTGTGCAGGCAACCGACCAGCCAAAACTAGCTTTGGGAACACCAGAGCCTGCCACAAAAGAAAACGGTCTTACGACAAGGTGAATTTGAGATTACTGTCAGTACTTACAGTGCTAGAATGTTGGACAAAATACAAGCATCAATCATTCTGACTACAATGACATATTAGTATGAAGTCATACCTCTGTTAATAAAGTGTGAGTTGTAGCTAAAGTAAAAGCCCCACGTCCAAAAGGTAAAGCTGTCGTCCTTTGTGCAAAATTCCATAGTTGTTGCTGAAAATACAAGATAAAAAAGTGGGGACAATGACATTCATACCCAATGCGATCAAGGGATACTGAATTGATACCTAGATTAAAAAAATGGTTTCTCAGTATCTCATATTTGCGATATACTTAAATTTTTTTTTGAAAAGTTTGGAAGAAAATTTCATGGAAATGGGAGCAGACTTAGAAAATTTGAAGTCGAGCTATTGTGTAGAATTGGGGTTAGGTGTTAATATGAAAATATATTAATATCAGTAGCTGTGACAAGGTGAACATATACTTAACCATGAGCAAACAGCAAGAGAAATACCTGTTGTAGATCCTGATCAGAGGAACTAGGATTAGTAGGTGTTTGTATTGCCACAGGTCTTGCTGAGCATAAGAGGCGTCTAACCTAGTGGACATAAAATAATACAATGAGGAATCATGATACAATATAAAAACATTTATCAATTTCTCATGTTGAGACGTGAGGATTAAGTAATGTTACAGCAGGCAAATACATCCTACAAAACTAAGGTAGTGTTCCTTTAGTAAAAATGAATCACTGTTGGAACCATATGTAAAGCAACAGATATGCATTATCTCTTTGCCACAAATGCACCTATGGAACATGTAATTGTGTACTTGTGGTGGTTACTGGTTATTAAATAAGATTATCTGCACCTAAATGGCTACATCTTTACAGTCAGGTCAGGTACAATCCATTTCATGTGTTGAATATGTCAAAAACAAATTTGCAAATTGTTTCCTTTTTTGCGTGACCTCTTGTTAATAGAGTAATGCCAGCTAACAGCTTGCATAGCTTTTGTACTAACATTAGTAGAGCAAAAGCTGAATCTCTCAAAGATTATAATTGCAATATAATCATAATATTAACACATGAACTGACCAACTCACAAATTACTAAGACTGATAATAGGTAATCAAATATATGCAGATGTAGAAATGACAGTTGAAAGTAAGAGCTCAATATTAAGTAAATAAACTGCAATTTAAATCCAAAAAGTAAGATGACAACTATCAAACAAATAATTTGCACAATAATAAGTATAAACCTCATTCAAACGCAAATCACGACCATATCGTAGTTGTGTTGTTGAAGTGAAGATGTGTTCCATGCCATCCTCAACTGGTCTATAGACAGAATCAGTATCTTCGGAATTCAAAACTTCTGAAGTAGGGACATCAGATGCAGTCGTTGGTACAGTTACTGGTTGCAAATGTAGCATATATGGGACTGAAATTGATGTAAAATTATCAGTATTCCAGAACCCATTTTCTTTCCTCACTGACCCCAGCTTTACCATAGCTAGATCCTCCCTGCCAACAAGAACATAAGCAAGTGCAGGCCAGTCACTGGGAGGAGACTCACGACATTTGTCCAGTGCCTGTAGGATGAAACCATGTCATAAGATAAGTTGGGTAGCAGCATATGACAAACAAAAAAAATAGTGAACCCACATGACGAAGCACAAGAGATACACCAATTGGTAGCAAGTCCAATTGCTGACGCCCAAACTTTTCAGCAACCATAGCGAGAACAGTAAGCTCCTCAGTATTTCTGGCTGAACCACTGGCAACTTCACAATACACACCAGAAGAGAGATGTCTCCCTTTCCTTTCTGTTCCTAGTAACAAACTATAAAATGATACCACTTTCCTGCCCAAGCTCACAGCAGAATTGTTTTGTTTGCAAAGTAGAGCAGGAATGTCATCTAAATTCGCAAAATCACATCCATGCTGCAGACAGTTTTCAAACCACCGAAACAGACATGGTGGAGATTTTAAAGAAGTTCCAGAAGTTAGGGAATGGGATTCAACCAAATTGTGGGGAAAGTCCCGGCAATAATAATCTATATAACAATTTTCACCAAGGGATGAAGCAACCTTATATAACAATAAAGCAAGACATTCTAAATCCCTGGAAAGGTAAACAAAGAACCCGTATAAGTTACAACAGTTCAAAAAAATATTGGCATATGCATGATAACAACGTATCACTAATCTGCACCGATATAAATGCCATGACTCAAACGATTCAAGATCACATTTTATAGAGTAAAGGAAAAAAAAAACTAAGCAGAGATATACGCAAGTAATTATGCATATAGGTACCAAAAAAAACAGTGAAACCACAGTTATTAGTAACAGAAATGCCCTGCTGACATCAAAAGACTGAAACATAGATCCACACCAATTAATATGCTAACATGGAATTATTATTCCACTAGTCAGATGTTCCAATTCCAATGTCCCCCTGGAGAGTATTATAAATATGAGTTCCATTTAGGCCAAAGACCGGTATATATAGAGTACAGGAGAGAGCACAGATAAGGCAGGGAAAACACATATAAGGAAAGACTCTATCCATGTCAAAATTACATTTCTAACAGAAAGAAGTGAGTTGCTCATATTATCGCAAAATTAAGCTCTTCACTATCAATAACCAACGATAAAAGTCGGCCCAGAGACATCCTATTGGGAGTTTAGATGCTGATTGATTTACCAACAGGCAATGAAGATACCAGGAAACTTCCATCTGAAGGCAAGGTTTCTCTCGTGGTCTTCACCGTCAAGAGAAGCCATCTAACATTCAAATATTTTGTCACATGTCCAGAATGTGCTCAAGTCAGTAGTGCATGGACCAAACACAGCACCATGTACCTTTGGGCCTAACTGCATGTGATTTACTTTAAAGTTTTATATTACTCAGCATTTGCTTCACAAACTATGTGATTCATAACTGTGCCTGAATTCCTCCTACAGTGTTATAGCAGTAATGATCAGTACTATGTGTTATGAATAGGACTTGTATAGATCTGCAGATATATCATATACATATGCTACAGACTACAGGGAAACACCATATAAGGCAAGAACTACACCCTATAAGGACACAAACTCCTAGATAGACACGAACTCTATTATCTCTCTCACACTATGCATATTGCCACAGATGGACAGGGGAGAGAATGGACACAAAAATCAGCGAAGGTAAGGTATGCAGACTGAACCACTGTAAATCAGCCAGCATCTAATGTCTCTAGCACCCAGAAATATAAACAAAAAATCTCGCTAGTGAATAGCTTACATTTTGAAAATATTCCAAAAGAAGTTTATATAAGTGAACCTATTTAGTATTTTGGCATATATTAACAAAAAGTCAGTTAGAATATAAGACTCGCATACATGGTTAGATCTAAAAATTTACATAACTACTAACATACAAAGTTCTGCTATTTCTGAAGTAACTATACATTAAATGGTTAAAGAACTGGACAGGAATCCCAGAACAGATTATTATTGATAGCTAATCAACTTGTCCAAGTAATAAACTGGTCTAATCATAAACATGTAAATTACTAGAGCTACCAAGTACCAGGTTAATTTTTAAGCAATCATATTAGGTGAAAAAAGCTTACATCATCCATATCAACATATGTAACATATTGATTGAATCAAAATCAGAAAAATTGATTTTCCAGAAAAGGACAAGAAAGTTTCCCTTAGCTACAAAATATTAGAAGTCTTGGTAGATGTGCACCATAAAACAAACAGCTTATTGAACAAAATAGATTAAACAGCACTTACTGTTTCCGCAAAGTGTTCAGCTTCAGGTTCTCGTATAGGGCATGCAGTGTTTCCAAAGTCTCTCTCATAAACCGAATATAGAATGAAATTTCCGAACTATGTTCATCTTGAAGGGAAGAATAAAAACCTGAGCTACTAGTACCAGTACCATATGATATGGGCGAAAATGAAGTGCAAGAGGTTGAAGATCGTTTGCAGTACTGAGCATGGTATTTGCTGCTTATCAAAAAGTCCCATGATGTACTAGGCAACGTAGATGATTTTACCGGCAAATTATGTCCATATTTTGTGCAAACTTTTGTTATTTCATAACTAAAAAATTCCCATTCTGAATCCACATGGGAGCTTGAACATAGGTTGGCAGCATCACAATCACCCCAGAGAAGACAAACAAAATGACTATAAAAGCTACTTTGCAAGCCCTCTGCCATTGCAGTTATGCAGTCCCTAACAAGGGAAGACGAAGGATTTATTCGCAATGAACATCGGAGCATCTGGAAAAGGCAAATAGGTAAAATGTAATAGAAAGGTAAAACTGTTAAAATTGGTATAGCAGTGAGGGAAGGAGTGAAGTACATAAGAACAACCATATTCATGTTGGGGTAACTTCATTGATGTTTCTTGAACAGTTTACATGGGCAACTAATGAACAATTGATAGAAAACAGTCATGCAGCAGAAACATCAAATGTGGTTCTTGAGAACTAGAAACATGGTTCATGTTGTTAAGAGAGGGGGAGAGCGATGTACTGAGCAGCCCAATAAAGCAATATATAGAGTACAAGAGGGAAAACCCTAGAAGAGAAAAGACCTAACTGTTAGATTTAGAAAGGGGAGAGTGTGTGCAATAGTTAGATGTCTATTGAACAGGCCAAAGGGCAATATAAAGAGTACAAAGGGGAAAACCTAAAGAAGTGAAAAGACTATCCTACCCTTACAATACGCAAATGACTAGAATACTCTTTAACACCCCCCCCCCCTTAAATGCAAGGCACATGCAATAGAGCATTTGGAGGAAAACACACACTCTAATCAAGGTTGGATCCAAAGTCCAAGTCTTGCGATGTCGTCGAAGTGTGCATCTCAAGGAAAATAAGCCGAACTCCATGAAAAACTCAACCATCTGAGTCAACCCTCGGTGGCAATGCTTAGCTTGAAGGAGAAGTGGCACAGATCATAGCCTTGAATGGCATCATCACGAACGAAGAACGTGATGCGTCGTGAAGAAGGGAGACAAGACGTCCAGGAGGACCAAGGAGCAACGAACGAGAAGTCGAGGCCAAGCCTTTTTGAAGGTAAAGGTTTCTATAGTCTGCAAGGATATCCGGTAGTACAAGCAATGTCAGTAGAGGATGGCTAGGAGGATGAGTTTGAAAGTGGAGCGATGCAATTGGCAAAATAGAGAGTGGTCAAATCAAGCTGAGGAAGGAGCTAGAAGCATAGCAGTGACTGATCGCAACCTTGGAAGGCATCATCACAAAGAGAAGGACGTGATGCGCCATGAAGAGCTCATGACGTCCAAGAAGATCAAGGCGTGGTAGCAGTTGCCATGGGAAAAAGAGAGAAGCTAGCAAAGAATCAGCTGATTTGACGTGAAATGGACTTGCACGGCATCGATGAACTGACACAAAGGAGCCACAGACTTGGATAGACACAACGGAAGCTACAAATGAAAAGATGCATGAATACAAGCAGCGAGCAGTGAGATACAAGCAGGAAAAGATAACAGGCAGCAGTGATGGCAAAATGGCGAGACGAGGATAGATGCATCCGACAGCAAGCTCAAGCACTAGATAATGGTGACACCAATAGCACTAGCACCAATGAAAAGAGAGGACCCAAGGATGGCAAGGAGCAACTATGCAGCATAGGACCCGATGATGGCAAAGCTAAGCGATGTCGGGGTATAGAAGCCGGTACGACCGAAGATGGCAACAAATCGACAATAATGGCAGTGCCAACAATATTGCGATGCCGAATCGGTGGGAAAGGAGAAGACCGGCTTGTTGAGAGACCCAAAGAAATGGGTGACAAAGCTACAGCAATGCTCTTGCTCAAGAGTGGCACAATGTCAATGGATAGTTGCTGGTTAAGGTGCTTATGGATGGCTGACAATGCCAATGCGGAGCAGCGATGCTGGACATCTAGCTGTAGGTGAAGGCTCAGAAGGCCAGCTCGAAAGAGGTGAGACCATGAGGCAAGGTGAGCAGAAGGCAGTGGAGGTGCAGAGCACAACTGGAGCCTAGTTGGCTAGAGCTAAAGAAATGAAGCGAAAGCAAGCCATAGTCGCTGGAGCATAGGTGTAGTAGGAAGGGATGGCGCTGTCCGAGCTCACGGTGGGATGCGCCACCGCCGCCGTGGCCAGTTGAAGCAGGGCACTGCTGGTCCTACGCGTTGGAGGAGCAGGGCAAGAGCGCCGCCGTCGCCCGTCGGAGAGCGCGGCACCACCACGGCCGGTTGGAGCAGAGGCGGCCGGTGCTAGCCGGAGCATGGAGGCGGTGGCGCTCGGCTTGGAGAGAAGCGGTGGCCGTACCTAGCCCGCACGGTCGACAGGGAGGCGCGGTGGCAACACCCTGGCACACGGCGGCGTTGAAGAGGCAGAGGGCGATGTGCGCAGCCAGGTAAAGGCGAGGTGGCGGCGGTGCATCGGCCGCCGCCAGCGACGGAGAGGTCAGGGGCTCGGGGTGGCCGGATCCTACTAGATCTGGCTGGGAAGTGGCCGGATCCGACCTGGGTGAGAGCCACCGAAGAGCTGGACCTCAACCAGTGCAAAGACGGAAAAATCTAGGCACAACCCGACGGATTGGGAGAGGGGGCCTGCTGCAGCCTTAGGCCTTGTTCTTTTCAGCGTATTGTTGCGTTTGCGTATTCCTGTAGCAAATTTGAGAGCCCTCAAAATGAGGTCTAAAGATTATAAAAAAATAATTAAAAAATAGTTTTAGAATCTTTGGAACGACTACTAAAAGTCACGAAAAAATCGTCGCAAATTATGACAACTTATAGGCTACATAAAAATAACAAAATTTGCTACAGTAATACGCAACGGTATGATATGCTGGAAAGCACAAGGCCTTAAGAACAACCGGAGAAGAGGATGTCGTGCGTGGCTGCTGCTTGAAGAAGGGGGGTCGTAGATGTTGCTGCTGCACGAGGAAGCAGAGGAGAAGCTCCTCCTTCTCTAGTGTTGCTGCTGCGGATTGGTTGCTGTTGCTGCCGGTGAGCTTGATGAAGAAGCAGCAGCAGAAGAAATGCTGCTAACGACTGCTGCTGCGCGAAAGGAAGAGGGGAATCCAGGGGAAAGCCGGAGGAAACAGGGGCCCTGCCCTCGGGAGAGGTGCCAAGCTCCTCCCGGGGGCGAGCAACGGTGGAAGACGGTGGTGAGCTAGTGGGATCACCGCTCTGATACCATGTTAGATTTAGAAAGGGGAGAGTGTGTGCAATAGTTAGATGTCTATTGAACAGGCCAAAGAGCAATATAAAGAGTACAAAGGGGAAAACCTAGAGAAGTGAAAAGAATATCCTACCCTTATAATACAAAAATGACTAGAATACTCTTAACACTTAACAACCCCTACAATACACAGACTACAATACTCTTCACACATGTTAATTAAGGTGAAACCTGACGCAGCATACTTTGGAAGTATGAAGGGCACAAATACAAATGACTGCAAGGATAGGCTTAAGAAAGCTTTAGAGAGTGAAAATCTTATATGTTTTGTTTGAACTTTGAAGCCAAATTTTCCCAAATTTCCATGCCAACCAATGGCATGCAAAATCCGAAGTTTAAAGATTTCTCAACCAATGGAATGGCACAAGTTTCACAGTTCTAAACAAATGGATTTCTCAAGACTCCAATAAATGATATTGTTGTCTAGGAAGAAAATAAAACAGGTATAGTGCTAACACAATAAATGTGGACCAAACCATTACCATTAGGATAATTTTAGTTCAAAATATAGAGGGGTATATAGACAACCTACCAGGCCATTGTTGCACATTACATTAATACGACCTTCAACAGCATCTGATATGCTTGTGATCTTCATATTGGAGTAAAAATCTGCAACCTCAGAATTTACCTCATAGTTTGAGAAGACACCCTGTCCCAGTTCAGTAGGCAGAGTATATCTGCAGAGGCACTGCTTTCCAGACTGCGTTTGACATATTAAAAAGGGCAAGAATTAATTTAACACATGAGCAAATACTGGATGACAACATTTTAAAAGGCAATTAAATCTAACAACAATATCAATATCTTCAAAAATGCATCTTGAAAAAGAATGATGAAGAGTGATACCATGAAAGTCCTATAGAAGTACTTCATGAAAAATCTATGTGCATGATGCTTTTCCAAAGTAAGTGTATTACTTTGTGAGACAAATCATCAAAAGCCATTTTAGTTCAGTAGCGAACCAATGAGCTATGTTTACACAAGTATAGCAAAAGAATTGGCAAAACTTGGCAAGCTTAGTGCTTGAACCAAACAATCTCGAGCTTTTTTTTTTTGACAAAGGGGAGGGAGAACTATCGTCCATTTCATCAAGCAATAGTAAATACAAAAAAGAAAAAACCCTACGCCTATCGTAGGAGTTAACACCACAGCGTGTCTGCTGCCACCCTCTAATTATTACACACACTCTACCCTCTCTAAATTTTAATTGTCCTTCATACAACAGAAAAGTAGTACTTCTCATCTAGGGAACATATCCTATGCAATCAAGATTACGATGCAACCATCGTGCAACCGAACTATCAAAAATTGTAAAAAATTCTAAAATAAATTATAGATGTACTTAATTGTTTACTTTACCTATGTATAAAGTTTTAAATCAAAATTCATTTTATGTTAAGAGTTACAAAAAGGGAAAAAACTGACAATTTTGACGAGTTCAAAATTGATAGATTTTCTTTTTTGTAACTTTCAATATAGGAAGAATTTGAACTTGAAATTTTATACGTAGGTATAGTAAGTTTAAGAGTACATCTACAAGTTTTTTTAGAATTTTTTACAACTTTTGATATTTCGGTCACACGGTGGTTGCACTGTAAGCTTGATTGTACAGGATATGTTCCCCCTCAACTAAGACCCTGTTCTTTTGGGCTGATCTAAACGGCTGAACAGCTGAACGGCTGAAATGACTGAACTTCGAGAGCTTCTCGAGATAGCCTCGAGATTCGGATCCATTTCATTTGACTTGCTTTTTAAAGCGTTAGGATCCACCTTCAAAACAGCGAAAAAACGGACTCAAAAAACTCAAAACATGTGTCTTTTTAAAACGTAGATAAGACGTTAAGCTGTTAAGCTGAAAAGAACTGGGCCTAAGTAACAGGTAATTTGTGCTTTCCACATGATAAACAACTAAAATGATAAACCCTGAAACAGATCCAAGCTAGCTGGTAGAGCATAATTCAGAACCAAAGGATAAATCATAAAACGCAGAAGCATGGCTTCACAATCATATACACATCGTGTGACCACCAAACAATACATAAATAAATTGTTTTTAAAAAGAGCACATATAAAGAAGCTATTTTGGAAAGAAAGGAGAGCATACATAGAGAAGTAGATCATTGTCAGGAGTCAGAACAAGGATGTCCGTGAAGGGAAGGACTCCAACTTGTGTTCTGCAAGATAAGAAATTGGAGCATTAAACCTAGTTTATTGAAAAAATAGTTTGCTAAAGCAACCCACCTTGGGTGAGTCACAACAATTGGCGCAGCAGCAAATGCAGGAATACTCCAACTCATGTGGCAATTAATATCAATTAAAGTTTCTTCATCTGTCTCATCAACTTTAATCCTTACAGCAAGCAACATTTTTTGTTCATGAAGTAAAAAACAAATTATTGGCATCCCATCAATATCAGTTGCCAAGAACACCTGAAAAGAACAATTGGAGTAAATTTAAAAGTTGAAAAAAGTTATAGCTACAACAAACAGCATAAAGTAGAAGATAAGGGAAATGGGAGACTGCAAGGACGGAGATAAATCATGTGTCAACAAAGTTTAGATACTTCAGTAAGTTCAATTTGATAAAATAAAACAATAAGCATAAAGGCCCACAAGCAAGCGCTGAACCTGAGTTCTCATAAATTAATCACCACAAACAAAGCGAAGCTTTGGTATGATCACATGAGACTCACAAAAACACAATTCACAACCAGACAACCTACAGCAGTGAGCCAGTGACTACTTATTACTTCCACTGTTACATGTTCGCTTGTTTATTGTTGCACCATAAACCACAAATAGTGATAGACACATACTACATGTTAATAAGACAAGCAAATGGAGAAGCAAACAAAATATAGAGAATAGTACAAAAAATACAGATAGTGCGTAGTAATGTGACCAAATTAAACAAAAAGGCCTCGGTGACAGATTATTGGGCCGTTAGATCAAATATGCCAGGTCCAAGTGTGTTTCGTTACATGTATATAGATATATGGCCTAATATGGGGCTTTCCTAATATGCCCCTTTTTTCATGTCTATATAGCAGCCTATTGGCTTCCAGATGAATACTGTTAAGAGTATTCTAGTCATTTGTGTTTTGTAATGGTAGGATAGTCTTTTCCCTTCTCTAGGTTTTCTCCTTTGTACTATTTATATTGCCCTTTGGGCTGTTCAATAGAAATCAACCATTTCACACACACTCTCCTCTCTAAATTTTACATGGTATGAGAGCATTAGGTCAAACCCGGTATTCTGCTTCAAGGACCAATTTGATGCCATGAGGGTAGTTCAAGGACCAAATAGATACTTTTTACTTTCAGTTTTGGCCATGGCCCCATTGATGTCTCAGATCTATTTTTCTTAGTTTTTATGTTAAATCACAAAATGGCATCAAGATAGGTATGCCATATGCATTAACTTGATATCTGCCAAAAGGCATGCTATATAGGCACCCACTCTTATAATTTGAGGATCTTAACCGAACCAAAAAGGCTATTACTATCTGAGTAATTAATCAGGAAGAAAACAAGCAACATAACATGCATGGTGAGACTGATCTTTCACAGGATGGTTAAGCAGCATAAAAGATGACGGAAGGAAAATGTAGATGAACTTATGCAGTTATGGTATAGAACAAAATATGACAATAAAAAAGAGTTCTTTTAATACAAGTATATAACTAGAATGGAGCAACCTTACTAGCAGCAGATTGGGAGCATTTCCCCTGCCATATCTTATGGAATGCAAACTTATGCGAAGAAATAGCAGATGGAATAGGTAGCTTTGCAGTTTCATCCATCAATTTCTGATAAGTCGCGCTATTGATTTGCCAAACTGAATGCTGAAATTTTCCTGCGCATGAAAAGTTTATTCATATCCAGCAACAAAAAAAAGATGCAAACTAGCAAAAAAATACACAGGTAAACAGACGTAAAACAAACCTTTATGATATGATACCATTAGAGGTATTATATCACTTGTCCATATAGTCTTCTCATCAAAATCTTTTACTATATTCAGTCCGCCCCTGTCTTGAAAATATGTTGCCTGCAAATGGTTGATTGATTATGGCACTAAAAGATATGAACATAAAACTGATCAAACTTTTCATATATTTATGTGATAACCTAAGAAAAGAATTGAGCCAATAATTTCTAAAATGTGGGTGGTATTTTTCCGCTAGTTGTGCATTCCCTGATGTGCCAGACAGGCAGTCCCTGCTCTACATAAGCAAGCATGTGAATCCATGTTTTGGGCATAACCAACAACGGTAGTGAGTAATCGGCCCTTCACAGTCTACAAGATATAAATGAAGACTAGTCAAGTGCCCTGTGTTGCACAGAATAATATATGGATGTGAATTGAGAAAAACTCTAGGCAAGTCCTCTATCTATGGGTATGTGCTCCAGAATCCAGTTGTTTGGAAATGGACGGCTTGCATCTCTTTCGTACGTAGGCTGATCTCTTTCTCATTTCATAGCTGGAGTTCCCCCCCCCTGGAATAAGTGCACCCGAAGCCCTATCCTACCAACCCATTATTTCATCATATTTTCTTTCCGGGGATTCCTCGTTCTGGGCTAGACCTGAAACGCTGCGCGCCTTCATTTCTTAGTTGCTCAATCTGATTTAGTCTATTAAAAAGTCTTTCAGTAGTGAGTGATGGTAATAGATCATTTCACTACAATTACCGAACTGTCATCCTATAAAACCTCCTCCACCATTTTCATTATCCACCAATGCTACCCCACAAAATCCTCCACCATGATTAAATTACTAACAGCATATCATCACATGAATCCTCCACAGTTCACACCACTAATTTACCCATCATATATCATCCCATAAAATTCCCTCCATTGCCAATAAAATTACCTACCTCTCCTGTCTGGGTGGCACTACACTACCCCCCTTCTCTACCATGTCATCTATAATGGGAATGTCATTCATTCCGATCAATGTTGTACATTGGTCCTCAACACCATCACAGTCAAGCCTTAATTGTAGATTGCTTTTGCTCAATTATGTGGACACGGTGAAAAGTCAATTGACTATATTAACTCTATATTGCGAAAACTAACTGCCATATGATCTCTAAGCTAACACATACTTGCCCAAGAAATGACCATTTAGCAGAAAATGTTTCATTGCAAACAACATATAACGCTAATATAGCATTGCAATTTTCCTTCAACAGTAGGCAGTTAGGCACCATTATTCTGAGAAGTATGTGGTCAAAAGCTCGAGTTTTTTGCATGTCTTCTGTTTTAAAGAGAAATAAATTAAAACAACATGGTTAGCTCACTAAAAAAGCATGGTTAGCTCTTGGGATGAAAAAATAAGCCAAATTAAACCTACTTGAACACCAGAAGCAATGACTACTAATCTGAACGCTTTGATAGACAGAGATGGTTCAAAGACCTCATAATATCTCGGGTCTTGGTGTTGCCACCATCAAGAGAGAAAAAAATTTGAACAGGTGTGTGAATTCCAAAGTAATATGGCAGCATTCTCTCCTCACACCGACCGTGAAAAGGCAGCAAGCTCATCTCCACCGTCCTCCTCTTCTTTCCAACCTTCGGCAGCGCTCACCCATCCTCTGGTCCCTGCATGCTCCTCTTTGTTCCTCTATATTCCACACACTTCCTCTACCCCTTTCCTCTTAGCACCATCACGTGCTCCTCACCATCCGATGGTACCGCCACATGCTCCTCCTTCTCGTCCTCAGCGACGCTTTCCACCTCTGGCTCAAGGAGGAGGTGCAAAAAGGATACAATGGAATCCTTTAGGCGTGCCAGGTGGTGGTGACAGATGAAGCACGCCGCGACCTCCCTCCTCCCTTTCTCCTATCATCCGTTCTTGGTGCAGGGGACACTATCGCTAGCATCGTACATTTGTCCATGGGAGTGAGATATGGAGATAGCTGGGGGCAAAGACGGTTGAGAGATTAAGGGAAGTGTGGCAATGGCGACACTTAGGTGGTGGCGACAACGAGTTTGTGGGTGCCTCTCAACACAAATCTAACCTCCACGTTGTTAGAGATATATTCGGATATATTGAGTTATTTATCATATTTGTAAAGATTAGATCCTTCTTTGTCTTTATCTAGGCTTTCTCTACCTTATCTAGGTATCTCATGTACCCTGTGTATATATGCCCTTGGCCTATAGATTGATATACATTTTATATTCATAAAACTTGGTCTCTATCATTTGTCCTTCGTCCTTTGTGAGTTTGTGTCTACCAAAGTCTTCTATCATCCTTTGTTTTCAAGCTTGTCTATGCCATGAGTCCACAAATTTACGTCCATTGTCCATCTTTGTGTCCTTTCTTCTGATAGGCTGCAGTTCTTCCTTTTTATTTGAGTCGTTCCATTTTCTTCTACTATGTCATCTCTTGGGCTAATCTGCAACACCGGATGACAGGAGTCCACTTTATGGATTTTGACATATATTTGTGACTGCATGCTATGATCATCACGGCGACATTTGAAGACTTGAACTTCATTTTCTTTTAGTGTATTTCCTTTCAAATGCAATGCTATTCCATATGTCACACATTTGAGGAGGGATACATTCCATTTTTTAGTCTATTCTCTTTCAAATGCAATGCTATTGCATACGCCTTGCATTTGAGGGGGGTGTTGGATATATATTACAAGCTCTTTATCATATTAGGATAAATTAGATCCTTTGCCCTTATATGGGCCTCTGTCTAACCTAGGCATCCCATGAACCCTATACATAGGCACTTGGCCTACAGATATACATCTTATATTCATAGCACACACCACCGTGTTGCCTACAGTCGAGACAACGTTCAAGGTCCCTATCCATTCCTATTAAGACCATAGGAAGAGGAGGCCGTCAATGGCCTTCGGCCCAAGTCCCTAGATTTAAGCATGTGTGGTTTCTCCCGAGGGGAAACAGGGAGATAGGTGAGGGCAAGGCGAGAGGCGCGTGAAACATTCAATGATGAATGGATGGTGAGGATACATGACCAACCATCAGTCACCAACTACCACTACAACCTTTTAAGGTGTAGAAAAAAGTTCATATCTATCAGACAAAAACATAAGGAAAAATATACCTGAGGCACTTCAAGTGGATGCTTCAAAATGAGGTGAGAAGAAATGATGGCCTCATCAGCTTTGCAGACTGCCTCCAATGTGTTGGCTTGGCATGAAACATTATAATTAAATCCAAATTCCTTGTTAGGACGAGTTAAATCCCGTGCGTTTAACAGTGAACTCGACGACGATACCATACGGCCCCCATCAGTGGATTTTTGAAGTAAAAGACCAAAGGGAAGAGGCCATATTGATGAAACAGCATATGGTAGTGGAACACTGACAACCTCACCTGCAACATATATTGTGTAGATCATAAGGATGAGAAAGTTAAACACGCCAAATTTTCAATGTTGTCATTTGGTACTAATAGGAAAAGGAAGCTAAAACTCACCGGTCACATTGTATATAGATATAGTATCGACTTGAAGAACACATAGAAGGGCATCACCAAATGTGTCCATCCTACACCAGCAGGCCTACAATTCAGTTTAGCATCAACAATTCAGAAATTGTCGTAAGAAAATGAGAAACTCGGTGCTAAAAACAAAAGAAATGAATCCAACACTCAAAAAGGAACTTATATTGCACCATGTCAAGTTGCTGAATTTTCTTTCCACAGTGGAAAGTGGAAACATCAACAACTAAATGTTGTAAAATGAAAAAGGGTGCACAGTAAACCTTGATGAAGTGTAATGTACAGCATTTTAATAGTGAAAGCAAATTGGAGTCGGAGAGGACCGGAAATATACAGCAAACCAAAAGGAACTCAGGTGAACTACATCAGAGGAGTATGCATACAAAAACCACATGCAGTCAAGAGTTTTGAGAGCCAGTGATCATTCACTTCGCTATTGTTTTCCTAACTGAATAAACTATAAGACAAAAACAACTATATGCAAAATTTTGGGATAACTATAATTTGCTAAACAATGAGGATCAAAGAAAATCAACAATACCATAATGACTGTATTTGGAGAGATGTATCTTTTGTGAACTCGTGAACCCGTACTCCATATTATCCTACAAGATAGGACAAACATAAACAGATCATGTTGATGGTAAGAAGATCCAACATATTTGAAATGTAAGTATCAATTAAACAATTATATTTAAGTTGGCGTATAATGTAATTATATGTTAGTAAAAATGATTAAAAATGTAATAATATGAAATACTTCGATGACAGATCTACAATCATCATTTTAAAAAAAATCTAAATGATTATGCAGTTATATGTGTAAGTTTTAAAAGGTAAATTACATGCATCCTATGACAATAATTAGAAGAGAATTGGAGGAATGTTTCGCAATACAAATTGGACTTCACAGTACGCATATGCTTAAGAATAGCATAACAATGGTGAGATGCTTGGCGTCCATACATTTAATAGCTCTTTTTCCTTAGCCTCTAGATAGTGCTTCAAACAAGTCTGAGTTCAAGCAAGAAAGGTTAACCTCTGCATAGTTCGTGTTAAATATTGAGCGAGTTCAATCTAAGACGAGTTAGATGACAAGCTACAACGTTGGCTCCTACTCTACTCATATCAATCTCAAGCCTTCCTTGAGCAAAATATAAACAATGGTTATCAACTTGTTATACCTGGAAAATGTTCTGGGCTAACTAATCTACAACAACTATGTAAGCAAACAGAATTGTAAAAGCCCATTCCAACTGACATCATGGTAACATATATTGGAATTACAACAATAGTGTCTGCATGAGTGCATAATTAATAGCATTACGGCCTTTCAACCTTTCATATATGTGTTTGTCAATAATAAGCTACAAATATATCATGGGCAACTGTACAAGACGAAAAGTCATTTCATGATTGTTTCTGTCTACAGAATAATTGACATAAAATATATAATTCAAACTATATCTAGCAAGCTAACCTCATCTCCAACTTAACTCTTTTTTATAAATAAAAAAAAGGATACACAAGGCACTCAAACTTGGCGTGGTTCTTTTCAAGTTGACATCAATTTTCAGGTCGAGCTAGAAAATGAGGTGTATCTCGAGTGGTTCACAAGACTTGAGCCTTTTTTGCACCTACCTCTAGGAGCTCTTTGAACACAGAGAAACATCATAAGAAAATAAAGAGTAATTACGGAATGCGAATGAGTAAAAATGATGAGGCATTGTTATCAGCATCATAAATTAGGGATAATTAATTCCAAGCACCATGCCTCTGCCAGAATGTTAAAAGATACAATTGTAGGAATTTTAAGAGCACCCGATCTAGCGACAGAACAAATAGACACCTGATCAGTGATCACAACAACTTACATACAAGCAGGATGCTGAAAGTACCCAAAAAAAAAAAGAAGCAGCAACGCAAGGCTACGACTAACTAAACAAAATTCCGTAGCTAGGTAGTAATAGTAACTGGAATTAAACGATGGAGTCCAAAGTTTTTCTTAATTCCTAATTGCTGCTAACTGCACTAAGAAGTCAATCCTGGACAGTCCCCCATTTCCACGAAAATGTACACGCACGAGACAGAGAGAGGAGGAGGGCGACGCGTACCGATTACCGCGGATGAAGAGTTCATGGTCGCCGTCGGCGCCGGAGGATGATGATGCCCCGTCGGCGGGGGCGGGGGAGGCGGCGACAGAAGGGTCGAAGAGGAAGTAGTCGTAGTCCTGCGGCGGCCGCGCCTCGGAGCCCTCCCCATCGGCCTCCTCGGCTGCGAGCCCGTGCGGGCGGAACTCCCGCAGCACCGTGAGCCGCCGTGACCCGATCGCCGGCTCCATCCCTCTCACCGCGGCGGCGGCGGCGGCGGTGGCGGGCGAGGCCCAAGACGAAGAGGGCAACGGCGTGGGGGCTCCAAATTATTTTCCCGCGGTGGGGAGAGAAACCCTAACGTACGGGCGGAAACGGCCAAACGGGAGAATGGGGGGAGAAGCGTGGTTGGACTGGGCTGGGCCTGTTGATTTAAATTTAAATGGGGATTTGCCGCTCTTTCGTTTTTACAAGACGGGCAAATAAACCTTGTAGGCTTTTTTTCCCTCAAAAAAGATATAAGACATTTTTACGCCCTTTTATTATGACACTAGTTAACATTGTCGATTGGTGGATAACTTGTTTATATGTGCTTGCTGTCAAAAAAAATGCACCCCATTTACTGAAAAATAACATGTCGTTTCGACCATTTTCCATCCACCCGTTCACCGCTTGCAAATTTCTCATCACCGGGTGGCCAAAGACTTTGAAACATGGTTAGTACTCCCTCCGTCCCAAAATATAGGGCCTATAAAAATTTTCATCAAGACCAATAAATAGTGTTTAAGAGAGTAAATCATCTTTAATTATCTCGTTACTCGAAGCATGCATCTCCTTCTCATGCACTTAATTAATAGTTTTAATAGCTACAGCTAGCAAAAGCATGCACTTTACGATATGAATAGCTTAACTATGAGTTAATTGCTCGTCTTTCCTAAGGAAATAATGGAAAGACGCCTTATATTATGTGACAATTCAAAAAAACTTATGCGCCCTATATATTGGGATGGAGGGAGTAACAAATTATGAGCGATGAAATTTGAATAAATAAAAAAAATGTTTTTAACGCTAGAATTTCACATATAATAGCCATTTTCCTGATGGAAAAAGGGGATAGATCGTGTTTGGTTCTTACCTTTGATTTTTGTTTAGTTAGGCCCTGTTCTTTTGAGCTAATCTGAACTGCTGAAATGACTGAACTTTGAGAGTTTCTCGAGGTAGTCTCGAGATTCGGATACATTTCGTTGAACTTGATTTTTAAAGCGTTAGGACCTACCTTTAAAATAGCGAAAAACGGACTCAAAAACTCAAAGCATATGTGTTTTCAAAACATAGATAAGTCGTTAAGCTGTTAAGCCGTTAAGCTATTAAGCTGAAAAGAACTGGTCTTAATTAGCTATGTATTATCTACATATTCAAGAGTTTTCCGATATGGCATGAAGAGTTGGCAATTTATTTGATTTATTTTTTAGAGTTTTGAGACGTCGTTTTGAGATTAAGAAAAATTAAGACTCGGAGTGTTTATATTTTAAAAACAAAGATAAACAAATAGGTAGATAGATGATAAGAAATGTGTCCATGATTATTTTGGGAGTATTTGGATTTTCATCGATATTCGGTGAGCCCTACCAAACCAGCTAGCTCGTTTCTCCGAGCCACAGTTTTTAGCCGGTCAAAATTTAAAAAATGTGAAAATATGAAGACATAAACATAGTATTAATTGTTTGGGAACGATTAGCAAAAACTAAAACGAAGTTTTCAGTAAGACCGAGTAAGACGGCAAGAGGAGATGAATAGGAGATAATTTCTCACGAGGAGATGGGATGGTACTCGTTAACACAACGCACCTTAAAGATGGCCAGAATCACAATCAAAATCCATTCAAGCAATCTGTCGAACACTTCGTGGGCGTGAACGAAGGACTCGATCTATGAACATGCACCTAGGTAAAAGATGATCAAAAGGACCATATGATTAATGATGATAACCCATAATCTGGCATGAAGATCGCATCTTCAAAACGTCAGAACCAAACCCAGCCAAAAGTGAAAGAGAAATACCCCTAAAATTCATGCGAAATTTTTTTTAAAAAAAGAAAACCAAGATTTAGAAATGAATCATGATCAAACCAAAATAAAATGTAAGACTGGTGAATTGGGGACACATGGGTTTGACTAGTTGTGGGGAGAGAGAGAAAAGGAGGAAAGGGAGGAGAATGCTATGGTGGTGGTGGTCGAGGGCTCATTAGAGCGGTGGCGCTGCGAGACGAGCTTTGGCGACGTGCTCTCGGGTAATGGGTAAATGACCTAGAAGGGGGGTTTGGGGGGATTTATGGCGATTTCTTGCGGTGGGGCAGGACACAAGACCAAGGAGGTTATGATGGTGCGGCATCACGGGCTGGCTCGCTGGCGCAACACGAACAATGACAAGACGGGTCACCACAGAGCCATATATGGCATGGATGGCTGGCTTGGGGGAAGGGGCACGATAGCGTTATAATCGATCGTGAGTTGTGAGAACGACACGGGAGTCGTGTTAGACGCGATATGGCACGGCGATGGGCTGATATTGTCGCTCGTGAGGAGAGGGAGACAGCGATCGAGAGAGAGGGAGGAAATAGAAGGGGCCGAGCCAGATGGGCTAGGGTGGGCTGGTATGGGGAAAGGTGCAAGGGTTTGGGCCAGCTCATGTGAGAGAGAGGGAGAGAAAAATGGTCAGGGAGATAGGAGAATTTTTAATTTTTTTATATTTATTTTTATTCGTTTATGCAAAATTATATATCGGATTGAAATTTATGCATAAATAGGCGCCGGTCGCACTTTGAATTCGCGACTGGTAGCCAGTCGCACTTTGGACGCACGATAGGTTGGTGAGAAGACACCGCAGTCGGCCAGGCTCCGGTCGCTAGTTCATTTCGCGACTGGACGTAGCTACAGTATATGCGCACTGTTCATCCAACTTCTTTTACCTATTAACACTTCATACCATATCCAACTTACACGAAACAAATTTTAAAATTCATGTAAAATCCTAAAGAAACCATTTTTCAAACTTTCAATTTTTTTAATTTTTTGAATTTTGAATTTCGAATTTACACTTGAATTTGTATTTGAATTTTAAATTTCGAAAATTCTAAGTTTGAAAAATGGGTTTGTTAGGATTTTACATGAATTTTAAAATTTGTTTCGTGTAAATTGGATATGGTATAAAATATGAAACTTAAAAGCCTGGCCGACTGCGCCCGTCTTCTCACCAACCTATCGTGCGCCCAAAATACGACTGGTAGCCAGTCGTGAATTCAAAGTGCGACCGGCGCCTATTTGTGCATAAATTTCAATCCGATATATAATTTTGCATAAACGAATAAAAATAAATATAAAAAAAATTAAAAATTCGAGATAGGAGGCCATAGTAGAAAGTAGGAAAAAAATAGATGGGACTTTAAATTTCATGCCAAATTATTTTAGGGGATAAAATAAATTAAACAAAATAGGTAAATATATTAAGTTTTTTGTGTGCACATACTAGCACTATAGGAATATTTCATTTTTTAAAAAACAATTTGAGCATTTTTACCTATTTTGTTTAATTTATTTCCAGAAATGTTGTGTCGGGAGTTTTAAGAGGTGGCTTTCATATTTTCGCGATATAGCCAAAATATTTCGCTTTATCAAATATCTACAAATTATAATTTGATTCTAAACTGAATAGAACAATGGGTTTGTTTTTTTTTTGGACTTGGGGAAAGAACAAGGTAATTCGACAAGAGAAACGTAGGTCCTTAGCTCACTATTTCGGTGCTTCCATTTTTTTCTGGAGGAAAAGAAGCGGCATCGCATTATTAGCAGGAGTATACGGTTTGCTGAAGTACGTCCATTGTATGCTTTACAAACGAGGGGAAACAATAACACTTAAGCCATTGTGTACTTGCATCCCCGTAACACAAATCCAGCATACCTATGAGCCGCTTCGCTCCAGACCTCGTGATACAGAATTATGTAGGTCTGATTTTCCTTGGTGTGCTCGGGGCATTATTCGTTTTGAAGTTTTGCCGGCTGGAACTCCTATGCAGTGTGGATCACATAACTTCTCATGATGACTACCAGCAACTGCACGATGGAAAGAAAGCATACGCCACATTTGATTTGTTGCATGATGTAGTTTTGAAAAAGTGAGCTCAAGAGGGAAATGTATACCCAATCATGAAGTATGATTCCCATAACAGAATCTAGGTACCTCTTACTGGTCCACCTCATCAGGTAAGATGGCTTTGTTTAGGTAAACTAGCTGCATTTCATCTCTCCAGATCTGAAAACAGTGCAGCATTTTTTTGTTAACGTTCATGAAATAAGTAGTAGCATGCCATCTCAATTTTCATTATTTATGCAATACGCAATACAGGGAAAGGAAACAATGTTCATACCAAGTCCCTAAATTCAATCCTGATGTGAGGCACATTTGTTCTGTGAATATCATTTCCTGAAGGGCCCCTTTTGTAGTAGTTTTTGCCAATCCAGTGCGCCTGCAAGGGATCAAAAGATGATTTGATGTGTGCTGTTCGACATAGGAGCAAAGAGTTTGCACAAAAATCGTTTATGAAAATAGCACGGTATGACTAAGGATCCACAAACTGCCTATTGGCCTTTAGCTTATAGCTGGCAACCAGATGGTAACTGGCTAGTTACCAATTCTGTTTCTAGTCTATTCCAGTTTTCAAGTTTTTTTTTGTTCTTCTAATTCAACATTTTTGCTTGATCTATTGTAAACATCAAGACTTCATTCAAATTAGTATGACATCGCTACTTTCCAGACGTCTATATTTTTACTGACCTAGACCCATACAGCCCAATTTTATCCCTGCCGACTCTTAACATGATCAGAACAGCCACCAGCGAGTTTGCAAAGAAGTGTACCCACCTTGAGAGCATGTGAGAACCCTGATTGATAGACAGAATTTCTGGCAATTTCACATAAATCACAAGAACTGAGCTTCCACAGCTGAAACAATATCAGAAGATAGTGAGCTTCTTATGCTTCTCATGTATGAATGCAGTGGTTATGTACCATATTATGAATTCATGTATACTGGCACAGAAGATGTACTGAACCACATTATTAATTGCGCATGTACACACACACACAAATACATGTGCACACGCGTTTGCATTTGCATGAGATGGAGATGAAATGGAAGGATAAGGAAAGAGAGGGAATACTGAAGCAGCGATGCTGTATTCTTCCACCAATGGTTCTTTTGTCAGGTGAATTTGCAATGGATCATCCGTTGACAGCGAGACATTTAAGCCTCGTTGGAAAAACATTGGAAAAGGATTCCGATGATAATCAAGAAACAGGGAGTTGTTACTCAGTGGGGACATCGCCAGACCAATCTGATAAAATTGAAACGCAATAAGTTAAAAGAAAGAAGAGCATCGTTTAAAAATTTAAACGCACAGCGTAACTTAACAATATCAGACACTACATCATGCTTCTTATTGTTTTAATAACATTGACATTGCATAATAATTGCTCAAAAAGCGCATGCACAGAAATTACTCAAAAACTGCATTGAATTATGGAAATAGACAGTATTACCTGACCAAGATAGTATAGATACTGAAGCACCGGAGACTTTCTTAAATTGATTCCATGTGATATGTTGTGACAGAATAGAAATGTCGCAGCCAAGTGGTCGATGTCGCCAGCCTGTGTGACCAAGCCATTTAGAGAAAACACAACTTCAGACAAGGTTCAAGAAATCACTGATCTCTAATTGATCACCAAGCTATCAATTGGGTGGGATTAATACATGGATTAATCGGTGCTAATTGGAATTAAACAGTAATCGCTGCTAGATGGATGGCTACCAAATAGAGATTAGTTGGAGACTTATCGTGGATTAATCAGGATTTTTAGAACATTGATTTCAGAATTGTCTGAGTGGAACATTGAAGAGATCTTACCTCACCAGCATGGGGACGGAATTTAATAGTGGTCATCCCCTTTGACTCACGCAACTGAAAATTGGACAGCAGTATTACTTTCCAGCAACATGGAGAAAGTATAAGGGCAATATGCCTACCTTGTTCAGTGTGTATAAGTTAGCATAGCAGTAGTATGCATAATATGAGAATGCAGGGTTGAAGACATTTGTCCATTGTTCAGGTGTGGGCATGTGTTTTGTTGGACGCCTTTCAGGCTTGCTCTCATCATCAACCAAATCTAAGCCTACAACCTGCGAGACTCAGAAAGACAAAATTTTAATGTCAGCATCTTTGTTTAAATAAACTATTGGTGAGAATCAACTGGTCCTCCATCAAGCTCAAGATCAGCACCCACATCAAATTCAATGGTTCAAGTAACCAGGCAAATGGATGTGCTGGGGCAAGATCTACACAAACACGCTTTTTTAACATTGTTTGATTTGTTATGGTGTTGGCATCGTGCACAAATAGTACCACACATGGGGTACTGTAACGCCATGGCATTGCCGCCCATGGGAGATGAGTTAAATAGTCTTAGGCCCAGTTCTTTTCAGCTTAACAGCTTAACGACTTATCTACGTTTTAAAAACACATATGCTTTGAGTTTTTTGAGTCCGTTTTTTCGCTATTTTGAAGGTGGGTTATAATACTTTAAAAAGCAAGTCAAACGAAATGTATCCGAATCTCGAGACAAACTCGAGAAGTTCTTGAAGTTCAGTCATTTCAGCCGTTCAGCTATTCAGATCAGCTCAAAAGAACAGGGCCTTAGTTAAATTAGGGATAAGATCGTAAGAATTATAGTCAAATTATGGAAAGACTTTTTGCCAAATTAAAATGAGTTCTAGTTCAAGATGTTGTGCATAAGATTATAAGAATCCGATTGTTAGCCTCCTACAAAAGAATGATCAGGTTGTATAAGAGAATCAATTATGGAATGAACAATCTTCACTCTTCTTTTTTATCAAGATCAAGTATTAAGAGCCTCTCTGCCACATTAGGGAAGAGCTTCTGCACTGGCTAGTTGAGGGTAAGAGCCCAACCTTAGGTCCTCAGACCCATACACAACTAATAACCTGCCACCCAACATATCTACGTGATTATGTGCCAAAAAATTGCAGTAAAACAAATTTCCGTTTTTTAAAAAATTGGAACATCTTGCATAAGCTAGGGTTGTCTAAGCACGATACATATTTTTAAAATGTTTACCAGAAACTGCTTTTAGATGACTCATCCATCATGTTCTTTATGAAACTATATCACATTATTTCAGAGTTGTTCTACATTAATAACTAGTATCATTGAGTTTACATAAAAATATAATTACACATGTCAAAATTGATTGTGCATGCATGACTTGTGGTGCAAGATCAACAACAAAAAAAAAAGAATAGTTATCCCCATCATAAAAGAATGAGAACACAATTTCTGAACCTGCTTGAGGAACGCATGAAGCTGTGGGTGCGAAGCTGGGTCAATAGTAACCTCAAACAGAGGAAGAAAAATGTTGTCAAGAAGATTTTGGAATGATGTAACAATACCCATTTCCTTGTATATATTATACAAGCGCGGAATCTGCAAACAACATGACAATAAGTATCTGCATGGTACATATCATATCAAAACATAATGAATCATGTAAAATCATTGAATTAAATTTCAATGACCATTTTCAACTGTTTAGTACATATAGAAAGTAATTTATTCATTAAAATCGTAGTATAGCATTTCTGACAGACAACTCATTAGTCATGGGATAATTTGGTACATGCCACTTCTAAGTTTGGTATTTACGGATATGTCGCTCCATCGAGGTCCACATGCCAGTCACATAGTGGCATATCTCCACGCGTCAAACTTTGAATGGCATGTATCAAATTTACCCCATAATTTTATTTCCTGTGAATACTGGTTATGAAGAACAAACAAAATATGCTATGAAACTTCCAAGAGAAACAAGGGCACCCAAATTTCAAACAGTATGCAACATTGTAACCTTACTTTACCACGCTTCACCTTTCTTATTAGCTTGGGGTGTATAATAATGATATATTAAGATGATTGTAAGAAGACAGAAATAGTAATATTGTTGTCGTAATAAACTAAAGAATGATATAAATTATTATCTATAGTTCTCTATTATTTTAGAAAGCCTAGTTTTGAGTGATGAGCAACATGTAAGTTCTATTCAAAATTCAAAATCGCAACAAACAATCTATATTATATGTGCCCCTAATCTTATGATCCTATAATTTTAGATTGCCATCCTATTAACTTGCCTGCCAATTCATGCCAAGGGCATCATATGCATAGCACCTAGAAGGCCTAGGTGTGGCCTAGGCCTGCAAATTCATGCCAAGGTCATCATAGACAATAGGCGCTAGGCAGGTGGCAAGTAGGGGCCTAGTACCTAGAAGGCCTAGGTGGGGCCTAGGCAACCAAACTAAACACAAACAATTTGAAGCACAAGCTCAATATCATGTAGAGTAAATTCCTTATTTGCCACTCAGAGTTAGCCATTTCACTGATCTACCATCATGAGTTTTGCCTTCCCTACATGCCATCGCATCTGAAACTTCCTCCCCTCTATGCCACCACCATTAGCTCTGTTAGGTTCAACCATTAGAAAGTTGTGGTTAATGCCCAAAATACCACTTATGATTTATAAACCTAGTTAGACGATTACATGAATATTGGGGCAAGGACCCACCACGTGCATATGCGACGCCTAGGGGATCACTGGTTCGTACTCTCGTATGCAACACTTCATGCTCTCACAGACACACCGACCAAGCACAACCTTGCCTTGCATCTTGTTGGTATGTTTGGGTTCTCTCGTTACCTCAGGCTCGCACCAAGGGGACAACACTTGCAACCAACCCCCCTCATCTTCGAGATTGCCAAGGCCATCTCGCCGATCCTAGAACGTAGATTGCTTCATGTAGCGCAATAAAGTTGACTCACCCAACACAAAAACCACCAAAGATTGTGCCCAAGCTATATGATAACCCCATAATTGACCATTTCATGTGCGTGGACTGCCCTAGGGTTCAGCGCCACCAGGCATGACATCTCTCTTGTGCTATAGTTTAACAAAACCTACCTCTTGTGCAACCCTTCCACCGGCGATCTCCCGTCATGTCATGACCAATGGTGTATGAGAAGCGTAGGGATCGGGTTCAACACTCCAACCAAACAATACAAGGTGGTGCACCTCATACAGCTAAAGAAGCCACGAAAGACAAATTGGTGATGATAGGTACTCACTATAGACGGCCCATGAGCTGGTGGCCATCTGGGGAGCCATCCTTGATCATCCAAGGCTACAGCCATGTTACCCAAGTCGATCAAATGTTGGCTAACAGGTGTCTCTTCTGGATGCTTAGCACAAACTTCTTGATAGGTGATAATCCTTAGGGCATCACAATAAACAAGACTCCATTTGCTTTGCTAGAGGTCAATCTATGTGCAATTCTTTTTTGTAAAACATAGGTACATAATTATATATTTAGCTAGCAGTTTGCATAGTCACTGCTTGTGTGTAAAATTTATGGTCGCTGTGAATTGTTTTGTTATTTTGCATAGCACATACTGGGCAGCCATTAAAGATTGCTAGATTAACCTTATAGCATTAGCATTATGTTTATTTGACATCATTGTAATGCACGAGCACTCAACTAGTGATAATACAAAGAGAAAGGTGGAAGCAACATGGCAATTGAAGAGATAAGAGGTGCTCCTGTCAAGGCAATTGAAGAGAAAGGAGGTGGTCCACACCTATTTGGATTGTTTAATAAGCACATCAGATGATACTAACAGAACTAGGGAATCACAACAAAAACCTCAAAAGCTACTACGGTTATTAGTTTATACATCTGGTAAATGTTCAATGGATCAGAACTGCAGCTTATGGTAGAGTCCTCATTTTACAAGCTAGATTGCCGTGAGTGTTCATAGTATATTGTTTAGGGTAGGGACTCTTCTGCATATTTTCATGTGTACATGCATATTTGGTGCATTGCAATCTAGGCTGCCCAATTCACAGTGGGAAGTGATTTTACAGAAAAACAAACCACATGCTTTTCCATAATTAGATTTCTTGATGGAACAAGCCAACGGTTCTGCAGAAATTGCTAGAGAAAATAGCAATAGCATAATCTCAAGCTTATGCTTTACTAATTACTACATGGCCATAACTGTATATGAATAGAAAAGGTGGATAAAGCAAACAAAACAAACCAGTATAGCATATTAGTATCTGGTTCCACTAATTGGAAGAGAATAATAGATAGTAGATACTTCTAGGAACCAGTGCCAGCAAAAGTAGAGAAAGGGTACCTGAACCAGCCATACGACATTTTCACTATACAATTCATTGTTTACTATCCAACTTGCAAGTTGGTCCCACTCACTTTGCTTCCTCCCATAGATAGAAACCCTATATTCTGCCATCTGGTGAAGAAAATTACAGCACAGAAGTTTCAAGATCTCAAGTAAGAACTACCTCTGCATAAAAATCAAAAGAATAAAGAATGAAGTTGACAGTTTACCTGATATTTGCTTGCAGAAAGATCAGAGAAGACTTGTTTCGTCAGCTCAGCAAGAAAACGGCCTGGTTTAAATAGTATAGAAATATAAATATTTAAAAAGGCAGGCAGAAATATTTCTTGGGAACGTTAAAATATTGGATAATAGAAATATAATAACTAATCACAGTCATTCACCTTAAATGAAAACAATAAATAAATGATACATTGTACACAGTTACACACCGACCAGGCTCTTTTTACAAAGGGTTATCTTTGAGCCTGTTTCACCAATCTAACCTTAGACATGTTGTCAAAATAAGCCAAAAACAGTAACGCACAACCAGCTTATCTTGCAGCTTACATTCACATGTAGGGAAATTCGATATATGCAATTACAAAATGGCATTTTCTAGGATTTGCCATTACAAAACGATTTATCCAATCCATGACATTATAAAGTCGTGTTTCTTCGGTATATGTCATCGTGACGTTGTTAAGACCTAATTTCTACCCTAATCCTTCTTCCTCTCTAATCCTCCATGTTCCCTGGTCCACGCAAGCTCCTCTGCACGTCCATGGCAAACTCACCCACCGTTGCGCCTTGCCTCTGCCTCTCGTCCATGGCAAGATCCCCCACCATTGAGCCTTGCCACTGGCACCGCCCCGACAACGAGCCTTGCCGCCGGCGCCACACCTCGCCGCCGGTGCCACCTCGAATGACGCGCCTTGCCGCTCCACGCCCCGCCACCGTTTTTAACTCCTCCCGCGGCATCCTCTCCCCTCTGCCAGGCTGTCATGACCACCCTATCCTGCCCCCGGAGCATCGCCGGTACATCCTCTCCCTTTCCCGATCTCGCCGCAATTACTCATCTGAGTTTGGGACCGCGCCGCCGCCTCCATCACAGATTCGGCTGGTGACGAGGTTTCCTCCTTCCTCTAACCTCTCCCTCAGCCTGCGAGCACCTCAACGGCCTCGTCCATGCTCTCTAATTGCCAAAACGCCTCGGGAACGAGGTCCCCCACGCTAGGACCGCCATTGCCAACGCTGCCCTTGCCGCCAGGCGTCTCGGACCTTGCCGACCCCTCCCTTCAGTTCCCTAATCCGTCGCAGCCATGGAAGAAATAGGGAAGAGCTAGAGGAACAAGATGGATTAGAGAGGAAGAAAGGAGGATTATGGCAAGAAATAGGCCTTAATATCGTTGTAATGGCATATACTGAAAAAAAGGAAAAATGAAAATATCCAAAAAAAATCCAAAAAAGGGGGAAACTAAAAAAATACAAAAAATTTTAAAAAAATTCCTTTTTTTGGATGTTTCCTCTTTTTTTTGCTTTTTTATGAATTTTTCTAGTTTTTTATTCTTTTTTAAAAAATTCGTTTTTTTCGGATTTTGCCATTTTTCGGATTTTCTGAATTTTCTAGGATTTTTTTTTGGATTTTACAGAATTTGTTCATGCTAGTAACCGCCGCGTAACCGTCCACATGCGCACACGTCAGAACTTAACGGACACATTGGCGTCATCTCAACATTTAACGGCATTTAACAGAAACCTAACGGATTGGGGGCAACAGTACAAACGGTTACAAGTTTGACGGGCCAAGAAAGTAAAACGCAAATCTCAGGGGCTAAGTGAGATTTCGTGCAAGTTTAGGGGCAACAGTGAAATTTTCTTTAGACTTTTTTACTTCGAACTCTCTTAGTGCCTTAAAGCCCTTATGCAACAAGCTGTTAAAGGATTAAGTTAGGTTAGTGTTGGAAGATAGAATGGAGAGAATAGGATAATTTGTAATCACCAGGCACAAGGCCATATATAGTATCCAGATTACATGTACAGGGAAAGCTAATTAAAGCTAATAAAGGTTAATTAACACAGGAGCCAATCAAGGGATTGGTGCTTGTCCTACGGCAAATTCTAACAAGCTAAATAAAGCTAATAAAGGCTGATTAACACCGGGGCCAATCAAGGGATTCATACTTATCCTACAGCATATTCTAACAGTTAGTATTATCGCTAAAAGGTATTTATTGTTGATTCTATCGTGGTATGCTGTGGAATAACATTGAGCACTAGGGAAAGATATATTCATGTTTTATGTTCAAATGCACACTGCTCTGTCAACATTTTGCCAAAATGTCATATCACTATGTCCGTGTTTCACCATGTCTTTTTGTCTTCATCGATAGCAGGGAGACCTTTCGAGGAACTAAACACTTCTTAGATCGCTTGTGAAACTCAGTAATCAAAATGGCACGTAATATTATGCCAACCAGAAGCTCATAAACTGGCTACTGCTGTTGGCATTTGGCAATAATGGAGAGAGGATTACAAATTGAATAGTTTGCATTTTGTGGACAAAGAGCATCAATAGTTCAACTTCTAGGGTTTACATTGTCTAGAATGACATTTATTACATGCTTGTAAGCCCAATAATCACAGTTCACAGCATTGCAGTTGATCTGATACCAATTAATGGCAGCATTAACAGTTGGACACTCTCTGATTTATAGTGAAGTGGCCGGTACTTGAATTTCTATATATAAAGTAGTTTCAAAATGTCCCAAAATAATCAGAAGCTACAAAGTTAACTATATAGCTATGCAACCATTTCATTATAAAGCTCATGCTTTGCAGATCTGACACTCATGTGCCAATGACATGTGGGCCAGGAATCACATGTCACTGTCGCATAGAACGTGTCACGTGGAGTGGCATTTTCTGTGAAGTGTTAACTTTATAATGGCATGGGCATAAATTTCCTATATAAACCATCAATTGTCCGTATAAGGTCTAGTTTGAATGTAGTGATATTTACATTAAGATAAATTGCCCCCAAATTTGCATGGGCATACATTTATTGGACTTCCAAAGGATAAAAATTTTAGGAGAAACAATGACAATAACAGCTGCAAGCATGGCATTCTGCAACAAAAAATTGGAAGCTGCAACGCCAATAGCACAAATAAGTTTTTCAGGAATAACAAACAGGACTTACGAACAAATAATACCTTGAATAAGATTGTCCTGTTTAAGGAAAATCTCTCTGAGCCTACTTTGGCCACATGGATTGTATTTAAGGTTGAATTTGTCAAAACGATGAAATGTACTTTTGTCTGCATGGACATCTAGCAGATCAACATTCAAGTCATACCTAAGGAAAATAAGAAGAATCATTAACCAACTAATGGTGGTGTCACTCATCATTACATGTATACATAGGGTAAAATACCAAACGCACCCAGTTAAGTCCAAGCTCTCAAAAACCTCCTTCAAAGTCATATAAGTACCATCTCTGAAAATGACAACCTAAATGACATATCATACATAATTATGACTTGACTATAAGATGACAACCATGTTATGCTTATAAACTATAAATACAAGCTAAAACAGCCTTCACGGCAATCGATTCATGGATATACCTCATCAGGTTCTTTCCTTAGTTTGGACTTTATGAATCTCAATAAGTGCTTTTGATTCATGCATGCTGAGTGGTGAACATGAGTATCGACCTTCCTAACATTGTAAAAATCACGATGTGGTGCAGTCTTCTGGGCAAGAAACTCCCTATCCGCGTTTAACATCAGATGAAATTTAAATTTCTGAAAGGAAAAAATAGTATGCATTACACACAAAAAACTATAGGAAAGGATTCAAATGTTTTCAGAGGTTATGCAGGAGGAAAAATATATCATGATATGGTTACATGCTCTAGAAGATTCAACCGATTATGGCAGACAGTTCTTGTGTTTCCTGCGGCAATCACCCGGAGAACATAATGCAAGTCAGTGAAGAAGGTTGTAGCATCAGCCACAGGATAAATTCTTTCCGTATCTGAGGACAAAAGGAAGGAAACAAATGAATCATAGGAAGCTGAATAGCCTGGTTAAGCAAATGAAGCACACCGGCAAGCAGGAGCGCTTACATTCTTTATCCGCATAGACATGGACAACACCATCAACCATTTGGAAAACATGCTGAAAGTGCAACCAATATTGAAATCACAAGGACAGAACAGAGTATTCAAACACTGACATAAGCAGAACTAAGCTACCTCTGATTTTGGTTCAGGCACATAGGTAAATGGATTGGGATTAGGTTTTGGAGTACAAGGATCATTTATGACCTCTTTCTCCCATGGAGCAACCTCTTCTCTAAAAAGGTAACAGTCTCTTAACTCAAGGCACTTCTGTAGTATTTTGTAGACCTCAATTTCATCAGGAGATGGAATCTCTGGCATGAAATAAAAAAAAATAACATTACAACCTTCCAGTCATATGGCACAAAAATCAACTCAGCGGATCAGATTTTACTTGGAAACAAAGCAACAAACAAACCATTAGGTCCAAACCATTTATGAATAGAAAAAATCATCACATGAGTTTGATTATATGAATTGCAAAAGAAGAGAATCACTCGCTAATAAACAGGAAAGCAAAAGTTCGACAGGCACGCATATCAACAATATTAAAAGCCGTCCTGGATTCACCACAAAGATTTGAATGAGCACATATCTTGGCTCTTGACTCATGCTAATAGTTGAAACAAATGGAGAAAATCTTATATACATAGGTGTATAGCAAATGATCTTAAGATATAAAACAGCACTGGTAAAACCTGGAAATATAACTTAAACATACAAAACCAACTTTTGGGATGTTATCAACGCATTTTTGTTGTACGAGAGAATTATTTCAGCCCTTGAAAACAATGTTGAGCACTATTCTAATATTCAAATGGCATACCGTTTGGAGCAGTTAACAGCTTGATAAATGATTCTTGCTCAGGTTCTTTTCGAAGAATATCTGCAGCAACTGGGTCAGGTTGAACGCCATGAAGATCATTAGATATACTATGAGAACGAATCAGATTTTTTGCAGCCAATGGAGTTGCAGCCCCATTTTCCGCAACCACATTTCCTTTGTGTTCTCCCTCCTGCAAAAAATATTGTTCAAGGCTTAAGGGAAAAGATAGATAGATTTTTAGAATCAGTTCCAGTTGCCAGACCAAATGAAAGTGAAGGATATATACCTCGAACAGAATTGATTCATGTCAGCAACCAACACTTTTGGTTGTATATTTGTATTCTTAATGATAGCAAGACATAGACATAAGATTTGTTATACTAATTAAATGTAGAGTAACTACCAGACGAACTCACAGTTACCGCATGTGAGATAGGCAGGCATTATTCTAGCACATCTTTGCAGCAGATAAAGATTATGATTAATGTCATCACAAAAGGAAAATTATGTTTAGTGCCCATATCTAACACATCCCAATATTTTTTTATTAGACTCAAGTATCATGGTTATTAACTATTTAAAGCACAAATCAAGCCTATACAGAAAGATCAGCCTGTTAAATTTTGTCTGGTCCGGGAAAATTACAGGATCAGAATAAAAAAACCCTAGAAATGAAAGCAGATGAAACAAGAAGAGACTTATTTCTCAACAGTTCCCAAAAACTGCTTCAGTCATAAATTTACTTATTTTATGTGCATGATATCCTGATTCGTGGTATGGAAATTTATATTGTTTTTAATTAAAAATATACAGGACGGAAACTGAAATAAAGGACTTACAATTATAACAAGAAATACTAACGCATTCTAAAACTTACAAGATTCCCATTTGTGTTCATGTAGCCATTATCAAGTTTACCACTATGCTGTGCAGAATCATCCTCATCTGATCCCTCTACGCTCTCAAAAGCACTTGCACTAGCAACAGGGGACTTTGGTGAATTTGGTCTAATTATTCCAACACGTCTGTTTGAACCTGAACGGACAAGTTGCTTATTACCTGCATTAACCATTTGTTATTATCGAGGGTCATTCTTAGAGGTATAAAAAAAATGGAAATGTGAATATATCCAAAAAAAGATGAGAAATTGAGAAAACATTACAAAAGATATAGCTCAATCAGCTGCAGATTAATCAGCAAATACATCTAATACAATTGAAAACCATGTTGAATTTGGACTTTATAAAACAATCTCTGAAAGGATTTTTAAGGATTTCTTAGACTCTCAAGTCTCGTAATTGATTTCAAATTAAAATTAAGGACCAATACAACACTCGCCTAATCAATACATTAGTTAAAACATCAATTGACAGTCAAAAGGTTTCTCAAGCTTATGGGCATAGCCATTGCTTTGACCTATCTACCCCTTTCTCCATTCCACAGGTTGTCATTTAGGAAACATAGCTCAAAAGCATTGCCAATGTGCACAAATTGAAGTCAATCTGAAGTTGACAGGTTGGGCTAGGGCCATCGAAAAGGCACCAACGCCATTTTTCCAATTCACGTCAACTTTCCAGTATGACCGAGCAACTTGCGCCTAGAATTATTAGCTTCTCTGTAAAAAGCTACTATTTGCTTCGTGATGTTTAAATAATACCATAGATTTATGTGCACATAATTGGAAAACAATACATGCATTCAAAAAAGCAATGCAGAAACAAAGATTAAGAGTTTACCAGTCTTTCCATAAAAAAAAGAACTACCACCCTCAGGTTCCTAAGTTAAATAGCCAATAACTCCCACTCCACACATAAACCATTTTAATGCATCTTTCTGTCCGTACAGTCACCAACTCATTACATCCGATCACTTCATTGCCTCATATACTATGCTTATTACTCCTATTTCTGAATCAGTTTGCATGCTTGATCCATGCCTCTTTCATCGCACCTATAGGTCGAATTTAGCAAACACCATACGCATGTGTCATCCAACTTTATTTACTCATTCTCTCACACTGTACAAATTTAGATTGCTTTGCGTAAAAAAAAATAGTTTGCAAAAAGCAGTAAAAGATATGTTAATAGTAGCACTCTGTATTCACTTGTTCCGCGCAGGGGTTGTTAAGGCACTTGATAAACACGACACATCTTCATCTTCACCCCACTGCCATATCTACTACGAAACCCCACGCAATACCCCAGTCGGAAGCCATTTCACAACCTAACACCGCTAGCTCCAAGCCAGCACCGCCAATCCTATCCACTTCGCACCCAGCGAGCCGCACATGCCCACACGTGTAATAGTCGATACAAACAAACGCACCGTCGGGCCCCACGTGCAGCCGGGGCAAGCCCTGGGGGATCTGCATGCTGGCGGCGGCGGCGAGCGCGCCGTTCACGTGCGGCCCCACCGCCCCGACCGGCTCCTCGTCCTCCTCCCCCACGGGGTACCCCCTGGCGGCGCCGGCGCCGGCGACGTAGAGCGCGGAGAGGTCGGGAAGGGACGCGGAGCCGGCGGCGCGCGGCGCGGAGGAGGGGAGGGGCTTCCGGCGGCGCGGGGCCGCCGCCGCTGGCGCCCATCGGCGGCGGCAGAGGAGCGCGCGAGGTCGCCGCCGAGCTGCGCGACGGCGCGGCAGTGCAGGTAGTACGCGGACGCCGCCGCGGCGGAGGCGCCCACGAGCGCCGCGAAGGCGAGCTGCAGCTTGTAGGAGGAGTCGGACGCGGAGGCCATGGGTGGGTGGGGATGGGTTTAAGGGAGGGGATTAGAGGAGGGGGAGGCGGAAGGAATGAGCGACGGGGGGATTGATTAGCAAGCACGAGAGGGCGGAGCGGTGGAGGGTTTATTTATAGGGCCCGTACGGATGGTGACGTGGACGCCAGGTCATGTAGGGTCCTCGCCTACTCCGTCACTGCAAGTTTTTAACAAGTATATATATACTGTAGTGTATATAGTAAACTTTACGGCGGTAAAATAATACTGTAAATGCATCCCTCTACTTCTAAAAAATACATCATTCTACCGTGCATTTTGGGTGGGGTGGGGTGAGCAAGTCAAATGCGGGTGTTTCTAGATCATATTTACGGTGGATTAACTTGTTTTCATGAAGCCATAAAGTTGATTAAGAAAGAAGGAATATTCACCTTCATATAGTATGAGGGAAAAATACCACTCATGACACTAGGAACATATGGTTTGCTTTTAAGGTGGGGTTATTAAGCCCCACGGGGCTCGAAAAGGGAAAGAGAACGAAAATTAAAGTAAATTACTTTTATAAAAAAGTTAGAATAAAGTGGAGGTTGCTGGTTTAATGAAAAGATAAAATTGAGGATTATGACAGCGGCCTGGATATGATAAGTTAACACACTTAAGCAATCTCTTCTACGTAGGATAAGGGATACAACAAAAAATAAAAGAAAAGAAAATATATAGCAAAGAAACCTTTTAGAAAGATAAGATCAAAGTTGGATACATCATAAAAAGATGGAATATGGACAAGAGGATGATGTCATAAATAAGTAGCTACTGAAACTGCAGACACTCCTAAAGAACAAAAAGGACATAAAAGAGAAAAGTCACTTTTTCACAAAGGAAATGGCTATGAAACATCATAGAAGGAAAGTATTGCTCTTTGAGGGACATTTTCGAATTCACCGTATATCTTATCATGAGAGAATCTTTTTTGTTAGTCTTGAATTATTTTTTAATATCCATATAAACAATATGAAAACTTAGGCCCCGTTCTTTTCAGCTTAACGGCGTAACAGCTTAACGACTTATCTACGTTTTGAAAAGACAAATGCTATGAGTTTTTGGATTCCTTTTTTTTTATGTTTTGAAAGTGGTTCCTAACGCTTTAAAAAGCAAGTCAAACGAAATGGATCCGAAACTCGAGACTACCTCGAGAAGCTATCGAAATTCAGTCATTCAGATCAGATAAAAAAAGACCTAATTCAGATCTATTTCGTTTGGCTTCCTTTTTAAAACGCTAAGACACATTCAAAACAGCGAAAAAACGGACTAAAAAAACTTAAATCATATGTATTTTGAAAACGTAGATAAATCGTTAAGCTGAAAGGAACATGAACTTAGTTATTTTGATATAGCCGATTAACAAATTGTAAGAATTCCATAGGGTGTCGATGTCCTACCTCTTTGATTTTAAATGGCTTAGTGATGCTTTGAAGTAATTCTCGATCATATTGGACAAGACGATAAGAGAAAAAAACTATATATTTTTACGCTGCATTCATATTACCACCTACAAAATGCAACTACAATCTAACTTAATTATAAGAGATATTCATCCACAATAAGATGTGTTTTACCTACAAAACAAAGGACAATAGGGGCAGACGCATCCAAAAAAAAGAAAAGGAAGAGGCTGGAGTTTAGCTCAAGGCGCAAGTCTAAATTTAGTCTTTTTTCCTTCTATTTTATACTAAAACTTATAGATGGGTCTAAGTTGAGGCTCCATTGTTATATACAGCGTAGGTGGAGTGTAGCATCCCAAATTTTTAAACCCAATTTGGCACGTTAATAAATTCTTAAAACGCATGATTTAAAAATGTTAAATCATTTGTTATTTATTGCATCATGGCATTATCATTGTATGCATTGCATTAAGGGGCATAATTCAAGCTTTCCAAATTTATACCTTGGTAGAAAATTTTGGCTTTTGGTTAATATATTTATAATATTATCTTAAAACCAATATCCCTTGTGAAGTATTTGGAAGTGTATTAATAAATTTTTTTGAAAAACAAAATATAAATTCCTAAGTATTAATTTTATTTGAAAAAGGTATTTGGAAATGAATTTGTATAAGAAACCAAAAATTTAAAATACTTTATTTCCTCCTCGGCCCGAGCTGGCCCAATCTCTCTCTCCCCTTTTCCCTTCCCGTTTTCCTCTCTGGCTGGGCCAAAGCCGCGCCGGCCCACCTTCCTTTCTTCCCTCTCCTTTTCCCCCGCCCTCTGCTTTCCCAGCTTGAGTCATGAAGGCCACTGCCCATCTCCACTGCACCTCATTTCACCGAGGCTCTGCAAGCGTGGTGCCACCGACGGGTGGGCCAGCCTTGTCAGCCACCTTCTTCTCCTCCGCTGTCTTCTTCCTCCCCTGCTCCTTTGCGTCGCCTCTGTACGCTGGTCGTCGCCACTGTGCCCATCCTCCCTCTCACTCCCGTGAGTTCAATGGCTCGTCTCCCCACGTAATCCCTCATCCAGATCCTTTCCTCTCCGGACCCCCTCTTTTCCTCCCTTGTCTTGTCGCAGGTCTCACGCTCATGTTGCCGCCGTCGCCGGACTTGACCGCGCCATGACGCCAAGGTCGCCGCCGCTCTGCACCGCAAGACCTTGCCGCCACATCCTAACCCTGTGACAACTGCCAACCACTCCCTTGACGCCCTTGCCGTGCCGCCTATAAATACCGAGCCGCCGCGCCTCTTTCCCCCCCGGCGCCATTAGAGACGACCTTACCGAGCTCGCCCTGTTGATTTCCTTCACCAATAACGTAACCAGTACCTCCTTGACACCCTTCTCTCTGTTTCCCCTCGGCCAATTGAACCTCCCCGCCGCCGGAACCTTCTCGCTGGCGACACCGATTCCCTTCCGCCGCCAATCGCGCCGCCGGCTACATTCCCCTCGGTAATCCTCGTCGACGACCCTACCAATCAACTCCCCTCTTCTTTACCTTCCTCCCGAGTCGCTCGTCTCGCCGGCCGATCCATTGTTGTCGGCCGGCTGGCTGAACCGGGCCATGTCTCGCTTTGGGCGACCGACAAAGGGCTCACTGGTCACCAATGAGCTCATGAAAGGTAGTAATGGGTAAGAAGAATAAGAATGAGCAGATGGGCGCATGGCCTATTAAGCTTGCTTCAAATTAAAAATTCAATTAAATTTCTTTTAATTTCCAATAAGCACTCTAGAATTCATAACTAATTCATACTAATTCAGGAAGATGTCAAATAAATTTTATTAAATTTATAAAAAACCTCATCTTTCAAAATAAAATATTATCATGCAATAAAATAAATTTCTGCTCAGATTTAGATAAGAAATGTAAATCCCTGGGCTATTTAATTAATAAAACAATATAATATAAATTTCAATAAATTCAGAAAATCTCCACCTTTACAAAATATATTTCCTGTAAATGAAAATGCTTTGGAAGTTGCTGGACCTAAGAAAAACTCATATGAATGCATGTCATCCATTTAGCAATTGTTTGGGATAATTAAGTAACTTGGGAATGGCATCATTTCATGTGAACTTGAACCATTTGCATGGCATTTCCCTTAAATAAAAATGCATTGAGGCTGCTGCATGTTCTCTTTTCCTAAAACAGCAAATCATGAAATATTTCTTATGTGTGTTGTATTGCCTTGCATATGCGTGTGCGCGTTTAGGAGGTCAAGGTTCCGAAGACCCGATCGACGACGTCCCCTTCACTTTCCCCGGAACCGATCAAGGCAAGTCCCCCTTCGATCATATCGTGAAGCCATTTTCGGTTATTTAGAAAATGTTTATTAGAATTGAAAATATGCATGCTAGTTTTAAAAGATAAATGTCGTATTTACTAGACTTATATATCATGCCGATTAGAAAGGTAAGAAATATGGTAGGTATTAAACCTAAGGCTAAAATATGGATTGCTCATATTTAAATATCTCGTTGTGGTAGGATAAATGCTTAAAATCATTTATGCGGAATGATTTAATCATTTGTGTGAAATGAGATGTTGTTGAGAAATGTTTGGGAAAGGATGATTTAAAGATAGCGCATCAAGGGTGATGCTTAGTAGGAATTGATTTTCCTCTTACCCCAAAAACTTTTTGACTAGGGAGACATTTTGTCGGTTGGTGCAGTGGGCACCGGTTTTGTAAACTGGGCTAAAATATCAACTCTCCCCTAGTCTAAGGACTGCTCATCCTATGATCCTATAAACTGAGCCATTACAGTACGACCTCGAGCCCCAGTATGGGACGGGCCCGATCGTTGGCCCTCGTGGTTGACGGTCTTGTGGCGAAACATCGTCTGGGTGCGTAGCCTCTCGAGGGTAAGGCGTACCCACTCTGCAGAGTTAAAACTGTCATGATAGCCGTGCTCGCGGTTATGAGCGTGCGAAGGGACTGATTATATGGTAGATTCTTTATTTAAAAACCAATTTAGAAAAAGGGTTCTAAACAAAGGATTTGAGATGAGTAAGGATTTGAGAAAGATTTTGTTGGTGATTGACAAACAGCCCACCTTGAAGCAGGCCTTGGGCCGATCTCAGATCGATCCACCACGCGAACAGAGGACCAGCAGCCGCCGCCCGGCTGCACCAACGGCCGCCGACTTTTTGCGGCCTCCTGCTCGACTAGGTCAAACCTGGCGACATCAGGTCCCTCCCGCTATCCGTGAGTCTGGAGAAGGTCCTCGGTGATCCGCTGCCGCTGGCAGGCGGCGACGACAACTCGCTATGGCCCGCCATGCTTTCTCCGGACTTGACCGAACGCATCAGATCTTCCGGGACCCCACCGGAGAGTACGCTATGACAATCCGTCTTGTCGCTTGTCTCTTTGGCAAAGCGGCAGATGGTTGTTATGCTTACGCGACGCCTCTAACGGTGGCGCAGAGTCGGCTCGGTCCACCAAGACTATATTAGGGATAAAGGAAAGTGCTTTCCTCTAAAGAAGTTCTCCTTGAACAAGCATGTCAAGACAAACACGTGTTCAAGATTAACCCGACCAGACTTCTTCCTGCAGGCTCGATGCACCGACAGACCCTAGAACAAGACAAGAACCTCGCCACTAAAGCAAAGACTAAGGGGCCCGCCAGATCAGCCTCGGGCGCCCACGGCGCCTATAAAAGGAGGATTCTCGGATATTGCGAAGGCAAGAACCGACACCAAATCCTCGATCCGATTCCACTGCTCGAGCATAAGCAACATTGGCATCCAAGCTTCCTCCACAAGTAGCCTTAGCCTTTAGTCGTCATCATCAGAAGTTCGGATTGGCGCCTAGGTCCGATCCCGCGTCTCAGATCGCTTTTCCACCATATAGTCAACAAGACCGAGTAGAGCTATTACCCGCAGCCGGGCTCGAACCAGGTAAATCACTTGTGTCTCCACGGTTTGCATCGCTCTCTCGCCCTCCCACAAGACGAAGGATCTGCACCGATCATCTAGTCGCACTGTGCCCTTGTCCGGAAGACCGCTGCCCTAGCCTTCCGCAGCTTGGCCGCCACCCGCCGCTGAGAAGGGTTGTCGCGGGCCTCACACCAACTACAAATTGCTCACGGTCCGTGGACCCGCCGCCAGAGCGCGATTCCCAGACGCCGACACCGGCGCCCACCGTGGGGCCCAAGGTTAGCCTCAAGACTCCGCTCCTCGACATGCCTCGAGGTTCCGAGCGGCGACGAGGTCCTCGACCTCGAAGTTCGATGAGTGCGACGATCCGACGATCCGTCCCATCGACGATGGTCGGCGGGAGGAGTACCTCGCCGAAGCCGGGCCGACGAGATGGAGGTTGATACCTCTCTCGCCTGGGGTAGAGTTTCGCCGAGGAGTCGCTTCCCGAGCTGGACCCTCCGTCACCCATGTCGGTGAGACTCCATGGAGTTCGAATCGCTTGGTGACACCGCAGCCTCCGCCGGCGACACCGGACGCTTCCGCCTCAAGACGCCCCACAAGGCTTCGCGGCAAGGGTCGACGGCAACGCCGAGGACGAGGAAGTTCGCGCGCCTTGCCGCCGCACGTAGGCGAAAGTTCTTCAATGATGCCGCCCGCCACGCCATGGATGGGATTCGAGGAGGACCGCCGCCACCGCACTTCGGGGCTGCCAAATGGCCGACTTTCATCGAGACGATGACCAACCCGCTCTTGCGTAGCCGCCAGAAGGCGCGCCATCGCCGCAGCTGTTCGCGACGGAGAAGGACCCCGTGGTTTCACCATGACGGATTGGGTCCGCCATCGCCAAGGCTCGGGTACCATTACCGTGGCATCGACCGACATCAAGAGCGAACGGCGGCGATCGCCCGCACACATGGCGCGAAACCAATCCGACCACAGCAGTACTCAAAGCCGCCGCGCGCCATCGCAGCTGTTCGCGCCAGACCAGACGGCCTCTCCGCCGGGCTGCTCGTCAGACGCCCGGGCGAGTGTTTTTCCGCCGGGCCCACGCCGATACTCTCCCAAGGCCACGCCAGGTGCTCGCTTTCTCTCGCGCTCCGCTGAAGCACCGTGGCCCTCGAGGTTCAAACCCGGCCCATTGAGAAGTTCGACGGAGCAAGAATCCCGAGGAATTCCTATCCGCCTACACCACCGCCATCCGAGCTATGGGGAGATGAGGCCGCCATGATCAACTACTTCCCACAAGGTTCGAGGCATGGCCCAACTCGGCTGTTCAACCAACGGCCGGTTTCTATCCGGCACCGGTCACAATTGCAGATGCCCTCCGCACGAAGCTTCGTGGATGCTACGCTCGCTCGGGTGCCCTCAGACCTCAAGCTCAGTAGTACAATGAGACGACGAGAGTCTCTGTGAATTTGTGTGCCGGTTCGCCGAGCCCGCAACACGATCCTCAGATCTCGGATGAGGCCATCATCGAGGCCTTCAAGGATGGTGTGAGGGACCGGCGCTACACCGAGGACCACGAGCTCCACCCGGCCAACACATGAGTGAGCTCTTTCGCGACCGCCGCCTTTCACGGCAACGCCCGAGGCGGTGGAGCGCAAGAGGGCCGCATAAGAAGAAAGCTAAGGTCGGAGATGGCTCGGGTAAAGCCGATGCGCATAAGAAGAAGAAGAAGCGGCAGAGCGACCGCTAAGTTCATCGCCGCCGCCGAGCCCGACCAGACCGAGTGCCCGCCCCACGCGCCCTCTGCCAACACGCCACGCCTCGGCGTCCGCCAGAAGCGATCACATAAAGAATGTACCGCAGCCCCCTACCGGGTAGGCCACGGGCGGCGGCACCCTAAGGTCGGCCTCCCGCCCACGCAGCAGTAACCGAGGCGAGGACCGCCCACGACCCACCCTTTTTCGCCGCCTTCATCAACGCCGCCATGAGCTACGAATCGCCGCACATGGGCCCGCCACCGAGGACTTTACGCCGGTCGCGTCCCATGCCCGAAGCCGCCGAGCGCGCTGCCACGGCGCCGCACCCAGGCATGCCAGATCAAGGTTTTCCGGCTCCGGGCACGCCGCCGCTATCTTTGGCGGAACGTCACCACACCTCTCGCCATGAAGCTCAAGGTCGCGCCCCGGAGGTCTCTCCACATCTCCGGGCGAACTCAGGCGTTATCTTGTTTTGGTCCAGCCAGCCATCACCTTTTCGGTGATGATCGTCTCCGGTTTCTCCAAACCCCAGCGTCTCCGGCCGGTACTCGCCTCTACCATTGGCAATACTAGGGTCGACTGCGTCCTCGCCGACAATGGAGCTCGCTGGACATCATCACGCCAGCCTTTGGGTCTCATGCAGGTCCCAAGGCTCCAAGATCAAGGACATCACCGCCCTTTCCATGGGATTGTCCCAGATCGCCGCCGCCCGTGGGACAGTCGTGCTACCCGTCACATTCGGCCCTCCGCCAACTTCGGACGGAGTACATCACCTTTGAGGTGGTGGAAACAGAGCTCCCTACAACGCCATCTTGGGCGCCTCTGCCTCCAAGTTCATGGCGGTCTCCCACCACGCCTATCAATGCCTCAAGATGCCGCACCCAAGGAGTCATCACCGTCCGGGAACCACAAGACGGCCTCGACAGGACGAGACCATACTGCCATGGTAGGACAGCCCCTACCCGTGGTCCCAGTGGCAAGGAGCGCCTCCACAAGGCCCTCTAAGGTGGCACTGCAACCGCAGGAGCCCACTAAGACCGTCGCCCTCACGGAGTCGACTCTCCAAGGTGGTCCACGGGGACAACCTCGAGCCTCAATAGGAACTCGAGCTCATTACCTTCCTCCGGCAATAAGGACGCGTTTGCATGGGAACCGTCCGATATGCCCTGGTCCCAAGGAGGTGATCAAGCAAAGGCTAGTTGTCCTACCGACAAGAAACCGTAAGGCAAAGGTCGAGGCGTGTCCCCGATCGAAAGCCAAGATCATCCAAGACCAGCTCGAGAAGTCGCTTCGAAGCGGTTTATCCGCTGGTTCAAGACTCCGATTGGCTTGCGAACCCGGCCGCCGCCCGTAAGAAAGGAGGCAAGTGGCGATGTGTGTCGATCACCGAGACCTTAATTCCGCCGCCCCAAGGATAACTTTCCTTCCACGCATAGATCGCCTAGTTGACGCTACTACAGATTCACCGTGATGAGTTTCGGATGCTTATTCCGCTACCATCGATCGCGTTGTAAAGAGGACGAAGAAAACCGCTTTGTAACGCCTTTTCGACATTTTGCTATACGACCATGTCCTTCGGTCTCGAAATGTCGGGCGCCACGCTCCAGCGCCTCATGCAAAAACTCTCCTCGATCAAATAGGGCGAACGAGAAGTCTACGCCGACGATATCGTAGTCAAGAGCAAAGACGCCCGTGACCATGTGTCCGACCTAGCCGAGACCTTCGACACCGAGACGGCACCGGTCAAGTTAAATCCCGAAAGTCGCTTTGGTGTCAAGTCCGGCATGCTCCTAGGCTACGAATCGGCGGGCGAGCATCGGTCGAACCCCAAAAGATCGAGGCTGTCGAAAAGATGAGGTCGCCGACCGTAAAGGACATCCAGCCCTCACGGCAAAATGGCGGCCTTAAGCCGCTTCATCTCCCGCCTTGGAGACCGGCGACACTTTTCGCAAACTCTGCGCAAGCACGATAGTTTCGAGCGGATCGAGGAAGCCGAGGCCACGCTTCGCAACTCAAGCAA
The DNA here is from genome assembly GCA_036346415.1 of Raddia guianensis. Lineage (NCBI taxonomy): Eukaryota > Viridiplantae > Streptophyta > Magnoliopsida > Poales > Poaceae > Raddia > Raddia guianensis. The sequence continues at coordinate 18,689,283 of CM070538.1, forward strand.
TATCTCGCCGCCACCCATCTCACTACTCCTAAGCTCGGAAGCCTCCCGCTATACCTCTCGGTGACACCAAACGCCGCAAGTGCGGTCTTTGGCGAAGAAACGAGAAGGGAAGCGGCGGCCGCCTACTATGTGAGCGGTACTCACCGCCAAAGGAGCGCTATCCCGACCTTCGAAATGTATACGCTTTTGTCGATGGCCTCGCGCAAGTTGCGCCACTATTTCCAAGCCCACCAAGTCGTTGTCCCGACTACTTACCCGATCAAGGACATTCTCCGAAACCCGGAGGCCACCGGCGGGTCACGGCTGGAGTCGAAATGGTGAGTTCGACATCCATTCAGATCTCGAACCGCGATCAAGGCCTGTGCCCCGCTGATTTCGTGGCAGAGTTGACCAGCCGGATGAGCAAAGGTCAAGCTCTCCGTGTCAAGACGGGAGGAAGCTCGGTGGACTCAGACTTTGATGGCTCACACCACCCGGCGATCAGATGCGGGCTCGCTTCATTTCCCCAATGGAGAGCGACTCAAGACGCTATACAAATACACTTTGTGGCTACGAACAACGCCGCAGAGTATGAAGCCCTAATTGCGGGCCTAAGAGCATGCGCCGCGCCGACATTAAACGGCTTGTTGCGAAGGGATTCGCAGCTCGTCCGTCCGCCATGTCGTGGAGGAGTTTCGTGCAGCGACGACTCGATGGCGCGGTACTGGCGGAAGTGAGGAACTGGAGAAGCGTTTCACGAAGTTTCAAATTAGCTACATTCCTGTAAGATAATGGCGGCCGAGCAGCTCGCCATGCTCGGATCTCGCAAGAACTGCTCACGGGTGCTAGTGCAAAGACCATTTGAAGCCTCCATTCTCCGGAGAGGAGGCAAAGGGACGCTCATACCCCCAAACCGAGACGTCTGACATCGCTCTCATTCTCGAAAGAAGCACCTCCGGATGACGCCATTCATCCAGGTTCTTGAGCGGGACATTGCCCGAGGACGCTCTTTGGCGCTCCCAAATAAAAAGGCGAGCCCGAGCTACACCGCACGGGGCTTGCTGCATCAAGGGTGCTAACGGCGGCTTTGTAAGTCAAGTACCCAAGAAGAAGGTAAGTACCTTCGCCGACATTCACGAGGGCATCTGTGGCGCGACGCCTCACACGTAACTCTCGTCGGCAAAGCGCCCGCATGAGCTACCATCGCCCATCGCGATGAGCGACGCAGGTTTTAGTTAAGCGCCGCGAAGCTTGCCAAGATTATGCGCGATGACGACCACCAGCAGATGAGCCGCAAACCATTCCACTAGCGTGGCCGTCATGGTTTGGGGCATGGACCTTTAGGACCGTTCTCAAAGGTCTTGGTGGCAAACGTACTTGTTCGTAGCCATCGACATCTTCACCAAGTGGATTGAGGCCGAGCCGGTCTCCAACATCACCGCAATCGCCGCAGACGCTTTTTTTCAAGCATCGTCGCAAGGTTTGGCGTGCTCAATGTAATCATCGCGACAATGGCACCCAATTCACAGTGCCGGAGTTCAACGACATCGCGAGGAATCGGATGAAGCTCGCTTTGGCTTCGTGGCCCACCCACGAGCAACGCGCAAAATTGAACGAGCTAACTGACGCTTAGTCCAAGGCATCAAAAGCGAGTCCACGACGCCTCAAGGCCAAACATCAAGGTTGGGTCGACGAGCTACCGCTCGATCCTCCGGTGGTCCGGACAACGACCAATGCCACAGAGAAACTCCTTTCCGACTAGTCTATGGCTCGAAGCGCCCTCCCAACAGAGATGAGACTAGGATCCGATCGCTGACTTCGCCAAATTGTGGTCAACGACGAGGAGCGGCATTGACCTCGACCTACTTGAGGCGCGCCGTGAGCAATCCCTACTGGTCAAGGCCTACCAAAGCCAGCCCTCGTCGTTACGCCGCACTAAACGCATACACGAGGACCCCGCAAGTAGGAGACCTGGTTCTACGACGATTCGTAACCTTGCAGCTCCAACAAGCTCAAATTTCAAGTGGAGGGACCGACAAAGTAGTCAACAGAAGACGACGGGTTTCAGACGCCTTGTCGACAAGGACGGAACGAGCTCCCTAGCTCATGGAACATCTCCTCCCGCGACGCTTTTACGCTTATTCAGTCGAAGTTTCTTCATTTCAATTGGTTTCAACCCAAAAAAAACCCTTTCCCCATTCGCGAGTCACGTTGGTCCAAGTCTTAAACAAGCCCGTACAAAAGCATGAAGGCTAAGGATAAAGCATTCCTGAGCATTTCCACGACGGATAAGCCGATCTCTCGCACCCCAAAGGAATCTCCGCAATGTGGAATTCCAAAGGCCCAAAGGTGCAGAAGCCCACGCCAGTTCGCTCGGATGGCTAACTTGGGTCAGAAGCGCCGGGGTCAAGGCTTTCTTGCGCCCAGCTTTTTCTTTTTTCCTAAGTCCTCGGCACACCGGGCCCAAGATCGTCACAAGCAGCCCAACGGCTCGGGGGCTAGGGTTCGCGATTTTTTCTAAATCACTTAGTTCTAGACCGCTACCAACTCCAAATTCAAGACTCGGACTTGGCCACGCCGGGCCGGATGATTAGGCGCACTAAAAACAACCTTTCTAAAGCAATCCGCTTGCCTAAACTTCTTAAGTTCGCCTCAGACTTCACATCGCTCATCTAGTTTCTCTGTTTTGCATTTCAGGATTCGCAAAGTCGAACAGGAAAAAGAAGCGAACAAGCAAGCAGGAGCAGCACGATGGGATTTTCCCAAAAGAAATTGCATTTCGACAATTGGAAAATCTTACAAGAACAAAAGAAAGACGGGCTCCTAGTCTACCACAAAAGAGGGCGCCGCACCACTACACCTACGTCGGCGCCCAAATCCTATGATCCCCTCGCACGCTTACCAACAAGGCCATGGCGACGAAGCCGGCGGAGTTTTGACCCTTCCGACGACGACGACGACTCCACTAAGCCCGTGTCGGCGCAGAGGGTCCCGACGCTGGGTGGCGCCACGGCCGGGGGGGCAGATCACCTCGCACACCCACCGGCTCAAGCGCCAGACGACTCCGCCATCGCCTCGGCCCCTCCGGCGCTGGCATTGATGGCCCGGCGTCTAAGCGCCCTCCGCCGCCGATAGTTCGTGAAATCCGTGGCAGCGGAGGCGGCGCCGCGATGATGGCCTCCGCATCGCCCTAATCCTCGCTCGCCATGACCAGCGGTGGAACTTCCTCTCGCTTCCACCACGGGCTCTAGGAGAGTTTTCTTCCGCCGCGCCGACGGTGCGGCCCTCCTCCGCCCACGGCTAGCGCCACAGATCCTCCTCCGCCGCCAAGATGGCGGCGTCGCGGCATCGGCGGCAATCTGCGCCACCACCGCTCTCTCTCTCCTCCTCCGCCGGGCGATCGCCAACGCTTAGCCATCTCCTCGCCGGCGCGGTTAGCATATGCCGCCAATGCGGCAGCTTGGCTCATGAAGGCGGAGCCGCAACGGCAGAGCCACGGCGGCAGGCTCACGACCTCCTCCTCCCCGCTGGCCGGATCGGCGGCGACGAGGAAGTGGCGGATTTGGCTCCGCGAACAAGGCTTCCATGAATGCACGCCAGAGCTCGAGTTGTAGTTGGAAGACATGGCTTCAAGCCCTCTTTCCCTTTCGCGCCGCCGCTTCCTGCTTCTCGCCGTCTCGAGCTCTCGCTTTCTATCCTAAGGCAAGCGCAGTGTAGGCGTAAGGGTCACGCGACGTACACGCCCGCTGATAGGCCGGCAATGACAACGTCCCGCTGCGCCGCGGCTACCAAGCGTCGCCTGCCAAGAGATGGGCAATTAAAACCCACTACCTAAGCCGGGAGACGCGAGCGCACGCGCTGCCTCGCGAATACCTATCGCGCCCGCCGCCCGCGACACGACGTGCCTCGCCCCGCCGCTGAAGGCGAGGAGAAATCATTACGGTCGAGCCATCAGATAGGTGTGGCCCACCCGCCGCAGTAAGGCTCGGCGATGCTTTCACGCCCGCCACGTGGTTTAGGCAGAGTCGTGAACCGGCGCGACGGTTTCACCTCCAGACTGCGCTAAGCCAACCTGCATTTCCGCCGCCAGGACACCGTGTCGCTACGCGTAGTTCACAATCGCACGACTTGACATGATAAATAAAGAGAAAATGGCTACGCCTTTCGCCACCACGCATTACGCAATGTTTTTCCGATCGACGGGCGTCAAGGAGAATGCATAAAAGTATATGGCGCAGAGCCCGGAACGGTGGACGGGTCAAACCACGGCCCGCGCCGCAACTTGAGCCCTCTAGCTCGTTCTCTAAGTCTCGATCCGCTGCGCTGGAGTAACTCTATGGCTCGTGGCGGCCATATCGCTTTGTTCCCGGCGTAGCTTGACCCGCTTCAATGAGCTCTTCCTCTGTCTTTTCAAGGCTTCCGACTGCTGCGGACTTCGCCCGGTTTACAGAACGTGGTACTTTCCGCTCGAGTTCGCCGCAAGCTTCTTCAAGCCCACGAACGATGGAGTTATGTTCGACTTGGCGTACGCCACTGTTGACGGCCGCCTCTCTGCGTTATACTCCTCGTCGAAAAGGATCCGTGCCTCGTCTGCTTTCTTCGCGAGCCACCTGGCTTGAATCTTCACGGCTTCCTCCACCTCCCGAGCTCGAGCAAGCCTCGCCGTGACCTCCTCGCTCCTTCTCTGCTGCCTTTCAGCCAAGGCCGCTAGCTCGGTGATGCGCGGCTGTGGCACGGCGTCGACCTCGGCGATGAGCTCGTCTCCAAGATTTTGCTTGGGCCCGGCTATGAGATAGCTCGGCGGAGAGACGCCAATCCTCGCCGCATCATCTCTCGTCTGCCGCCCATCGCTTCCATCAACAAGGCGAGCCACGATAAGCGTAAAGCTCGAACAAAAAAAAAACAAGTCAAAACGCAAGAAACTTCGATTTAAGCGCGAGAGCAGGGCCAAGGGCATCACCTTTCTGGTATGAGCGAGCATGTTCCACGTCCTCGCCGCGATGATGTTGCGCGTGCTCCCGCCAAGCCCGGGGGCGCGGATCCCATGCAGCGCCAAGGGTTGGCGGCCAACCTGTTCTCGCCACCTCCTCCGGCCGACGCGGGCTCGCAACGCCGCAACGTAGTGGAAGCAAGGTGGCGCCCGGCGCGCCGCTTCTCTCAAGATCCTCCATCTTGGCCGCCACCGCTTTTGACGCAGCGGGCCGCCTCTCCAAAGACGGCCTCGCCAAGCTGAGCCCGGACCCTTATCAATGCGCCCTTCACTCCACCGCCCACTTAGCCGCCACGAGCTCGTGTGGATCCTCCACCGAATAGGCGGGGTTTTGACGTGGCGATCTGTTCGACCGACCTCGCCGACTGGCAAAGATCCTCGCTCCTCCACCCATTCCGGGTGACGGAAATCCAGCCCGCAGATGCTAGCGGGCCACGCCGCATCACTACCCTTGTCCATCCGTCCGGCGTTAGTACGCCGAACCGCCAGTCCATTGACTAACAAAGATTCGCCGATCGTGTTGAAGCGCTTTCACCGGGTCTTGAAATGATCGGCAACCCCCGCGGTCAATTGGCCACCACCACTAGGCCAGGCGCCTTTCCACGCAAGCAAGGACGAATCCACACAGATCATCGCCGATGATGACTCGCACCGCTCCGCAATCTCCGCTGAAGCGCCCAAAGACCGCCACGGAAGCGTGAAACTTGGTCCTCCGCTGGTCACCGCCTCCTTGCCCTTCGACCGCCAATCCAATGACCTCTAGTCGCGCTTATCTCGGGCGCAGCCTCTGGTCCGGCCGTTTTGCTTAGTAAGCCCAGTACCTCCAATTCTTTGCCGCAAAGAAAGGCACTTCTCCCATAGGTTCGGCGGCTCGTCTTCACCACGGGCCTCAAAGAAGAAGCAAAGACCTCGGTGGCTACTTTTGCGCTACGCACTGCAAGGAAAGGCACGGCAATGACACGAGAAACAGGGTGATAGCATGAAACGCAGGAAACTTACGCGCCGGTTCGAGCTCGGTGTCTTCGTACACCCCTGGCGTAGGACGAAGAAAGAGCTCTGTCTACAGCCCGCCAACGCAGCTCGAGGTGAGCAAAGCCACTCCCTTGCGCTCTGCAGGAACCTTCCTCGTAGGTCCTCGCCAGGGGCCATCGCCCGGCTGGCTCGACGCCAAAGACAACCTCCTCATCGTCGCCGTCCGAGTTGGTGATCGTCCTCCTCTTCTTCAGAGGCGCGCGCTGAGCACACACGGCGTGAAGACTTAAGGGCACGGTGCCTAGCACTCACCCGTATTGAGGATGGAGGCTCACCGCACGGGCGCGCTGCGTTTTCAAAGGTGTGCATCTCAGACTCGCTGTCTTTGAGCCCGCCGTGGCCGCCGAGGTGCCGCTTTTCCCTTACTTGCCGTCGGCGACGGACCGGCGACCATTGGATACCGCCGGCGTTCCGCCAACAAGGGCCCCTCGTTCGAGCCCGCGACTGAGCGGCCCGCCTAACCACCTTCCACGTCCATTGAAGAACAAAAGTCGCCTTTATCAAAACCTCAAGGAAGCGCACGGTGAGAAATTCAGTCGAACACCGCTGGCACTTACCTCTGACGCTTTGTCTTTCACAAGCCGTATGCGGCGAGGAGCCTTGTCCAAGGGTAGCAACATTCTGCGACCAGCAAGAACCTCGCGGTTTGAGAGACCGCGAGGTCTCACTAACGGTTACAACGTATCCCAACTCGAGGTCAAACGCAAAGAAAGCAACTTTACGCCACCTTCATGGAAGTCCCTACCGAATCCTCCCAACCATCCATGTCGGCCGACGATCGCAGCGGCGTCCCAATGGCCGATCCGGTGGACAAAGCCAACGACGACCTCGAGTCTGTCAAGCCGTCCTTAACGAGCTCTTTGATGATGTTCTCGGTGGCTTGATCCTCCGGTGGGGCTCACTTCATTTGGAAGATTGGCGGTCCGCGCCGCCGCCGAGTATTCCAGGTCGAGCCCCGCAGTTCAGTAGAACCACCGCCGGGCCCAACCGTCGACCTTCGTCCTCACCTCGTACTCAGGGTACGACTGGCTCCCCCGGGCTCGGCGCGCGGTCAGGTAGAAAACCCCGCCGTTGCCCACTCGGTGGCCGACCGGCTTCAATTCGAAAAAGTGCTGGAGGAGGCTCACCGTCGGCCGAATCCCGCAGTGCGCCTCACACAGGAATGCGAAGATTGACAGGTGGACATAGGATTGGGGGGACAGGTTCTCTGGCCTCAGCTCCGTGAAGGCAAAGAGGTCGGTGATGAACTGAGATTCTGGCACGCGAAACCCACAGATGGCCGAGCTCTCGAAGCATACCAACTCGTCGGGTTCCGGCCTTGGCTCTTGTTCTGCGCCTGGGAGCCTCCACGAACCCGGCTTCACAAAGCCGTCTCGCTCCAGCTCTTTCATCCTCTCCCTCGTCAGGGTGCTGTCTCCAATGAGAACCATGGCGGCGGGAGACGAGAAGTAAGAGAGCGAGGAGAAAGTTGAGATTTGAGAAAACGAAGAAAGGAAAAACAAGGGGGATGATTCTGCGGTAAGGAGTTCCTCCCGAAAGCGCTGTCTTTTAAGAAGAAAGGGCGGAGGCCGTGGGAGTCGTGTCCAAAAAGGAAGGTAACCGCTCCGTTTTCCCGTCAGATCAAATTCAATGCCTAGGACTCCGGCTCCCGGACCAAATCTTCCCGCGCGGCGCGTGGTGAGGATTTTTCCCTCTTCTTTAAACCTCAGACCGGCTCGTTACGCGACCCGCTCGAGGCTCGGGGGCTAGCTGTTGGTGATTGACAAACGGCCCACCTTGAAGCAGGCCTTGGGCCGATCCTGTATCGATCCACCACGCGAACAGAGGACAGGCAGCCGCCCCGGCCGACCAACGGCCCGCTGACTGCTTATGGCGTCTCCGGCTCGACTAGGTCAAACCCGGCGACATCAGGTCCCTCCCTGCCATCTCAGAGTCTCGAGAAGGTCCTCGGTGATCCGCTCGCTCGTGGGCAGGCGACGACAACTGTCATGGCCCGCCATGCTTTCTCCGAACTTGACCGGAACGCACTGTATCTTCCGGGGACCCCCAGCCCGGGAGAGTACGCGCGGACAGTCCGTCTTGTCGCTTGCCCTCTTTGGCAGGCGGCAGATGGTTGTTGCGCTACGCGACGCCCCCAATGGGTGGCGCAGAGCTGGCTCGGTCCAGTCAAGGCTATATTAGGGATAAAGGGAAAGTGCTTTCCCTCTAAAGAAGTTCTCCCCCTTGAACAAGCATGTCAAGACAAACACGTCACTACTAGAAAAATGATTATTGATGACATTATACATTCGTCATCATAAGTGACAAAAATGTCATCGTAGATCTTTTATGACGACCTTATGACGAAAAACAGTTTGTCATGGTATAAAGCGCCACGAAAGTTTTTGTGACAAAATGTTAATTTTGTCATAGAAAATAAACTTTTCTCGTGATTTAATTGTTCATCGTCATGATAAAGATCCCTTTATGACGAAAAAAGTCGCCACCGAAAGCATCTAAAATGTCATGAAAAAGCCCAAAATCGTCACAAAAAGCACTTTTGGCTCGCTAACTCTAATTTTGTATGATGAAAAAATCGTCATAAAAATATGTCAGTCGACCTGAATTTTCGCTATTGAACACTCCAAAGACACATCATCCAGTGGTGTCGGGTGATGTGTCATATATGTCACATTATTTTTAAGGAACCAATTCACACATGTATATTAAATAGGTCATCACAAGCACATTACAAAAAATTGGAGCAATACATACAACACTTTTACTAAGCCACAAAATATTAACTAGTTCACATAGAATTCCATCGATAGTTCCAATACAATAATTGAACCACTACTAGCTAGTGTCGGATAAGAACAAAATAAGTTTGTCATGTCAAGCTTTAAACCACTTGACATTCATTAAGTCACTGTTGGGATTGACTAGCAATGACCAGGAGAGCGACGAAGAAGTCATCATTTTCCTCTTGCCTCTTTCTAAACTCTTGCATTGCTTCCTTTTACGCTTTTGCCTCTTCTTGTATGACATTCTGAAACACAATTAAATTAACTGTATAACATTAATGATATAGATAAACTTTATATTTCATATGCTGAATTCACATATATAGAATCGACATGAGATAGACAAAACTGAATTCACATGCTATTTATTTAGCGCCCTAGCCTATTTTATTTAAGTTTGGACATGCATAATGCTGGTAGTTGACAGTCTACTAAATTTTAGATAGATTCCAAAAAAACCATGATGATAAGTTAATAGTATATTCAACAAGGAATTCGCCACTGCTGCTCATGTGTTGTATAAATAAGGTGGTCTATGATGATAGCACTCGGTCAAGCAACAATGAATCGGCAAAGAAACCAACAAACAAGAAAAGAACACACCGAACCCTCCTTGTAATTTTTCCTTAAATCCAAGTCCTTCAGTGCCTGGTCTATCTGCTTCCTGCGAAAGAAGAAACAAGATAGGCTCATAGCGGCTCACAGCTCAGCCATGTATTTGATGTGCTTCTTGATGTTGGCCTAATGAGCTTGTACATCTTTGCCCCCATTGCTCAACATCTCCAGCTTCTATATGCAAGACACACACGAGATCAGATCATACAAGAACCACCAATCGGCGCAGGTGTTTGAAGGTCTAGCAATTGAAAAGCTCGCACATAATCAAAATACATATATTCCAATTAAGGTAATATTAGGTGAAAACTTTCACAAGATCATGTACATTATATTTCATAACATAGTTCTAAGATGATAAAACACGGTTAATGGAACCTAACTTGTAATTTTAAATAAATTCACCATGCTGAACTTATATTTGTATTTTTACCATTGTGAACTTATATTTTTCACTGTCTAGCATGTAAATCATGAATTAAAATTGCAACAATGATTCAAACAATCATAAACAGAATATGTGCTTAACTAGAAGCATGTTATGTAACTTCTGAAAAGGCAAAATGGCACCATAGTCCATACATGTAATTCATAACATTGTTGATAATAAACCATGTACTTCTACAAGACATTATTTGCCAAATGGAGAGTTAGAAAAGATAAAACAATGTATGCATTAGCAGGTTATTACCTTCCAAGAAGGAATTGCACACTTGCTCTTTGGAAACACCCAACGCCCCCACCACCATTCCAATGCTGCCACCGAGTTGTTGAGGTAGAGCATGATCATCTCATCCTTCATGATACAAGAATCGAAACAAGGCAGCTAGGTCATCTCATAGATCCAACCCCACCAAAATTGTAACATCCCAAATTTTCAAAATCAAATTTGGCACGTTAATAATTTCATTAAAATGCATAATTAAAATATTAAACTATTTAAGTGTTGAAAAACATCATGGCATCATCATTGCATGTAACCGTTTTGAAAATGGGTTGGGTCATTAATTTTTAAAGGTATAAATATTTCAATGGGTGCATTTAGAAGCTTTCAAACCCATGTGAATTTGTCAAAATCTATTTAATATTTGACCTTTGAATAATTATTTAGAAAGAAGAAAAGAGAAAACAAAATTGGAAAAATTAGAAAACTTCTCTCTCTCACCTTTTCTCTCTCTCTTCTCTCCCTCTCACCGCAAGTTTATCGCTCAGAACTCAAATTGTCGTTTATGAGTTACTCCTGCAACTCCCGCGTCGTCGTTGGCTCACCAAAGACCACGCCACGACCTTCTCTCGCTGCCACGCCAAGCGCCCGACCTCGCCGTCTTATCGCCACTGCTATTGTGCAATAGCACTGTCTTTCGTTGCCTCCGCTACTGTGCCATCCGTCGGAGTAAAGTCGACGCCGCCGTGCCCTCCTCACTATAAAGTGGAGCTCTGTGCTCCTACCTCTCCTTGCTCGATGCCTTGCCGTGCCGTGCTTCTTCTCGTGTTGAAGGAACCCAAGCATCACCAAGTCAAGAAGGAAGTCGCCAGAAGGCCTTCATTCGCCGTCTCTGGGTAAGCTTCGCTCATCTCTAGGTGCGCAAGAGCTTGGGAAGATGATCCGGAGAGGTCGTAGTCTCCCTGCGTGTGCCATGTTGAGCTAGAGCTTCCATGGAAGCCATGCGAGCTAGTTTAGAGCATGCACTCGTAGCTATGTATAAAAATACGTCGTCGTCTTGGACGGCGGATCACCGCTATAGGGTCCTTTGGAGGCGCCGAGTCGAGAGAATCCATTTTTGCGATCGGTTTGTCGAATCGGAGGTCGCCACCGCCGGCCAGCCGAGCTCAGTGTGCTCCAATGGAAGTTGCTCGTGCGTCTTGTGTGCATGCATATGGCTAGCTAGAGGTAGAAGAAGAAGTGCTTTGAGATTAGTGCTTTTGTGTGTGGCTCGATGAGTGGAAACGTATTCGAGCGAATACGCTTTCGAGTTCAAAGCGCACACATAAATATAATCCAAAATTTAATAACTCTCTATTAATATTAATACCTATAAAAATAAAAATTAAGCTAATCATTTTTCATTAACTAGCAAATAATGAATGATTTTCAAAAACCTTAGAAAATAACAAATATATTATTTGGATGCATACACTTGATTTAATAAAAATATAAAAATATAAAATAGTTGTACATGCATCACATTTCCATGCATATTTATTTCGTGCATGATTTTTTAAAACAAAATCATATATAAATGTTTCCTGTTTGATGGATGTTTATATTATGTTGTATGTGTTGTCCGCGTGGTTAGACCCGCCAAATAGGTCGCCTGTTGCTCCTACCGTCATCGACCAAGGCAAGTCCTTTGATCATATTGTGAAGCCATTTTCGGTTATTTAGAAAATGTTTATTAGACTTGAAAATATGCATGCTAGTTTAAAAGATAAATGTCGTATTTGCTAGAATTAGTTATTATGCCAATTAGAAAGGTAAGAAATATGGTAGGTGAAACCTAAGGCTAAAATATGAATTGCTCTTATTTAAATACCTTGTTGAGGTAGGATAAATGCTTAAAATTATTTATGCGAATGATTCAATCATTTGTGTGAAATGAGAATATTGTTGAGAAATGTTTGGGAAAGGATGATTTAAAGATAGCGCATCAAGGGTGATGCTTAATAGGAAATGATTTTCCTCTTACCCCAAAATCTTTCCGACTAGGGAGATATTTTGGCGGTTAGTGCGATCTTGGCACCGGTTTTGTAAATCGGCTAAAATGTCTACTCCCCTAGTCTAAGGACTGCTCATCCTATAATCCTATGAATCGAGCCATTCTGATCGACCTCGAGCCGGTATGGGGCGGGCCCGATCGTTGGCCCTCGTGGTTGATGGTCTTGTGGCGAAACATCGTCTGGTGCGTAGCCTCTCGAGGGTAAGCGTACCCACTCTGCAGAGTTAAAAGCTGTCATGATAGCCGTGCTTTCATGTTTATGAGCGCCAAGGACTGATTATATGGTAGCTCCTTCATTTTAAAACCAATTTAAAAAAAGGGTTTTGAATAAATGATTTGAGATGAGTAAGGTTTGAGAAGGATTTCGTTTGAGCTAGGGGCCACCGGTGATATTCCGAAATGGGTAACGGCCTATCGGAAAGTGTCGCGCGGAATGGACCTAGCCGGTTTTGAGAAAAGAAAAGAAGAAAGGATTTTGTTCTTGCTATGGCACTGAGGCCAAGTGGCGAGAACCGTTTGAGAAAAGCCCAAAGAAAATATGGAGATTCAATGTTTCTAAATCGCTTTGTCAAAACTAGGCTAATAACTGCAATTTCCGCAAAACTGCCCAAGCCATCCATTTGTACTAAACCCCATCAGCATATATCCTCGACTTGCTGAGTACCTTTGTACTCACCCCTATTTCTCCTTCCCCTCTTCCAAAATTTTCAACAGTCGAGGAAGCTCCCTTCGACTCGCCATCCGAGGAGGACCCGGACTTCGAGGAGGAGGAGGACTTCGAGGACGAAGAGTAGGGTTGTGTCACGCCTGCCGCCGCTGTGGAATAGTCTAGTGCTAGAATAAATCGTGCCATGTTAGGCTCCTGCGTTACCGTGTGTAACGTCAGATCTTGGCTTAACTGCGTGCCGTGCTTGATGTATTAAATTGTGACTTCCTGTGGGACGCTTAGTCCCCTATGTTGTAATAATATAACTCGAAGACAATGTACCATTATTGTTAAATTGTGTGTGCTAGCCATGATCTTCTGGGACTAGTACTGTATGCACAATTAGGATTCGGTCAATTAGACCGGGTCCTGACAAAAATGAATAAGGGGTTGGGATCCAATTCATAATGGTATCCCCAGAGACTGTTGAGAGTAAACGCACAGCAATAGGCAATAGGATCAGATCAGCAACCTCATCTAGTCATCCCCCAATCTCCAAAGTCTTAGTTGCTATGCAATGAAGGATTGGCATGTGTTACCACCGCAAAGAAGCACTGTCATTGCAAACTTGAACGAGTTAAGGTTTCAAATTCAAACTTAGGGATCAATTCACAAAAAGTATATAAAAAATAGTACCAATGTTTTTGAACCGTATGCCATGTAAAAAACAAACTATTTGATTTAATCTGGATCAAATCCTAGCTCATAAAATAAGGGGGAAAACCAAGAGAGGAGAGGGAGGAAGACGAGGTAGGGGAGAGAGGGAACCATAGGGCCGGCGGGCTTCGGAGGAGGCGGCGGGGAACGGAGGGGAGGCGGCGGCGGGGAACGGAGGCGGCGGCCGTCGGGGCAAGGGGGGTTTTCTCCAAATCGTGGAGTGAATCGGACCTGCGATTTAGGAGATAGAAGTTGGAGAAATAGCTCCGATCAAGATGAATAGTCTTTGGTTTTCCCAAATCGTGGCATCAAGATCAAAGGGAAAATCCCCATCTCTTCCCCGTAGCCTCATCTTTGAGAGAGAGAGAGAGAGAGATCCACAAGGGGAAGAGAGGGAGATGGCGGCGGCCATGGCTCCGGCATGGGGCGGCGCTCCGGCGGCGGTCCTGGGAGGCGGCGTGGCGGCGCTTCGAGGTGGGCGGCGGCTGCTGGTCTAGGGGCGGCGAGGCACCAGTGACGGCGGCGGCTCGGACTAGGGCGAGGTGCGGCTAGGGCAGCGAGGGCCACGACACCGACGGCGGTGACGCGTTCCGGCGACGGCAATGGCACAACCTGGCCGGGCGGCTCGACTTGGGGATCGGCGGCGACAGGCGGTGGCGGCAGGCGGCTCTGATGGCGCGGCTCCCTGGGGCATGGCGGCGCGATGCGAGGCGAATATGCTGGCGGCTTGCAGCAAGCGGCGCGAGCTAGGGCGGCTCGGCCTAGGCGGCATGGGCAGGGGCGGTGACGCCTTGAGGGAGGTTACTGCAGATACAACTGGCGAGGGACCCCGAAGGATTTGTGTTTGGTCGAGAAGGTTTCAAAGTCGGAATTAGGGTTTTGGAGGACGTCGACCGATTATGATTTTGATCGAGAGATAGGTCGGGTCAACCATGATAGAGTTTTGGTCGAGAGAGTTACAAAGGAAATCGACCGGGTTAGGGTTTTGACCAAGGAAGGATTGAGAGGAAAACGATGAGAGGAAAGAGCTAGAGCTCCGGTCGAGGACAACCGAAAGAGTGAAGGATACGAAAGAGAGACAGAGAATGGAATTGGCTTTATAATTTATAAATCCCAATTGTAAAATAAATGTTAATAAAGTATATTTGTTTGAAAATTTAGGGATTTCCATATAGAAAGACAAATAGAAATTATTTTACCTAGTTTTTCTTTTTAAACGAAACTTGGGACATTCTAATATTTATTAGGATGTCACATGCGCATCCTATTTTTCTAATGGCCTCATTGACTATTTTTTTTTTCTATTCCATTTTTATAGGGCCTTAAAACTAAAACAAAAAGAGATAAACTTCCAAGAAAGGAACCATGCCATAAAGAAGGTCACTAAACATATGCATATGACTTTAGCCCGAGATTACCAGACCAACCTGATGTCCGATTTTCTATGACGATGCGTATACTTATTTTGTGATGAAATTTCAAATTTCGTCACTAAAAAATAGGGCTACCCGACGCTTAGTGCGTGTTATGACGATCGAAATAAAATCGTCACAAAAAAGTAGTTTTCTATGACATCGGTTCACATCGTCAAGGATTTTTCGTCATAGATAATCATTTTTCTAGTAGTGCGTGTTCAGTACTAACCCGACCAGCTTCTTCCTGCAGGCTCGATACCCGACAGGACCCTAGAACAAGACAAGAACCTCGCCACTAAAGCAAAGACCAGCGCGGGGCCCGCCGTATCAGCCTCGAGCGGCCCACGGCGCCTATAAAAGGAGGATTCCTGGATATTGCGAAGGCGAAAAGCGATCACCAAATCCTCGATCCGATTCCACATGGCTCGAGCATAAGCAACATTGACATCCGAAGCTTCCTCCACAAGTAGCCTTAGCCTTTAGCTGTCATCACTGTAAGTTTGGGATTGGCGCCTCTAGGTCCGATCCCGGCGCCTCTGTACTGTTTTCCACCATATAGTCAATAAGACTGGAGTAGAGCTATTACCCGGCAGTGGGGGCTCGAACCAGGGTAAATCACTTGTGTCTCCACGGTTTGCATCGTTCCTCTCTGTCCTCCCACAAGACTGAAGGATCATGCACCGGATCATCTAGTCGCACTGTGCCCTTGTCCGGAAGACCGCGCTGCCCTAGCCTTCCGCAGGCTTGGCCGCCACCCGGGCTGCTGAGAAGGGTTGTCGTTGGGCCTCACACCAACTACAAATTCGTCTGCCGGTCCGTGGACCCGCTGCTTTTCAGGAGCGCGATTCCCAGACGCCGACAGATTTCGTTTGAGTTAGGGGTCACCGGCGATATTTCGAATTGGGTAACGGCCTACCGAAAAGTGTCGCGCGGAATGGACCTAGCCGGTTTTGAGAAAAGGAAATGAGAAAGGATTTTGTTCTCGCTATGGCACTGAGGCCAAGTGGCGAGAACCGTTTGAGAAAAGCTCAAAGAAAATGATTAAGATTTATTGTTTCTAAAAGCTTTGCCAAAACTAGGCCAATAAATGCATTTCTGCAAAATATCATAAGCTCTCCTTGTACTAAACCACATTTGCATAATTTCGGACTTGCGAGTACAATTTGTACTCACCCTCCTTTTCTCTTCTCCCTTTTTAAAATTTCAACAGCCGGTCCATCCGAGTATGGCCCGCCTTCCGAGGAGGAGGACCCGGACTACGTCGAGGAGGTGTATTCTGATGAAGATTATGAAGACTAGGGTTGCGCGTTCCTACAGCCCTTGTGCCTGTGGGATGGATAAGTATCTAGATATTGTATTAGGCATGTATCTCCGTGTACTCTGATTTGCGGCCTGCGAGCCGTTGTATGTGCTTGTACTGGACTATGTTCATGTTTGTAATAAATAAAATCGTTGGCAATGTTCCGTTTCTGTATATCTGTGGGTACTAGCCATGATCCTTGGGACTAGTACGTGTTTACGCAGGTGGAATCCGATCTTGTAAATCGGGTGCCGACATGGAGTTAGAGCCTCCCAGACCCAGTGCTGGATCCGCCCCCGAAGGACAATACATAACAACATCTTGGAAATTAAAATGTAATAGGGAAAATTGTAGCACAATAAGTCAAAAGTATATATCAACCTATTTAATAGTTCATTGTATCGTTTTGTGTTTTGTTAGAAGAATCTATTGGACTTGCTTTTACATGTGGGTATATTCAAATCGAAAACGAGTTGTCATCCAAACATGTCCAGTGGAAATTAAAGGACTTGCATTGTTTCCCCTCTCTTGTAAAACATTATGCAGCTCAACCAATACGCGCCAAGTGGTTCATTGTAGTCATACACAATAGATTAACCAAAATAAGAGGTAAAGTAGTACTCCCTCTATGTCACAAAAAATTGATGTTTTAAACTTAATCCTAAGTCAAAGTTTTAAATCTTTATCAACGAATTTTTTTTGAACTATTTGAAGTGGGTACATGAGAATCATACATATAGATTTGTCTCAAAAAACACTTTCATAATGTTATGTTTTGTGGATTATATAAATAAATTGCATTGGTAATGAGTGGTCAAAGTTGAGGGAGTAGCAGAAAATAATTAAATGCATTCATAGAAAAAAGGATGAATGATGGGTTGAGATTTTTTCTCTCGATCACGTCCTTCTCGTAAACTCAGTGGAAGGAGAAATGAGAGGTGAATTCAATTTCATTCTCTATTCTTGGATGAGTCGATAAAATTAAGTAAATATTTATATTGTATTAATAAGTTGATGTGTCCTTAATTAGAAAATATATTGAGGTATTGAAAGTTCAAAATCCATTGATGTAACTATGAATCAACAGGATCGAGTTATGGGCAATTGTGTTTCCTTGGCACATTGTATCTGTATGATTTATTTACAGTTTCCATGCACATTCTTATCCCTAGGCTTATCCTGATTAATTAGAAGTTCTTTGTAGTCCCTTAACCATGGAAATTGACATGACTTGATCTCCCAACTGCAAACATAGATAGAAGTGTTTCTGTGATCCTTCAACTATAAAATTTTTTACCAATGATTCTTGGATTGTGTTAACAGTGGTTTTGACGAGTTTGCCAAAGCAATACATGTATTTTGCACAAAAAAAAATATGAAATCCAAAATAAACTATATATATTTTAGTTCCTAGTAATTTTGCGAACTTATAAAAAATTCCTCATTTTACATCACAGTATTAAAAACTTTTATCTAGCATTTTTTAGTTGTGTTATAAAAAAGTGATAATAAATTGTGAAAGCTTTAGAAAATTATATAAACTTTTTCTATGAGATGGGATAATCATAAGGGACTAAAATGTATAGTTTTGTTTAGATTTCATAAAATAGTTTTTAAAAAATATATGTAACAATTCGGTTATACCAGTTTTGACATATCAATACCATTATTTATTCGGTCAATGAACCATTGGTCTCACATTCAATGATCATTTTTTATCTAGTGTTGCAAATCATGGACTAAAACATGCCAACATTCATAATTCAGGTACCAAAATAGATTTTTTTATCTAGCATTTTTAAAAGTCTTGAGGGACTAAAACATATTAATGTTTTAAAACTTTTCTCTAACATTATATGGTAGTCTTATAAGTAGAATAAAATGATAAACAATTGTGAAAATTTTAGAAAATGTATAATTTTTCTATGATATAAGAAATTGATAAAAATTGAAGGTTTCATAAAATGATGTAAAAAATCTCTATCAGTCAAGTTAATCACAAGGGACTCAAATATATGGTTTGTTATATATTTTGTAAAACATTTTTAATGTAAAAAAAGTAACAATTCAGTTAAACCAGCTTTGGCCTATCAATGCCATTGATGATTCCATCAATCAACCATGGGTAAACATTTTTCATGCTGGAGAATTAGTTATCCTAGTACGTATGTCATGGACCAAAACGTGTAAGTGAGGGACCAAAATTGGACTTTTTTATTTTAATCTTAAAAAGTGGACTAGGTGGAATTACCCTATCATATGCTTTATTCAGCTATTAGTTTTATGATAGAGTTACCATGTCTATAAGCATACAGTAAAAAAAGAAGCATAATAGCCTCACAACTAACAACATAATAACTTGAGTATAAATAATTTATGCCACTAATTTTGCAATTAACCTCAATTTTTTCATCACAAGACGCGACAAGCTTGATTCTAATTCCAAATTAGCATTAGAACATAACTAAAATATTCTTCCGCTTCTTAGATTCCATACGGTAAATTATTTTTTAGCATGAAACTAAACTCTTGAGAGAATCATAAAAAAAAATTATGAGTGGAGAAAATTTTAAGAAGGTATCCAAGTCAAAAGGGATTCCTGAGAATATAAATACTCATACGCTAGTGAAGGTACCTTTACTAAAGGCAGGTGTTGAAGCGAATAATTGAACCCTAGTTGTTGCATCTTTGGGCTACAAATTATTTCATTCCACAGATCGCCATATGTACACAAGAGGTTACTTTGCTTTTGATGCTAATGCTATCCATTGAAAACACTAAAGTGAACAGTAGCATCTTACTGTATAGGCCAAGAAGAATGAGGAAATATCGTGTGTGTAGTAGGACTATGGTATTCCTAGAAATACCATAGCTATGGTGCTCTTAACTTTACCACCGCATTCTAAGTATTTGCTTTTTTTTTCAGTACTGTGCTATTAAAAAAACAGTAAAGCGTTTCACAAGAAGTAACAAAAGGAATTCATTGCAAGTAGTAAAGATAATATATATAATTCTAAGGCGTGGACTTGGGGACGGACGTCCGACGCGCGCGCGCGTGTCGGACGCTGCCCCGGCCCAGCCCATCGCTAATAGCGCATTCACATTGCACGCTGCTCTCTCCGTAATCGCATGCATGCACAGTTAATCACGCATGCACATTGTGTGCTGCTCTTTTTCTAATGGCATGCATGCATCGCTAATCGCACATGCACAGCTGCCTCTCCTAATCACATGCAAACAGTGTGAACACAGAGCGTTTTTGTTTTCCTTTCAAAGGCAATAGATTTTGACTGGGTGTTCCAATCCACAAACCGTTTGCACCAATGCGTTCCTCGCATTTTTACGAACAAAACAAGACCAATGTTGCTGTAAAAAAGTTACTGAAACAATTTGTTATTCTAATGGAACAATTAATTTAGCATGTTGAAGCAATATGGCTAGTCTGCTGAAACAATTACTTTTACCTAGTGGACGTACAACCAAGTGAAACAATTGGTTTATCCTATTGGAACAATATATATAGCATGCTAAAATAATTGGTTTAGCCTCTTTGGAACAATATATATAGCTGTTGAAACAACTAGTTTAGCTTTGTTGAAACAATTTATCTAGCGATGAAACAATTAGTTTAGCTTTGTTGGAACAATCTATCTAATCTGTTGAAACAATTGGTTTAGCCTATTGGAACAATATTTTTGACACCCTAGATGAGGCGTACACAACATAAAAAAGTATGCTATGAAGGCAGGGTTTGGAATTCAAAGAAGATGTCAGCTCTCAGCTGGTTGATGTTTATCCTGTCGGAACAAAATTATTTGCTTTTTGGAACAATTACATGAGGTTGTTGTACCAATGTTATTAGCCAGATGGAACAAAATTAGTTGCCTGTTGAAACAATGCTGTGAGAGTAATGAAACAATTGGATTAGCCTGCTGAAACAATCAATTTGACCTGTTGGAATTGTTTTTTAGCCATTTTGAAAAATATTATGTTAGCCTACTGAAACAACTGGTTGTGCCTACTGAAACAATCGGGTTAGCCTGCGGAACCAATTAGTTTGACATGTTGAAACAATTGTTTTGTCCATTTGAAAAAAATAATGTTAGTGTCATGAAACAATCGGTTGTGCCTATTGAAACAATCGGGTTAGCCTGGTGAAACAATCAGTTTGACCTTATGAAACAATTGTTTTATCCATTTCAAACAACTATTTTAGCATACTGAAACAATCTGTTGGGCCTATTGAAACATTTGAATTAGCCTGCTGAAACAATCAGTTTGATCTTATGAAACAATTGTTTTGGATATTTCAAACAATTATTTTAGCATACAAAATAATCGGTTGTGCCTATTGAAACAATCGGATTAACTCTTTGAAACAATCGGTTGAGCATATTGAACCAATCTTGTTTGCCAGGGTCGAACAAATATTTTGAATTGTTGAAACAACCGGTTGTGCTTACTGAAACAATCGGGTTAGCTTGCAGAAACAATTAGTTTGACCTGTTGAAATAATTGTTTTGGCCGTTTGAAAAAAAATTATGTTATCGTGCTGAAACAATCGGTTGTGCATATTGAAACAATCAAGTTAGTCTGCTGAAATAATCAATTTGACCTTACGAAACAATTGTTTTAGCCATTTCAAATAATTATTTTAGCATACTGAAACAATCGGTTGTGCCTATTGAAACAATTGAATTAGCCTACTGAAACAATCAGTTTGACCTTATGAACAATCAGGGTGATTTTTCCATTGTGTTGGTTGTAGCCCGTACGAGTTATTTCAGATCGAGTAAAATACACGGCGGTCTCTAAACTATTAGTAGATTCTCATATAAGTACCCATTCTTTGAAACTACTGGAACAATAATTCTCATATAAGATAGATGCATTCTCATATAAGTCGATTCTCATATAAGTACCTATTAGAACAATGTATTTGGCCTGCTGGAACAATAATAGAAATGCCTACTGGAACAACAAGGTTTGCCTACTGGAACAATAATTTTTGCTTGATGGAACAACAACATTTGCCTACTGAAACAATAAAAGTTGTCTACTGGAACGATAAGGTTTGCCCTACTGGAACAGTTGAACTTTACCTACTGGAACTCTGAAACAATAACTTTTACCTTCTGAAACAATAACTTTTGCCTTATGGAACAAATAAGGTTTTGCCTACTGGAACAATAAAGTTTGCCTATTAGAACAATAAAGTTTGTCTACTGAAACAATAAGGTTTGCTCTACTGGAACAGTTGAACTTTGCCTACTGGAACAACTTTTGCTTTCTGGAACAATAACTTTTGCCTTTTGGAACACATAAGGTTTTGCCTAATGGAATAATAAAGTTTGCCTACTGGAAAAATGAAGTTTGTCTATTGGAACAATGTATTTGGTCTACTGGAACAATGAGTCTAGCCTCTCGGAACAATCTATCTTGCCTGCTGAAACAATGATTCTAGCCTTCCGGAACAATCAATCTTGCCTGCTGAAACAATACAAAATAAAAAATTTTAAAAATAGAAAAAAGGAAAAGTATTTAAAATGACTTCATTTGGAATTTAGATGAATTATAAAATTTGTTCTACGCAATTTGGACTCCAAATGAAAAAATACAAAAATGAGAAATGAAAAAAAAACATAATCACAAACATTTGCATTGGGTGCTCGCGTACGAGCTAGCTAGCTAGCTAGCGCTGCTTTGGCCTCACGCGCGGACTGTCCCGAATGAAAGCATTTATGCATGCGCACGAGCTCACGCATGCAGCCATACGCTCTCTGCCTTTGCAATTCTGCACGCAGCCACGCAGGTGTATAGCTTGGGCAGACCAGACACACTGTATTCTTTGGGCAGGCGTCCGACGGATCGGACGCCTGGCCAGAAGCATTTTTCATAAAGTTTACCTACTGAAACAATAAAGTTTGTCTGTTGGAACAATGAGTCTAGCCTCCAGAAACAATCTATCTTGCCTGCTAGAACAATGAGTCTAGGCTCTCCGAACAATCAATCTTGTCTGCTGGAACAACTTTTATACCTGTTGAAACAATGTATTTGGTCTGCTGGAACAATAGGCTAACCTAACTTGAACAATATGTCTAGTTTGATGAACCACAACTTGTATACCTACTGGAACAATCTATCTTGCTTGCTAGAATAATAAGTTTAGCCTTTCGGAACAATCTATCTTATCTGATGAAACAATAGTATCAATAAAAATAAAAAAATTCAAAAAAATAAAAAATATTTAAAATGAGTTTATTAGGAATTTAGATGAATTATAAAATTTGTACTACGCGATTTGGACTCCAAATGAAAAATATACAAAAATGAGACCAGTAGTCAATTTACAAGTTGGTAGCAGTAGGAGACCAGTAGGAGTAGTGATCCATTCTTCGTCAGTTGGTTTGATCGATCGACAGGGAGCTAGAGAGAGGACGTATAGAAAGATATGGATACTAGGTGCATGCAATGCTCTCGTGGCAGCACAGGAGGATGAGGAAGCAAAGCACAGTTTAAACGTACCGACAATTAAGGATGATAGCTAAAGTTGCATGCATGCATGTATGTACCCGCCGATCTATCCACACACTGCCGAGGATCACAAAGACGAAACACGAACAGCGCGCGCGTGGGCTGGGCCGGGCGTCCGACGGATCGGACGCCCGGCCAGAAGCATTTCCGTAATTCTAATTGTCCCACCTCTCACTCATACATAATGATTACGAATTTTTCCCTTTTTTGCTATAATTTTTAATTGGTATCTCAGATGAACAAATGGTTTGCATCAACATGTCAGTAACAATTTCAAAACAAGACAAGACCATACTCACCATATAAAATTTGTAAAAATGCTTTACTACACCCAGGGGCGGAGCTAGAACGTAAGTGACCAGGGTTCACCTCTTCACCCACTATTTTATATATAAATTCTTCTCCCTCCGTTCCAAATTATAGTTCACTGTTGATTTTTGGACACACCTTTTGACCATTCATCTTATTCAAAAAATTAGTGCAAACATGCAAAAAATATAAGTCATGCTTAAAGTATGTTTAATAATAAATCAAATTACAACAAAATAAATAATATTTACATATATTTTTTGAATAAGACGAAGAGTCAAAAGGCTTATCCAAAAGTCAATAGTGAACTATAATTTGGAACGGAGGAAGTAAGAAAACAATACCCTAAATAGTTGTGATAAAGGTCTTATTGTTTTTTTAGAGGGATATGGTTTTAGAACTAAAGGGTGATTTCTATATCTTTGCTACAGTTCAAATGTAATCTACACTTTCCTCAATTTTTT
The DNA here is from genome assembly GCA_036346415.1 of Raddia guianensis. Taxonomy (NCBI): domain Eukaryota; kingdom Viridiplantae; phylum Streptophyta; class Magnoliopsida; order Poales; family Poaceae; genus Raddia; species Raddia guianensis. Next base: position 18,712,784 of record CM070538.1, read on the forward strand.
AAAAGAATAAGTGTGCGACTTGTTCGAATACTATAATTGTATGGATGCTAATATTGCAATTGACTAATGAAGTATTTTGTGCTCGATGATAAGGCCATGAAGAGAGATCGGGAATTAACTAACTGGATCAGAAATGGTAGATATGGTAGATATTAAACATCGTTCCACCATCTCTAATTTTTTAGGGCGTGTGATGGATTGAAGACGCTTGCTTGCAGCAAGCATGCGGTCGATGGCGATGTGGCTTCTTGGTCATGTCCGGGTTCACCGACTTACGCCAAGGGGGTGCACGCATGGTCAGATATTTGAACCGATGCTGAAAAAATCATTTGTACCCGGTGTCCTGTGACACCGGGTGATCTCACGTGGCTCCGCCCCTGACTACACCAACAAGCAGTACTTTACTTGTTGTAGTTTACTGCAAAACATTACAAAAAAAATTAGAGCTAGAAATAATTTTTTTACTGTTTTTTTGTGTTGATATGTGACGTAGCAAAGTACCATACAAAAAGTTGAAAAATAAAATTTATATGGCAAGACCAGCTAACACAAATGTGAAAATTGTTTGTCAATCAGATGTTTAAGTAAAAAGTCATAATGAAAAAAATAAAAATAAGTATGGTGCACATGCGTCTACGCGCGAGAGATTCTCGGATCAGAATATACATCTACTTTACTACGCTATATGTATAAGTTTACTACTTTACTATCAATTCTAAAACTCACGAATTTGACCGATTTGTATGGATATGAGTGGTCAAAGAGTTGAATTTGGACGGTTACAAAAGTGGAAGGAGCAAATCTATAATACTCACAGGAGAAAACTATGACTTATCTGCTATAGCTCTACTCCAACTTAAGAATATAATCTGAAAAGAGTGGGTTTTGTTATGATGTTCAAGCGACGAAAAAATAGTTAAAAATTGTTTTTGAAGCTTCGAGAGAATTTTTTTTAAAATGCTACAAATCATTAAAACGTTTGGCTTAAAAAAGGACAAACATTCTAATCTAGCTTATAAACTTAATCTAAGCCATAGCAAACAAGTCTGAACTTTTTTTTTTATTGTTCGACAGAAAATTGGTAGCTCGGACCCAAAACTGTGCGAAGAGTGGAATATTATTTTTATTTTACATCAAGGTAAATAATCTTGATGGTCAATTCATCCAACAGGCGAGGGATCGTGCAGTTCCAACACTTCCAAACATTGTTTTCCTTGAAGCAAGATGAGACATACAAAAATATCCAGGTCAAAACAAATTTGAGGCGCAACTTAAAGCGAAAACACAGACAAGACAAAACCTAATTACCATATAGATAGTCCCGAAGGTTATATGCATGAAGAAAGCTTGCCATCAACATCCAGCTGAAGCTTTCCTGCAAATATTTTTTCCTTATAGGGGTTCTTTTCGTCGGCTGCTTTTCTTCTACCAAATTAAAAATAAAAAAAATGATACGAAGAAAGCATATGTTGCATACTTGCATCCCAACATGCACCACTCACTTAGCTCGATCGCAGCAAATCAATCAATCAGCTGAAAGGGATCACATGGCGCACAGTCGGGTTTAGGTCTCTCCACTAAAGACCCTAATTAATATCTGTCCCTACCAAGGCACATGAGATCCAAATCACCACTCCGAAAAGGACTCTTTCCGTCCAATTTTATAAGACGCGGTTTAATTTGACACAGTTTGTAAAATTATGACTTTAACATCTCTTAAAATATCTTTTTATAATAATAAAATCACTGTCATTCGAAAATACATTCAAATATGAATTCAATGGTACCACTTTTGTATCATAAAATCTTATATATCTTTTCAAAAATAGTTACTTAAGATTACGAGGTTTGAATCTTAAAATATATACGTGTCTTATAAAATTATACGGAGGAAATAGTTGATTATGGTTATAATCTAAATGGCTGAAAACATTAATAAAACATTATTAAATTAGTTTAAAGACATTCAAAGAAAACACTAAGATTAAAATGGTTATAAAGCATTCAAGTGTTTGATTTGTAAAAAAAATAAATATCTCACTTCTAGGTCCTCTTTGATTTGCGGTTTGGTTTGTTTTAGTTTGGTTGAGTCAAAATTTATTATTTTTATATAGATTATTCAATATACCATTTTGTAATAATTTATTTGAGCAATGTGAACTGTTTTTTAAATATCCTAAAGCATTTTTTAACCTTGACGTGTCTCTTTTTAATGTTGTGTCTCTTTTTAAAGGCTCGTAATTTTTGGCTCGATCGAATCAAATCAAACTGTGAATCAGAGAGGTTCTGATTGTAGCCTGATTTTAAGCTGAAATAAAATGGCACATCGGCATGTGCGTAAAAAGATGCCTCTGCGGCTCTGCCTCTCGTAGCTGGCCAGTGCACGACCAAGCTGCTGGCTAAAGGACATGAGCAACGACAGCGAGTTGAAGTGGCTGTCTCTGACGGCCGACGCTGATCTGAAGCCCATCCTTAGCCAACCATCCACGCGTACTGCGTACATGGCCATGGCATCTGATGCTTGCGAATCGCCATGCAAATATCCCTGGGATTTCAGAAACAGGATGGGAGAGTGGCCAGTGGGAGCGGGAGGTTGACATGCAACTGCGTGATGGAGCCAGAGCCTATCTATCTACTCAGTATATGTCCATGCCTGCCTGGCTGCCTGCCACTTGGTTCTTGGGTGGGAATTTTTGTTTGTTCCGTTCTGAGAGCGATGCCACTGGAAGCTGCAACTCTGAAAGCGCAGGAACGAGAGTGATATTGCAATTGCCACCGCTGATTCAGCTAAAAGGAAAGGGAAATCTCGTTTTGGCAATTGAACTACGAGGTATTCGCAGGACAAGAAGGAATTCAACGTGTGATCTATAGAGCCGTGATCCGTGATGCCTGACGAATCGTGTTGTCATCTCTCATCGGCTGGCTAACCAACCAGTTGAAGCCTCCTTGTTCGGATGATCGGATCTTCTTCTTTTTTATATATATTTGGTATGCTGTTGTTTAGGAAAGGTACGTAATAACCGGTCAAAAAAAAATGCAGATTGACGAGGATTATGTCCTCCGCTCCAACTATTTCAAAGGCTATATAAAGACCCAAATATAAGCTCCGCAACATCCGACCTTTCTCTGATGATCCATTCACTCGGAGGCAAATAACTCGGCTGCGAGCCCCCGCGGTGAAAGGTATACCTGGTACATCGCTACGACATATTGTCTAATGGGGTTCTTAATTATCATCCTCTTCCTTTGAGTTGCTTTTGCACTTAGAGGAGGCCTTGTGGGATGGTGTTGATGCTTTGTCTAAGAGGACAACTTAGGCCCTGTTTGTTTCAACTTCTACCAAACTTTTAGTTAGGAAGTTAGAAATTTCAAACAAACAGTAAAACTTTTGGAACACGTTCGAAAGCCACCAAAGCAATTTATCTTGTGATATGAAACTTTTTCCGTTTAGTTTTTGTGAAACTTATAGTAAGCAGCTTTTAGAGAAGCTGCAACTCAAACAAGCTCAAACAAACAGGGCCTTAGTCTCCTTCGTTGAGAGTTGCTAGCCATAGCGCTCCGTCCCTTGATGCTTGGTGTTTTATAATCTAACTAGTGATAGTGTCTTCTTTTGATATGCTTTCATGTTTGGTTGGACCGAACATCGTGGTGTCTAACTTCATTTGAGTTGGTCTTTAATGAAATGACACTACAATCCTAAAGTGCATATAGACTACTAATTTAATTTTGGTTACTAATGACAAAATGATCAATGAGAAAATGGTTTAAATGAGATTATGAGCAGGCTTAATAGCCAATGTAACACTATATATTGAAAGCATCATCAACCTCTCAAAAAGAGAGAAGAAAAGAAGCTCGGTTATCCCTAAACTTGCATTATATAGTTTTAAATTTAAGTCGCAAGGGCACCCATACTATTGAGAGATCCAACGAAAAACAACTTCTACATGTCTCAGGTGCTCATTGGATCAAGTGTAGCCTAAAAGAGAGACACTAATCACATCACAATCTTTTCTATTTTGCTAATCTCACCATAAATCTAATTTGTCACATCTTAGAAATGGCTTAGAGCATGTACAATTGTACACGTCACTTGTCTAAGTTATCCATAAGACTTTCCATGTAGGATGGATGATAATGTGGAGAAATTTGGGTCATTTTTAATGCAAGAATAGACTCTACATGAAAATTAATATTTTTTGTATGAGCAGATCGTTTAAAAAAGTGTACGGCCATCTCTATTGTGGTATGAATCATCTCGTTTGCTATTTATAAGTGACATTACAATAATTAGAAATAACTAATATCTCAACCATTATATATATCTCGGAGACTACTAACATGTAATAACAAGTAGCTTCACCACCAGTGATGAAGACAGGGGGGCGGTGGGGGCCATGGCCTCCCCCATGGTAGATGTACACAAGAGGTACCCATATATATATTAGGTAAAATTAATAGAAAAAAATGAATTTGTTTGTTAAAATTTTCAAAAATTTCTCCGATGCACATGAAATTGCATGTTAAAATAGTCAAAATTTCTAAACGATCCTATATATACATACATTTGCATGTTAAATTAGTTAAAAACTTCAAAAAAAATCTAATGCATGTAAATTTGCATTAAAAAATTCAAAAAAATAAAAAATATACATGAATTTGCAAGATAAATAGTGAAAAAGTTCTAAAAATTCTTGAATTCATATGAATTTGCAAATTAAAATGCTATAAATTTTCTATTTGATTTTCTTGATACAAAAGTTAATTTTTATTGACCCCCTTAATATTTTTTTCTAACTCCGTCCCTGTTCGCCACCGAAGAAGCGAAGGTGGTCCACTGCAGCACTGCTGCGAGGGCGGCGAAGCTGGGTGAGCACATTTCCATGTCCATTTTCATCCCCTGTTTTTACGGGTCACCGTCGCGCTCCCCACTCGCGACTCGCCGTCGCTTTCCAATGACAAGGTTGGTAGGTGCGCGTGTAAATTGTGAGAGAAACGGATTGAATTGCCTCGTACTGGTTGAATGGCAGTACGTGGTCGAGGTAAATAAAAACTCGAAGTGTCCTAGTCAGTGCTTCGAACGAAAGGTACGTGCTCCACCTTCTCTCTCTCTCTGAAACAGATATTCCCCCAGTCTCCCCTTGTCTAAAATGTGAGGAATTTCAATCGTGTTTTCAAAATACGTTTTGTTAAAGGAAGCTCAGTTAGGTCTTTGTTTGAAACGCCAGAAATTCGTCTGGTTTTTCATAAGCAAAATTCATGCACGGATAAGACACATCCCATTTTCGCCCTAGTCAGCTTCCAGCTCCGCTAGGAAATTGTTATCCTCCTGGTGGGCAAGCTTTTGCGCCGGGATAAATGGCCGATAGATGTGACTGGCCCTCCAGGAGCCCGGCCCACAATGGCGTAGCCAGTATTTCCAGATTTGGTTGGGCCAATTTTCAAAAAAATATGTAACTTACATGTCAACATATAAATACAAAATGTATTCAGAAGCAATTAAGCAAGATGCGAAGATAACAATATGGTTTGACAATAGTTTAAAAAATATTACCATACTGCTTTTTTTTTCTTATTCTTTTCGGGTTGGGCGGCGACGAAAAGTCGACGAGTTGGGCGCCTGAGGCCTGGCTACTGCTTGCTGGAGTGCTGGGCACCGGGCGGCGCTGAGTACTAGGGCCATAGGGCAGCGATGGCGAGCCGGAGCCAGCGAAGGCCGAAGGGCGACGCGCCGACGCCGTTGACCTGCTGTGGCTTGTGGGTTGTGGGCAGTAGGCGGAGGCGGGCGACGGCTCCGCGGCGGAGGTAGACAGGGAGGCCGGGACCGTGGAGGGAGGCGCGGGTGAGCTAGCCCTAGCCAGGCTGGGGCTGCGAGACTTGGGCCTTAGGTGGCGACAATGACGGCGGATCATGGACAAGGCAATGCAACTAAGCGCCGTAAACGCCGCAGAGGGATGTGGAGTTGGCGATGGCGGCGGCCGGGCGTCGATGGCAGATGACGTCACGGCCAACGGGGGAGCGGTGCCTGGGATTGGATGGATCGGGGGGAGACGGGCTGACGGTGGATTGGGGAAGGGCCAGGGGCGATTGGAGCTTAGAGATAGGGGTTGTTGGGCCGACCCAGCATTGGTTGGGCCATGGCTCTGCCCCTGTCGGCCCATGTAGTAACTTGCCGGGTTTAGCAAAGGACAGCCCTTGCAACTATCAAATGCAGTCCATACATTTCATAGACAAGTACCATGTCACTCCTTATCCAAAAAAAAGGGAGATCACTCTCATCAGACATTACCGAATAAAACCCATACTTCAACTCCACAATATCACAGTGCTACTACTGTAACCCAAGTGTCTCGTATAGGGATGAAAATGGTTCAGATTTTTGTCCCATCTGTATCATTTTTCTAATCTCAATTCATATCCAAATAATTATCAAATCTAAATATAAGGTGATTGATATCCAACGGATCCGGATACCCACGGAAATCTAGCCAAACGTGGCGCTTGTAGTCCCGACTCAGTTCGGCATGTGGACTAACCCAATGGACAACAGAGCGTCGTTGTTGCCGTGTTGGACTAGATGTCTATGCTACTGCACTTGGCCAGTCGGCCTGGTCAGGCTCTCTGCTCTAGGCTTATAGCGTTGTTGGTTTTGTTTTTGTTGTACATGTTAGTCGAACACAATCGGTATATAAAAAAAAATGTACAGAGGAAGTCCGGAACGATATTTTTTATTGATTAATCTATTTTTACAATAGCCTCTTTTTTATATTGTATATCCTATATTTAGTTTTGTCCATAATATTTTTTGAGAAAACCCTAGTTAGGGTTGGGCCTACCAGGCCATTTTTTCATTGGGTTATAACATCCTCTTGGACGAAACCGCGATATACCAATGTCTCGTTAAAAACTCCATCCAAAACTTAATAGGAAAAAAAGGATTGGAAAAAAGTGTACACTGCATACACATGTTGCACTATGATATTGTCTCATTAAAAACTTTATTATGAGAAACTTTAGAAAAACTCATACAAAAGAAAAAAAAAGTATGATATTAGATCTTCTGAATCACTGCGAGCCTTTATTCACGAACTCTTCCCCCAAACCTTCCAACTCACGAAATCGTTTCATTTTATTCCATAAACACATTTACAGAATGTTGAGTTAGGCAATACCTTTGTGAATAAATCTGTTAGATTATCACACAATTTCGCTTGAACTAAATCAATTTCACCACTCTTCGGAAGCTCACGAGGGTAGAATAATTTTGTACCAATATGTTTCATGATATTACTCTTAATGTAGCTTGTTTTCATTTGCATTACGCAGGCATCATTACCCACATAAATAATTATGGGAGTATCGATGGTACCAATGACACTTGACTTCTGAATGTAGTTTACCATCCTCTTTAGCCACACACTTCACATAAGATTATTATCTTAGAGTAGTTAGTGGATATGACCACAAGTGTTTGCTTATATGATTTTTACAAAACCGCAGTAGCAACGTACAAGTAAACAAAACCAGTCCGAGACTTAGTTGTATGTGGGGCACCCCTTGTCTGTATATACCACCATGGTCTTGTGATCATTCCTCCCATAAAACAACTCAAGATCTTGTGTACTTTGCAGCTACCTAAGGATAGTTTTAACATTGGCATTTTTTTTAACATCGGCATTTTTAAATCCATACTTGTTTATAGGGATATTAAATATCAAAAGGTTATTCCACTCATGACCAGAAAATAAGTCTCATCATAATCAATCTCGGGTCTCCACGTGAATCCTTGTGCCACAAGTTCGCTTTGTATCTCACCACCTGGTGGCTTTCATCTCTCTTTCGGACGAACAACCATTTATGTCAGGATCCGGTCTAATCGACCGAATCCTAATTGTGCATACAGTACTAGTCCTAGAGGATCATGGCTAGCACACACAATTCAACAATAATGGTACATTACCTTCGAGTTACATTATTACAACATAGGGGACTAAGCGTCCCACAGGAAGTCACAACTTAATACATCAAGCACGGCACGCAGGCCAAGATACAGAGTTATACACACGGTAGCACAGGAGCCCAACATGACACGATTTGTTCTAGTAGCTAGACTATTCCACAGGCAAAGCGGCAGGCAGGACACAACCCTACTCCTCGTCCTCGAAGTCCTCCTCCTCCTCGAAGTCCGGGTCCTCCTCAGATGCGAGTCGTAGGGAGCCTCCTCGACTGTTGAAATTTTTGGAAGAGGGGAAGGAGAAATAGGGGTGAGTACACAGGTACTCAGCAAGTCGAGGATATATGCAGATGGGGTTTAGTACCAATGGATGGCTTGGGTAGTTTTGCGGAAATGCGTTTTTATTCTTTTCCTAGTTTTATAAAAGCACTTCTAAGAAAGCTGTAAACTCAGATATTTATCTTCTGGGGCTCATTCTCAAAACACTCTCGCCATTCGGCCTCATGCCGTAGCGAGTTTCTTCCACAGTCTCTTCCCGTTACTGGGAATAACTCGGAACAAAGGGTAGGTCGAAACCGCGCAAGCACTTCATGATAGGCCGAACCCAATTCATGAGGCAAGCTGGTAGTATCTATCTCAAGATCAAAACTCTTTCTCAACAACTTTTACTCAGCTCAAATCCTTTTTGAAAATTCTCAGTTTTTAGAAAAGAAGAACTACCATATGAACAGTCCCTTCGCATACTCATGACCGCGAGCATGGCTACCATAATAGATTTAACTCTGCAGAGTAGGTACGCTTTACCCTCGAGAGGCTACGCACTCAGAAGTGTTTCGCCACAAAGCCGTTAGATTCAAACACCAACGATGACCGCCGGGAGTCTCCATTAGGGTTTTTCGGCTAACAACTAGGCCCGTCGCATAACGAAACTCGAGGTCGTACTGTATGGCTCAGTTCATAGGATCATAGGATGAGCAGTCCTTAGACTAGGAGAGGTTTGATATTTTAGCCTAGTTTTTAAAACGGTGCCACACTGCACCAACCGACAAAACATCTCTCCCTAGTCGAAAGATTTTTGGGGTAAGAGGAAAATCATTTCCTACTAAGCATCACCCTTGAGGCCTTGATGCGCTACCTTTAAATCACTCTTTCTCAAACATTTCTCAACAATATTCTCATTTCACACAAATGATTGAATCATTCCGCATAAAGGATTTTAGGCATTTATCCTATCACAACGAGAATATAAATATGAGCAATTTATTATTTTAGCCTTAAGTTTAATCCTACCATATTTCTTTCCTTTTCTATTTGGCATGGTATCTAATTCTAGTAAATACGGCATTTATTATTTTAAACTAGCATGCATATTTTCAAGTCTAACAAGCATTTTCTAAATAACCGAAAATGGCTTCACAATATGATCGAAGGGGGACTTGCCTTGATCAAAAGACGGGTAGGAGCAACCGGCGGCGCTGGACGGGTATAACGCTCCTCGAGCTCCTAACCACGCGGACAGCACATACAAGATAATACAACCATCCATCAAACAGGGAAATATTTATATGCGATTTTGGTTTGAAAATCATGCACGAAATAAATATGCATGGAAATGTGATGCATGCATAACTATTTTATATTTTTATATTTTTATTAAATCAAGTGTATGCATCAAAATAATATTTTTGACATTTTTCTAAGGTCTTTGAAAATCATTCGTTATTTGTTATTACTGCAAAATGATTAATTTAGTTTTTATTGTTACAGGTATTAATATAAATAGAGAGTTATTGAATTTTGGGATTATATTTATGTGTGCGCTTTGAACTCTGGAAAGCGTATTCTGCTCGAATACGTTTCCACTTACCAGAGCCAACCACCCACACACACTAGCACTAATCTCAAAGCACTTCTTCTTCAAGCTCTAGCCACAAGCAAGCACACAGCACGTACGCAGCACACAGCAACTCCATTGGAGCACACTGGAGCTCGGCTAGCCGGCTGTGGCGACCTCCGTTTGACGAACCGACTGCAAAAATGGATTCCTCTCGACTCAGCGCTTCCAAAGGGACCTAAAGCTGCGGTTTCGCCGACCGCTTGGCTCCGGCGCCGACGCACGTATTTATACATAAGCTACAGTACACGCTCTTAGCTTGCTCGCATGGCTTCCATGGGAGCTCTAGCTCAACATGGCACACGTAGGGGAGTCTTCGGCCACCCCTAGAACATCTTTCCAAGCCCATGCGCACCTAGAAATGTACAGAGGCTTACCGAGGCGACGATGAGCTGAGCACTACGACGACAACTTCCTTCTTAACTTGGTGGTGTTCCGGGCTCCTTCGACGCTGCGGTAGGGAGGATGAGAGGAAGTGAGTGAGGAAGGAACTAAGAAATGGAGGAAGACAACGGGATTGAACAAAGCTCACCGGGGAGAAGTACAGGGCACGGCACGGCGCAAGGCGAGAAGCAACGCGGTGCTTAGTGCTTAATTTATAGACGGAGACGGCTCGATCGTAATCTCGTCGGGAGCAACGATGGACAGGTGCTATTGCTCTCTGACAAATGCAATGACGCAAAAGGCGCTGCCAAAGCAATGGCGAGACGCGACGGCGAGGCGAGGTCTTGCGAAGTCAAATGTGCAGAGCGTGCGTGCATGGCGCAGAAGAGCGTTGGGAGGAGTAACTCGCAAGCGATAGCTAAATTATGGTGATAAGCTTACGGTGCAGAGGTAGCACAGAATGACAGGCGGGGCTCAGCACGAAGAGAACAGAGGCTTTAAACCCAACAGAGAGAAAAGATGAGGATTTACTCTATTGGTTTGCTCTTGTAAAAATTAATTAAAATTTCTTCTTCAATCCTAAATTATACAAATTAATTTTCATAGCAGGTCAACAATGCTTAGAAGATGCTGAGTTAATATTAATAAAGTTTAAAATGCACAAATATTTTTATTTACTAAGTGAACAATTTAATTAATGATGCACTTATGACATGATGCAAATGACTATTAAATTATTTTAATGCCATGATTTTTCAAAAATTAGCGTGCCAAATTTGTGTTTAAAATTTGGGATGTTACAATTTAGCTCCTATGGAGTACCTGGGGGGAGTTGGCTCTACTACGCCAAACACATATCTTTTATTAAGCAAGTGTAATTCAAGCTCAATTGCTTCTTTCCATTTAGCCCAGTCCGGACGCTTCTAGCACTCTACCATGGATTTGAGGGAGAAGATCTAAGCCATCGGTTGCTACTTAACATACTGAATTCAGCCGACGTCGAAAGTGCATTCTCGAAAGGAAAGGCGTATTTTGGAAATTTTTGGAAATGGAAAGGGGTTAAGAATAATTTTCAAAAAAAATAAAATAAAGCTTTGGAAATTGATATGAAATTTTCAAAAAATTAGAAAAAATGAAATAGGATTATAAACATTCAGAAAAATGAGGAGAACCTAAAAGTGGAATAAAAGTTGATATTTTATGGGATAAAAAACTTTGGAGAAAATAGAAGAAGGGTTGTCCTTTATGGGATAATATAGAATTTGCTATGGAAATATTAAGGAAAATCGGGGAGGTTTCTAGAGACTTGAAAATGACTTTTCAAAAAAAAAAAAAGTGATGCTAAAATTAAATGAAATTTTGGTATGTCAGAGTAAATCGGCTTGTCACTGTCCGAATTGGTTCATAGATATCATATCGAATCCGCTCTAGGAAATTTGGTGATTTCTCTTGGACATTGAGACTACAAGGTTTTATTTAATTTCTCTTGTGCATACGCAGTGCATATGAAAGCTTTTGGTTTTAGAAAATTAGATACGTTCAAGGTATGACCTATAGAATTCTCAACTATTCTTTTTATCATGCTCAGACCCAGATGCCCTAGATGATCATGTCGGATCCTATAGAGGTTTAGGGTTATTAATTCAGATTTCATATCAATTTGAGGTGAGGGCTTTATGTAAGTATAAGAAATTCCACATGAAAGGGAGGAAAGTTTCTTCACCACTTGCTTTTGGGAATCATAACTATGTTTACGTCCCTTTTCTGGAGATTTTGGAAATACTTCATCTGCCTAAAAATCGTATTAATGGTGCAACCGAGTTCTTCCTCTATTTTCGCCATGCAAACCAATTCTATGTCATAAGGGTATATCCCATACACAGGCAAGATATAAGCCTTGTTCTTTTCAGCGTATCGTTGCGTTTGCGTAATACTGTAGCAAATTTGAGAGCCCTTGAAAAGAGGTCTAAAGATTATAAAAAATAATTAAAAATAGTTTTAGGATCTTTGTAAGGACTACTAAAAGCCATGAAAAATTCGTTATAAATTATCACAACATATAAGCTATATAAAAATAACAAAATTTGCTACAGTAATATGCACCGGCACGATACGCTGAAAAGAACAAGGCCATAATCTTAAATATCACAAGCTCATATATATAAACCAATAATATATTAAATAAGTAACGTGATAAATTCATTTTATTACAAAATAAAGTCCTCCACGAACCAACAAAAGCATAGAATCTAATAGTTCAGCTAAACATGACGTTGACATGTTCTACATGGAATAAAGCAACCCACGAAGTAAATAGTGGAGATAATGTATAACATAGGCAACTACTACATATCATCATATGCATCATCGAGCTCCATTCTTAGGAGATCGTCATCATCATCAGATGTGTTTCCATCATGATTCTGGCTATCATCGAGCTCCATTCTTAGGAGATCGTCATCATCATCAGATGTGTTTCCATCATGATTCTGGCTATCAAAGACCATCTTGTCATCGCTCTTCTCCTCAAAGTGAAAAGCCTCTAGCTGAGCGACATGCACCTCGAATTGTAGTTTCTTTTTCTCGCCATCCTTCCCGATGTACTTCTGGTACAACTCGACCAAGTGCTTTGGGGTACAGCAAATGCGCGACCACCAACCCTTGCTACATCGGTAACACTGTTTGTGAGTCATGGTGCAACCTTCTCTCATGGGGTTTCTGTTGTACTACCCCCTTACCTTTCCCATTATCCTTTCCCTTCTCAATTTTCTTCTACACGTCGTGATTCTCTCACGGCCCCTTCTTTCCCTTCCCTTTTTTGTGGCTCTTGTCATCAGAGGACTATGGCCTTGTTCTTTTCAGCATATCGTACCGTTGTGTATTACTGTAGCAAATTTTGTTATTTTTATATAGCCTATATGTTGTGATAACTCATAACGATTTTTTTGTGGCTTTTGGTAGTCGTTCCAAAGATCCTAAAACTATTTTTAATTTTTTTTTATAATCATTAGACCTTTTTTCGAGGGCTCTCAAATTTGATACAATATTACGCCAAAGCAACGATACGTCGAAAAGAACAAGGCCTATGAACAATAGCATGTGCTTCAGACACTCCCTTGATCCTCGTGGGACGGGTCTCATGATTCTTCATGAGAATTTTATTATGCTTCTGCGCTTCGAGCAGAATTAGTATCAGCTCAGAATGCTTTGTGAATTCTCGTTGGCGTTGCTGCTGCTAGAGCATAATCATCGAAGGGTGGAAGATACGTAGGGTCTTGTTAATCATCTCTTCCTCCAATATTTCTTTCTCGTAAAAATTAATTTTGAGATGACCCTATGGATAACAGAATTATATTCAACCACAAACTTAAAAGTCTTTGAAGCACAATTCCGTCCATTCTCTATAAGCTTCTGGCAGAAGAATGTTCGTGTGTTAGTTGGAACGCTCTTTTAGATAGGTCCACAGAGCCAGGAGGTTGTCCTCCATCATATATCTAGTCTTCAGGTCTGAGTGTAGATAGTGGCGTATGAAGTGCAAGGCCAAATATCTTATCAGGTTAGAAATCGTTGGTGCACCGTCTGCAAGAGGGATAACAGTAACATCAATGGAGCGGGCGTTCCGATTGATATTGAGATTAATCACCCATGTCAATTAGTTGCTCCTATCGAGGGTGAGCAGGGCAAAATCCCACTTGTCAGGCATATCCTACATTATAATGCATAACTACCTCAATAAGGGCTCGTTTGGGACCTGGGGGGATAAAAACACAGGCCAAAATTCCCTCGCGTGGATTTTATTGGATACATAGAATCCAGGGATTTACCTCCCTGCCTCCCCGGCGGAAGAGCCAGCCAAACTGACTGCCAGGGAATGCTCCCCAGTGGCTAGCATGACCTAGCTAGGTATGCTGCGTGACTAGGTTCCATAGAATTCCACGTATGTTTTGGTATGCAACGGCTATTTGTGCAGAACATTTGCACAGTTTGTGACTAGGAACATGTGGGTAGCAGCAAGACGTCAACCAAAATATTCACCAGCAAGACAGGGTGATATATCACCCAAAAAATTGAAAGCTAATAGATTTTAACATATAAAATCTCAGCAAAAATACAATGCGCTGATCAATACTGCTAACAAGCTATAGTGGCAGTATCACTGGTTCAATCTCAATACTCATTCACCAAAATAGTACATAAAAAAGCACGACAGTTGGGCATATCTTTGATCCAATGTTGAATACTAGAACACTAATGAGAGGTCCATAAATACTACATGAAATGTACCAAATGCTTCCATAGCTTCTTGTGTAATTGATATTGGACGAGAGCTTGAAACCCTGCATCAAAAAGATGAATGTAAAGAGCTTGCTTTCCAAACATCAAGGTAGAGCACTAATCAGCTAGCAAATACACATATTAATTTTCTAGCTATAGAAGCATTATTTTTTATTTGCAAAGGTTGATCTCCTTTGGTGGCTTCAGCTTTGTGAATTCAGGTACCTGCAAATTACCTAAGAGCAAAGAACGAGCTCAAGCCAACAAAGAGAGGTGCATCAATGAAACTTCAAATGGTTGCAAAGGTTCTGGTCAAGGTTACTGAGTAGATGTCAGGCTGTATATCACGTTTAATAAGCACTGAACAGACTGGACATTTACCTTTGGTGCCTTCCATGCAGGCAACATCAAAAGCACTTTTTACCTTTTTTTGTGATCTGTCCAGAACTAACATACCATAAAATTAACAAACCAAATTACAATCAACATAAACATTGTTGATGCAACTTTTTCAATATGACCAAATTTCATATGGCGTTGTAATTTAATCAACCCAAACTCATTCAGTAAGTGCTATCAAGGGCATCCTAACAATGACAAAGGTACCAGAAAGCAGTATTAATTGGCATACCTATGCATTGATCTCAGTACATCTCTCGGTACCTGATACCTCTTAGTACCTCTACAAGGATGGTAAAATTACTCAATGTACCAAGGTACGTGAACAGAAAAGCAGTAAATTTTGTCAACATTATATTTTTTAAAAACCAAGGTACGTGAACAGAAAAGGTGCAAATATTTAGGACAACAAAGCATCAGTTCTATGCATTAGGATATCTTCAAAAGAGTAAAACTTCAATATACCTTGAAACACCTGTCATTCACACACAAAAAAAATTATATTCAGTTAAGGAAGCAGATATGTATTACAGCTGCAGATAAAGCTTCAAAAAATTTAAATAAGAAATGGAAGCAGGTTGATCTCCTTTTAGGACAAGAGCAACAAGAAATTACTAGCAACAACCAGATAATAACATCAGGAGACTTTCAATTTTTTGATTATTAATACTAGTACACATCAAGCTAGCTAGAGCAATAAGCATCAGTACTAGTACACATCCAGCTAGAGCGCAACAGTAGTACAAGGGAATGGAAAGAAGTATAAATTCACAATGAACAGAGTGCATCATTGCAAGCCAATTATAAAAAGCAGAGGCCAGGATACATATGCATATGTGAATGTCAAATAAATATCACACAGGACATAGGAGGATAATTTGCTGCTGATTAATTTGCGGTCTAAATAATGAGGTTAGATTATAGCACTCTACCAGTTTACCAACCAGACTTAATACATGCACTATATTTTTGTAGAGAAAAAACATAATGAACCAACTAATTGTCTGACTGTCTGACTCAAGATTGTAAATTCTTTGATAAACTATGCAGCAAAAAGGAGGTGGAGGAGAGGAAAGATTGCTGGATCCATACCTAGGAGATCGGAAGGCGGCTAGATCTGGATACAATATTTAGCCGGCGGCTCCTCCTTCCCTGCATCGGCAGCGTCGGCGCACCTCCTCCTCCCGCACACCAGCGGCGTCGGGCTCCGAAGTTCCGGCAACGAAGGATGGGAGATGGCGGTGACAGAAACCGGGGGCGGAGGAGTTAGGAGCCGGCGCTAGGGTTGAGGAGGCGAAGTGGAGCCGGATGGAATGGGAGGCGGCGTTGGAGGCGGAGGCAATGGGAGGCGGAGGAGCAGCCCGAGGCGGAGGCGGTAGGAGGCGGCGCTAGAGACGGAGGCAGAGGCGACGGGAAGCGGCGCTTGGGAGAGAAGTGAGCGAGTGAAAGAGGATCTAAGGCCCGGAGGGGGGTGAATAGGCAATTTTAAAACGTTTTTGGTTATTCGTTGATTAAGCATCAAATTAATAGTGACCCAATACTAGTTTCAATTGTCACGCAAGCGGAAGCGATAAACAAGTTACTACGCAACTAAGACATGGCATCACAATTCATCACAAGCAATGCAACGGAAGTAACTGCGGAAAGTAAATAATAGAGCGACACAGAATTTGTTTCACCGAAGTTCGGAGCCGCAACTCCTACTCTCCGTTGAGGCTACCCCTTGCGCACAAGGACCGGCTCGCTCTCGAGCCAACGCCTCACTTACTCCTCGGTAGTCGTTTCGCCACTCAGGCAAGGTGGACTCCGTCATCCGTATACTGACTCGAGAGTAGCCACACGCCAAGGCCTACTCCTAAGCCCACGCCTCCACGAAGGATACCGTCTTTAAAAGTAACAAGCCCGAAACGCCCCGATCATGCCGGATCGAAAGACTTCAATGAAGCTCGGTGTTAGGGTTTAGTGATTTGTGGCTTTGGATGATTTGTGGGTGGAGGAATGGCTCTAAATCATCTAATTGATGAGCAATAAGTGTGGTAGGTGTAGAGAGCAGCAAAACCTCAAAAAAGTCAGCCACTAGACATCTATATATAGCCCCTAGAGCAAGCTAGCCGTTGCCCCCCGGAAGGGAACAAAAATACTAGCCGTTAGCCTCTACCGGACGCCATTCGATGGACACCGGACGACGTCCGACAGAGCCTACTGCTCACAGAAAAACAACTTATCGGACGTCGTCCGATCCCCACGTCCGACAGCAAGGAATGCACACGAGTTTAGTTTATCGGACGCTAGCCACCTGCTCCCAGACGCCGTCCGACTGCGAAAGGGACATAAAATTTAACCTTATCGGACGCCGTCCGGTAACGACCGGACGCCGTCCGACAGAGAAGATTGCTTTACGGTTTCTTTGGTTCGGACGCCGTCCATTGTTCCCGAACGTCGTCCGACAGAGAGTGTTTTTCTGAAAAAAAAAGGTTTGAGTGTGTGTGGGAGAGTTTGGGGGGTTTCTTTTCCTCTAGAGATCTCACAAGAAAAATATTTGGGTATTTTTAGAAGAGGTGGACTATGAAAACCGATTTTTCGAGAGGTCGCAAAGATCGGGCATAGTCCGAGTGATTCAAACCCCTTTTGAAATCCGACGAAGACAAAAATTAAAAATCTAACTACTCCTAATCTATACGTGACCTCATCTCTCGCCAGGTCACGCACTTAGAATCTCGGAGCAGCTCACAATTATGTCAACGCTTCAAATTAGGGTTTTACAAGACGCTGAGTCTTCGCCAGGGTTCCGAGAAATCCAAAAACCCCCTATCACTTAATATTAATTAATTTTGACATCAATGCCACTAATAAAAATTAGGGCTCAACGATGCTCACAGCGAGCAAGCGAGAGGAAGGGGAAGAAATCCGCGACTCCGCCAGAGGGGGGCGATTCCCCGAGGATCGGACGGGAGAAGGGCCCAAAAAACCCTGGTTGATGTGCTGCCAAACGCGCTAGCGGATTTCCCCGCGGGAATTTCCCCCGTGGGCTACTGGCCCCAGGAATGGACAGGGATCCCCGCGGGGAATTGGGTTCCCAAACGAAGCCTAAATATGAAATATGTGTTGCCAAAGAAGATAATTCACAAGTTGCAATATGAGTAATAAACAAGCTACCGGCCTTAACGAAATAAAGACGAATAAATAATGCCAGTGAACCAATTTTGACATTAGCATTAAATTAATTATAGCTAAAATAAAAATTTAGGGACTTAATTATAAAGTATAAAATTTTAATCGGGTCCCTGAGGACCGGCTAGCAACCATAGTTGC
Source organism: Raddia guianensis (assembly GCA_036346415.1). Classification (NCBI taxonomy): domain Eukaryota; kingdom Viridiplantae; phylum Streptophyta; class Magnoliopsida; order Poales; family Poaceae; genus Raddia; species Raddia guianensis. The sequence continues at coordinate 18,731,002 of CM070538.1, forward strand.
CGCTACCATTGTTGTTGCGCTGCTACCGGGGCCGACGAGCGTAAAGGGGCGCGCACGCAGGCGTCGCCGCCGTGCCGCCACTGCCGAGGCCAGCACACCACCATGCCTTTGGGGCCAGCATGATTAAACGTGCCCTACCAAGGTCGGCCGATGATCATCTAAACAATCCATCACAGAAATTACATGCACAATCACATGATCAAAACAAAGATATAGAGAGAAAGACAGACACAGTTTATTTTTCATGATGGTCTCTATTCTTTACATTGCCTACTCTATATTTGGTTTTATGATGGTCTCTGTTCTTTATATTGCCTAATCTATACTGTTTATTCGGTTCTTATATTCTAAAACCTAAACCAAACCATATTAACTAAATAGTATGAAATAAAAACCAATTCTAACAAAAAAAACAAATTACTAAAAAATTCATCTCTTTAGTTCTCAGTTTTTTTGCCCACCCCTAAATATCTATCCAATGAGTTCATTTTAACTAGTCTCGTACCTCCGTTTAAGATTAATGACCGACCGCAACTGCCCACAAGCAGCCTCCCGCGAGGCCACCCGTCGGCGAGAGCGCGGCAAGAAGCATGTTACTGGTTTCTAGCAAAACCGAAACCGTTAAGATTATGGCTTTAAATTAGAGTTCAACAGACTGCCCATTGTTCCAAAACAGTAACAGGAAAGCGTATATATGCCATCGCATCTCAAAGGCAACATGACATGGGTACGATATGTTACTTAAATGACTCCAAAAGAACAAGAAGCATATCAGCTCCTTCCTAGACACAAACATCTCCAAAACGCATAGTGTTTTAATCATCGTATGCCTTCGGGGAGTTCTAAACGCATAGTGTTTTAATCATCGGATGCCTTCGGGGAGTTTTCTGGAGTCTTCAGCGTGTCTGAAGCCTTTCGTGCCTTGTGCGTCGCCACGGCAGCTTTAAAATCTTCCCTGGTGCCAGTATCCTTGAACTTCAGAGCAAGTGTTGTAAGCCCACTCTGCGATTCACCAATGCTGTTCATACATGCAAATGTCACGCCCTTCTTATCCATATCCTTCAGCGACATGTCTTCGTAAAGGCTTGCATTCAGAATCAGTCGGTAATTGCCCTTGGTCCTCATGATGAGCCGGCCTCTCTCGCCACCAGATACCGGGATGTTCAACTTTAGTTCCCCTTTCCCTCTTTCTTTCCAGCCTCCATCAAAGTACTCATACAATGCAGAGTCAGCTGTGAATACGGCGCTCTCATTTTCTTCACCAGTTTCAACAGGCCCCTCTGGCATAGCAAATTTCTTGGGTGCTTCTGCTGCAGTAGCAAGTGCTGGGGAAGAATTCCCATTGTTCGTACCAATATTAAAAGAAGGGAATGATGAACCATCACTCTTTAACCCAAATAGGGGAGCAGTTGAACTTTCTTTAGATGCAGAACCAAATGTAAATGATGTGCTTGAAAATCCAGTTCCAGCAAGTCCAGTGAAGGCATTTTGACCACTTGACAGATTCTTAAAAGAGAACAGGGGTGTTGGTGATGACTGCCCTTTGTTATCAGCATCCTTCTGCTCCTCAGATGATCCATCCTTGGTCACTGATTCATCTCCACCTTTCTTCTCAGCATCATCCTTGTTGATTTTATCTTCATCTCCAGCTTCATCTACTCCTTTCTTTTCTTCAACATCTTCCTTGTTTGTTTTGCTCTCAATTTCAGATGTATTGATGTCATCTTTCTTAAGTTCTCCAGCTACTACTTTGCCTTCACCAGGTTCATCCTCCGTGCCTTCTGCCTTGTCATTGGTCTCAACAGGTTGAGATGTTGAGTCAGTTGGGTCACTGGAGCTGTTTTTTGCATCTGACTCCTTCGGAGCTGATTCATCATTTTGAATCTCAGCTACCTCATGGGAATTTGTATTCTTGTCCACTACAGATAAAGCATCTTTCCCGCTGCCATTGCTGCTCTCGTTAGCTTCCTCCCTTGAGCAACTGTCCTTTACATTTGCCGTCATGAAGTCAGAAGGTTGAGGCTCTGAGACAGGGATACTTGCTTGCACACTAGAATCAGTGGGGGTAAATCTGATTGCAGAGAAAGGATTAGGAGCAGATGACGACTGCTGGCGCCGAACCTTCACAATTCTCCTGGTTGCCATCACTTCCTCGCTGGCTTTCTTAAATGTCCCCATCTCCATCTCCGATGCGTCCTCATCAGGCTCAGGATTATCTTTGTTGATTTGAGTACCTGCAACCCTCTTCCTAGACGATGGAGCATGTTCCTCATCTGCCATCTTAGAAATTGTGAGTACCTGGAAATACAAACAAAAGAACCTAAGAAAAAAAATCATAAAATAGCTTACACAAATCATCATGCAATCATTACGGAAAACAGCGCAGTTTGAACATAACATAAACAATAAAGTATTATACAAGTAGTTCTTGTTTATAATCCATTCATCTGTAGAATAAACTTAAAAGAAACCAATAAAGCTGAAAGACAATTACTGTGATATATTCGAAGCAAATAAAAGGCTGAAGTAGAACAAAACTATGTGATTACAGTGCAATATTACCATAACCATGAATACAAATAATAGCCCAGTTTTACATTTACGTCTATCAGTAAACAAGTGCACCCAAACATGTTCAAATGTGACCCATATCAAGTGTATGCCAGTGTGACATGCACTTGCATTTGTTCCTAGGATGAAATAAGAAAAGGACATTTTGCCAACTTCAACTTGCTTCTATAACCACAAAAGATTCAAAAAAAAAAAAAAGGAAAACATGTTGCTTGGATAAGAAAGTCAGAATGATAAGTTTGGCATTCAAAGGAAACAAATATTTTCTTCCATATCAGTGTAGGCACTTGAAACAGCACTGACATAGAAAGGGCATGGTATCAGTCACACATCTCCAGTGCATGTTACTCAGAGAACTGCCAGTGTCTAGTATGTGTTGTATGTACAGTATTTTGCTTAAAAGTGTAGGCGCTACCTAGCAGCTAAAGCAGAAGGTTAAGAAATACATAATTACACAACCTAGATAAAGAATTTTGTGGATCAGTTCATAAAAAATAACCACATAAATTATCATGATTCTAAATATAACTGCTCTGCGCATGGTTTATAGAAGAGCATAACTATAATAATAGCAAGTAGCATGAAATAAGTGATAAACAAAACTTATAAAGATGGCATGAATGTTGGATGGAAAATTACGAATGTTACATATGTGGATTTTTTTTTTTAAATGGAAGGACAATTTTTTGCAGTCAGTGTTACATATTTCATTTTTCAAGATATATTGTACATAAAAATAGTTTCCTATAAGCACAGATCCGCTGCCTTTCATTTGCTAGGATTATTATCTCCAAACTGTCTCGAAATGGAAAAAAGCATTTTTCCTTTCTGTATTTTTTAAGTAGGTCAAATCACTGGCCTACGCCATAGAATTGTGGTTCAAAACAAAGTAGAACAGATCTCAGTTTAATCTTCTGAACAAAAGAACTAACTAGTATCAAGCCGTTTAAACGAACCCTGAGCAAAAAAAAAAAAAACCAAAAAGACATCAGACAGCTAAATACAACAAATAGCTAGCTAGTATCAGCAAGCTCTAAAACATATAAAATGCAAAATTTCCAACCTCTATAGATGGTCTCATCAGTTCAAGCAAAAAAGGGTTCTGCTACCCAAACACGATAATCTTTAAGGAAAAAGAATCCGAGCATCAAAACATGAAAAAACTAGAAGAAATTCCAATGAAACCGAGAGTAAAGAAGAGATAAGACAACCACGTCCTCCTCAAAGATACTAGTAAACAGCAGAATGGGGAATTCTTGCAAGAACCCGTACGGACAAAGCACCCCAAAAACCGGAGCGCGCGTCGCCGGGCTTAATTTCCAGGAGCAAATTGAAACCTAACCAGAGCTCCGAATCGGCAGGCACACAGCCAAGCTTAGGTAGGTGCAAAGAAAATTTCAGAGGGGAAAAAGGCTGGAGGAAGAACGACGACGGCAAGCAACCTATGAGAGGAATCGGCGGAGGGTGGTGACGAGGGATCTAGAGTCCTGGAGGTGGGAGCGAGGAGGGGGAGGCGGCGCCGCGTGGCGTCGGTCGGGGTCGGGGGTCGGAGGCCGGTGTTGAATCAGGTGTTGCCGCAACGACGCTCCCTCTCCCTCCGGCACCGAATCTGCTGGATGGAGTGAACGGGAGCAGGCAATGGGGAGCTAAAGCCCGTGAACGCGGAGATCCATGGGCGCTTGTGGAGGAGAGATGAGGGGGGGAGCCAAGAATGGGCGGAGGCGCGGAGGTGAGACTGCAAGGGAACAGCGGTGGCCAGACGGAGGAGAGGGGAAGAGGATGGCGGCGGCTAGGGTTGGGTTGTGGAGGAGCGGCGGCCAAGGAAGATTGGAGAGAACGCAACGGTGAGGAAGAGGAACGCCCTAGATGTGGTGGGTTGGGCCTGATGTAGTGCTCCCGGACTTGGCTGTTGGGCCGGCCGGCCGCGGGAGTGGGCCTTCGGGAGTCAGGCGGAAGGCGAGAGCGGCGCAGCCCATATCTAAACTCTCTTCTCTACTCCTTTAAAGAGGGAGTAGTTCGTGCGTCGGCTCCCCGAGCCGTTGAGCCGCCCGCCCCCGAGCCCACCTCCCCACGTCGGTTCCCCCTCCCCTCCTCCCTGCGCACGCCTCCCATCGCCGCTCCGCGCCACGCCCTCCCCACGTTCCCCCTGCTCCTCCCCACGCCGCCGCCTCCTCCCCGCTTAGCAGTTAGCACCCTCCCCGCGCCGGCTCCTCCCCCCACGCGGCACCCTCCCCCCCGATCCCGCCGTCTCCTCCCGACCGCCGTGGCCTCCTCCCCGCGCACGCCTCCCTCCTCCCCGGCGCCGCCTCTTCCTCCTGACTGTCGCGGCCTCCTCCCCGCGCACGCCCCGCCGACACACGCGATTCCCCTTCCAGGTGGTCACGCGGTTCACCGCCGTGACGACGACGGCGTGGATCCCTTCAAGGCAGCAGTGTGGTTCTCCCCGATCCCTCTTCCTCTCCCTCGCCCCGCCCCGTGCGCCCGTCGACGCCCTCGCCGTCGCCCCGCCGAAGCCCTCGACCACGCCCTATCTAGATCCAGGCCGCCGCCGAGCTTGTGCCCCCTCGCCCATCTAGGGAATAGTTAATTCCATCATCTGAAAATTGGGGAATTGATGCAATTGCAATTTTCATCTCCGCTCTACCCTGCCGTCTCCTACGAATCTGACTGTCCCTATTCGTTCTCTGCAGGGAGGCATTCGCTTCATCAGCTTCCAATCTGAGGGCACCCGCCGGCGGCGACTTCCTTGTAACCGTGGCTGATTTCCTCACCTCCTGCTCCTGCTCCGGCTCCGGCGCCGTGTCCGCGGCAATCGCGTGGGAGGAGGTGCTGCTCACGCCGGCGTCGCAGCGCAAGGCCGCCGCGTTCCAGCCGTGGGGCCTCTCCTTCCGTGTCTTCAATGTGAGCGTCCCTTCCTTCCGTCTCCTTCGTGCGTATGAATTAATTCAGTACGAAAATTATTGTCGAATTATGAAATTAGTAAGGCGGTGCAGTGTTGATTGAGAAGCAGGTTCTATTTCGTGCAGTGTTGATTGAGAAGCAGGTTCTATTTCGTTTGTATCTTGATCTACCGCTTGATTTGTTTTCACTTTTTTCAGATGAATATGTCATATGTAATGGATGCAAGAGCCTGGATACCATTCTTTCTAAGGAGAATCGGTTGTTCTTCCTTCGCTGTGAACAGGTATATTGTTTGTGCTATCTATGATGATTCAGTAAAATTATGCGAAATATTTATTGGCTACTAATTAGTACGTTGAGTGTTTTATGAATTTGCTACAGGATAAGCCAGTAGCAGTTTGTCACTCTGACAATCCTAAAGGAACTGTAGAAATATCATCAGGAAACCATCCTGCACGAAACTATGGTGCTTTTATTTTATTCAGTTTCGATGGGAACTTCACATCGGGTTGTTTGAACACATTTAATTTAAGCATAGTTGATGTCCTCTTTGGTGGATTCCAGGGATAAAGGCTGGCATGTTTGTTAGAGATGCCAAAGCTCGGTGCCCTCACCTAATGATCGTTCCTTATAACTTTGATGCGTATGGGAAGGTATTTCTTTCAGTTTACCGTTGATGATTAACAATGACATATTCTCACCTACTTTTGTTAAAACACTCATTTTTTATAATTGAGATGTTGGAATAATGGTAGGTTGCTGGTGAATTCTATGGTATTTTGCATAAATATAGCAGTAACATTCAGGTTTGCTACGGATTATTCATCCTTACTCAGCATGTATTCATGCTGATACATTCCTGCACAATTATTGCTGATGTACACCCACAAGTCTAATGATATGTTGCAAAATTTACGCTTTAAGTTGCGATGAAGCTTTTCTGGATATGACCGATTGCATACACGATAATCCAGAGGAAATAACATGGAGGATCTGAAATGAGATTTTTAATACAACAAAGTGCACTGCCAGTGCAAGTATTGGTGAAAACATGCTTGTGAGCATCGTTGAGGCCTAATTTTTATTAGTGGCATTGATGATAAAATTAATTAATATAAAGGGCTAGGGGGTTTTTGGACTTCTCGGAACCCTAGCGAAGACCCGGCGATTTTTATAAACCCTAATTTGAAGCGTCGACAATTTTCTAAGCTGCTCCAAGATTTGAAGTGTGTGACCGGGCGAGAGAAGAGGTCACGTATAGATTAGGAGTAGTTAGGTTTATTTCCTGTTTTTCCTCGGATTTCAAAAGGGTTCGAATATCTCGGACTATCTTGGGATCTTTATGAATTCTCAAAACTTCGGTTTTCTTAGTCCACCCTTCTAAAAATACCCAAATATCCCTTTGTGAGATTTCTAGAGAGAGAAACCCATCTTAATTCCCCACAAATTTAACTCGAAAATTCCTCTCTGTCGGACGGCGTCTAGAAAATCGAGACGGCGTCCGACCACCAAATCAAATTAATTCTCTCTCTGTCGACGGCGTCCGTAATGCCGAGACGGCGTCCGGTCAGTTCAAAATCGGTGTTTCTCATTGCCGGACGGCGTCTGGGGGGCGTCTGGTAGCTCCGGGGCTTGCACGATCCTTACTATCGGACGGCGTCCGGTGGGGACCGGACGGCGTCCGATAAACCTATTTTGGTGAAAGATGCGCTCTGTCGGACGGCGTCCGATGCCGTCGGACGGCGTCGATGAGAGTGTAACGGCTAGTCTTTTGTCTCTTCCGAGGCAACGGCTAGTTTTGCTCTTGGGCTATAAATACCTATCTAGTGGCTGGCTATTTTAAGGTTTGCTGCTCCACTTCACCTACCACATTCATAGCTCATCAACTAGGTGTTCTAGAGCCATTCCTCCACCCACAAAGCATCCAAAGCCACAAATCATCAAATCCCAATACCGAGCTTCATGGAAGTCCTTCGATCCGGCATGATCGGGGCGTTTGAACTTGTTACTTTTAAAGACATCCTTCGTGGGCGTGGGCTTGAGAGTAGGCCTTGGCGTGTGGCTACTCTTGAGTCGGTGTCGGGTGTGAGTCCACCTCACGGAGTGGCGGAACGACTCACCGGGAGTAAGTGAGGCGTGAGGCTCGAGAAGCGAGCCAGTCCTTGTCGCAAGGGTAGCCTCAACGGAGAGTAGGAGTTCGGCTCGAACTTGGCCAAACAAACACCGTGTCGCCTCTTATTTACTTTCGCGACTTACTACCATTGCATTGAATGTGTTGATTGTGATGCCATGTCTTAGTCGCTTGTTAACTTGTTTATCGCTTCCGCTTGCGTATCAATTGACACTAGGATTGGGTCACTATTAATTTGATGCTTAATCAATAATTAATCAAAGAAAAATTAAAATTGCCTATTCACCCCCCTCTAGGCCTTAGGATCCTCTTTCAAGTGGTATCAGAGCATCTAGGTTCTTCGGTATTAGCTTAACCGCTAGGAGATGGCTCAAGAGGGGCCTAGGATAGAAATTGAAAAAGCTACTATTTTCGATGGAACAAACTACAACTATTGGAGAATTAGGATGCAATGTTACTTAGAGGCACTTAGTTATGATGTGTGGGTTGCTTGTGAGACCGGCTATCCGGAGGGCCGGAACAATTGCTCTTGATGAAGTTCATGCTAAGTACAAATGTTTTAATGCCATTGCTAGAAATGCTTTACTCTCTAGTGTGTCTTCCGAAGTCTTTGATAGCATTGGCAATCTCTCTAAAGCTTATGACATTTGGAAGCAACTTAGAGTAATTCATGTTGGTAGTGTCGAGATGCTTTAGGAGAAGCTATCTCGTGCTAGAAAAAGATTTGATCAATTCAACTCAACTCATATGAGATGCGGCTTCTTGAAAGTGAGGAGTCTCCGCTCAACAAGAAGTCAATCGCTCTTCCCGCCAAAGCCAAAAGTGGAAAGAAGAAAGTTGAAATTGAAGAAGATGATGAAGACTCCGATGATGCAATTCCGGAGATTGAAGAATTGGCCCTCCTTGTCAAGCGGTCAAGAAAGTTGATAAAGAAGATGAGCTTCCGCGGCGGATCATCCTCTTCAAGGCGAAGACCTATCTCCGAGATGAGATGCGTTGTTATGAATGTGGAGAGAAGGGTCACTTGGCGGCGGATTGCCCAAGAAGTAAAAAGAACAAGCACAAGGCAGGGAATCAAGAGGAAGATGAGGAAGATGACAAGAAGAAATATCGTCACTACCGCAAGAATGATCACAAATCAAAGGATAAGAAGAAAACTCTTGCCGGTCAAAAGACTAAGAAGGAAGATAGCTCAAGCTCATCGTCCTCTCAATCCTCCGAAGAAGAAGATACTAGAGCTCATAGGCTAGCCGGACTTGCGATCAAGAAAAACGCTCCTCCGGCTCTTCCCAAGCAAAAGCTTTGCCTCACCGCAAATATACAAGAAGAGGTGATTGGGGAATGTATCACCGATGATGAAGGTTCTTGAGCGGACTCCTCCGATAATGAAAACACGAAGATATCCGAAGTCGCCATCGACAACCCCTCACATTCCATGTGTCTTATCGCACTAGAGAAGAAGGTAACACATGAGCACCTCTCTAAAAGTGAGCTTAAGCTTTTGATTAATGATTTGAATAATGCTCTAGAGAAGGAAAAGTCTAAGAGAAAGAAGCTAATGAAGGTGCATAAAGAGCTTGCAAATGAATTTGAGAACTTGTTAGAAAAACATGAAACTCTAGAAGATGATTATGAAGCTCTAAATTTGCAAGTTGAAATTCTAGAAAATAAACTTGCTAGCTCTAATGTTGATGTTGAAACTCCGCTTGATTGCTCAATTGAAAAATGCAATGTTGGTGTGACTTGTGATTTGATTGACATTATAGACGGTTCACTTAACTTATCTCATGACACATCCTTTACCTTGTCACCCACGATCACACCCAATGCTAGCTCATCTTTACCCACTAGTGCTACTTCTCCAAATGAAAATGTTTGTTCAATTGGCACTTGTGGTGTTGCTAAATGTGCTAATGAGCTAGTTAAGAAAAATTTGCTTCTTAAGGATAGAATTTAGCAACTAGACTCTAGCTTTGCTAAATTGCTTATGGGGAACAACTCTCTTGATAAGGTGCTTTGGGAGCAAAGGTACACCTTGGGTAAGCATGGTTTGGGATTTCATCCCGGGGATTTGCCCAAGGGTGGTTGGGGTAAGCCCAAGCTAACTTTTGTTAAGGGAGGGACCCGTTGCCATATTTGCAAAAATAAGAAACATAAGGCCATTGCTTGTCCTCTTGCTAAAACATCTCAATTCATGTCCAAAACTCAAGTGCTTAATGCTAGTTACATGCTTATGAGGAAGAATGGCTCTACCTATGCTAAATATGTTGGTGCACCCAATGAAAAGAAAGATGTGAAGGCTATTTGGGTACCCAAATGTTTGATGACTAACTCGAAAGGACCCAAGAAGAAGTGTTGGGTACCTAAAACCCAACCTTGAATTTGTGTGTGTAGGTGAACTATAAGAGCGGTGGCCGGCATTGGATATTTGATAGCGGTTGCACTCAACACATGACCGGTAGCTCAAGTATGTTCACCTCACTAGAGGAGGAGAGGGACCCCGAACACAAGATCACATTTGGGGATAACTCCAAGCGAAAGGTAAAAGGTATAGGTAAAATTGCAATATCCAATGACCTATCCATCTCTAATGTGCTCTTGGTGGAAGCTTGCAACTTTAATCTCCTCTCCGTTGCTTAAGTGTGCGATTTAGGTTTTGATTGCTTCTTTTCGATCAACGGAGTTCGTGTCGTTTCTACTAAGGATCAAAGTGTTGCATTTGAGGGCACCCGGTTTCAAAACTTATATTTGGTTGATTTTTCAAACCGTGAAACTTCTCTAATCAAGACTTGTCTTATCGCTCAAACCACTCTTGGTTGGTTGTGGCATAGACGTCTTGGACATGTTGGAATGGGCACTTTGAAAAAGGTTTTTAAAAATAACTTGGTTGCTGGAGTGAAGGATGTCAAATTCGAGAAAAATCGTTTATGTAGCTCATGCCAAGCCGGCAAGCAAGTGGCTAATTCTCATCCGACTAAGACTTTTATGTCTACATCCCGACCACTTGAACTTTTGCATATGGATTTGTTTGGCCCAACCACCTATGCGAGCATAGGCGGTAATTCTTATTGTCATGTGATTGTCGATAATTTCTCTCGCTTCACTTGGGTATTATTCCTTGCAAACAAATCTTTTGCCGGTGATGTGTTTAAAAGATTTGCTTTGAAAGCTTAAAAAGAATTTGATTCCTTTATTAAAAAAGTGAGGAGTGATAATGGCACCGAGTTCACTAACACAAATGTGGAAGAATTTTGTGATGAGATAGGTGTGAAGCACGAATTCTCGGCGGCATACACTCCCCAACAAAATGGAGTGGTGGAGAGGAAGAACCGTACTTTGATAGAGATGGCAAGATCGATGCTTGACGAGTACAACACGCCGCATGTCTTTTGGGCGAAAGCCATCAATACGGCGTGTCATGCCATCAACCGCCTCTACCTCCACCGACTTCTTCACAAGACCTCATATGAACTACTAGTGGGACGAAGGCCCAACATCTCTTACTTTCGAGTCTTCGGTTGCAAGGTATACATCTATAAGAAAAGGACTCATTTGGGTAAGTTCCAAAAGAGGTGCGACATTGGTATCATGTTAGGTTACTCTTCTCGCTCAAAAGCTTTTCGAGTTTTTAACAATTCTACCGAGCTAGTTGAGGAAGCCTATGATATCAAGTTTGATGAAACTAGTGGCTCGCAAAATGAGCAAGATTTGGCAAGAAATGTAGGTGATGAACCACCGCATGATGCTATGGAGTTGGGGGAAATTCGACCCTCACCGGAGGCACCAAAAGATGAAGTAATCACCCCCACCACCTCCATCGATGATCAAGTTCAAGACACCTCTCCAACAACTCAAGATCAAGCGGTGGATGGAGATGCGAACTTTGAAGTTGATCAAGCTCAAGGAGGAGACGTTGATCTACAAGTACCGCCCAACAACACCGCGCTCTCCAAGGATCATCCCTAGATCAAGTCATTGGCAATCTCGATCAAGGCGTAAGAACCCGTTCTCATACCGCTAATTATTGTGAGCATCACGCCTTTGTGTCTATTGTTGAGCCTAGGACCATTGATGAGGCATTGGCGGATGCGGATTGGGTGAACGCCATGCATGATGAACTAAATAACTTCACCCGCAATAAAGTTTGGGAGCTTGTGGAAAGACCGAATGATCACAATGTCATTGGAACCAAATGGGTCTTCCGCAACAAACAAGATAAGAACGGTGAAGTGGTGCGAAACAAAGTAAGATTGGTGGCGCAATGTTTCACACAAATTGAAGGACTTGACTATGGAGAAACCTACGCCCCCGTTGCTCGACTTGAAGCTATTCGGTTACTCTTGGCTTTCGCTTCTCTCTATAACATAACTCTCTTTCAAATGGATGTTAAGAGTGCTTTTCTAAATGGTTTTATTGATGAACTTGTTTATGTCGAGCAACCACCCGGTTTTGAAAACCTCAAACACCCAAACCATGTCTATAAGCTCACTAAGGCGCTATACGGTCTCAAGCAAGCTCCTAGAGCATGGTATGAGCGTCTTAGAGACTTCCTCTTAGAAAAGGGATTTAAAACCGGTGCGATTGATTCCACATTGTTTCTAAAGCCTATTGAAAATGACTTATTTATTTGTCAAATATATGTGGATGATATTATATTTGGATGCACTAACAAATCTAAATGTAAGGACTTTGGCGAAATGATGTCCAAGGAATTCGAAATATCTATGATTGGAGAGCTCACTTTCTTCCTTGGATTTCAAATCAAGCAATTTCGGGAAGGGACCTTCATTTGTCAAGAGAAATATACAAAGGACCTCCTCAAACGTTTTTCAATGGACGATTGCAAATCGATCAAAACACCAATGGCCACTAATGGGCATCTTGATTTGAACGAAGATGGAAAGCCCGTGGACCAAAAGCTTTATTGCTCCATGATCGGTTCGCTTCTCTATCTCACCGCTTCTCGACCCGATATTATGTTTAGTGTGTGCATTTGTGCTCGTTTTCAAGCATCCCTGGGAAGTGCATCTTGTTGCCGTAAACGCATTTTGCGATATCTAAAATCACTACTAGTCTAGGTCTTTGGTACCCCGAGGAAGCGTGTTGAGTTTCTTGGCTATTCAGGCTCGGATTACGGCGGTTGCAAAATTGATCGCAAAAGCACCTCGGGGTTGTCACCGCTAGGGCGCTTACTCGTGTCATGGACTTGAGGAAGCAAAACTCCGTGGCGCTATCTCATGAGCGGAATATGTAGCGGGGGAGTTGTTGTGCTCAACTTTTGTACATGACTTCGGATGCTTAGTGACTTTGGGTTAAAATTTGAAAAAGTGCCACTTCTATGCGATAATGAAAGTGCGGTGAAAATAGCCAACAATCCGGTCCAACATTCCCGTACAAAGCACATCGACATCCGACATCACTTTATTCGTGACCATGTTGCAAAGGGTGACGTTGTGCTTGCCTACGTGCGAACGGAAGACCAATTGGCGGATATTTTCACTAAACCCTTGGATGAGGCACGGTTTTGCAAATTAAGGAATGAACTTAACATACTAGATAAATCAAATGCGTGTTGATTGGTTTTCGTGATTTTTAGGTCTTATTTGAATTTTTCCATTTGCTTATGACCCTTGTCACATTTAGGGGGAGTTTAGTTTCAACTCATGATCTCAAAACTCCCTCTAGTGGTGAAAAGATAAATTTGATTTTGGGTGAGCACATTCTTGTCTTATATTTCAAGCCAAAACAAATTTGAGCTTAATAGACTATCCTTATCTTCTTACCATTTCAAACTTCTAGTTTTGAAAATCTTACCCCTTTGAAAAATTTGCTCCATATGCATATTTGTTCTCTTGAAAATCATATGGTATCAAAATTGTTGAAAATATTTGAAAATGAACCAAAATTCAAAAACATGTGCTTAAACTCTAAAGTGAACCCCTATGCTCGATTTTCATGCCTATATGAGAAATCAAGGCAAAATTTGGGTTCGCACATTTTGTTGATCTCTAAGATCAAAATTTAGTTTTTTGAATTTGACTTGATTTCATTTGTCATATTATAATCTTATCCCTTCAAAATTAAATCTTAGAAAATCACTTCAAATTGCTCACATTTGAATCTTCATTTGAATTTTGAGCAAAAATAGAGATCATCACTTCAAAATATTATTTTTATATATATTTCTCGTATTGGTGGGGCCCACTGGTCAGAAGTGCCAGCAGCTGCGTTTTTACCTTCATCGGACGCCGTCAAACCACTCTCGACGCCGTCTGATCACAGCGTGTCGCATCGCTTATACCTCTGTCGGACGTCAGATCCATCGGACGCCGACAGAGCGTTATCCGTATTTACAACTCACTGTCGGACGCCGTCTCGCCTCCCGCCACCCCGTCCGACGAAGTCATTGTGCACTACACCTTTCATCGTCGGACGCCGTCAAATAGCCGTCGACGCCGCCGTCAAGCGACAGACCTAATCGCTGTGATCGCTTATAACTTACCTCTCCGCCTCTCTCCCATTTGATCTCTTCCTCCTCTCCAAACCGGCCTTGCCCTGCCCTTCTCTCACGGGAAGACCTCCGGTGACTTCCGGCGACCTCCACCACCACCGGCCCTCGCTCGTCGTCTTCGATCCTCTCGCGTGGATTGGGCCGGGCGGCCTCGTTCGCGCTTCCTCGTCTCGTCGAGTTCCCTCTTTTCCCTACCGGAAGGGCCTTGGGACGATCTCCTCGCCAAGGCGGCTTCCTCCTTCGCTTCTAGGGCTCGATAGCGGCTTCCCTTCTTCCCGTCAAATTTCGTTGTTTACCGAGTTCTAGGTTTTGAATAGGTTTTTCGCGTTAGTGTTCGGGGTTGGACCGTGGTGGGTTGGCACTTTGTGTCGATGGATCGTTGGTCGATGGCGGTTAGCGATGAGGTTGTTACGGTCGATGGTTACATTGTCGAGGAATTAATTTGAAATGTCGAAATCATTGAAGAAATTGGAAGGCTCGGGCAGACCCTCGATGGTCGGTGCGGCAATAGCGATAAAGCGATCCGGATTACATCGATGAGGCGGCTAGCGATCCGCTCCTCCTCGCCCAAGTAGAGTGTCTAGAGCGATTTGCGAAGCGATCGATCAAGGGTTCCATTGGACTCGGATGGCGGGGTCTTCTTTTGCCACCGCAGAGGATCTTGACGAGACATATCTTTGAGGACCCGATTGATGAGGATATCATCGAGACGATGGTCGTTGAGGACGACCCGTGGATGATCGAGTTACGAAACTATCTATGGAGACCTTGAAGAAGAAGCGAGATGTATCCTATGCGGATGGTTCCCTCGGCGAGAGGATACCGAGGATTTCAGATTTCACACAAAATTTGAGCGACTTTATATGTGTTTCTCTGCTCCTAAGATCGGTCCTAGGGACCCTCATCAGATTGATCGATGAGATCACTGCAACCAAGCAGGTTTGAGGTCTACACCATTTTCAAGATTACTACTCGTGCTTGGCGACTTTGGTCTCAAATAAAAGGTTGACTTGGTCGAAAGAAAGAAACGTGAGTTCTTTGCCACATCGTTACCGCCGAGGATGAGTCGAGTTCACTATTACCACTCGATCGATGCGATTATTCAGGGAATCTCCGTGGCAAACATGAATAGTGCTTTGGGCACTCGAGATCTTGGGGTGATTTGAATGAGATTGCTTATGAGGATGCCTTACGGAGGGCTAAATATCCTCCTTTGGATGAAGTTAGATTCATGTACATCGACCTTGGTGATGAGGAAATAAATGTGGGACAAAGCTAATCAATTGCGGAGCCCCACCTCGATCAATCTTATTCTTGAAGCACACTATTTGTCCGAAGTGGAAACCGCGATGACGAATTCTTCCTATTTGCGCTTGGTTTATGCTTTATCTGGCGGCGGTGTAGGACCATAAACATTGGAGCTACTATTCTGGAGAGTTTGATGGCGCCATTTTCGAGAGGTCAATAGACCACTTCCACTAGCTCCATATATTGGCTTGCTTCTTTCGAGGACACAGCGGGTTTCCGAGGATGAGGTAAAAAGTTGGAACAATAAGATCAAAAAGCATCAGATGAAGAACTTCTTGAACTCACTTGGGGAGCAAGCCCAAGTTGGCTAGACTCGTGATGATGCTCTCCTCCAAAGACCCTGCCTTTGCTCCTCTTTGCTCCAATGCACCGTTTGTGCCAAGACTGTGCGGGGTCTTCTGCAATTGCCTCCCCAGATGACGCTTTGATAGGTGAGATGAAATTGCGCCTGATATGAGAAATTTTTACACCGAGGTGAAAGAAGAGTGGCGACCACCCGCAGAGAGATGACAGACTTGGCGAGGCGTGAGACGTACTTGGCAGATGAGTTCGCAGAGTTTAAGTCAGCTGTGCAGTTCATGGGGGCGATGTTTATGCCAGTGCCAGAAGGGGCAAATCCATATGGTTGGTATTCACATGTCCACGATAGTTATCAGGCTTACCAGCAGACTCAAAGTTTTCCTCGCCCACCTACCTACCCACCACCGGTTCATCCTGGGTGTACCTCCTTCAGGCTCCCGCCTCCTTTGTGCCTCCACCACACCATATCCTCCTCCGGTAAGATTTATTTCATTTGGTGGAGAGATCGCTCATCATCTCCACTTTTCTTTGCCAAATTCTCAACCGACCCAAATGTTTGATGATCCTCCTCACTTTCGGTGGTACCCTCTGCACTCATATGCCCTTGTCCAAGCGTCCGAGAGGTCGGTGCTCCTCTTCCCATGACCAAGGAAATGACGGAGGCGACAACATGGACGAAGACCAAGAAGAGTAGACCAAAGCTAGGAGCTTTTCCTTTGTGTCACTTGGTGACAAAGGGAGAAGGTAGAGATTAGCAGTGTTAGTGTCGGTGAGATCGAGGTTTTGCCTTTTCCTGTAATATTATTTGTTGCCTCGTTACTCGGTTAAAAATTTGTTTCTTTGGTTGGTTTATGACTTTTGAACCTTGTTGACTTCTGAACTTTTTATGCATGAATTTAGGGGGAGCTTCCTTTATTTGCACACCTTTGTGGTCGAGTTGTGGTTTCTTAATTATTAAAATTGCTCGCATATTTGTATTGCACTAACCCTTTTTGCATTTCAAAAATTTTATTCTCTTTTGGGTTGTCATCAAGTGCCACAAAGGGAGATTGTGAGCATCGTTGAGCCCTAATTTTATTAGTGGCATTGATGATAAAATTAATTAATATAAAGGGCTAGGGGTTTTGGACTTCTCGGAACCCTAGCGAAGACTCGGCGATTTTATAAACCCTAATTTGAAGCGCCGACAATTTTCTCGAGTCTCCAAGATTTCAAGTCGTGACCAAGGCGAGAGAAGAGGTCACGATAGATTAGAGTAGTTAGGTTTATTTCGCTTTTTTCGTTGATTTCAAAAGGGTTCAATATCTCGGACTATGCCGGATCTTTGCGAATTCTCGAAACTTCGGTTTTCTTAGTCCACCCTTCTAAAAATACCCAAATATCCCTTTGTGAGATTTCTAGAGAGAGAAACCCATCTTAATTCCCCACAAATTTAGCTCGAAAATTCACTCTCTGTCGGACGGCGTCTGGAAAATCCAGACGGCGTCAGACCAAAAATCCAAATTAATTCTCTCGCTTCGGACGGCGTCAGAGTAATGCCGAGACGGCGTCCGGTCAGTTCAAAATTGGTGTTTCATTGCCGGACGGCGTCAGAAGCGTCCCAGAGCTCGGGCTTGCACGATTCTTCTTTGTCGGACGGCGTCCGTGGGACCGGACGACGTCCGATAAACCTATTTTGGTGAAGCGATGCGCTCTGTCGGACGGCGTCCGATGCCGTCGACGGCGTCCGTAGTGTAAACGGCTAGTCTTTTGTCCTCTTCCGAGGCAACGGCTAGTTTTGCTCTTGGGGCTATAAATACCTATCTAGTGGTCGGCTATTTTGAGGTTTGTCGCCCACTTCACCTACCACATTCATAGCTCATCAACTAGGTGTTCTAGAGCCATTCCTCCACCCACAAAGCATCCAAAGCCACAAATCATCAAATCCCAATACCGAGCTTCATGGAAGTTCTTCGATCCCAAGATGATCGCGGTATCGGTGTAATAAATACCGGTACAAAGAGGCCATAAGCGAGCCCCCTCAAGGCAAGGCGAGGGCCCCACGCCAAAGCGGTGCGTGGCGAGCCCTCCGACGCAAAGGCGAGGCCCCACGCGCCGGCGGGCGCGTGGCAGCCCCTCCGACGGTGAGGCGAGGCCCCACGCCAAAGTGGCGGAGTGCGTGGAGCCCTCCGGAGACTAGCGAGGGCCCAGCGCCCAGGCGGGCCCAGCAGCGAGAAGCATTGCGAATGAGTCTTGGACGAAGCTCCCTGCTATGAAGACGAAGCGCATTTAATGAGACATCACGCGGATAGATAGAGGAAGAAATGATTACCGCTTCTGATGACCCTTGCAGTCCGAGCGAGTGCCACTAATGGGCGCAGAAGAATTGACCGGCAGAGAGAAGGTTTGCTTGAGGAGGCCGCCGTGTCGGGAGGAGGAGCAGGCGAGGAGGCCTTGTGTGGCGTGGCGTGGCGTTTTTAAATCTCTTCTGTCGTGTCTTGTCGATTATCTTGAAAAGCACTGCATCGCCATCTCTCTCCTCTCTCTCCACCCCCAAAGTTTGTATAAAGGGGAGGAGAGAGGGGGCATTGGGGCATTCGTGCATGAGAGAACACGAACATTGGTGCATCGAAAACACCACAGTAAACACATTCCTTTCAACCACAATCGAAAAGAGCTAAGGCTCGGCAGGGAGTAGGACTATTACCCGCGAAATCCGAACTCGGTAACCGAGTCGCTCCTTCTTGTGCCCGACGCCGAATCGAATCGAGCTCGATCGAGTTAGCTAGCGGTGAAAATCGACCGGGGTGTGATCCGCGGTGGTTGAGCGGAGAACACGCCGTCGGCGTTCGGGCTTGTTACTTTTAAAGACATCCTTCGTGGAGGCGTGGGCTTGAGAGTAGGCCTTGGCGTGTGGCTACTCTTGAGTCGGTGTCGGTGACTTGAGTCCACCTCGTCGAGCGGGCGAACGACTCACCGGGAGTAAGTGAGGCGTGAGGCTCGAGAGCGAGCCGGTCCTTGTCGCAAGGGGTAGCCTCAACGGAGAGTAGGAGTTGCGGCTCCGAACTTCGGTCAAACAAACACCGTGTCGCCCTCTTATTTACTTTCCACACTTACTACCATTGCATTGAATGTGTTGATTGTGATGCCATGTCTTAGTTGCTTGTTAACTTGTTTATCGCTTCCGCTTGCGTATCAATTGACACTAGGATTAGGTCACTATTAATTTGATGCTTAATCAACAATTAATCAAAGAAAAATTAAAATTGCCTATTCACCCCCCCCTCTAGGCCTTAGGATCCTCTTTCAATGCTCCTAGCTCGTGGTAGCAATTGTTTGTATTGTGCTCATCACTCAGTAATCCTATTTGTTGGTTCATCTCTTTTTACCTTGGAATGAATATATGGAGAACCGACATTTTGCTGCATGTCATGCAATTTGTCTTGTTTGTTGTGTACAATCTAGAATTAAAATGAGTAGACAAAGACAATGATATTTTTAAAAAAATTTCAGTATCTTTTGTTACTAAATGTTGTGAAGATCAGCATAGGATCATGCTGTTGTGCAATTTGTCTTGTTTGTTTTATACATTGACAATGCGTAGACAAAGATAATGAGATTGTTTTTTTATTTCAGTATTTTTTGTTACAAAATGCTATGAAGATCAGCATAGGATCTTGTGGTTTTTTATTTATGTCTTGTGATTTTTCTTGAAATAAATAAACGGAAAACTGATATGCTTCTGGAATCGTGCCATTTGTCTTGTTTGTTTTGGTTCAATCTAGAATAGTAGAATGTCGATGCATGACCAAAGATTATGGGATTTTGTTATTTCAGTATGTTTGCTGCTAAATGCTGTGGTGATCAGCATGGAGCATGGGTGTTAAGGGCACATGGACATATTGCCAATCACATTTTTTTCTTTGTTGGGTTGGTGGTCATATTTTGAAAAGAACCACTAGAGACATTTCCTTATTTTTTTTGTTTGGTATTTTTTTCAACAGATCATGCTTCCTGAAGCAATTGCGGTAGTTATGGTACCTACAGATACAACAAGGTATCTGCTTCACTGAACTTGCATCTAATTTTTTGGGCGATGATCTAGATCAATATATCATGGATGAATTATCTCAATTGTCATCGCCGTAGA
Source organism: Raddia guianensis (assembly GCA_036346415.1). Classification (NCBI taxonomy): domain Eukaryota; kingdom Viridiplantae; phylum Streptophyta; class Magnoliopsida; order Poales; family Poaceae; genus Raddia; species Raddia guianensis. Next base: position 18,750,853 of record CM070538.1, read on the forward strand.
TTATCTCAATTGCCAATATTTCTTATCCATAAATGCTGAAAATCAAGCTACCAAACAAGATCTCGATAGTGTAAAGAATTTCTTGGACCTATGGCCGGTGATCAGTGGCAGCACAGACGTCGCTCGTGGGATAGAGGCACGGATGGAGCTCGGCGGCGGCGTAGGTCGCTCGTGGGACGGCAGCGCAAACAAATCCAGGGTAAAGAAGAGAGAGGAGGGAGAGAATGGCAGGGAGCCAAAGCTCAATATCTCGAACATGCAGCGTAAAGAAGAGAGAGGAGGGAGAGAATGGCAGGGAGCCAAAGCTCAATATCTCGAACATGCAGTTGCAGGCCGTGATCATCACAATGAATTGGGAGATGTTTGAGACGTTGGCGTTATTTCGTTTGTTATGTAATCATCGTTGTTCGCATACCTCCTACTCAATTGATGGATCGATTAAGTCGGTCCATTATATTTTTCTTTTCTTCCCTTTTATGTTTCGTAGCAAGACACGGACATTGTACTAATTTATGTTCAGACGTTTCGTTTATTATTTATGTATTCTCTTCTCTTTAAAGATCCGTGGCAAAGCACGGGCATTGTACTAGTAGTCTATAATTGAACAGTTGATTACAAATCATATCCGTCTATTTCCTCAATCCATTATCCAACGGCCATAATTTTTTAAAAATTTGCTATCAAGTATAGACCACGGACTCTTGACTCAATACGTATAGACCACGAACTCTTACCTATAACTTGATACGTATAGACCATGAACTCTTTCATATATACATATACGTAGAGACCACAGACTCTTGACTCGATACGTATATACCACGGACTCTTGCCCATAACTCGATATTTATAGACCACGGACTCTTACCCTTGCCCATATATACATATACATAGAGACCACAAACTCTTGACTCGATACGTATAGACCACGAACTCTTGGCTCGATATATATATAGAGTTGGGCGGGCATCAGTCGCAACTGACGAGCCTGTCCGTCAGTCGCGCCCACAGCCGTCGGATCTTGAGCTAGCGGCCGTCCGATCCCACTTGCCCTCCCGCATGCGCGCGCCTGCCTGGGAGAATCGGTCGAACCGTCGAACCAGCCCGGTTCTCTCTCTCCCTCTTCGTTCCCCATCACAGCCAACCCCGACCCGATTCCTCTGTCCTCTCGCTCAAATGGTGAAACCCTAAAATCCCCATCGACACCAAATTGCCATTGCCGCCATGGTCTAGCCCAGCCCCGACCACATCCTGCCGCGCCGCCTCCTCATCCCCAACCTGTGTTGTCCCTACTTTGCCGTCGTCCCTCTACTTCGCCGGCGCGTTGGATCTGGAGCTAGCCGGTGCGCCGCCAAGAGCGAGCGCGACCACCTATGCGACTTCGTCCCGAAGTTGCGCCGTCGTCCCCAAGCCATCGCGACCTTGTTGGGCGCGCCATCCACTCCCCTACCGTCATCCCCAAGCTGCACTATCTCGAACTTCTTCTCGGCGTCACGTAAGGCTGGAAACTTTAGTTGCTTCTGCTGCTGCCTCGTAGGAGCCCCACAATTCCAAAGAATGCCCCCCGATGCTCCATGCTCCATGCCTTCTGTGTGTTGATCATTCAATTGCTTGATGGCCATTTGCAAGAAGTTTTGAAAATTCTGTGTTGGCATGTATGTATTTGTATGAATGTTCAATCTGAGAAGTTGTTGCTGTTAGTTTCATAAGAGCGTCTTTATCCCTATCCAATTTTGGGCCAATTTCCCCTTTGTACTACCAAAAAGGCTTGTATAAGGTTGCATTGTATCAGGTTTCTATTTGAACCTATTTGAATACCTTCTCATGGTCTGAAATGAATGTACTGTATTTTTCTTTCTATGTGTAAGTGCAATATACCTTTGAAAATTACAAGGTCAATATACCTTTGAAAATTACAGGTGCTCTTCACTTTTGAGGATAAAATTACAGGTGCTCTTCACTTTGTGGAGCATATGGTTCATTTGGAAATCTGGAGCATTGTTCTAGATGTATGAAACTATTGTAAATCCCAGCGAATGCAACTATTGCAATGTGAATTTTGGATATGATTTGGACACCTTGTGATATGAATTTTCAGAGATGTAATTTTGGATATGATTTGGACACCAGGTGTTTATTTGTAATTTTCAGAGATGTAATTTGGACACCTTGTGATGGTGCTGTACTTTTAAAAATTTTCTGTCCTGTTATGTATTTGAATGCCTTGTGTTTGTGTACTTCTGAATGCAATGATACGAATGCTTTTTTTGTGTACTTCTGGAGCTCCTGGTGCTTAGCATCTCCAGTATGTATGTATGCTGTCCAAATGGAAATCTGGAGCTACTAAACTCCATATCTTCACTGTATGTAAGCAAATGCCACTCCTATTTGAATGTTCAATGCTGTGTTCTAAAATTTGGGCTAGAATTTCAGGCCATTGCACACATCACTGCTTTTACATCTCAAATTTGGGCAAAAATCAATCTTACACAATGGCTCATCATGAGCCATGATGAGCCATTGTGTAAGATTGATTTTTGCCCAAATTTGAGATGTAAAAGCAGTGATGTGTGCAATGGCATGAAATTCTTGCCCAAATTTTGTTGATTAGGTGCCAAGTTATTTGAAGAGAAATTTCCCCTGCCAAGTAAAACCTCTTAGTTATTTACATGCTATATGTTTTCCGATAGTGGGAAGCAAATTATTAATTCATACAAGTTCAGCATATGCATGCCTTTTCTAAAAATATCTTAATAGAAAAGATGATCTGCTGCAAAAAGGCTGTACAATCATTATTTGCGACTAGTCATTTTGTATTATCAAGTTCTGGTGTCTTCTTGCATTGGTCATGCAGTTGGCGAGCTGTGGTTATGATGCCTGAAGGAGAAATACAAGAGTTGCCATAAGCTCTTAAGAAAGTGGAACCTGTAGATCGATTGGAGTTCAGCCAGGTTTTGACTATGAATGCACCTGAATTCTGTGATCTGAAATCGAACAAAAAGACTTCAAAGTCCAAACATAGGAATGCAACCAATGGTATTTCTTTCATCTTTCATCATTTGCCACTCCAATAGACCAAAAACACATGGCAGCAAATGCCATGCAGATTTACCTCAAGGAAATACAGCATGCAAGCAAGCTTAATGCCAGTCCAATAGACCAAAAAATCTGCCATTCATATCAATTCAAGGAAATACAACATACACATGGCAGGATATTACAATTTAAATCTGGAGCATATTCGTAAGGTCAGCACATTTAAATCTGAAATGTACAAAATGTCAACATACACATGGCTAAATCTTCTTCTACATACAAGCTGCACATACTACATCCTGCCATCTAAACTTTCTTTGCCGTTGGAGCCATCCAATCTTCAAATCTTACGGAAGAACATCACCCAGGCTGCAGAGAATATCACCCATCTAAGCTTTTCTTTGCCGTTGGAGCAGAGGGACTACGAGAGGGGGAGCAGCTTGGGGACGAGGGGGAGTAGCTTGGATCTCATCGGATGAGCAGCTTGGGGACGCCGGTGACCGTGCTCCCGCTTGGCTGCGCCGGCTAGCACCAGGGTCGCTCTTCTCGACGGCGCCGGTGGCCGTGCTCCCTCTTCGCGGCGGCCTCGTCGACGGCAGCGGCTCGCTCCCAGCGGAGGAGGAGGACGCAGCTTGGGGACGGCTTGGGCACGATGGCGAAGCAAGGTCGGCGCAGCTTGGGGATGGCGGCAGGGTCGGCGCAGCTTGGGAATGGAGAAGATAGGGTTTCGCGATTTGGGAGGAGAGAGCGGGAGGTCGAGTTGAGGAGAGACCGAGCGAGAGGGAGACGCCGGTTCGCCCGGTTCGCCCCTGGCGCGCGCACGGGCTGGCGAGTGGGATCTGACGGCTCGCAGCTCCAGATCGGACGGCCCTAAGCGCGACTGACGGGAGGCTCGTCAGTTGCAACCGATGCCAGCCCAACTTATATATATATATTGTCGATTAATAATAAAAAGCAAAGAGAAAGCGCAGGAAGGCGGAGGAATAGCGTCGGCGGGTGAAAGCAAGGCCAATGGTGGCGGAGCCCTTGAGAAGGCAGGGAGGGCCCCACGCGTCGGCCAGCGAGTAAGGAGTCGGTGAGGCGAGCAAGGCCCCAAACGATGGGCGAGCCCCTCGAAGGCCAAAGGGGCCCAGCGCGTCGGCGAAAGCAAGGCCCAATGCGTGGGCAAGCCCCTCGAAGGCCAAGGGCCCCATGGCACAAAGTGGCGCGTCGGCGAGCCCCTCTGAAGAACACGGCGAGGCCCCATGCGCCAGGCGGTGCGTGGTGAGAAGCCTCCTCTGAGACAGACGAGGGTCCCACGCGTCGAGGTGGGGCCCAGCGTCGAGGAGCATTGCGAAGGAGTCTTGGGACGAAGGCTCACTCTTCTAAGGACCAAGCGCATTTAATGAGACATCAGCAGGGATAGGCAATGAAGAAATGATTACCGCTTCTGATGACCCTACAGTCTGGCGGTAATCATCATCGTGTGCGGAAGAATTGGCCGTGAGAGGGTTTGCTTGAGGAGGCCGCCTGCGGGAGGAGGCGGCGGCCCCACCAGACTCACCGGTGTGGATCAGGCGGTCGAGGCCACTTGCGCACACGCGAGGAGGCCCAGCGCCTGTGGCGTGGGCGGCAACACGTTTTCGTCTCTTCTCATGTCTTGTCGATTATCTTGAAACCTTCAGACGCCTACCCCTCAGCTCTCTCCAAATTTCAGCTTGTATAAAGGGGGAGAGAGAGAGGGACGAGGAGAGAGCGAGCACTAGTATTCGTGCATTGAAACACCACTGTAAACACATTCCCATTCAACCACAATCGAGAAAAGAGCTAAGGCTCGGCGGGAGTAGGGCTATTACCGCGAGGGAACACAGGTAAATCTGCGAGTCGCTCCTTGTTGTGCCCGACGCTCAAATCGAATCGAGCTTGATCGAGTTGGCTAGCAGACTAAAAATCTGACCAGGGGTGTGATCCGCGGTGGTTGAGCGGAGAACACGCCGTCGATGCGCGCCTTGAGTAAGGGGCTACTAGCATCGGTTCAAGCTCTTGACCCTTCTTGAGGCGATGGCGGAGCGGCGATCCGCGATGGAGCAGGAAGCGGCCGCTAGAGCCGCGGCCACGGAGTCGGCCGCGGCGATGGCGGTGAATCACCGGGCGGTGGCCGCCCGCCTAGGGTTGGAGCCCTGGCGGAAAGCAGCCGCCTCGGCCAAGCTAAGCGGCGCTGGCCTTGGAGAGTGCACTCCGGCCTGAGAACCTCCACGTGGCGAGGCCTTGCTGAAAACCCACCGTTCCGGTGACTCCGGACTCCGGCGGCGCCGTGGTTGGCAACAGCCCTTCGTCGGCGCCGCCATTGCAATCTTGCTGCAAGTTCGGGCGGGGAACGGCGTTTCGCGTCCTCCGTTCTTTGTTGCCCTCGCACTCCTCTCGCAATCTCTGGTGAGGCGGGGCCAAAACGACAAACGGCGACCCTACGGGCTCGGCCGAGACGAGCGTCGCAGGTGGCGCGATCTCGGTCCCATCTGGAGGACCGCCACTTGGTGCATGGAAGACCTGCGTGACAAGCTCCGTAGAGGTTGCGACCATTGTATCGCCCGCCGCGTCTTGTGGACCAAAGAGGTTCCCGCAGAGTGCCCGACCGATGAGGTGGCGCTTCTTGGCCGCCGTCTAAGCGGCGAAGGCGGCGGGCGAGACCGCGTCCGAGCAGAGAGGCTCCGGCGTCGGGTGCCGCGCCTTTTCTAAGGAGTCTGCGCCGCGTCGATGGCGAGAGCGGTTTCGTTCGGCCCCATCGAAAAAAAGTCGACAGCTCCACCAACCCCGATGAGTTTTGCGAGATCTATCGACGGTGATGCGGCCGGTGGAGGGTCGGGGAAGGTTACTGGCGAACTACTTTCCCGCGGTCCTCACGGCGTGAGCCCGCCGTGGCTCATGAACCTGCCCGGTCAGTGGGGTCATGGAAGGAGCTCTCGGAGCTCTTCGTCACCAACTTGCGGGCACCTTGAGCAACCCGGGGTGAAGGCGACCTCCACAACATGGAAGCGAAGAAGGGAGAGTCATTGCGCGACTATATTCGGCGCTTCAGGTCCATAACACCATCCCCGACATCTCCATCGGCGCCGTAGTCCGGCATTCGGAGAAAGCGCCCGAGACCCCAAGGTCAAAGAAGATGGGCACCCAAGATCAAGGCAGACGGAGGAGCTCTGCACCTTAGCGCTAAGTCGCCCTTCAAAGGAGCTCGCATCCGCCCATTGCGCGTCAATTTGGGCCAGGCTGCGGCGGCGAGCCGGACCTCGAGGAACCCCGCGGCAAGGACAAGAAAAAGCGCAAAGCGGCCGAGACCGGCAGGTCATAGCAGCGAAGCGCGACGACAACGACAACAACGACAGCCATGACAGCCAGCGCAATGGGCGCGCCGGGCGAAAAAGGGAGGAGGTCGCGGCCGTGATACGGTCCCGTAAAGGCGGCCGAGGCGGCGGCTACTGGCGATCGCCGTGGCGCGACAACCCATGCGACGAAGGCGAGACCATCGCCCGTGAGTGGGACGGAAGGCCCTCTTGTCCCATTCACGCAACAACTCCCGACTTGGCGGATTGCCATGTCGTCGGCAAAATGGTGGACAAGCGAGTCCACGAGCAGCGATTCGCGGCGTCCGGCGATGGCAAGGGCAAGAGGCGGCCGCTTGGTTTTCAGCCGCGGCGGGCGCGAGGTTGCCGTCATCCACGGCGGTTGACCACCTATCCGTCCCGCTAGCTTTAAGCGTGCGATGAGGGAGTGTGCGCCACCGTACGGCTTTGGGTCGATGAGGCATTGGCGTGGTCGGGAAGCGACCGATCGCGTTCGATCGGGCCGATCACCCGGCCAAGATCTGCCGCCGACCTGGGCATCTCCCGATCGTGGTTGCACCCACGGTCCGGAATGTAAAGCTAGGGCGGTCTTTGGTAGACGGAGGAGTTCCTCAACCTCTGTCCGCCCGGGTCATGCGGCCTCCGAGATCAACGGCGGGAGCTTAGCCTAACGCTCCGTTCTTGACATCGCGCAAAAGTGAGTCCGTCGGCCAGGGCGTCGATCTCCGGTAACCTTGAGCTCAGACAACTTCCGCGCGAGATGCTCGAGTTCGAGGTGGCGGACTTCGACCTCCTACAATGCCATACTAGGTCGGCCGTGACGCCGGAGTTCATGGCGGTGTGCCACTATCGTACATGGTGGTGAAGATCCGGGCCGGCCGGCCCCATCGTTTTAAAGTGGACGCCTGGCGCTCCGCTGCGACAAGGACGCCCTCGCGTTGGCGAAGCGATCGGTGCCCAAGGCCGAGCTTCGACTGCAGGGAGCTCTGCGGCGAACCGTGCCTCCCGGTTCGTCCGCGGAGGTTAAGGCGGTCTCCTGGCGAAGTCGGACCCGGCGAACCGTTCGGGTGGCGCCTCTCGGCGCCAAATAGGAAGCGCGCTTCGTCTCCTTCCTCGATCCTAACGCAGATGTGTTTGCGTGGCAACCGTCCTACATGGTGGGGTCCCGAGGAGGTGATTGAGCACAAATTGGCGGCGTTCCCGGCACTTGACCGATCATCTGAAGGTCCGGCGATCCGTGGAAGCGCCGGAAGTTATCCGCCGGAAGGTGGACAAGCTCTTGAGGCGGGGTGCGTCCGATGTCGCCCGTCCTGGTGGCTCGCGAACCCGTCCTCGTCAAAGAAATCAGCAGGCGTTGGAGGATGTGCGTGGACTTCACCGACCTCAACAAGGCGTGCGAAGGATTCGTACCAGCGCCCGCGATCGATCTCATCGTCGACTCAAGCTGCGGGTGCGGCGGTGTGCTTTACGGATGCGTGCTCTGGGTACCACAGTTAGCATGGCGAAGAAGATGAAGACAAGACCGCCGTTCGCCCATGGGTGTCTCTTGCTATACAAGGATGGCGTTGATTTGAAGAATGCAGCCCAACCTATCGGCCGGCCATGCATATCGCTCACCGCTCCCAAATAGGGGAACACAGAGGTGTATGTCGATGATCGGTGGTGAAGTCCAAGAAGGCGGAGGAGTTGATCGGCGACTGGAAGAAACCTTCACCAACCCGAGGAAATCTTGCATCAAGTTTAATCCAGAGAAATGCGTGTTCGCCGTTCCGTCAGGCAAGCTACTGGGATCCTCGTCTCCCGGAGGATTGAGGCGAACCGACAAGATCGCAGCGATCGAGAACATGAAGCCCAACGCGACTTGGCGGATCTGCGATGCTTGGTGGGTCGCTGACCTCCTGGGCGCTTTATAGCTCGCTTTGGGGATAAAAGTCTCCACCGCTCAAGCTCCTAAAGAAGACCAACCAGTTCGAGTGGGCGGCGGAGGCGCAGGAGGCGTTCGGCGGTCCAAGAAGTATCTTACCGCCCGCCTGCTGGTCGCCCCTGCACCGGCGAGCCGCTGATCCTCTACGTCGCGGCAAACCCCAGACGGTCAGCCTTGGTCTGGTGGCGGAAAGAGAGGCGTTCAGCGCCCCATTTACTACGTCGATGAAGGTCCTCCACGACGCCAAACAAGGTATTCACAAGACACGAAGATGCTCTACGCCCGTCTTGGCGGCATCCAGAAAGCTACGCCACTACTTCGGGCGAGAAGTCACAGTGTTGACCAAGTATCCCTTGCGGAGATCCTCTTCAACCGCAAGGCGACGGGTCGACGCCAAATGGGCCATGGAGTGGCGGAATTCGATCTCAAATTAAGCTCCCGAACGGCCATCAAAGGCAAGCTCGGCGGAGTTCATCGTGAGTGGACTCGTGACGCAGAAAGCCGAAGACACCCCAGCACCCTCGCCGTGGACTCTCTTCTTGACGACTCATTCCGGTTGGAGAAATTCAATGGGCGTCGTCTGGTGTCTCCCACCGGCGATGTCGTCCGGCACTGGTGGTCTTGGACTTCCGCCACCAACAACGTGGCGGAGTATGAAGGATCGCTCGTCGAGCTCGGGGTAACCGACCCTTGGCATCCGTGGCTACAAGTAAAGCGACTCTCTCTGGTCATCAACCAGCGAGGAAGGATTTCTCTGCCGGATCCGTCATGGCGGCCTACAGGCGGAGGTGCGCCGGTTGGAGCGGCACTTTGAGGGTTGGGCTTCGTGCACGTCCCTCGCCGCGACAACTACATGGCGGATGAATCGCCCCGAGATCGCCTCGTCGAGGGCACTGCTCGGTGGGGTCTTTGAAGAAAGACTTACTGCAGCCGTCCGTCGCGACCCCAATTCGGCGGGACGACGCTTTCGACGCAGCTCCACCTCTGGAGGAGACGTCACCGACCTCGCTGCAGACTCCGGTTAGAGGAGGCGGAAGAAGCTGCCGAGGCGATTGAGGCGGAAACGCCGGGCCGAGTGAGTACGTCGGCGATAATGTCTGAGCGTCGTCACACTCGTCCGGGAAGGTCGGTGGATGGATCCGATCCTAGCCTACATGCGGGATGGAGTGATCCCAAGCGATGTGCGTCGGTTACCGAGAAGATAAGCAGCGCAGGCCAAGCGCTACGCTACAGTAGGTGGGGATCAGACGCCGAGCGCAAATGGAGTTCTCTTGAAGTCGTCACTCGGGAAGCGGGGTGAAATTCTCTCGAGATCCATGGAGGCATGTCGCGGAGCCATTGAGGAGCCGAGGCGTTGGTTGGGAAAGCTTTTCGCCACGGTTTCTATTGGCCTCGCCCTCCGAGATGCCTTGAGTGGTGAGAAGATGCGAAGCGTGCCAATTTCATGCTAAGCGATCCACCGACCGCCCAGGCCGCAAACCATTCCGCTTCTCGCCTGTTCGCGGTCTAAATTTGGACATTACAGGCCCGTTCATGGGCGGCCGGAGGATATACTCATCTGTTAAATCCGCCATCGACAAGTTCACTAAGTGGGTTGAAGCCTCGCGGTCCGGCGATCACATCCGCAGCGGCTATCAAGTTTATGAAAAGCATCTTCGTCGGTTCGGTGTATGCCAATGTAATCATCATCGACAACGGCGCTTTCAGTTCCATGGCGATTTCAAGATGGTGCGAAGAGTTGTGTACCAAGCGTTTCCGCCTCGTTGCACATCCGAAGAGCAATGGGCAAGTGGAGCGAATGAACGCGAAGTACTCAAAGGGCTCAAGACAAGAGCGTTAAACCGCTTTGAGAAGCGCGGCAAGCGCTGGCGGAGGAAGTTCCCACCGTATTATGGGCGCCGCGGACAACTCCCAACAGAGCCACCGTGAGACCCCTTCTTCTGGTGTATGGCTCGAGGCGGTGCTCCCATCGAGCTCGCCTTGCTCCCAAGAGTGGCGGCGTTCAGCGAAGAGCAAGACCACGACCGGCGTCGGATGAAATAAATCTCTGGAGGAGATCCGAGACAGCGAAGCGGCGATCCGGGCCGCCAAATATCGGCAAGGCTGCGCCGTTATCAAGCAAAGCGGGTGTGTGTGAGAACATCTTGGCGGTGGCGACCTCGTTCTGCAGAAAATCCAAGCGCGGTAGGCGCAACAAACCTGTCTCCCCGTGGGAGGGCCCTTCAAGGTGGTCTCGATCTCCGCCCAGCTCGGTCGAGCTCACATTCGAGGATGGTCGCGAATTGGCGAACACTTGGAGCGTCGGCGGTGAAAGTTCTACCGTGAGGTGGCGTTCGAAGCTTTTTTGGCCTTCTTTTGGGCCGAGCGGCGAGTCTTCTTCCTTCACCGCTTGCCTCGAAATTGCATTGTACAAAGCCATCTTCAATAAGAGATAAGTTACATCTCCTTGTGGGCATCTGTTTCTTTTTAGCCTCAAGTCATTAGAAAGCATTCCGTTGAAAGTCGGCGAAAAAAAGTACTCAAGGCGATGGCCCTTAGTTGCAAGACGAACGCCTCGGCTCATGATTGGGCGGGCGAGCGACGGCGAGCGGGTTCTAACACAGTGTGTCGGCTCGGTCTGAGCAATGCATAACAATGCACCGCGACTAGACCACTTAGGAAGCTAAGTTCTCGCCACGCGATGTCTAGGGTCGGTTCAAAAAGAGGCCATAAGGGTTGAAGTAACCAGATGTCCGAGGAAAAAGCGCTCACTTTCAGCAGCTCTGTCTAAAGCTTTTTGGCGATCGGTGGCTTAGCCTTAGAAAGGTCTCATTTAGAAAACATTCTTTGAAAATCGGTAGTGAAAGTACTTATGGTGATGGCCCTTAGTTGCAAAACAAAACGCTTATAACATCTGTTGGTCTTGAGGCGGCGGACGGAAGGCGACCTCTAGCTGGGTGTGTCGGCTCGGTCTAGGCAATGCGCCAACGGCGGCACCAACGACTAGACCACTTCCTAAGCTAAGCGTTAAGCCACGTAATGTTTAAGTCGGGTTGCGAGAGGCCATAAGGGTTGAAGTAACCAGATGCCTAAGGAAACAGCGCTCACTTGCGGCGAGCGTTCGATCTAAAACCTTTGGCGGCGGTGCCCCAATTCAATTCCATAAGTTAAAATTGTGCGAAGTTCAAGTGAGACTCATAACAAAAGAGCAAAAGTTTGTTTGCATTGATAGGCAACATTTACAAGGCAAAAAAGCGGGAAGTCTCGCTACTCCTCCTCGTCTTAAATCTTTCATTTGAGCGGCGCCCCATCATGGACACGCGTCGGCGGCGGTGTAAACCAGCTACCGCTCAAACCGGTCCACCGGCGCGAAAGGCTCCCGTGTGGCGGCGTCGAGATCAAACGCGCGTCTCGAGCAAAACGATTGCCCAAGATGAACCGCGCTGCCGAGAGCGCCTTGGCGACAAATCTTCAATCGCCCGCGTCCAGCCGGCCGGAAGGACCTTGAGAGGCTTGGGCTCGTCCCGGCGCCAAAGATCTCAAGGCACCGTCTCCTCCAATGAGGATGCAAGGAAACACCAGTGGATGCGAGGCGTCCGAAGCATGATGGCGGTCGCGCGGCAGATGTCGGCGAGGTTGGGGCGCTTCGAAGTGCTCGGCGAGGTCTTGATCGCTTGGCCGAGGCGTGGCGACTTGAGCTGCCATGACCTCGCGGTCATCGCCTCGCCAGGCGGTTTCTTGGCCAAGGCCGCCGCGGCTTCGCCCGGCAGATCGCTCCGCCAAAGGCAAGGGCTTCCTCCCGTCGCCCAGTGCGGGAGAGGCGGCGCCTCAAAGGCGTCCCCACGCCGGCGGTCACGGCCGAGATAAGCGGCGGCGCCAATGAGCGAGGTGGCGAAGGTTCTCCGCCAAGCGCCAAGGCGAACTCTCCGCCGCGTGAGCGACCTCCGTCGAAGGAGCGGCGCGCGGTGAAATTCGGCGAAGTCGCGTGGGCGAGCTCGATGCCCAGCGTCCACCCTGCTTCAAGAGGGACAATCGTGGTTCGGTATGCAAAAGCGTGTAGCATGCTAACCCCACGCGGCGGCGCGTAAGCGCAGGAAAGCCAACTCAGAAGGCGCGCTCGGCATACGAAGCCGGCGAAGAGCTCAAGTCGCTTGTTTGCGGCGGCGGTGGCGGCGCTGATCATGATCACCGCTGTCAACAATGCGCCATTAAGCCATGGCGCGAGCGGTTACGCTGAGAAAGCGCCAACAGTGGCAAGCGCCCCGGCAGAGAGCGTCGGCGTAGAAGGAGGCGGAAGAAACCGCGCAGCGGCGCCAGCTCTGAAGAGTCGCCGCTCTTGCCCGGTGGCGGAGCGGCGGCGGTATGAGAGGCCCCATTGCTGATGGGGCGGCGGTGGCGGCGAAGCTTCGGGGTTTGAAGGGCGCGCTCTCTTGGGCTCGCCCTCCTCCTCGTCGTCGTCGTCGACGGCGAGATGAGGCGCGCTTCCGAGGCGTGGTAGTCGGCCGCCACGGCGGAGCAGCGGCAAATGCCATGGAAGCTTAGGCGATCGCCGAGGCGGCTCATGGATCTGCGATGGTCCCCGCCACTTGGACCGCAAGACCGAGAGACCTCCGTAGAAGCGGCGCTGGAAGTAAGGGTTCTTGCCCCGTGGATCCCAATCGCAGAGGGCGGATGCCCGTCGGCGAGGCGATGTCGTCGGTCGGCGTGGTCGAAGCCCGCCACCGATCCCGAACACGTCGCCCGCAAGACGTTCCCATCACCAACACCCAAAGAAGAAGCGGCCGAGTTGGCTATTAGCCAAAATGGAAAGAAAGAAGGTACGAATCCAAAAGAACGCGAGTATTCACCTCCAAGAGCAAAGTCTGGGTCCGTCTGCCGTCGCCGTAGTACGCCCAGCGGCGCGCCCTCAAGCAGCGGGCAAAGACGGCGCCGCAAAAAGTCCGCCACCATGTGGGTTCGGTGAGCCCGGCCAAGCGAACTTCGCAATCGCGCCGCCATCGCCTCCCCGACTGCTAGATCGTCTGGTTGGGCCCCCGATCGGCGATGGGCTCTCGGGATCGTCGGGAAGAACAAGATCGTCGCGTGCCACCGGAGTCCTCCACGTCTGACCACTACCGGTGCCGATCCTTCCAGTTGGACTTGACCGCGGCGAGGATAAAAGCGGCGGCATCGCGGGCGCGCTGGCAGCAGCTCCCAACGCGCCGGCGCGAGCCGTGTCTTGAGATGAAGAGTCGGCGCTTGAGCGGAGGTTTGGCATCGCCCCCACGAACATCTCGCAGAGGTGGGCGAAGATGACCAGGCCATGATCGAGTTGGGGAAGGTCGCGCGCTTTGGATCCCGTAGGCGAGCACCCCAAGAAGAATTCGAGTCTGGCGGGACAAGGCCCGCCAAGACGCTCAGAGAAGGTCACGATCTCCCGGCGCGAGGACTCGGCATGATGGTGCCGGCTGGAACCGGCGTGATCGGCGGCACGAAGACTCAAGCCGCGCTACGATCCTCATCAACAATGGGCGGCGGGCGAATAACTCCGGTATATGCGGCGGCATCCTCGGCGGCCCTTGCCGCGCTTTGGGAGCCATGGAAAATTTGGCGGTGGCGGCGGCGAAAAGCTTGGTGGCACTTGGCGAGGAGGCGTGGTAGCGGCGAAGAAGGCGATGGGCGGCTTGAAGACTTAGCGTCTTGGAAGGATTATCGCAGCTAGAGAAGTATTTATAGGCGTGGGGCTCGAAGCGCGACGGTTTGATTCCGCCCACGAGCGCTGGGCGCCATCATTGCCCCGCGTTTTGGTTTCCGCGGCGGCGTAGTTCCCCAAAGAAGATCGTGTGCGGTGGGGAATCGGTGTCGGCCGCCCGCGGTGGTGGGCCTCCCACGATTAAATCTCCCCGCACAAGAAACGGAAAAGTATCTGCGACGGTTCGGGTATCATGGTGGACCCGGCTCTTGTCGGTGTAATAAAACCGGGGTACAAAGAGGCTGGGAGGAGGCAGCAGGCCCCACGCGTCGGTAGGCGAGCAAGGCCCAGTAGCGTGGGCGAGCCCTCGAAGGCAGGAGGGCCCACGCGTCAAAGCGAGCGAGCAAGGCCCAGTGGCGTGGGCGAGCCCTCGAAGGCGGGGGCCCACGCGTCGGCGGGCGAGTAAGGCCCAGCCATGCGTGGCGAGCCCTCGAGGCCGAGAGAGCCCCACGCGCCAAAGGCGGGTGCGTGGATGAGCCCCTCTCAAGAACAGGAGGGCCCCAGCCAAAGGTGTGCGTGGGCGAGCCCCTCTCGAGAGAAAGCGAGGTCCCACGCGTCGGGTGGGGCCAGGCAGCGAGCATTGCGAAGGAGTTTTGGGACGAAGGCTCCCCTCTACAAAGGACGAAGCATTTAATGAGACATCACGCGGATAGACAAACAAGAAATGATTACCTTCTGATGACCCTGCGGTCTGAGCGGCCACACTTTGGCGCAGAAGAATTGACCGTGAGAGAGGGTTTGCTTGAGGAGGCCGCCTGCGTCGGGAGGAGCGGCGAGGCCCCACCCGCAGACTCACCGGTGTGATGTCTGGTCGAGGCCACTTGCGAAACCTGCGAGGCGGCGCCCTGGCGCTGGGCGTGGGCGGCACGCTTTCTCTCTTCGCCGTGTCTTGTCGATGTCTTGAGAGCATCAGACGCTTACCCCTCGGCTCTCTCCATGACCCACGCCTTGTATAAAGGGGAGGAGAGAGAGGGGACGAGGACGAGAGACGAGCACTAGTATTCGTGCATTCGAAACACCTTGTAAACACATTCCCATTCAACCACAATCAGAAAAGAGCTAAGGCTCAGCAGGAGTAGGACTGTTACCCGCGAGGAGGTCCGAATCTGGGTAAATCTGCGAGTCGCTCTTTGTTGTGCCCGACGCTCAAATCGAATCGAGCTTGATCGAGTTGGCTAGCAGACTAAAAATCTGACCAGGTGTGATCCGCAGATGGTTGAGCGGAGAACACGCCGTCGATGGCGCGCTGTGAGGGGCTACTAGCATCGGTTCAAGCTCTTGACCCAGCGATGGCGGAGCGGCGATCGCGATGGGCGAGAAGCGGCCGCTAGAGCCGCTGACACGAGTCGGCCGCGGCGATGGCGATGAATCACCCGGCGGTGGCCGCCCGCCTAGGGTTGGAGCCATGGCGAAAGCGGCCGCCTCGGCCAAGCTAAGCGGCGCTGGCCTTGGAGGAGGTACTCCGGCCGCAGAACCTCCACGCGCCGTGGCCTTCTTTGGAAAACCCACGGTTCGGTGACTCGAACTCCGGGCGCGCCGTGGTTGCTTGGCCCACTTCGTCGACGCCGCCACAAGGATGGTGCAAGTTTGAGGCGAACCGGCGTTTCGCGTCCTCCGTTCTTTGTTGCCTCGCACTCCTCGCAGATCTCTGGTGAGGCGGGCCAAGACGACAAGAGCGCGACCCTACGGGGGCTCGGCGGGCAAGCGTCTGGTGGCCGCGATCTCCGGTCCCATCTGGAGGACCGCCACTTGCTGCATGGAGAAGACCTGCGTGCGGACGTAGGAGTAGGAATAGGAGTATTACGTAGCTTTCTTAAGAATACGCTCCAATATCCTCCCCTCCATGTCAATGCGTGCGGACGTATACAATATGTTAATTAAGCTCGCCGCGCGGTAAGTAACAAATGTGATGCACATATATAATTGCAATTTACAACCTGACCGGACCATCGAGAGAACGCATCGCTACTTTTAATTAAATGAGAAAGTGTCACATGTATTTATGCGTACATCCATGTACAGAATTGATCTGTTAATAAAAAATAATTATTTGCATATTATCGCACCCGTTAATTAATCTATATTTTGAATATAGATTAATATCTGTTATTAATTTTGTTTGTTCAGATGTTTCATGAGATGAGCCACGTTAATATCAGCCGAATGAGACAACCAACGCAATAAAAAATGCTCCTACACCTGCTCCATATAGATATAGACAAATAGAAAAAATTACACATGTCCTAAATGATACTTTTTTCTATAAATTGTTAATATCAGCATTGCTCCGACGTGCTTTTCACGTGCACGCTCGCTAGTTCTGGTGTATTCGGGTAATTCGTTTTTTTCTATCCAGAATTCAGAAACCGAAGCGAACCTTACGATTATAAACCAAATAGTTACGGAAAGAAAACCGCTTCAAACCGGTTCGATTTGGTTTTATGGTTTTTTTCCCACCCCTAGAGTGGCAGGCTGGCAGCGGACCATCGTCGGTTTCAGTTCCTTCGGGATTACCACAACACCTCCGGTGCTGGTGTTAATATTCCCTGAGTGCTAGTACATGCTAACATCTGAACCATCGGATCAATCAAGAGCGGCTCAGATGTGTGAAAAGATTAAAAGCACCTTTTCAATTAGAAAGTTGCAGGTTTTCATGAAAACATTTAAATGAGAAAGGTAGGGGC
Source organism: Raddia guianensis (assembly GCA_036346415.1). Classification (NCBI taxonomy): domain Eukaryota; kingdom Viridiplantae; phylum Streptophyta; class Magnoliopsida; order Poales; family Poaceae; genus Raddia; species Raddia guianensis. The sequence continues at coordinate 18,767,524 of CM070538.1, forward strand.
AGAGGATGAGGTATGGTTGCTCCCATGCCAAGCCTGCCACCAGGACCGTTCCTGAGTTTTTTGGGGGCCGGGAGCAAAATTATAAATGAAGACCTTTAACATAAGTGTTAAAATATTTTTATACTAGTATACATCAACTTAAAAAACATTATTCAACATATTATAGAAATTGTTAGCAATGGAAAGAAAAAAGTAGGAAAGTAAGATTTTTTTTACCTCAAACATTTAGTAGAGATCATCTTAGAAAGTCTTCTGACATTTCTACATGCAAAATCATTAATGATAGTCTCAACATTAATGTCATCCAATAATTTTTTCTCAATACATAAAGTTGCTAATAGGTTGTTTGGTTGTCTTCTCTCATGAGCTTGGCCTGTCCGACTCAGCCAGACTGATGAGATACGGGATGTGCAGATGCTGAGACGGTGTTTGGTTCAGTGTTTAGTAGGCGAATATTTTGAAATTAACTATTTTGAAATTTATATAGCGAGTGTGGTTTAGTTTTGTTTGAAAAAAATATCAGGAATCCATTTTTCTAATCGGTTCGGTAATCGAATATGCTAATAAAAAGATACAAAGAAAAAGGAAAAAAGTAAACTTATCTGCCACATAGCAGCCCATGCATGGCTTGATATGGTGACTCACTGTGGCCCTATGCATAGAACATGAGGCTGTTCATGCGTTGCATCCCAAGAAACACTTATTTTCTATGTTTCTCCAGAGCCAAGCTGTATGAAGAATCTTACATCCATAGAGCCAGCCTCAAAACCAAATGTAGGCAACCAAGCACAAGAAAAAAGTAAGGTTCTACATCTGTAAATGCAAATATCTGTAAATGCAGCTAACCAAACAGTCTATAAACCGTTTAACATTTCTCTAGACATCGTCGACCTCAAATAATTTTTCAATAATTTTAACTTTGAAAAGCTTCTTTTAGTTGATGCCGTAGCTATCGACACAATAAATATGATTTGATAAGTAACATAAATATTAGGATACCAATTCACTTAACGGACAAACTAAAAAATCTCCAGTAGCAGATACGAGTATATCTTCATAGTACTTTTAAAGATTAAATGAAACTATTGCAAGAAAATTGTACAACCATGTGACAACCGATAAACATATTAGAAAAATAAAACGTACGACGTAAATACACACTTGCATTATTCCAGGACACAAATCAATTCCCTCCACCTCACAAAACCAAACCACGTCGTCCTTGATAGAAAGCGTCCAGTTTTACAAAAATCGAGGTAATTTCATTGATGCAGTAAGAAAATATAGATGCAATAAATGTAACCTGAATTGTTCCCTGCTTGCGCAAGCTAAAAAAAATAATTGAACCAATGAATTGTAATGATGTCCAATTCATATCATGATGAAGTAATCCATAGTCCAAACGCCTTGCATCCACAGGCATGGGTGCACAGCGAGACAAGAGTATAAGACACCAGCAAGTTAGGACATCACTAATACAAATCTAATTTAAACAATTACGCTTCCTCCGTTATTTTTTTTTGATGTTTTTGACTTTTAGACATATGCTTGACCTTTCGTTTTATTAAAAAAAAATATGTAAATATCATTTATTTTGTTGTGATTTGTTTTATTAATAAAGATACTTAAAACATGACTTTTTTTTACATGTTTGCACTAAATTTTTGAATAAAACGAATGGTTAAAGACGTTATCAAAAGTCAAAGGCGTCAAATAAAAAAACGGAGGTAGTATTATTTTAGCAAAACAATATAAGAGAAAAAACAGTAAAAAAGGAGAGATGTTAACATTGACTACGGTGCCTAGTTAGGCCCTGTTCTTTTGAGTTGATCTGAACGGTTGAACGGATGAAATGACGGAACTTCGAGAGCTTCTCGAGATAGTCTCGAGATTCGGATCCATTTCATTTGACATACTTTTTAAAATATTAGGACCTACCTTCAAAACAGCGAAAAAACGGACTAAAAAAAACTCAAAATATATGTTTTTTAAAATATAGATAAATCGTTAAGCTGTGAACTAGTTAAGCTGTTAAGCCGGAAAGAACTAGCCTTAATTACAGCATTACTCTAATCTAGCCCTTATCCTACCCCAGGCCCCAGGCGGCCTCCCACTCCGCCCTGCCCAAACAGCTTCACTCCCACCCCACATGGCCACCTCCCTCCTCCTCGCCGCCGCCGGCACCTCCGCCGCCTTCTGCCCTCCTCTCCGCCTACTCTACCCACCGCCCCCTTCTCCTCTCCGCCTCATCCGTACGGTCCCTTCACCCAACCCTCTCTCTCTCTAGCTTATTATGCATGCACGCATGCTGTGCGCCTGACTGCCTGTGGAACTGATGCGTGTGAACTCCATTGCAGGGAGGCGGCCGCTTCCGGTGGTCCGCGCGGCGGAGACCGACTCCAAGGAGGAAAGTGCGTGCGGATTGCTCTTCCAAGTCTATATTTGTTGGGCAAATGATGCTTATGCGCTCGTGTTGATTCCTAATGCTTATGAGTTCGTTTGGATGCCGCAGCGAAGCTGAATGCCCCCGAGAAGGCGCCGGCGTCCGGGTCGAGCTTCAACCAGCTTCTCGGCATCAAGGGTGCCAAGCAAGAGAGCGTGAGTCTTCACTCCGTTGACCCTTGGCACGCACTCCTGTAAAATCGGAGGAGGCTTTGTTAACTGCTTGGTTTGCCATCGGTTAGTTAGAATTGGGATCTATTCGATGCCTGCAGCTGATGTGTGTGCAGTAGTTTTGCCAATTACCCACAATGCGCGCACTGGCATTCATAGTGAAAAATGTGTGGCTTTGGATGTTGAGGTTGTGCATCTTGACCTTCTGGGAGAACATTCAAGCGATTCTTTTTTTAAGGGTACAAAGAAGGCGCACACAACTCACTCCCTAACTTCTAACCCCTAAACTAACACGCACGTACACACGTGCGCCCTAACACACGCTAGAAACAACGACTTCCCCAAGGGACATCAAGCTGATTTATCAAGCGCTTATAACATGTGAAGCACTGCAATATGCGTGTCTGGGCTATCTTTTAAACCCAAAAAGGCATGTTGTTGTCATGTTACATGTGCATAATAGATAAGCCCTTTGACCTGGTCATGGATATTGATGCAACATGTTTTACTTCTGTTTAGAAGATGGGGCATGGCTCCATACTGAGAATTCTTACAGCACAATGTTCCAAATTATTGTAGAAAATTCTCGAACCCTTTGAAGCATTTTTGTATTTCACAAGCACATTTTTTCCGTCCAAGCATGTTTTACGCTTCTTTAACCCTTCTGCAATCTAGCTATTCATGTTTAGAAACTAGAAATGATGTATCGCATTACCACTCATCACTCACTTCTTTCTTATGGTCTACATAGGACATATGGAAGATCCGTCTTCAACTTACTAAGCCAGTGACATGGCCGCCACTTGTATGGGGAGTGCTTTGTGGAGCAGCTGCCTCTGGTATCCTTTTGGTGTCTATCATGTTTTCTGTCTGTTATGTAAAGAGTTCACAACCCTACTTTTGTAATAACCATGTCAGCTTATTTGGAGTTGTGCATCAATACCTTTCCTGTATGGCTGTATATATGTGGCTCATTGTTTGTTACAATGTCCACATTCCTAATATTTGTTAGTTAACTGTGTTAAATAGTGTGCACCATCCATACAACAAAGAACTCACTTCAGTTCAAAAAAGAAGAATTTACTCATGACTCAGTGATTTTGTTGTGCTGGCAAGTAACATAGCCTATAAGCTCTATATGTCTATCCCTTTTTGTTTGTTGGATTTAACCAAATCAGGACATAAACTTTTCTCACCATCCCTTGCCATGTATTTGCCTATTTATAATGGAATGGGCCGGAAAAGTGAATTCGCTGACACTACATGGATAATTCTACCATTTTTTAAAGCACAACAAGTGTCAAGCGAACTCAATGTTACCCCCTCACCATAGTACAACAACCCATTGCTGCTTTCATGAGTATTATTCCTCTTGGTGTATGACTTTTATGCTTCTGTCCTCATAACATCTCATATTTCAGGAAATTTCCACTGGACAGGTGAAGATGTTGCAAAATCTATTTTATGCATGATAATGTCTGGTCCATGTCTTACAGGATATACACAGGTGACAGATTTACTTTTATTTTTGTTATGTTTTCTCTATTCATAACCTCATTTATTTCTTCACGAAAAACTATCTATACTATGAAATATGTGAGCTTCTAATGTTTTTGCTTGCAGACACTTAACGACTGGTATGATCGAGACATTGATGCAATTAATGAGCCTTATCGTCCTATTCCTTCAGGAGCTATATCAGAAAATGAGGTATGCCAATATCTGGTAGTTTGACTTCTTCTGTGGCCATATGCAATTACTTTACCACTCATGGACCATTTTTGTTACGGTTTTTCCTACCAAGAAGCTTATTCAATTTGAAATCTCTCTCTATGTTCTTTCAGCTGTCATGCAAGGCTATACAGTGAACAGAGGATTAAGCTTCAGAACTGATATATTTCTCCTCTCTAACGTCTAAGATATTAATTCTTTTCCTTGGTGTAGTCTAGTCTCTACCCCCTTCTAGTGTGGGTTGGAGTCTTGGGAGTCCATGTTGTAGTTTAGTCTAAAAATAGCAGCCTTGCTGCTCTGTGCTGCTGTGGATCAGACCACTGTACCACCCCCAAACTCTGTTCCCTCCTACCTTTTAATATACGGGAAGCCTCTCTTGCCTTTTTTTATAATAAAAGAACTGATAAACTGTTCTGGGCCTCGATCCATGGTCCATCTGTGGCGCTGATGAATAGTACTCATGTGTTCGGCGGTGGGAAAACAGCACCTGAGGTACCGTAGCATGGATTAGGGGGAAGTTCCTATTATTTAGGGATTAGGTAGGATATTTCCTTATTTATGTTATTAGCCAACTACCTAGGTGCTGCCATTGACAATTGGTCGGTGGTTTCGTACAGCCATTATCGCACTTACAAGTGCATATCATATACTACCTCCGGTCACAAAAAGAATTCGCCGTTGACTTTTGGAGACATCTTTGACCATTCGTCTTATTCAAAAAAATTATGTAAATATCATTTATTTTGTTGTGATTTAGTTTATTATTAAATATATTTTAAGTATGACTTATATTTTTATATGTTGGCCTAAGAGTTCACACGAACAACAAGCAAAACTCTCACAAGATCTCACAATAATGTTCACTTAGGAAACAATTGAGGCTCACTATATTACACTTGTAGTATACATTGAACTAGTCCTCAAGCTTGGCTTACAAGTGCTCCTACATGTTATATTTATTGGCTAAGTTAAACTAACCTTAGCTCAACCCATATGTCTAGAACATTTTACATCTATCTATTAATATTTTAGTCCTAGTAATAACTAGATGTTTCTAGTATGTAGTTCATCTATGAACTAGTAGTAGAACTGAATGTTTTAGATGCTTCTAGCATCTTCATATAGCTACCAACTAGCTACTCCTTCTACAATCTTCTAGTAGATGTCAAGATTATATCTAACAATATCCCCCTAATCTTGATATCTTAACTCTAACTTGTTGACGCATTCGGACACTCCTACGATATGCGCAACAATTACTAAGCATGCATAGGATGGCGACGCAGCTACTCAAACACCCCATGCTCTACCTTTGGCTTCGACTTCTGGACGGCAATGCAACTACTCAATATCCAGGATACCACTCGTCGAAACCTACTCTTAGAACCTACTCTCAGACTCGACTTCAGGATGGCGACGCCATTGCTCAACATCCTGGACTCAACTCGTCAAGTCCATCTTCATAACAGTGCTGGCTAATCATCAGCATCAATAAGGAGGTTCACCTCTTGCTCCTTCGGTTGTGGCATTCTTTAGCAAAATGCCCGAACTTCGGACAGTTAAAGCACCGAATCTTTGACTTGTCAAATTTGCGGTTCTTACCAAAATCTTTATTGTTCTTTCCCTTGAACCTTGCTTCCCACTCAGCATGAGTGAGTAGAAGCTCATTGCCTTTTTCAACTCGCTGGCGGCCTCTATTCCTCTCTTTATATGCCTTGAGATGACCGACCACTTCCGCCAGCTTCTTTATATCAGCAATTTGCTCAAAAGTAGAGATAAAAGGCAAGAACATGTCTGGTACCGCACGAAGAAGCTTCTTGATAACCGTGTGCTCCTCCATCTTTTTTTCAAGTGCTCGTATCTCATTGGCGTTGGTGGTTAATTTCATGGCGAAGTCACTAACTGACTCTGTCTCCTTCATGTACAGGTCCTTGAAGTTCCTTATCAGGGTCTGAACATGAGCTTCCTTGACGTGGTCGGAACCAACATGCAACTCTTGGAATGTGTCCCATACCTCCTTTGCCATCGTTTTCTCCGCCAAGACCATCATTATGTACTCTGGTATAGCTTGCATGATAGCTGCGAGAGCCATCTGATCTTTGCGCTCGTCAACAACCTCCTCACTCTCTACTGCTTCCCACAATCCTTGCGCTGCGTGAAGATTTTCATCTTCACCGCCCAAGGCCCATAGTTGCTGTCGATGAGCATCGGATAATGAAGACTTACGACGCCTTCTCTCGTCGAAATCCTCGAGACAACCTCGCTGCCGCTGCTGCCATCACCACCAGATTTTTCACTTTCCGGTGTCCGCGGCATGACCTTCGTCATACGATGAATAAGCTAACCTTGGCTCTGATACCAATTGTTGGCCCAAGAGCTCTCACGAACAACAAGCAAAACTCTCACAAGATCTCACAATAATATTCACTTAGGAAGCAATTGAGGTTCACTATATTACACTTGTAGTATACATTGAACTAGTACTCAAGCTTGGCTTACAAATGCTCCTACATGTTATATTTATAGACTAAGTTAAACTAACCTTAGCTTAACCCATATATCTAGAACATTCTACATCTAGCTATTAATATTTTAGTCCTAGTAATAGCTAGATGTTTCTAGTATCTAGTATCTAGTTCATTTATGAATGTTCTAGATGTTTCTAGTATCTCCATATAGCTACCAACTAGCTACTCCTAGGCCAACATTATATATTTATAAATTTTTTTGAATAAGACGAATGGTCAAAGACGTGCAAAAGTCAACGGTGACTTCTTTTCGTGACTGGAGGGAGTATTTTCTTAGTTTCTTTTTGAAATGATCATATTCTTGGTTTGCTGTAACACTAATCACCTGGACTTTTGTGCGCATGCTGGTGTTAGTAGATTCTTGATGCAGAAAACAAACCTTTTCCTTATCATCCTAGGAGCAATTTGTCAAAAAAAATTTCATTTTTCTTATTAAGTTATAAAAATAACTGGATACTCCAATATTTTCTTTTCAAAGTTTATGCTATGCATGCATGACTTGTATAACCATAAAGAATAATTTCCTATTTAAACTTTGTAATCTATGAGTTGGCTATTATTTTTTGTTTTATTTTTTATTCACCATTTTTAAAGTATTTCATTGAATAATGAATGTATGTGCACATGCGTCAATTCTTAAGCATGCTGCTTGGGACTTTTAACATCAAATTTGTAGGTCATCATTAATAATAACATTTTTCATGTACTAAGTCCGATAACCATTCTACCAATGCCAATTGTCAAATTTGTAGATGGAGCCTAATTTTTCAAAACTTGAAATCTACCTATCTTACTTCTTCAGGTTATTTCTCTAATCTTCTTTTTGTGCAATGATTTGTATCTGTGGTTGAAAATGATGTTTTTCACAGTTGTAAAGACATTATTATATAGATGGCTCATAGATGGAGATGACATTTTGCTTGGTTGTTGTGCTGGTGCTATTTGCAGCTGACTTTTTCAGATTATCATTATTGTCTATGTAAATTTGTTTTCTTGAGGACTATGCTATACTTTTAGCTGCTCTGTAACCTCTCAAATGAATTATTTTCTTGATAATAACGACCTTGCAATGTTATTTCCATGGATGTTGCTAGTTGCTCTGACTGAGCAATTGTCGCAACATTGCAAACATTTTCCATATCTTATTGATAATGATGATTTTATCCAGGTAATTACTCAGATCTGGGTACTATTGTTGGCAGGTCTTGGGTTGGGTGCTTGGTTAGACGTATGGGTAAGTCCCCCAAAAGAATTGCATTAGAACGCCATTAGGTTTGATGCATGTTCCTTTGCTAATATTATTGCTTCACCTCAGGCAGGGCATGATTTTCCTATTGTTTTTTATCTTGCTGTGGGTGGATCCTTGCTTTCTTACATTTATTCAGCACCACCTCTGAAGGTACTTTAGTTCTGTTTTATACAATCCACATGTGTTTTTGCGCATAGTATCTTGGTTTTCAAGACCTCTTGATTAAAAATTACTCACTATTATATCATCACATATTTCAGCTCAAGCAGAATGGATGGATTGGGAACTTCGCTCTTGGTGCAAGTTACATTAGCTTACCCTGGTACAACCAACATTGTGGTTCTTCTGATATTGAGTCAAAATTGTTTGGCCGGATGTTGCCAATATTGTACACAAGATGTTATAAATATATATATATATATATATATATATTGTAGGTGGGCTGGCCAAGCGTTATTTGGAACTCTTACCCCAGATATTGTTGTCCTTACTACTTTGTACAGCATAGCTGGGGTATTTCTTGTTCGTCACCTGTCTATCAATTTTTTATTTTTGTAATTATTTATTCATGTCATGACTGTTGACCATTATTCTTGGTTTCCTAGCTAGGAATTGCTATTGTAAATGATTTTAAGAGTATTGAAGGGGATAGAGCTCTGGGACTTCAGGTTACTCTCCTCCCTTCCTGCATCATAGATTTATTCTCAGGGTAATTATCTATATGGTTTGACTTTTTTTGTAGTCACTTCCTGTTGCTTTTGGCATGGAAGCAGCAAAATGGATATGTGTAGGAGCAATTGACATCACACAATTATCTGTTGCAGGTAAAGACACAAAATTTTATTTGCTCCCTCCAGTTGTTCCATATCATTTTCTATGTAAGCTTTAGAGGATGACCGTTGAATGTGTTTCAGTAAAAACTTTGTTCAGTATTATATGCCTTGTTCTTTTTAGCGTATCGTACCATCGCGTATTACTGTAACAAATTTTGTTATTTTTCTATAGCCTATATGTTGTGATAATTTGTAACATTTTTTTGTGGCTTTTAGTAGTCCTTCCAAAGACCCTAAAACTATTTTTTATTTTTTTTAATCTTTATATCTCTTTTCGAGGGTTCTTAAATTTGCTACAATAATGCGCCAACGCAATGATACGCTGAAAAGAACAAGGCCATAGTCAGAATATTACATTGTTAACAAACAATACCTGAAGTTTTAAGACAGTACAATTATTCTTAGCTTATACTGGTTCAAAGAGAATGTTTCTACACCTTTTCATGATCTACTAGTAAAGAATTGGGGACATGACAAACATATGTTGATTTACTTTTTGTCCTGAATTTCTCTATGCTACTTGATCCTAAATCCTAAAACAGAAATTCAATTTCTCAGGCTACCTTTTGAGCACTGGTAAGCTGTATTATGCCCTAGCGCTTCTTGGGCTAACTATTCCTCAGGTGGTCTTTCAGGTGAGCTGGTCATTTTAATTGGTTAGTTTTTTCTTATCTAGATATTCCAATGGTTCATAGTTTGCACTTCTCCACAAATGTTATAACGAAAGTTAATTTGTTTTAATTCCTAAGATTAAACTCGTGCAGGGCTAGTGAAACTGCCCAATATTCCTGAAATTAACCTCATCCGTAGGACTATTGGATATAGTGCAGCTACGACGAACTATTATAGCCTATTTTCACTATGACTTGCAGCCTTTTCAATTGACATGGCTTTTTATGCTGACAACAACAACTAGCTTACAGTAAAAACAACACTCCATGCTGGAGAAGAGTTTGCCTACTTAATTTAGCAGTAAAAACTTAAGTCTCGGCCACTCTCACCCCCCTTAATTTCCTGGAGCAGTTCCAATACTTCCTCAAGGACCCTGTGAAGTATGATGTCAAATACCAGGTGCGCTTCAGTTGGATCTATTGCTGTTCTTTTTTCTTGCTGAAATCCTCCCGCCTTCCAAAACTGCTAATGCAAGAAGTAGAAGATATTATAAGCAACCTCAGTATATATACAATATATCTGATCTTCGCGATTGATCCAGGCAAGTGCGCAACCGTTCTTCGTCCTCGGGCTATTGGTGACTGCCCTGGCCACCAGCCACTGACTAAAGGAAACCAACCCGAGCTGGAGTTTTGGTGGGAGTCTAGAGGCAGATCGTCTTGTAACAACCGTCTGTGGAATAAGGCTGATCCAGCAGCTACGTGCCTCTGTAAGTTTAGTGGGTAGGATACGTGAATTACCTGCCGGGCTCCCAGAATCCAGATTGATCTTCCGACGGTTTTGTGATGCAACGAAATGTCAGATGTGGCTGCTGCTGTATCGTAGTGTGTGTAGACTGTAGATGCATAATGGCAGACCTGTAGTGCTGTTCTCATTTGTTATGTATATGTGCTGTATCGCCTGGCCATGTCGATCCTAATTTGATCCGTGGAATCCACTATACGCAATTAATTTTGAACTACATCATCACTGCACTGTTGTACGGCCATTAGCCAATTTTAATATGGCCAAGTGCATTCCAAGGTGATCAATCCTGTACAGAGGACTAGTCAGATTGCGTCCGTGCTGACATGCATGCTCGCTTGCTATACGTTTCTGACATAGAGAGAGAGGGTTGCCCATGTGGCCATGATCAACCGTCTGCCTCAAGAACATGAGGCAGAAGCTGTTGGCCATATTGATCGTGTGGGTAGCGATTGCTGGTGCTGCTGGTACTTCTCTGCAGTCGTTACTCTTGAGCTCATGCAATGCAATCAGTCATATTAGACACAAACACGACGCTCTCGTTGGCAGAGGTGCACGGTGCCATACGTTTCCGTGATTCCATCTGTGCTACTACATTGCCTCTGTAAGACTTTTTAACTTCAGCATTTCCTCTCGCCTAAAAGCTATGGACACGTGTTATGAAATGTCTAGTTTGAAAGCTTAGGGACATGATAAATTTGAGAGCTGCAGCATAGTTTGTAAAATTCGTTTTTGGCGAAATGTGGTGACCAGAGAAAATTCTCTTTGCAGAGGATCCACTCGAGCGTCTCCCACAATCCCTGCTTTTCGTATGCAGAGGATCAACTCGAGCGTCTCCCACAATCCCTGCTAATCCCTGCTTTTCGTATGTAATCGTGTACATATTTTGTTTCTTAATATATATGTTCTTCGCAGGTTGGTTAGGCAAGAACCCATCAAAGAATGTATAGCAGAGCAAAGTGATATCTTACATGAACAGGCTGCATTGCCGATCAACATGAAGCAGAAGGTACAAAGGAGACACTGGTCGACACACATACATCTGTGACCAGACCAGAGGCAGATCACCTACGGCTAAACCATGCGCGGCTACCAGCTAAGGCTGGTGACGACTCGCACTTAAAAACACCCTGGCTAAGCTAGCTAGCTATGTAGTAGGACGACAAAGCCATTGACCATCAGCGCATGTGCCTAGCACGCAGAGACGGTACAGAAGCAAGAACGCATGATCACACAGTAATTAACATATGCATGATCGCCTACATGCGTCAGGACCTACGTTATTTCAGTTCATGGACACTAAGCTACCTACCTTAGGGAGAAGGGTAAAACACTAGCCGTACGTGGCACTGCTGCCGCTAGCTTGGCAGATCTAGGACTTGGTCTTGTGCTTGGACTCGTCGACGTCGATGCCCTCCCTGGCGGCGCGCTCGCCGCTGGGCTCGTCCATGGTGCTGAGCCCGCCCTTGCGCCCCATCTCGCGGTACCCCTCCTCCCCCATCTGCTCCTTCCTCGTCTGCCCCCCGCGGCTACGCCCTGCGATCGACCACAACCATATGTACTCTTCCAGATCAACTAACCCATACATACATACGATATGTATCTATATATATAGTCCTTGGCCATGCAGCTATATATACCTTCGGCGAGGTGCTCCTGCGCCTCGAGGCTCTTGCCGCCGGTGCCGCCGGGGACGACGGTCTGGCCCTCGCGGGCCATGCGGTCCAGCTCCTTCCTCTCCTGCCCGGACGCCATCGCCGCCGGCTCAACGAACGAGAGCTAGCTGCTAGCTGCTTGGGACTCCAAACTAAACCAAATTAACCTGGAAACGAACGCACGCACGTGGGTTTGTACTATATGAGCTGCGAGAACGATGCTGTGGCTAGCCCAGCCGTAGCTCACCGGCCTTTTATAGGCGGCGAGGGCGGTGTGCCGCGAGGCGGCACGTGTGCGGCGACGCGGCGACGCGGCACGTTTGCGGCGACGCGAACGTACGCCGGGCGAGGCCGCTCGGCCCCCGCGCGCCGCGACACGCGTCCGGCGAGGCAGCGGAGGGCGACACGTACGTACGTACGTACGTATGGCAGCTCGGCCGGGGGGCAGCATGCGGTCGCCGGGCCGCCGACTAGCTGGTGCACGTACGTCGTGTGCTTTGCTTCCATGCATGCATTAGGGATTACAAAACCGCGGTTAACCTGTCAAAAACCGTGATTAACCGGTGAACCGGTGGGGATCGGTTTAGGGAAAACCGGCCGGTTAGGTTTGAATTTAAATCAAATTTGGTTCAAATTTGAAAATCGGTGAAAAAATTTGAAAAAATTCCATAAAATAGTAAACGTTATTATATGAGTATTGGATGAAACAGAATTGAAAATTCGAAATATTTATGCGTTTTTCGTTTGATATGAATAAAAATAATTAAATAAATAAATGGAGAATATGCCAATATGCCCCCATATATGCCTCCTTCGGACTCCTACCCGTGTCGACACTCCCAGCATCGAGCGCCTCGCCTCCCCACTTTCCCTAGCTGTTCTTCTCCTCATCTCCCCGAAGGCCCGTACCGCACGGCTAACCGGAGAATCCGTCCGGCTAACCGGTGAAACCGAGCGGCTAGCCGGCGGATCCGTGGCTAGTCGGCGCGAATCGACCTCCCGCAGCGGCTAGCCGGAAGATCTGGGCGGTTAACCGGTCGGCTTGCGCGGTTAGCCGAGGTACGTGATTTGCGCTGCGCGCTGGTCGCGGGCTGGCCGGGCGAGGCGCCAGCCGGCTAGCCGGAGACGGCCGGCTAGCCGAAGCTAGCTTCGGCTTGGCTAGCCGTTTTTTGTGGTTTCGCCGTGGCGTGGCACCCCTCTTTATCTTTTATTTTATAAATGCGCATATGGTTTATTTGATAATTGCTTGAATGTTTGTATGGGTTACGTAAAGATTACGATTAGGCTTGTATGGATTAGGTAAAGATTAGCGATCCGGTTTGCCTTTATTTGATAAATACTTGTATGCTTTATTTGATAAATACTTGTATGATTTGATAAATACTTGTATGCTTTATTTGATAAATACTTGTATGTCAGATTGCGAAAATATTTTGTGTTGCCATGCAAAGAGACGACGAACTAATGGCGGACGAATCTAGCGATCCGGTTTGGGAGTATGGTCTGAAAGTGAAAGCGGGTTTAGATGCAATTTCGCAAAGAAACCAAAGCGGGGGCGCAAGCAGATTTAAGCACCACTTGGCCGGTCGTGGCAGCAATGTGAAACCTTGTAAATCAGTCCCTCCCGAGGTGAGGACTTCTTTCGACAGTACACTGGATAGAACCGCCAAAAAAGACCGAGAAAGCTAGAGAGCGGCTTAGATTGGAAGAAGCCGCAGATCGCCAGGAGAGGTGGAGGGCTTGGCAGAGCAGGGCACCACATGGGGGTTATGGTAGTGGTGCAGCGGTTGGCGGGAGCCGGGCACCACATGGGGGTTATGGTTGGCAGGACACACCGGTGATGACATGGTGCACCACGCCTGTGTCGCACCCAATGACCGGGGTTTCGGAGGGCTGATCTTGGTGTTTTTGGGAGTGGTAGACAAGGATGGCAGCGAAGAAGACACCGGAGGTTACAACGAACAAGAGCAATATGAACATGTGCCATGGTCGCGTCGAGGATGGAGTCAAACTTTGGCGCGAAAGGTGAGAGAGGTATGAGCATGGCGGTGGAAGTGGGGTGGTGGTCCCGAACTCGAGCCTAAACAAGGGATGTCATGGGCGAATGTTATCGCGATCGGGCTCACAAAGGGAAGCTCGACCTATCGATGCCGGTCCCACTGTTCACCAAGAATTGACACAGTGTGTTCTCTGTCTCACAGAAGGCAAAAAGGCTAAACGTCCGCTTGGCATGGGGTGGGCAGATGGTTTCACGCGTCCGGTATTCACAGGAGGAAAGCAGATAATCCTTACTTTGTCGCTGCCGTAAGGGAGACACAAAGATTAGGTAAAAAATTTAAAGTTGTTTTTTCTTACTTTATGTACTATTTTGTTGCCAACTAATCATATTATGCCATATGTTGCTTTTGTAGGAGGCGGTGCAATCACCGTCTGTCGTGATATTGATGGAATATATTTAGACGACGAGGAGACAGAGATCAAAAGAGAGATGGAGGTGTGGAAAGAGATTGGGGTCACTATGGAGTGACTATAATGTGTGATTCTTGGACGGGGCCTCTTGGTATGAGTATTATAAACTTTATGGTGTAATCGCAACAAAGACAACTTACTTCTTCAAATCAGAGATGCAACGAACCGCACGCAGGACACTAAATTCCTCGTCGAGGTATACTTCGTCTTATTTGTTGTTGTTTTACGTTCTATTACCATCTATTTGTTGTTGTTTTACTGAACCAAATTGTTGTTGTTTTTCATGCGCACAATACATAAGGTGGTGAAAGAGGTAGGGTGGAGAATGTTGTCCAGATTGTCACGGACAACGGTGCCAACTATAAGGCGCGTGTTTGAAACCGAGTAAGAAATACATGTCAATCATTTGGCAGCCTGTTTGGCTCACACTATCAATCGATGTTGAAGGATATCGGAGAATTCCCAAAAATAAAGTAATTATTGATAGTGCAAAGAGGATATGCCGATGGTCTGATAACTCGAGAAAGCTTCATGCTATGATGAAACAAGCCATCGGCGGAGAGTTAGCGAAGTGGAACGCAACTAGATTTGGCACCAACTACACTTTCTTAGCGAGTTTTTAAAGCATAAGAGTGCCTTCATGAGGTGGATGGCAAATGCAGAGTTCAAGTTACCTCTTCTTCGCCATCTGCGGACGGACAATATACACATCAAAATTTGTCGGATCTACGTTGGTGGGCTAGAGTTAAAGAGTGTTGTGATTCAGCTTGAATACTTGTATACTTTTCTTCGTATGGCCGACCAAGACAAGATTCCAACTATATGCAACGTGCTACCAATGTACCATGATGTCCGTGGATGGATGTTCAGAGACATCCAAGAGCCCGATCGACGCACTACTTAACGGTTCTTGATACTGTGTTTAGAGATGTGGCGTGATGACACTTTTATTGGAGCAGTTAGTACTTGAATTGTTTTTATTGATTTGTTTTATTAAATTGTTTTTGTTGAATTGTGTATTTTTCTATGCAACATGCTGCTTTGAGCCCATCCTCCACTATAGTAGAGACACTCGACACCATGCTAGCAGATCTCGATGGGCATTTGATAGAATGACGACAGTGTTACACGCCCAAGCATTGGTGGAAGCAGATGTGTGGAGGAGAAAGGGTGGTTCCTTCGCTGGGCAGACTGCATATCAGATGGCAATATATGACAAAATTAATCCAGGTAATTATGATTTGCGATCTACCATGATATAATAGTGGTGGAGCAGACTGTTAATCAATGTATGTTGTTACGTGTAGGTCAATGGTGGACCATGTTTGGCACGGACACGCCAACGCTTCAAATGCTTGCCAAAAAGATTGTGAGCCAGTGCGCGGCCTCTAGTGGATGTGAGAGAAATTGGAGCACCTTCGCCTTCATTCACACGAGGCCCCGTAACAAACTTGGATATAACAAGCTGCACAAGCTTGTTTTTGTTTGTTACAACTCAAGACTTCGTCTTGAGCGGGTCAAAACTCAGACGAGGGATGTAGAATATGATCCTGCAGACCAACTCTTACATCTTTCAATTACACGCACGAACAGCCCAATGTTCGATTGGTTGGAGAATGGAAGGTATGTTTGTTATTTTTGTTCAGCCCAATTCTAGCACAGGTCATGAAAATCTAATTTGCATGGTATGTTTGTTATTTTTGTTGTAGGTCAAATTCCACTCCAGTTTTAGATGAGGACAGCACTGACACTGACAACCCACTGCCATCAACATTTGTTGTTAACCTAGAAGACCCCGCCACTATCCAAGAAAAGACCAAGGGCGAGGTGTGGACGAGTGGGTTGAATGAATGTGGAGACACTCACATTGGTAAGAGAAAGACTCGCTTGCCTCCTCCTATCAAGCGCTTATCGAAGAGGACGAAGGGAAGAGGCCGTCCACGAAAGAAGATTATGAAGAGGATAGTGATGCAAGCGAGGAAGAAATTGCAAAAGTCCCACGATCAAGAATCAAGCGACAGTTCATCCTCGGATGATGGGAGGATGATGATGGGGATGATGACGGAGATGGCGGTGATGGTGAGGGTGGGGTGGCGGTGATGACGGCGGTGATGACGATGGTGGTGACGAGGGTGGGGTGGCTTGCAACCTGTGACCAAATTGTACCCACAAGGTTTACTGACCTATCTCACAGGAGCCACTAGGCCCGTGCCATCCACGTCTAGAAGGGCAAGCAAGACAACCCATAAGACCAGAGAGCTCAAGCTCTACGAGTGGTACTTATACGGGTTATAATTTGTTTCCTCCGCCATATCCTCAACCAATTAATCAACATATGAGGAAAGTATATGAATGGGAAATGCCGATTATTATGCAACTCTATATCAAAGTTGGCAAGCCAACGCTCGGACCACAGTCAAAGTTGGGAAGATTTTAAAATAGACTTAATGAACCACCATGGTCTAATAGTCATGTCCACAGAGGAGTATCGCAAAGCATACCGAATCTGGACTTCAATATTTTAGATATTAGATACAACTTACAATGGTAATATTCTGTCTCTGTTGTATACTTACATATATTCCTTTATAATATGCATGTGTAATTTTTTATGTCTCATTTGTAGGTGTCGGTGTGCCACTGTCTCCCTCCATTCATCGTTCTGATTAATACGCTGAGGTAAGCTTTTGATAAAAAGTTCAAGGTATGACATCTTGAGTTGTGACTTGTGAACTATGTATGAAATAATAAGATGGTGGTTATATAATATATGCTATGAAATATGTAAATTATGTTTCTTTGTCTCACGAGTGGATGACCAAATTATAGGGAGGTGTTGTCGAAATTTTGTAGAAATAAAGAACTTAGTGGCAATTCTTCTATTTTTCTATAATGTTTTTATGTCCCTAGTGCCAAATTAGTGCTAAATTGATATTTGTATGTCCCTATAATTTTTCCGACAAGAAAATTAGTTCCAAACTATAGACAAATTGACATTTGTATGTCCCTATAATTTTTCCTATTTTGTCTATAATTTTTCAAATTATAGACAAATTATAGCAATTCTTCTATTTTTCTATAATTTTTGTATGTCCCTAGTGCCAAATTAGTGCTAAATTGACATTTGTATGTCCCTATAATTTTTTCGACAGTAAAATTAGTTTCAAATTATAGACAAATTGACATTTGTATGTCCCTATAATTTTTCCTATTTTTAAATTGATTTTTCAATTTTTTCTCTAATTTTTCTATTGTCATCTAAACCGGTTAACCGGCTGGGCCGTTTTTTGAATATGAATTTGAATCTGTCGGTTTTTCCGCGAAATTTTTTGGTTAACCCCGAAAACCGGTCGGTTAGCCGAACCGGACCCCTAGCGGTTTTTGCAATCGGCTCGGTTTTGTAAACCCTGCATGCATATGCCATGCATGTTACGGTGCCGTGCATGTGTGGAGTGTGGACACGTACGTTCGTATGCTCGCTGAGACGTTAAGGCCATGCGCCAGCGGCACAGGGACACGGGCCCGACAGGACGGATCGCACCGTTCCAAGTCATCTCCCGTTCCCCCTTACTTGCCGACGTGGTAGCACGCGCCCGTGTATTCGCTGCGCCCCGAGCCCATCCTTTTCTTCGGCGTCGGCGTACTACGTTCCCGTGCTTGCATCTTCTCCTCTCCAGCCCCGCGCCCCCTCCTCCTCCTCCTCACCGGCGCCGCACAGTGCTGAAAGCTTAGGCCGTGCTTTTTCTGGGTTGGTCCAGCACAGATCGAATTTGGTGTCCAAAACACGGCACGGCACGATAAAAATTGAGTTGTGCCGAGCTTTTACGCATCGGCCCAAGGCACAATGATTCCACACTCAATTCAAATTCCTAGCATTATCCCTATCCAAGACAAAGCAATCAAATAATTTAATTCAATATCAACTTTACTAAATATGCGCATAGATGAATACACAAGAAAAACACATGTACTCCATATTTAAAGTGCATATGAAGTTATTGATCCAAGCACGTGAAGACAAAGATCTATATCTATAATAAATAGTACATAGCCGAGTTATGCTGCTTTTGTCTGCTTCAGTGGACACGTGGTTTCGTTGTTTTGCGTCACGCATAGCCGAAGTCTACCGCTTTGTGCGTTCGGTGGACACGCGGCTTCGCTTGTTTTGCTGCGTTGAGGCCATGCGCCAGCGGCACAGGGACACGGGCCCGACAGGACGGATCGCACCGTTCCAAGTCATCTCCCGTTCCCCCTTACTTGCCGACGTGGTAGCACGCGCCCGTGTATTCGCGGCGCCCCGAGCCCATCCTTTTCTTCGGCGTCGGCGTACTACGTTCCGTGCTTGCATCTTCTCCTCCACACCGCCCCCTCCTCCTCCTCCTCACCGGCGCCAAGACAAGGTCTTTGAAAGCTTAGGCCGTGCTTTTTCTGGGTTGGTCCAGCACAGATCGAATTTGGTGTCCAAAACACGGCACGGCACGATAAAAATTGAGCCGTGCCGAGCTTTTACGCATCGGCCCAAGGCACAATGATTCCACACTCAATTCAAATTCCTAGCATTATCCCTATCCAAGACAAAGCAATCAAATAATTTAATTCAATATCAACTTTACTAAATATGCGCATAGATGAATACACAAGAAAAACACATGTACTCCATATTTAAAGTGCATATGAAGTTATTGATCCAAGCACGTAGAAGACAGCATCTATATCTATAATAAATAGTACATAGCCGAGTTATGCTGTTTTGCTGCGTTCTGGTGGACACGTGGCTTCGTTGTTTTGCGTCGCTGCATAGCCGAGTTACGCTGCTTTGCTGCGTTCTGGTGGACACGTGGCTTCGCTGTTTTGCGTCACTATGTTTTGCTTGGCGTCCACGTTCTGTGCTCTTGCCTGCTGCGTCTTTGTTGCGGCTAACGTCCGGCCTTCTTTTTTGCTCTTCGTGGGCCACTTTGTTTGTGGGCTGCCTTCACTTCTAGGCATGTTCTGCTGTTTTGTTCCTGTTTTATCCGTGTTCGTGGGTGGAAAAAATTGATGATTTGCCACTCCCAACATTGGCGCTCGCTAAAATAACATCCTTGTGTGTATTACATATGGGACCGTCTATGCAGATATACGTGTGCCAGAGTGGCGATTTTAATTGGCGTCGACGCTGAGAGTGTAAGAATAATCAAATCTCCCGATCGTGGGTGTGTTTCGTTTGCTGCGCTGGTATTTTTCCCTCGCGTTCGTCGTCCTGTTAGTTTCCCTCCTCGCTTGCTGGCTGCTCTCTCTGCCGCCATCTGTCTCCTGGGGCGTGCGTGTCTTTGGTTTGCTTCGTTTTGCGTTTTATATTGTTTTCTTATCTCGATGTGCCGTCGTTTTCGTCGTTGCTTCCGTTGTTAGTCCTACTGTCGCTGCCGCTCCACATGTATCTTCCTGAGGATGTCTTCTTCGGAGTTTTCGCCTGGTCCTTCCTATGAGGCCCCTTTGCGGCGTGTTGGTTCGTCCTGCGCGGTGGCTTCTTCTTGCTTTCTTCTTAGCTCGCTCTGCGTGTTTGTGATTCGTTGTGTTCTTCTATTTTCCCTACCCTGGTTGTTTGCCTCATGATGTTCTTTCTTAAACTTTTTATTTGTTAGGGCCGGTAGTAGATTGGGCCGTTTGGCGTCGTCGGGTTTGTGCTTCTAACCGTGCGAGGAGACGTGCCCTGTTGCTGCAGTCTCGCCTGCGTGGTCGGCATTGCGCCTTTTCCTTCGTTGCCTTCTGTTGGGTTCGGGGTTCGTCCGTTGGTTCATGTGGGTGCCTGCGATTTCATGCCGTCGTCTACTGATGGTGGTACGTTTTTGTCTTCGCTGCTGCCCTGTTTTTTTTAGCGAAGCGTTCGCTGCTGCCCTGTTAGGATTGTGTTGGTTCTGTGCTTCGCTATTCTCATGTTTGCACCGTTGTAGTCAGCATCGTTACGTGAGGGGGTTGCGCGGCGTTGTTGGTGCGCTGCGAACTGGGCAGCTAGGCGTGCTGTTTTGGCGGAGCACCGTTCTGTGCGTGCGCCCGGTGGAGGTGTGTATGGATCGCGACGCGTCTCCATTCCTGCCGATGACGTTTTTTTTTTTTGTTCGGCCGAGTTCGTTCCTGGCCATGCTCCTTTTTTTGGGTCTGCACAAATGATTTTTGTTTTCTTCAGTGTTGTATTTTTTTCCTGCAGGTCGTGATCGTTGTGCGCTGCTTTCGTCTGGTCCGTTCGCCGATGAACGCCGTCGTCGCCACGATGTTATGCTTGATTTGGTCGGTTCTTCTATTGCATGTCTCCCTGAGCCCGCGGCAGTTGGTTGCGGTGGCCCTTGGCCTCAAGTAGCGCCTTCGTGTCCTTGCTCCATTCGTGTTCGGCAGCCGTCTTTCGCGTGTTCCGAATGAACTTGTTGATGCTATGCAAGTTTTGATCGGTGGGTTTATGCTGCTTCGCCTTTTTTTTTTTAATGTGTTTACTGGCGTTACCTTTTGTTGTTTGTTCAGCTGCATTGCCTCGGGACAGTAACGGTTCTCCGGTGTTGCCTTTGCCTAAGACTTATTGCAGTGCTCTCAAAGGTTGGCTTCCTGTTGTTTTGCATTTCGTGCTGGTTACGTCTAGTTGGTCCATGTGGTTAGTTTTATTTCGCCTTCCAAAAATACTTCACCTGCTGCAACGTAAGTGATAAGCTGCGCTTTGTTTATTGCGAAGCATTATTTTTCCCCGTAAATGTATATACTTACACTTCCGTTCATACATTCCACAGCACCGACGACTCCGGTCATGGCAGTGCATCACTGCCAGTCAAAAGGAAATTGTATTGATGCCCGTTCTTCTCTACATATCGTCGTTTGCTGCGTGCCTGCTATCGTAGCAAGCTTCTTTTGTTCGATCAATGATGCTGAGCCCGTCCAGTGAAACATCTCTTTTGGTTTTACCGTGGCTAGAGCTACTAGCTGGTTGGCTTTTATATGCTGGCGCCAACCACTTTTCTGGTCACGAAGGCAGTCGGTTGAGGATCACCTCCCCTTCTTTTGTTAATACAAAAACCTGTTGCTGTAAAATATCTACCAACACGCTAATACGTGGGTCGCAGTATTTGTTTACTTATGTTACCGGCCATGGTATTACCACACCATTGATCGTACTTAGCACTACCTTGATCCAGTCAAGACTTTGTAACCAGCTAGGTAGCCCCTTTTGCTCTATATAATGTACCACGGCCGCACTCATCGCTCTGCTCGCTATGCTAATAATTTTTCACGAATAAAGCAACGTGCTCGATCGCCTTTCTCACGTCCGGCAGTACACTCGGCGCGCCAGGGGCGCACAACCTCAGCTAGTACCATACATGATCGACTTCATACAATATATTATTGCACATGAGAATATTTATGGATAACTTATGTGTACATAGCCAATATAACATGAGAAAAGATTGCAAAGATTGCCTATCTTAGATATGCATTTTATAGGTCTTTAACTTGAGTCGTAAGGATAGTCATACTATTAATAGTGACAACCATACTTTTATGTCTTTTAAGCACTGGCATTGTCACTAAATGCATTTGCCATTAATCACAATAATCAGATAAAGATTACCTTGAACTTACACTCACATTTTTCTGCTTCCCAACCAGAGAATATGCTCCTTCTAACATTTAACTTTCGTTCTGCAACCATTCGACCTATCGTGTTTCTAGTTGTTGTTGCCACCACTCCCTTCATTAATCCCTACAACTCCCACTGATGAAGGGACCAATGGTGAATCTAAAACCACCACCCGGAGGAGGTAAGGTACACCATTCTCTCTTGTGCTCATCATATCAATATGCATCACATATCACTTATTTTAGTGTATTAGTATACGAGAGCCATTTTAATTTTTATATGTGGTAATTTTTTTTCTCACTAATCGGACATGTCCGTAGATTTAGGTTTCTTGGATGACCGATAACGCATTGTAGCCACACATGGAAAAATCACTTAGCATGTAACCCAGCACCACATCCACATGCATCGCATATCACTTATTCTATTGTATTGGTACTAGTAAAATGCCCGTGCTTTGCCACGGACCATAAAGGGATGAAAGGAAAACATAATTCGTAGACAAAAATATGCTTTGCAACGGACCATTAAAGAAAGAATGAAAACATATATCAAATCAGACAATATATAAAATTAAAGTAGAAGTTTATGACCAAACCAATGTGTGCATGACACGCACGATAATATTTTCATTTAATTAGGAGGTATTTGAACGAGTGCATTCAAATAATTATAGCGCTATGTAGATTACAGATTGAAAATACATGATGAAGTATGACATCCTCAGCTTCTACTCAATTGCACAGATGTAATACTTTTTCAGAGATCACGTATCTTTCTTTGGTCAGATATATGACCAGATAGTGATGGACACCAACAACTCCAATGTATTACGAAGTACATTAAGTTAAAGCAGGAAAGATCACCATTCAACATTACTTGAAGTTAATAATGAGCTAGTTATTGGAGGTACATACTGATGCCATGCCAGGTAATTTAGACAAAAAGATGCCTGAATAACCTTCTAACCATAAGAGATGCTGTAAATGCACAAAACCAGCCAAAGTAACATTGAACATGCCATATCAAATATTATTGCACCGAAAGAGTTGCTTTGGCAAAAGTTGTCATCATATAGAACAACATATGTGTTATTATAAAAGGAGCAAAATTTTATTCAGAAACAGAGAAAAGAGAATAGGTTGTCCTATATGTCATCCAAACTGTGCCCTCTTGTCAGGACCATGGAAGACCCGTAGAAAAAACATGTTTAAGCTATGGCTAATATATAAGATGCACTCTAGTACAAAATAGAGTAGTGGTAAAATCAGGCCAATATATAAGCTATGTCTAATATATTATCTTGTTCTCAAATAAGATACTGAAAATGTCTACGTCATTTTTAAACCTTTCCAGCCAACCTTTTTGAAGCATCAGGGCCACAAACCTTGTCATTGACCTCAAAGAGCGGGAATAACAGCAAATTACAGGCCAAATGAGATGAAATTAACTTAGAAGAAAAGGCTATTTGCTAACATAATGTGGCACTCTATAAAAGGTTAACATGATGTGGGCAGCACCACCTTTGGAGATCACCTTGAAATCCTGCCCACAATTAAAATTGCAGCACATCGACACAAATTGAACAGCTATACTATATTCAGCACACATAAAGGCTGAACAATCAAATAAAAGCACCGAATTACATGCACGACGGTCAGAGCTATGTTAGTTTAGGTTTCAGGTGTAGCACAGCTGTACCATGTTCATCCGAACAACTCTCAGAATCATGCTTCTTCCCAGTGTCTTCTTACTATTTCTGTTGACAGGTGAATGTGAGCTCCCTCATGGCATAAGTTCTGCAAATAATGTTGATAACTTTGCTTTAGCCCCCTCCCAAAAAACACTCCAGTGTCGCTTCGGCATAACCAATACTAAGAAAGGAGCAATAAATAGATAAAGACATCTTTGTAGAGTAGGAATTTGCAAATTGTGCCTATGGCATGAAACTTTGGCCTTGTATGTTTCAGCTTAAAGTTGCTGAAATTTTAATTTGTAAATTTTAATTTCAGCACCACCCCCCGCCCCCAAAAAAAAAAGAAAAAGAAAAAGAAAGAAAGTCTCAATAGAAAGGCATATAATTGGTTTTTTTCCAATGTATTCCATGGGCCAATGCTTACGCATCAAAATTACTGCCAACACTAACTTTGTTTTCCCACCATGAAAAAGAAAAACATCTGATACGTGGGTATATTTTACAACTATACCAATGCACTGCTAAATGAGGAAAAATAAACCTCAATTGCTAGGGTAATTTAACAATTTTTTGTTCGGTAAAGCACTGTGTTTGAACCATTTATTAATTTTAACTTCCACTGTATGAGATAATTAGCATTGGCAAACAAAACAATAGCTACAACAATAATCATGGATTTACCTCCAACCAGAAGAAGAATTTTCGTAGGAGGCATAGCCGTTCCTCATCACACTCAGCAGAGTCAATTTGTATGGCTAGGTCTGCATGATATTGGAGAAAAAATCAATACACCACAAAGAGAATAAGAAGATACTACAGTTACCTTTAAACAAGGCACCATTCATTCAAAAATTCAGATAGGTTAAAAAAGCTCTTAAGACTCCACTTACAATGAAAGAGCAAAATAAAATGCCCATCAGAGCCTAGTAATTTACCTGGGTAGTAATCAAGAACCCAATTGCATCTGTGCAGTAGCGTTTAGATGCACTACGCAAGTGTCTTTGTCTGCTGCTCTGGCTCAATAACCATAAAACCATCCTTAATTTTCAGAAGGCTCAGAAATAATGCATAAGATTCATCCACTTCAGGGGTCTTCTTCACAGATGATGTCCTTAGTAAAAAGGATTGACCCACATTTCTACCGGCAACCCTGTCAGATGTTACACCTGATCCATTGGTCTTTGCGTCTCCATAGGACATATCATCATCTTCATACCTTACAGAAGCAGCCTTGCCATGATCCCCATCCGCACATCCAAAACATAGGCTTCCCGTCTACCGTTAGATGTTCCAAGAAAACTTTATAAGATGGATCCATTTCTGAAATATCTTCACCAATTAAATTGTCGAACGCCTTGTTCTTGTTGCGTGATGATCCATTCACCGCTTCGGGTCTCCATTGACCGGATTCCCGGAAATGCAAGAAGCGCCAAGAAACAATAAATCAAGATAAGATCCAACAATCGGTCAATCGATGCATAGTCCGAATGATCGCATCCTAGTATGTTCTAACGGAAAAACCAATGCACCAAATAATATAGCGGTTCACCACAGTATGATCTAACGGAGAACTCGTAGAACTGGTAATATATTTTTTTGTTGATCAAATGGAAACTGACAAATACCCTGACACAATAGAACCATAGCACCTTTACCTTGAAGTGCAGTACTGAGACAATTACAAATTCGCAAAGTATCTTTCCAGAAGCATATTTAAAGCACAGGTCCATCTGCTGCAGGAATCCATTAAGACATTAAATTAACCTTGTCCATAACAATTATCATCATTGTACTTGTAGTGGCAGAAACACATAAAGGAAGTCTCTAATCAAACATGCCCTAGAAACGTGAAAGAAAGAGAAATCGTATTGAGTTTTGGTTCATTTGATAATCTGGGAAAAATAATCAATTTAATTCATCCAAACGGCATGGCGGCGTGCTAGGGTTTCCGGGGTAGGAGGCGTAGGGGCCGATAGCTAAGCCGAGGAGGAGGAGAACTCACCTAGGAGGAGGGAGCCGCCGCCACCAGGTCGCTGATTCGTCGTCGCCGTGCCAGATCTAGCCGCCGCCGCCCTGGGATTTGTCCCATCGCCCATTGCCAGCCGCCGTCGCTGCCTCTGTGGCGCTGGAGGTGAGAGAGAGAGAGAGAGAGAGAGAGAGAGAGAGAGAGGAGAGGTGCAAGGGGCAGGCAAAGGAGGTGAGGGAGAGAGAGAGAGAGAGGCGGCGGAGGGGCAAGGAGAGAGAGGAGGCGGGCAGAGAGGGGGTCTGTGAGAGAGAGAGGGGCGGCCGAGAGAGGGGTGAGGAGGGGGGCAAGCGGGTGAGGAGGAGAGGCACGGAGAGGGAGAAGAGAGACGGACTAGGGAGGTGAGGGATGGAGGTGGCGGCGGTGGTGAGGGAGATGGAGGGAGAGGCGGCGGTGGGGGAGAGAGGAGGAGGAGGCAGTGGCACGGGATGAGGGTGAGGTAGGGGGCGGGCGGGGGGGTGGGGGAAGAGGAGGGATGCGGTGAGGAGGGAGAGGCACGGAGAGGGAGAAGAGAGACAGACTGGGGGGAGGTGAGGGACGGAGGTGGCGGCGGCGGTAGGTGGCGAGGGAGATGGAGAGGGCGGCGGCAAGGGGGGGAGAGGAGGAGGAGGGGCATGGTGACACAAGGAGGGAGAGAGGGCGGCGGATGAGGGAGATGGAGGGGGCGGCGAAATGGCAATGGGATCGTGGCTGGGGGCGAGGGGCGGTTTCGCCAAGCCAGATCGGACGGAGCAGAGGAGACACGCGAGATGGACGGTCCAGATTGAAAGTTCGAACTACCACCACCACCACCATCACGACCACAAGATGCTTTATAATAGTAGAGATAGAGATATAAGAGCCATTTTAATTTTTTATATGTGGTAAATTATATACTTAGGTATTCTATCTTCTTTTTTTCACTAACCAGGCTCATCCATAAAATCGAGGCTTTTGGCTCGTCCGATGTGCACAGTGATGCATCACTATCATGGAACAAGTGTCCAGTCCTCACGTGGAACAGTCGTTGCGCTTGAGAGTAAGGTCTTGTTCTTTTCAGCGTTACGTATTGTTGCGTATTACTGTAACAAATTTTATTTTTTATATAATATATAATCTATATGTTGTGGTAATTTGCAATGATTTTTTGGTGGCTTTATTAGTTCTTTCAAAGATCCTAAAACTAATTTTTAATTATATTTAAATTAACTTTAACGGTTTTGTTCGTTGTGGGCGCTGCGTTCCATCGCGAAGCGTCGGCACCACTCACGTGGCTGCGCCACCATCAAGGCCTTCGGCTCGGGCGTCCATCATCAAGATTCGCGCCGCCGACGCCTCTACAGAGCCTTGGCGCGACGCCTTCTTTCCGTGGACGCCGCTGCTGTTGCTCGCGTCGTCCACGAGGCGACTTATGTCATCCATACGATCACCGAGCTAGCTAGAGAGTAAGATCCCCATAGAGAAGTGTGTGTCAAGTGGTCTTGTTGCTTTGCCGCCGACGCCGCCGCCATCGTCACTGGTCCGACGGCGTCGTCGACTCGCCGTCGACGTTAACGCTGGTGTCTTTGCTTTCGTCGACGTCGCGTCATTCTTCTTTGCCGATGTGGCCTGGCCGCCGACGACGCCGCTCGGCGCCGCCACGACGGCCCGTCGATCTACTTTTATCTACGTCTCTAATTTGCTCGATTGGTAGCTTATAGAGTTTTTTTTCACTTTTTTATAATCGATTTTTCAAGATTTCGTATAGTGAAAATTCGCATAATCGTCTTAAAAAAGGAGTCTCAGACGAAACACAAAACGCAGACGCCTGCGTTCTAGTCGGTCCCTAACTTTAAATCTCTTTTCGAGTGCTCTCAAATTCGATACGGTAATACATCAAAGAAACATACACAAAAGAACAGGACCTGCCTCTTGCCTGGCCCCACTTTGTAAGCCTTCCGTTCCGTTGCCACGGGCTCCCAGCAAGTCCAGCACAACTCAGAACGACCACTCGTCTCTCCTCTCCTGCGCTTCATTCGGGCCCACCAGTCAGCCTCATCTGAGTATGCCACGCTGCACGCGCCGGTCACGTGACGTCCCCCCCTGGCTTCAAAGCCCTAGCCAGTAGCCACACTCCCACCACAAGCCGCCGCCCACGCCCCCAGGCCAGGGAGTGAACCTCGCTGCCCTCTGACCCTGAGCCAAACCCCTCCCAAACCCTAACCCTAAAACCTCCTCCTCCTCCCCCGCCGCCGCCGCCGCCGCCGCCGCCGCGCCGTCCTAGCCTCCGTCTCCCGGCTCGGATCGAAAAGGTGAGGAATTCGCCGTCTCCTCGCGTTCTCCGGCCTCGATTCGGGCCGCTTGGTTCGTTCATTCGCCGCCTCGTTCTCCATTCTTGATCGTTTCCTTGGCTCCCGCGTGCAGATGTCGTCGGACGATGAGGTCAGGGAGGAGAAGGAGCTCGACCTCTCCTCCCAGGATGTCGTCACCAAGTACAAGTCCGCCGCTGAAATCATCAACGGTAGACATCGCCTCTCGAGATTATCCCTCTAGACGGCCGCTTGCGGGGGCGATTCTAACGTGCCTCGCTGAGATTCGGCTGTGCCTTTTATTATGCTGTGTATGTTATTGTTAGCGGAAGCTTGATTTATAGCTCTTTTGTTGAGGCACGCGTGCTTTATCTTTCTGTGTTTATTTTGTGATGTTTCTACTCGGACAGCAATCTTTGAGATGTAGAGTATTCGTATGTTTAGAATTATGGTGACGGTTTTACGGCTTTGAGGAGCTTTGTGCTGAGTAGGCCTATTGCGAGGGCATTATCATCCTTCGTGCAATCCATTTTTCCAATGGTGTGGCGCTGTATCTGTTCTGTTTGTACAGAATGCAATGCTAAATTTGAGGTAAACATGTGGCATGTGCTGAGAAAGCCTGCATATATTGTGTTCTGCAGGTTTAGCCCATCCATATGAATGTGAAGTTGTGTTTACTTAGATGATGATGTATAATTATATTAGAAATATAGTGCTAAGTTGTTGTTTATTGTGGAACAGAGGCCCTGAAGTTGGTTGTGTCAGAGTGCAAGCCAAAAGCCAAGATTGTTGACATTTGTGAGAAGGGCGACTCTTTCATAAGAGAGTAATGCATCCAATTTTGTATGTCATAAGGTCTTAATTGCTGTTATTTTTTGGCTGGATTTCCTGATTACTTGAGTTAATTTGTTGTCGGCAGGCAAACTGGGAATATCTACAAGAACGTCAAGAGGAAAATTGAAAGGGGAATTGCTTTTCCAACATGTCTGTCTGTGAACAATACGGTCTGCCATTTCTCTCCACTTGCTACTGATGAGGCAGTCCTGGAAGAAAATGATATGGTCAAAATGTATTGTCTTGCTGCAACCTTTCATAGCATTTTTCCCTGATTACCCTAAAAACACTGATGATTCTGTTTTCATTTGATAGAGATATGGGCTGTCATATTGATGGTTTTATTGCTGTGGTCGCACATACACACGTTATCAAAGATGGGCCAGTCACTGGAAGAGCAGCTGATGTTCTTGCTGCTGCCAACACAGCCGCAGAAGTTGCAATGAGGCTTGTTAGACCTGGAAAGAAGGTATGCCTCCTACAAAGTATGACTTGTATTTTTTTGTTCACAATTAATCTTATTTCTTCTGCGGCATCTTTGTCAGTGCTATTCTGTAGGCACAGCAGCCTACAACTTTTTTGTCATGCTTTTTTATACAGGAATTAACTCAGTTTATGAAGTATAACTGTATTTTCTTGTTCGCTGGTAATCTTGTTTCTTTTTTGATAGGACAAATAATCCTTTTTCTAATTGTGGCATCTTTGTCAGCCGCATTCTCTTGGCATATCAGCCTGCAACCTTTTTTATCATGCTATTTGTACAAGTCACCAAACACTGTTAAGTGTTGACCTAAGTAGTTTATCTGTCTTGTATGTATTGAATTAACTCAGTTGACACTGCTAACAAAATTTAACAAAGTTGATGTATTATGTGGGTGTGTACTGGTATGCTGTTTTTGTTGGTAACCCCTGTTTATGTCTTTGGCAGAACAAGGATGTTACTGAAGCAATTCAGAAAGTTGCTGCTGCTTATGATTGCAAAATCATTGAAGGCGTTCTTAGCCATCAGCTGAAGCAATTTGTCATTGATGGTAATAAAGTTGTACTTAGTGTATCCAATGCTGATACAAAGGTTGATGATGCTGAATTCGAAGAAAATGAAGTGTATGCGATTGATATTGTCACCAGCACTGGAGAAGGGAAGGTTGGAATGTTTATATTTGCAATATGCATATTCTTTTCTTCATGTATTTTTCTAACATTTTTGTCGACTTGGTTGTTACAGCCTAAATTATTGGATGAGAAGCAGACTACCATTTATAAAAGAGCAGTTGACAAGAATTATCATTTGAAGATGAAAGCATCGAGGTTCATTTTCAGTGAGATTAGCCAAAAGTTTCCAATCATGCCCTTCACTGCTAGGTTTGAACTGCACGCTGACGTTTGATGTTTTTCTTTTGGTTCATTCTATTATTATTATAACAAAAAATTGGGACTGTACCAGGGCATTGGAAGAGAAGCGTGCACGCTTAGGCTTAGTGGAATGCATGAATCATGAACTATTGCAACCTTACCCCGTACTTCATGAGAAGCCAGGTAGAAAATATTATCCTCTGGGTGTTGAACAATCATGGTTTTTTTTTTGATTTTTTTTGTGCAATCTGTTGGAAAAGTTTTTGCTTGTTGATGTAAAAGATTATCTTCAGGTTATGTACAAACTTCAGTAAACCTTGTACTTCCTATGAGAATTGTTTGTGTGATTGTTTTTACTTTTTTATGAAACTTCGCTTTTTTTTTAGTTACTGTTGTATGTCTTATTTCTAGTCCCTAGTTTTTTGTGATTGTCTTAATAGTTGGCGCTTCATGCAGGAGACCTTGTTGCACACATAAAGTTCACTGTGTTGCTGATGCCAAATGGATCAGATAGGGTGACAGCACATCCACTTCAGGAGTTGCAGCCCTCAAAATCCATTGAAGACAATGCTGAGATTAAGGGATGGCTTGCTCTGGGGACAAAAACAAAGAAGAAGGGTGGCGGGAAGAAGAAGAAAGGTTGGTTCTGCTATCACTGAGCTTTTATATTTTGGATTGTATGTTATTGTCTGTTTTTGTTACAGTCTGGCTTGAACTGGATAGTGCCTGCAACTTAATGACCTTTCTCATCAATAGGCAAGAAAGGAGATGCAGCAGAAGCAGAGCCTATGGAGGAGGGTTCAAATGGTGCACCAACCCAAGGATAATTCTTATTTTTGAATTGCTTCCTTTAGTTTTTCACTTGCTTCGCTGCTTCTGATGGTGTTATAGTACATTCAGTTGTGGAAATTTGAGTACCTTTTGAAGTATCTGAAATGATCGATCCTGCTGCACACTATCACATCAAAAGCACAAAAAGATGATTATCTATAAATGTGTTGAATGTGAGCCTTGTGTTCTGCTTTACTATACATGTTTTGTTTTACAGTGATGTTTATCAGGGTTACTCAGCTGGTGTGAGTTCCATGTCATGGGCTTTCGGTATATGGCTTGTTTGGTTCGGCGGACGGAGTGGTGCTCGGATCATCCGATCCAAAAGCAAACCAAAGCGCCGTTGTTTGGTTTGCGTCGCTGGATGGGTTGGTCTCATTCCCATGACCGAGTAGTTCCTAATGACCAAGCCCCAACTCAATTCTTGTGGCCGAGTCGCTCTTCCGAAGCCATCGGACCACACCTTCCTCCATGGCGTCGAGGATTTGGCGGCCTTGCCCGTCGAGTGATTTCTTCCACTCAACATCGTTTCACCTTCGCTGTTAAGACCACGGTTATCACAGAGCTCCTTCACCGCTCGTTCCTCCCCCGCCGCGAGCACAGCCAGCAATTTTCTCTTGTGATTTTTCTCCAGCGATTTCTTCTACTTGTGTTTTCTTCTTGCGTTTTTTTTTTTACAAATTCGTTGGTTCGGTTGCATTAACTCTTTCTTTTGACCAATATTTAGAAAGGATAGCAGGGAAGATTCAAATATGCATTCCTCTCGTTAACCTACCAGTTCTTCTCTGTCTGCTTAGATCTATCCCTTAACCTTTGTTACCTCTTAATCTCTGCTTAGATTTATCTGTCTCGTTGATTGCTCTGATCTGTTGTTATGTAGATGCCATGGAGAAGTCCCAGCCAGCGGCACTGTGCAATTTTTATTTGATCCATAGCCAACATGAATTTGATTTGGGATTTGGGATATATTTGTGTAATTTCACATCTAGAATGCATCGTTAATTAATTTCCATGTTTTCCCTGCTTAATCTTTACTTTCGGGGCAGATGGCTTCTTTCGAAGCACCCAATTCCTTTTCTTAATTCCACCAAACAAAATATAAGACCATTCCATTTCATAAACCAAACAGTCTTAATAGGTCATTACATTCTAGATGGAATAATCCTATGTAACACCAAATAATCCTGGGTTGGATGATTCCTCGAATCAAACATCCTAAGAGCAATGCCAGCGGGTTGCCTAGTTTCCATAAGAGTATCGCCAGCAGGATCTCTCTATATCTCTATCTCTACTATTATAAAGCAGCTTGTGGTGGTGGTGGTGGTGGTGATTTCATCAACTAACATTCTCGGTCGTTTGATCAAGGATCAACGTCTCCCATCAACATAACCTCACCAGCTGCCTGCTTGCCTCGCGTCCTCCTCCCCTGACGCCCTTCGCCACACACCTAGCCGCCGCCCCCGGTGTGCCCTCTCCCCTTCCCCCGCGACCTCTGCTCCTCCACTGCCGCCCTCCGCCATCCAACCCCACCACCACACACCCAATTGTCGCCTCGCCGCCTCTTCCTTCCCGCTACTCTGCTCCTCCACTGCCGCCTTGCTTGCTTGTGGTGCCGGCCATCCTCGTGCTTGTAGACACTTCGCTCAAGCACCGTCTCCGTCATGCGCCGCCGTCCCCGCCGTCTCCATCCTACGTGGCGCACTGCCGTCCCGTCCCGTGGCGCCACCGCCCAATGGCCACCGGTCGCCACCTTCTACGGTAAGCCCTCCTCTCTCTCTCTCTCTCTCTCTCTCTCTCTCTCTCTCTCTCTCTCTCTCTCTCTCTCTCTCGGTCTCTCTCGGTCGGCTCGACGCGGAGGCCCTAGCCGCCTGCGTCCGCCTCCTCTCTCTCTCCCTCTCTCTCACTCACTCCCCTCACCCACCATCTCTCACATCTCTCTCCAAAGATCTAAATAAAGCTTTGGTTCAAGGTTCACCGCTAGGTTGTGTGAGAAAACTAAACATACATATTTTTCCATCATATATTTAGCCTACTCAGATTTTGAAATTTATAGTAAGGATGGCTGCCCAGTTAGGATATAATTCTTGTAATTATGGACAATGTTCAGTAAAAAATTACTTTTCCTCTGCAGTAATTTGTTCAAGCTGCGATAGAGGCTTCATGAGATTAAAAATCGGTGAAGCTTCATCATCAATCCTCATATCTCAATGGCATTTTTCAGACAAATTGGAGGCAAAGGTGATTGTAGCGGGTTCTCAACGACATGTAGCCGTAAAATCCATAATCGCTAGTACGTAAAGGACTCCATTCCTACCTTTTATATGTATTCTATTGCCATTGCACATTTGGCATAATTGAATTTTCGATTCAGCTCATGTTTCATAATCCACTAACGAGGTGAGAGGGTGATGGATTTTTGCTCTTGCGTTGAAACAGATCGGTGTTGAAAAGATGCACATGGACAGTAAATATGTTTTGTTTCTAGATGATGATGTCAGACTACATCCCGGGACAATTGGAGCTTTCACAAAAGAAATGGAGAAGAATCCCGAGGTCTGCTTTTCCACCCTTACTCCACCATTACCCTCAATCCTTCTCTTTCCTAAAAGGATGTGCTTCTCGCATCTGAGATATTTATCCAAACCGGATACCCCTTGATTTACCTTTCCGCAGCTTGGCAAGCTATTGCATATATGAGTATCACATGGTATGTTGGTTTCTCACGATTATAAATTATCCTATAAAAGTTATTTGTTATAGAACAGGAGGCTATGAATGCCCTTCTTCCTTGAATTGCAAAACGTCAAGCAAGGATTTACATCCAGCAGTGTTATTTGTATAGAAATTCTTTCCTCAAGTATCTGGGTAGCACAACTACATTCACACTACCGGAGCATAAAAAACTTATGAGACCCGTTTTTTCTTTTATCATTTTGGGCAAACATTTTTTAAAGATTCTATATCGATATCTAGGCCCTCTTTGATTCACAGCTTTTGTTTGGTTGGAAAGTTTTGTTATTTTGTACAGATCAGTCAATGTAACATTTTGATATAATTTTTTCAAGGCTTGGTTGGGTTTTTCTCAATGATCTCAATTTTTTTAAATTTTTTTAGCCTTTCCATACCTCTTTTTAAAGGTTTTTAACCTTTTCAACTACAACTAAAACAAAAAAAGGCGAATCAAAGAGGCCCTAATTGCTTGTGCCGGAAATTTTGAGAGATTTGTTTTTCTAAACTTATTGACTTCATGGTGTCAAGGTTATCGAGTTTTTGGCGCCACGACCATCCTAAAAGTAAAAGATGGCATCGGCATTTACTTATTATGCTCTCTTCTAATAGTGGTCCTTGGTATTCGAGCCTCGATAGAAAAGTTGATTGTTATACCTTAAAAAAAGTGGGATAATCAATTAAGCGCCTAAAGTTGGATTGTGTTCTAACATTTCCCACCATTTACAATGTAATAAATAATATGCTACTCTTCTTCATGGATAGTCCATAAAATGCCACGCTTTTAAATTCGAGTGAATTTGTGCAAATCGAATATGAAATGTCCATTCTACCCTAAAACCCCAAACATTCCCCATCTTTTCACATTTCCTATTCGCCAACAAGATAGAGATAGTGAGAGAGAAGGAGGTCGACATCTATGGCATTGCTTGATGCAAGCGATCTTGACCAAGGGCAAGGGACGTTGACGCACACAATAGTGGCTAGGCATGTGGTTGGGCGCAGCGATGTGATGAGGTGCGAGGCGGTGTGCGTTGGCGCCAGATGAGCTCGTACAGCAATGGCGATGGCACATGATGGGGAAGCACTGGTGGCAAGATGGTCACCTAGCCTAGACGACGCTCGGCATCACGGTTGGCCCTAGGTGACGCCGAGATTTAGCCAAGTCGAGGGCACACCGCTTCAAAGAACTCAACGGCGATAATGGCTTGCGCAAGACAGAGTGAAGCGGGCACATGGCGGCAAGTGCGTTGGCACAAAGTGGCGGCGCAGCTTAGGCACTATGTCTGGTCCTAGGGTGCCACACAGTGGCGGGGGGCCATTCTTAGGCGGCGTGAGGTGATGGCGGGGCTTAGGCATGGTGATGGTAGTGGTGAGCAAGTCTGTATGTAGCACTGGGTGGGTGGCTCCACGACAACAATGAGCGAAACTAGGATGTGCGACCAAGATGGCTGTGGAGCAATCTCATGAACTGGAGGCGAGAGATTTAAGATGTATAGGGAGGGTAAAAGGACATTTGATGTCCCGCTTTGCTCAAACTTATTCAAAATTTTGGAAAAGCGGTATTTTATTGACTATCCAATGAAAGTAGGGGCATGAAATGTATTGCACTAAAAAAGAGTTGCAAATGTTAGAGAGCACCCCAACTTTTGGGGAATGACACTCAAGGAACTAATGTAATACTATCTGACCATATTGCCCCTCGATTTATTGTCGAGATTATTTAATAACAAGTGGGGCTTTCTGGTTATATACATTAAGCTTTTTGTGAGCATATGTAATCCTGTCAAGCTTGTTCATAATGTTTGTTAGCTAGACATTTAGATGTTTATCTTTTATGTTCATTTAGAGATCATAATGTTTGTTGGCCTACTACATAGTAATCGACCTTTGGGATATGGCTTTCTTTTAAAATTGTAAACTACATGCTTCAATTGAATTGGAATTTTTGTTTGAAGTTTCACAATAACCTTTGTAATTTCTTGAGTAATGTTTCTCTTGCAAGGTTCTGTAAGGTGGGACAATAATAAAGTACTATGGCTTGGAGCTTTAGACTAGGTAAAGTTTGTTAGAAATTTAGGTGTTTTCACTGAGAATTTGTATTTGTTTTTCTTGTGCAGCTATGATTCTGAAAATTACACGGGCAGAGATGAAGATGATAGGAACAATGAAGCAAATTATCACAACATATAGATGGAAAAGAGAAGAAGGTGCTTTACCATTTTAGCATTCTCTGATTTTTTTTGTTGAATAAACTAATAAATAAAACAAAGAATCCATTCCACTTAGGTCGTGATACTGTGCAGAATGAAGCCATGGCCGCACAACTAGGGCTGTGGCGGCACTAGAAAGCACACGACGTGGAAGAGCAAGGCTCGGTGGTTCAACTTTGGCTATCCCTGGTTCTGAAACTTTATTTATTTTCTTTTGTAATCTGACTTATTTGAAGATTTGTTTGAGTTAATCATTAACCGCATGATTTTAGTTTTTGATTGGGGTCCATTACCATAGTTATCCATCGTGTAAATTCGGTTGTAGCGTGTTTTGAGGCAATGTTATTAAACAACCAATCAATTTATTTTTTTTCTTCCCTTTTAGTTCTGTGGCAGGCATGCACATATTCTGAATTGATGAACAATAACTTACAACTATGCGAAGGAATCCGGTGGCTAAGAATGTGAAGCGCAGAGTGTCTGTTAGTTATGGCTGACCATAACAAAACTAATATTTTTTCTTTTTTATCGTAACTTTGTGTGGTAAATTTACAGATTTTTTTACTTCGTGAATTTTTTCAATCCCGTTGCAACGCACGGGCATGTTTCTAGTCTTTTCTCTAAATCACTATTCATTTCTTATATTTTTGTCCTCTGCAGCAGAGTCTCGATCCTTGAAAAGATATAGAGATTCTTAGAGTCTCTAGATCGGGCCTTCGCTAACTCGGGGTGGGAGCTACTCTTCCCCTCGTGCTCTCTACTCCCGCTGTCCTCCTCCGCATCAGACCACTACCCTCTACTGCTCATAGCTGAAAGGTTTCCCCGACCTCAGCGCCGCTTCCGCTTCGAAAATTTCTGGCTGGGTTTGGAAGGCTTTCGGGAGATCGCCCAACAGTCCTGGTGCGAAGCCTCTACCTCCCTGCCGTCTCACTCGCTTCCCCGCTTCAAGTGGAAGCTCTCCAGGCTTGCCTCGGTGCTGCGCACCTGGTCTCACTCCCAAATTGGGGACATTAAAACCCAACTTTCTATCGTCGTGGAGGTCATTCGTCTCCTCGATCTAGCTATGGAGAGGCGCCCTCTCTCTCCTGATGAGCTTGGCCTCAGAAAACAGCTCAAGCTTCGCTTGCTGGGGCTCAGCGCCATCGAGAAAATTAAATGGAAACAACGCTCCGGCATCAACTGGCTGAGACTCGGTGATGCAAACACTAAGTACTTCCACTTGAGAGCCAATGGCCGGCGCAGAAGAAACCAAATTCACTTCATCCAAGGCCAGAATGGTCTGCTGACTGAATTCCAAGATATGGCTCAAGCCCTCCACCTTCACTTCAGCAACATCTTTGGGGATGGCTCCTCCGAACGGTACCCTCGCTCGTCGCGGGCCCTCAACTGGGATCTGCTGGATCTCCCCTCTGTGGACTTATCCTCCCTAGAGGACCCGCTCACCTTGGAGGAGCTTAAGGAAGTCCTCTTTTCTCTTCCCAACGACAAAGTCCCGGGCCTCGATGGCTTCACCTGGAACTTCTACAAGTTGTGCTGGGACTTCATCGCCGCCGACCTTCTCGCTGCTCTACAGTCTCTTTTCAACCTCGATGGGGTTGGGCTCGAGTCAGTTAATAGCGCGCACATCGTGCTGCTCCTAAAAATAGACTCTCCGCAAACCCCGTCCGACTACAGGCCCATCAGTCTTATCCACAGCGTGGGAAAACTCTTCACTAAAATCCTTGCTACCCGCTTGGCCTCCTTTATGGGTGACCTCATTTCCACCTTCCAAAGTGCCTTTATAAAAAAAAAGACACATTCAGGACAACTTCCTCCTTGTCTAGAGCAGGGCAAAAGCTCTCCACAGATCTAACACCCCGGCCCTGTTCTTCAAGTTGGACCTCGAGAAAGCTTTCGATTCGGTTTCTTGGACCTACCTCCTGGACAACCTCCGCACGCGCGGGTTCGGCGTTAAGTGGCGAGATTGGATGGCGCTCTCCCTGGCTTCCTCTTCCTCCAGGGTGCTCCTTAATGGTTACCCAATCGACACCATCCACCATAGTCGAGGATTGCACCAAGGAGACTCGCTATCCCCCCTTCTCTTCAACATCGCCATCGAACCGCTTGTCGCTCTTCTTAACAAGGCCACCGAGGCAGGAGCTCTCTCCCCAATCAGGGGACATGCCCGGATCTCTCTTTTTGCCGATGATGCTGTCATCTTGCTCAACCCCACAAAGGAGGACGTCTGAGCCCTCCACGACATTCTCCGTCTGTTTGGCGAGATCTCAGGTCTCCGCACCAATTTCACCAAGAGTCAGGTGGTGCCAATCAAATGCGACGGCGTGGACCTCGATCTTGTCCTACAGGATTTCCCCGCCGCAAGGTCAACCTTTCCAATCAAGTATCTCGGTATGCCCCTGTCAGTGAAGCGCCTGCGACACATTCACTTCCAACCACTCATCGACAAAGTAGCCTCAAGACTTGCCGGGTGGCGGGCAAGACATGTCCAAGGGGTCGCTGACCGCTTAAGGCGATGCTCTCGGCTCGCCTTTCAGATATCCTTTCAACCATCCGACCGCCCCCCTCGGTGATTAAGAAGATTGATGCCCTGAGAAGAAACTAGTTGTGGGCTGGTGCAGACACAGCGCGGGGAGTGGGTAGAGTCAACTGGAGCACGGTCTGCTCCCCTACCTCCCTAGGTGGCCTCGGGGTCCTGGATCTTACACGCTTTTCTCGGGCCTTGCTTCTACGCTGGCTTTTCCTAAGCAAGAAATCCCCCGACCTGGCCTGGGCTCCACTTTTTGCAAGCAACCCTATCTCCGACGCTGCCCTGTTGATGGCTGGGACCTCAATCACCTTGGGCAATGGTTCCTCTCTTCTCTTCGAGGATCGCTGCTCTCCGACAAAGACTCAGCTCCATCGCCTCAACTCTCTGAGCTTCCGGGAAAACAGATCCGTTCGTGATACCATCACAAACAACAATTGGATTTCGAATCTGCGTCGTAATTTCAGCCCGCAATTAGTGCCCGAGCTTTTATTGCTGCTCAGTAGAATTGCCCAGGTCCAGCTGGACCCCAGCAGTTAAGACGAGCTCAACTGGCGCTTCTCCGCAAATGGTGACTTCTCGGTGAAATCAGCTTACTTGTTACAGTTCGTCGGTCGCATCCCACGGCCGATCCTTCGAAAAGTCTAGAAGGTTTGGGTGCCCTCAAAGTGCAAGTTTTTTCTCTGGACGCTGCTTCAAAAGAGGGTTCTCAGTGGACCGCTTCGACGCCGTCGCCCAACAACTATTTCGCGCTCTGTAAACGCAACTCGAAACCCCAGAGCACCTCTTCCTTCAAGCAGCTTTCAACAACTCGACGTGGCGAGAGGTTGTCCGCTTCCTTAACATCCTCGCTCTAGATCCTTCGACATGGAGTCGCAAACTCGGTCGAATCGGTGGGCGTGGGACATCATGCAAGGAACCAAATCGACAAACCTCGCGCCACTTCTACTGCAATCATTTGGCATCTGTGGCTCGAGAGGAACAACCGCATCTTCCGCCAGGAGGAAAGACCAGCTACGACATTTGTGAACGCTTTAACTGATGACCTGCGGCTTTGGGCTGCCGCAGGAGCTCCCTTTGTAATAACGTAACGAGTGTGTGTGTGGCCACGGGGGGCCGTAAACCCCCCACCTCGTGAATCGCTTCCTCTTCTTTTCAATATAATGGGCAGCTCTTCTGCCCTTGTTCAAAAGATAGACTCTGCTGGAACGTTATATAGACATTGAGCTTGTCCACAATAGTGTTTTAGGGGACCTTTTAGAGACCCTGCTCGCAATACTCGAATGTTCTAGCAAAGTCTCTATCTTTGTCTCTATAAGACTCTTTCTCGAGGATCCCTATATATTTTCGAAGATAGAGACTCTGCTAGATATGATAGAAATATAGGGAAGAAATAGTGATTTAGAAAAGGGATATACAGAACAAAATATAGAGATTCTGGAAATATAGGGAAAAAAATAGTGATATAGAGAATGGATGTAGACAACAAAATATAGAGATCCTGTTGGCGTGATGCTATAAAGGATTGATCTTGACCCAGTCAATATAGAGATCCTGCTGGCGTGATGCTATAAAGGATTGATCTTGACCCAGTCCATGGATCGAATCCGAGCTCGGCTCGGCGTCAGGTCAAATTAGGACCCGAAGGGTTACCACACTCAGGCCTCGTTTGGGGTCCAAGACAAAAAAACCGGTGAAAATAATCCCCACGGTTTTTTTGTTATTTCAATTCTTGGGCCCGTTCCCTACTCACTCCTCCGTCTCTCTCTGCCGCGAAAAAATCCCCACGACATGCCCGCATCCACTGATTCCTCTCTCTCTCTGTCGACGGTTGGGATATTGACCCAAGTCAACTAAGGTTCTTCAAAGAGGAGATAGGAGACACGCCGAACAACCACGAACAGCAACGAACAGGGAGACAGGGGTTTTTATCCTGGTTCAGGCCTCTCGGGAGAGATAATAGCCTTACGTCCAGCCTTTCTTTATATCAAAGAGGATTATAAGGTGGGACTCGGCGAGATTAGCAGGTCTCGACGAGTAGTATGCGAAAATCTATCTGCTAAGGGTCCCTCTAAACGCCGTAGGGGCCCTGTTTATATAGTACGGAACAAACCGACCTACCGAGGAATATCGGGCCGGGCTAACTACGAGATCGTAACGAACTTAATACATGCCAAATATATCCTACAGTAGATAAGGTAAGATCCTAATCTTAGGGATCACGACTCCTAATCCAATCCGGGAAACCACGTCCGGGTCTTCTCGTGGCAGTGCAGAACTCGTTCGAGTCGGACTCAAACAGAAGTCTTGGCCATTATGCACCGTCTTGGGTCGGTAAGTTGTTCGGCGACGATATGGGCCAGATAGAACTTTCAGGAGCTGGGCCCCAGAGAGGGTGCTCGATTAGTAGTCGTCAGTGAGCCAGCAGCAATGAATGACCGTGATTTTATCCCCGACACTCTCTCTTCCCGATCCACTCCATGGCGCAACTGGCACCACATCCCTCGCCGTCGGCAAGCCCGGGTGTCATCGGCTGGAGCCCAGCTTCCTGGTGCCCCATCCTCGACAGTCTCCCCCTCCTCCTTCATGGAGCGTCGGCGTCGATTTCTAAGGATGAGTACGCCACGTGGGAATTATTTCTGGTTTTATGTAGAGATGCCCGCGGGGATTTTTGTTCCGGCGCCGATTTCCTCGGATGAGTACGTCATGTGGGAATTATTTCTGTTTTTTTTTTTTTAGGAATACGCGGGGATTCTTGTGTTCCCAAACAAGGCCTCAGGAAGAAAGAAACTGACCCGGTGGCCCGTGGCAATCAGGAAGCAGCGTAATTAGCACGCGCCTCAGCCCACCGGGCCCCGCTCTTCCCGCTTCCACTGGGCCCCATCCCACCTCCTCGGGCGGCCAAACCCTAGCACCCCGCCCCTTTTACCACTTCTCTACCCGATCGACCTTCTCGTGACACCTCTCTCTTTCCTCCCTCGCCGCCGCATCGAATCGAGCGTAGCAACCGCCGCCACCGACCGCCGACCCTCTCTCATGGCGGACAAGGAGCCCGTTGTGGAGCGCCACGAGGAGGAGGAGGGGGAGGAGGGGGAGGACTCCTCGACCGCCGCGGCCGCCGCCCACGAGGAGGAGGACACCGGCGCCCAGGTTGCCCCCATCGTGCGGCTCGAAGAGGTCGCCGTCACGACCGGCGAGGAGGATGAGAGCGTGCTCCTCGACATGTGAGCTACTCCCTCGCTCCACCTCCTACGGCGGTTTGCTTTTTCGCGGCTCGATCCGGTGCTGATACGGGCTTGGGCTTGGTTTGTGGTGTGTAGGAAGGCCAAGCTGTACAGGTTCGACAAGGAGGGGAACCAGTGGAAGGAGAGGGGCACGGGCACCGTGAAGCTGCTCAAGCACAAAGAGAACGGCAAGGTGCGCCTCGTAATGCGCCAGGCTAAGACCCTCAAGATCTGTGCCAACCACCTAGGTTTGCGCTTTCCTCAGGATTTTTCCTTTCATGGAAGATTTGTTTCCCACTGTTCTTCCAAATTGAGTAGAAACAGGAGACGAGCTCATGTTTGAGGCTTTAATGCCGTGTGCATATGCGTGCAGTGGTTCAGTCCACGAAGATGTCGGAGCACGCGGGCAGCGACAAGTCATGTGTCTGGCACGCGGCCGACTTCGCTGATGGCGAGGTCAAGGAGGAAATGTTCGCCATCCGATTTGGCTCCGTGGAGAGTGAGTTGTCATCTCTTCTTTTGCCTTAACTGATTCGTCTTGCAAGCTCGCAATCCTGTGTGGCCTGGTTTACTTAGTTTGATGTCATGCTAGCTCGTGCTATTTATTTCATATATTTTTCTTGACGGTAATACCATTCTATATGCTTCATGAGGTACTAGCAATGACCTTGTCAGGCAAGGGAAGGTTTCATTTTATAGCTGAACTATGTGCTGTGCCTAAAGCATGTGAATTTTTTCGTTTAAGTTTCAGTCATATCGTTTTTTGGTTGTATCAGGCTATCACTGTTTTAGGGGTCCATCGCTTCAGCTTATCTTATTTCCTTATCTTGTTATTTGCTTATAAGCTGAACTTCAAGAGCTTTCCTAAGTAGTTTGGAAAGTCAAGTGAACTTTGTTTAATTCATTTCTTAGAGCTCGAAGACGTGGTTTCGAGCTAGAAAAAAAAAAAAAGACCACAAAAGTCAAAACGTTTCACTTTTTGATTTGGAGATAAATAAGCCGAAGAGAAGGATTTCTTACTGCGTATGCTGGATCATTATGAATGTCCTTTACAATAAGAAATTGTGCAGTTAGGTATGGTTTGGTGTGCATCACTGCGGGCTGTGCCATCGCTTACCCTGGAGGTGGTGGCATGACCACAAACCTTGGTCCTTTTTTTGTGATGATGATTATAATCTTCTTTCTGTCATGAATCTCCACCATAATTGTTTCTGTTGACCCCCTTTTTATTTTAGAAATAATAATCTTCAATTTTAATTCATCTAATTTTACCTTTCTAAATCTGAATGGTGTCGTGTCACAATTTCAACTTCCTATTCTAGACACCTCTGCCTAAATTGGTGAGTGGGAACTCCATATAAATGCTTTGCTGTAGCAATTAAAACTTTAAAGTGGTCAAATGGAAAACAGCCCTATTGAAATTTATCTACAGCGCAAAAGGAACCAGCCTGTACTTAAATGACAAATAGTCATCAATAAACTCTTTTTTTTCTATACTCTCTGGAATTTACCACCACCATTTTTAAGTGTTCAAGTGTACTTGATATGCAGAATTTCACAAAGTCCATGTTGGAATACGCTAACAATCAAGGTTCAATGGTATCCTGTTGCAAACCTGTAGTTTGATAGTCAGACAGAATAACAAGTTCCCGAATGGTATGCACTTTCCAAAGTTGTGCAGCCGTTTTTGCTGCAGTAGAACATGGTCATATGCTACTTGTGGGCATTGCCATGTTTCTGGCGAGGGACCATCTGCATGTTGGTAAACATGACTACCTCACTGTAACTAGCATTGAGGTAGATCTAAAAAACTTTACCGCTGTAATCATACACCTTTTTTTTTTTTTGCCTCAGGTGCTATAAATTACAAGAGGTGTTTTTACAAACTTGTTCATGCTTTGTGCGTGCATCTTGTACTTGAATGGGTCTCCGACAAACTTGTTCATGTTTTTTGCCTTCGCTGTTTGTGCACTTTAGGAATAAATGTATTATGTATTACTCCCTCCGGTCACAAATATTTGATGTTTTTGACTGTCTCCAACATGCAGTTTTGATCACTGATTACTATATTTTATTTTAAATCCCACAAATTATAATATAATTGAAGGACCTTTTGAGACAAATCTACACATTTTCTATGTACACAATCTAATTATTTAGCAAGATCTGCATGACTCAATACTCAAGTTATAAGTTTTGAAACTTTGACTGGCACGTAACTCAAATGTCAATTATCTGTGACTTTAGGGAGTACAGTATGCCCTGTTGCTCACATTCTGACTGATTCTTCAGAGGGCAAATTAGCCAAATACTTGCTTTAACATGCTTTTTTGCTCCCACACTGCTCAATAGATGGTATAACAGTACTTTTTTATAATTTGTTTCAAGTTACTTGGTTTGTTATTAGCACAATGTTGAATACATCAAGGCCTGATAACATAAACAC
Organism: Raddia guianensis; assembly: GCA_036346415.1. NCBI lineage: Eukaryota > Viridiplantae > Streptophyta > Magnoliopsida > Poales > Poaceae > Raddia > Raddia guianensis. Next base: position 18,811,753 of record CM070538.1, read on the forward strand.
TTTCTCCTATGTGTCTACTCTGATCTAGTGATCTGTTCTGTTTTGCAACCACTCTTGGTTTTTTTTTGTTTTCCTCTGTTTATGCATGCTGTCAAAATCTCTAGCTATAACATCTATCCAGCAATACATGAGAAAAATATCTACCTTGTTTACTGGTCATGCTGAGGTCATGTCGTGTTTGCTCTCTGTTGCCAATATGTTGTCAAAATCCTGTGCTATATGTTGACATAGTGACAATGTGCTCTTTTTTTTTATCTACTTGTTAAACAAATAAAAAAGTTGGTCTTTTTAATCTTTTGAAAACTAGTTGAATTTCACTGATAGTGATTCTCTTTTTTATCTATTTTTTAAGACTGCAAGAAGTTCAGGGACTTGGTTGACGAAATTGTTGAATCACTTTCAAGGGAGGATAAAGAAAGCGAAGAAGGTTCATCTGCTGCTGGGCTGCTCGAGAAACTCAGTGTAAGTGGAAGCAAATCTGATGAAACCGCAGCAAAGGATTCAACTGATGTTGTCAACGAGACAGAAACCAAAGCCACAACCACAGGGACACCCTCAGAATAAGCAGACACGCAACTCCACAATAGTTTGGTTACTGCTGAGCGCTGCTCTGTGGGAAGAATCTCTTTGTCAATCCTTCCCGTCTGGAAGTTGGTAATCATTAAGCACGAAATATGCTTTGAGAACTTTTTGGGAAGTCAGAAGATGTCTTGAGCAGAGTTCATCCTTACCTGCTGGGCGTGAATGCGTTTTGAGTATTTTTATTTGTTGTAAAAGATATCTGCTCAGAGTCGGAGGTTGGCATTTGGATCTGGTCTTGTCGGGCTTGCTTTTGTCGAGAACTATGAAACTAGTCCATGAGTATTGAGTTGGGACCTTTTGTGTTTTGAGTTGCCACTAGCTAGTATTTTTCTCTGCATGGCTGTGTTATTTATATAAATTATATGTTAAAAACTTTTTTCCATAATTGATGAGAAAAGTTTTATTTGTCTAATTTACCCTTTTGCTTATGTCCTTCAGTAAAGCCTCCTAAAAGAGTAGTATTCTGCTTATTTGCTTATTCAAGACTCGATTAAACGTGTACAGGGATAGGTTTTGGTTACAAAATTTCTTTAATTCTCATTTAGAGCCTAAGTTTTTTTTTTGTTATTCTTCTGGTAAATAATTTTTTTATAATAATGAAATTTCCGCATTAGGGCACATTTGAGATGGCCGGGAATGGCTGGGATCTCCTGTTTCCGGGGATGAAGATCCACGTGGGAGATTTCCGGGGGCCCTACCATGCATGTTTGGAAGCCTGCAAAACTGGTGTTCGTTTGCCCCTCTCTATATCTTCAGAAAACACACTCGATTTTCTCCACTCCCACTCTGCTCTCGATTTGCACGGGCAAGGCCACCTACATGCCTCTGCCACCCTCTGCACTGCTTCACGCCTCGCTCTTCTCGGCGGTACGCCTCGTTGTCTCCCCTACCTCGTGGTGCTGCTTGCCCATCCTTCGAATTTCAATCTGCATGTGGCATGCCCTAATGCCTTAGTGCGGAGAGCCCCTGCGTGTCGCGCGCATCAAGAAAGAGGTGGTGGTGGGCGGCCACCATGGAGTCCGCGCGGTTGGACGGGTAGCACCAGGCAGAGGTAGAGGCGACGCGCGGCACGGAGCTTCGCCGAGGCGACATTGGAGTAGCCGGAGGTGACATTGAAAGCAACACGGAGGTACGGGGGTGGGGAGGCGACATTGGAGGAGCCGGAGGTGACATTGTAGACAACACGAAGATGAGGGGTGGGGAGGCGACATTGGAGGAGCGGGGTGGGGAGGTGTTGGGCTATTGCGTTGTGGAGACGAAGGTGGTAGCCGGAGTGCCGGAGGCCGTGTGGGGCCTAGATCAAAGGGAGGAGGTCGGGCGAAGGCTTGCAAAGGGAGGAGATAGATGGGTGGGGAAGGATGGGATTGATTTCCCAGTGAAAAATTCACCAAACTCCCAAACGAGCCCTTGAAGTAAAACATGCAATAATTGCAGGGTTGCAATGTAAAGAAATACTTTCCGCCAAGAATGTTTTCTATGAACTCGTTATATTATTTCAGAAAGCGTGAAAAAATAGTTTCAAAGATTTTCAATGCTGTAATTGTTTGACAAATTCTCCTTTTCTTAACCAAAGGTCGGTGATTTAGGGCCAATTTGGTTAATTTTGCCTAACTTTAGTAATCTGCCACAATTATGGCTTGCCTAAATTTATGACAAGAAGTTTTTATTTGGTTCCCGTGGCTTCGTACCCCGGGGAGCTGGAGCATCTTGCATGGAGTGTAGGGGTGTTATTTGGGATATTTAGATAGCATTTCAGATCATATTTTCACCTTTTCTTGTTGGAATAAAAATAGCGCATAGTTCTTTCCATCTGAATTCATATCCTTATTTTTGCTAAGGAGGTTGTTGATACGCATATAACATCTATATCATATTAATTTTCTAGTTTTGATGATTTGGATATTTGAATAATTGGGCAAAAATTGGATATTTCATATATTCGTTGACACCCCTAATAGACAGGGTGCAGTCTGGGCTTGGCTTGCTGGATAATTTAGCATGACCGTTCGGGACGTCGAAGTGTCTTGTCCAGAGAGGGTACAGTTTGGACCTTGGCTCGCCGGATAGTTCGGGTGCCAGATAGTTTTTTCCATAGACGGTGTGTTGGGTGTTTTAGATTGTTTGGTCCAGAAGGACCCAGGTTGATAGAGCACCCAATGGTCTAGATGGTTTAGCCGTCCCAGACATACGATGCCTATTGGGCTAGATGTTCTAGTGCCAACGTGGCAAGCCCCTCAACGGTCAATTTTTCTAACACCCTACGTAGGTATTTAGGCACCCTCCATTATTGATTGCTTGATTTACTGAGCTATCCTAGAGTCCAGTTGAGTAAAAGTCACAAAAAACTAGGTCTTAGGCCCTGTTCTTTTTAGCTTAACAGCTTATTGACTTAAAAGCTTAACAGCTTAACGACTTATCTATGTTTTAAAAACACATATGTTTTGGGTTTTTTAATTCCGTTCTTTCGTTGTTTAGAAGGTGGGTCCTAACGTTTTAAAAAGCAAGTCAAACGAAAATGAATCTGAATCTCGAAACTAATACGAGAAGCTCTTGAAAATCAGCCGTTCAGCCGTTCAGCCATTCAGATCAGCCGAAAAGAATAGGCCCTTAGTCTTAGAGAGGGTTCTTGCGTGTTTGAGTGATAGGTCTTCCTTAGTGTTTTCATGGAGGTTTGATTCGGCAAGATTAAACTCATCTCGGGGTTATTACTCAAGTCTATTGCTTTTGGAGTTGAAACTTTGTGATCTCTCAAGTAGGACAAGTGGTTGCAAAGGTTGAAGTTTGCCTATCAGAACGGTGAAAGGCTACCCCGAGTAAAATCAGGGTGATATTTTTTTTTTTCTGAAGAGTGCTCCAACAAGTAGCAGAGAGGAAAGTATTTTTAAATCTTGAGAAAAAAATTATCTGTCCCTTGTCCCATTTACTTGTTGTGTTCATGTTTCTGCATGATCTACATTGCTTAGTCGCGTATCTTGCTTTCTTTCTGTGCCTAGGATTGAAAGTTTTAATCATGCATTTCAATCAGGATAAAATCTTTATAAAAATATTAAAGCATTGATTTAGGCCAATTCACTCCCTCTTAGTCCTTCATCCTTTCACCCTCCCCTACGATGACTAGGCAAACAATCACAAGTTGGTTTCCATGAAGGTTTTAACTTTGATCTGGATAAGTGATTACCCCCAATAAAGTACTGAAGAAGCCCAATAAACCCCCTAAACTTTTAAAAATAATTTAAATATTTAATTTCTTTTAAAGATATATACAAAACAATTGTTTCAAAAATCTATAGCATAGAACATTTGTTTGATAGCAAAACTTTTTATTGAATATTTTTCTATAATTCTTAAAGATTTTTTAATATTTTCCAAATGACTATATTTTATCAATATTTTCGAGAAATTGAATATATTTTAAAATGACTATATTATTGTGTAGAAGTCTAATGTAGTTTTTTATCAATAGTAAAATTTTGAAATGAAGAATATATATATTTTATTTATTTTATGAAGCATTTGAATATTTTTAAAAGCCTTTTTAGGACATTGGGTTTACCAGGCCTTTTTCAATAGTTTGAAGATGTGAAATAAACTTATTCAAATTTAAAATATCGAAACCACTTTGCAGAGTTATTTACCCTAGTTTTTTATGGATGACACAGCTAAATATATAATTTTATAGTTTAGGGGTTAAGCGAACTTTTAAGATAGGTCAAATATGTAAAATGGAGAAATTTTTTTTTATATAAAATTTGGAAAGTAGTTATTTCTTGCCGATGTAGAATCTTACTGGTCACAGAGATTCGATATCGAACAAACATGAGTAGAGTATTTATTATAGCTCAAGCTTTTATTTTATGATGCTCTATTTGTTTCCATCCTTTAGACACTAAGCTGAAATAGACTAATAGAGACAACGCCTTTCTATTTTTCTATCTCTACGGGAAGAGGAGAGACCCAGAATTACACGACCGCACCATCAAAATCCCCACGCATCACCGCCCCCGCCCTCTGCCCTCCCACTGCCACGCGGGCCCAGACCCCACCTGTCATTCGCACGGCGCCCACCGGCTTTTTAACCGGCTCGTCCCTCTGCACGTTCAGACCGGAACGACGGCGAAGCCGCCCTTCTCCCCAACCACGAAGCTCTCGCCAACTCGAGCTCCGCCTCTTCCTCCTCCTCCGACGAGCCTCGCGTCGCCTCGAGTGCTCATCCCCCGGAGCTCAGCTCGGCTCAGCTCGATTCCTCATCGTCCACGGGCGCTCTCTCCCGCCGGATTGGAGATTCGGATCCCCCCGCGCCCTCTGTAAGCCCTAATTCCCCCTTCGCGGAATCCGATTCGGTCGAGCAATCGCGGAATTCCGGCGCGCGCGCGTGCTCAGGGGCAGCTGCTGGAGCTCGGGGGGAGGGGGTTTGTTTCGGAAACTCGTTGCCCGACATGTGGGGCCACCCCCGGGGGTTGATCCGCGGCCGGGGTTTGGGCGCGGGATCCGGCGGGGGAGCTGATGGCGTCTTGGGCTGTGGGGGTTTGGGGGTGTGCTGCGCGTGAGGTAGTCATTGCTGCGCGAGCTGGATTGCGCTAGAATTGGTGGGATCTCTGCTGAGATCCGGGCGTGGGGCAGTGGCGGGTCGTGCCCAGTTGATCGAGAAAGGTGCTCTAGGGTCTTGCATTGGCAAGCTGCTGACTAGGTCTGCATTGAATTCAGATAATTCTTGATTGTAGTTGAGGTGGCAGTGCTTGGTTAATCATGCATCACGGAGCTTGTTGTACCTTTAAAATTAAAGGAGAGCAGTTCTTAGTGCTTCGTTTCGAGCTTTCACAACCTTTTCAGTTAGGCCATTGATGGACATGTGGATCATGAGGTTTTTTGGATTATTAGCTAGTTCCCATAAGTTTGGATGAAGTTGAGCTATTGTCCTTTGTCTGTTGTAATATGTTGGGCAGGTCATGCACTTGTGTTGTTCATGCTGGTGATCAAATGTTCTTTGGTTGGCAGTAGAACACTTCAGCAAGAGATGCCAGTTCCATGACGATCATTGCTTAGTTCCTTGGATTGTTCTGTCGATTAAGTGAACTTCCTGATCATTAGTGGATGGTTCAATGCATAACTGATCTTGCGTTGTGTCGTGGCACTGTTCAGATTTGTAAAGAATTATGAAATAGAGCAGCTCACATTTAATAATATTTAATGGTATTCTTTGCTTATTATGAGGGACAGCAGAATCTAATAATATCAGTTATTTCCTGATTTACATGCAATTGGCATGATAAATGCTTTTAATTTGCTGATTTTGTTTTATTTCTAAATATTAATAAACTGACCTTTCGTGTATTGGATTTTTTTAGATTAATATAAAAACGATAAACCAAGTTGTAACATATTATAACATTTACATAAAAACCGAAGGGATGGCAGCTTTCCATATAGACGAGGTGTTTTCTTTGGTCAAAACTTTTTTTTGCTCTTTATTTAGGACATGGAATTTAATTGGTGACTTGATGCTGAAAATTGGATTTGACGCAAAAAAAATTGATTGCAGGTTTTATTTACAACTTACTGTCTTCTGTATTGACAGGTATTTCTGTGATTTGAGATTTCTCACTGCTTCTTGGCATTTTGGCTCCATGGTTGCAAGATCAGGGTGTTCCAACTTTTGGTACTCATGTTAAACTTATTTGCGGTCTAAATTGCCAGAACCAGGTTGATGGCATCTGGTACAAAATCTGACTTGGTGTCTGGAAGCCCTGATGGGCATGGATACTTCAATGGGCAACGAGGGCCGTATTCAGCCGCTTCATTGGAAAGGTCAGGAAGCTTTCGTGAAGGTGGTGATAGTTATGCGATGTTTCCTGCATCAAGCTCTTCAAGGTCACCGGCAGTGGACTCTTCACTGATTCAATCACTTGCAACGGACCTTAGAACAACAACTTTGGACCAGAAGACATCTCGACTGGATATAAAAAAATCAATTAGTTCCATTTTTGGAACCTCCCTAGAAGAGTCAACATCAACTTCATCTATAGGAAGAAATTTAACTATTTCCATCGAAGATGTTAGACGCTTGAGGAATAATCTAAATGATATCTCAATCAAAGCTAGGTATTCTTCTACTACTCTCTACACTGTCTTTCGAGTCAGATCACCTTACCATGTGAAAGGGTGTAGCAAATACTGAAATGCAAAATCTGTGCTTATGGATTGGAATATGAATCTGACATTCGTGTGAAACTACGCATTAACCATTTAGTTGTGTCTTTGCAGGGAAAGAGCTAGGGCTTTTGGTGCTGCTGTAATAAAGATTGATAGATGTTGTCCTAATATACGGAAACGATCCCGAGGAGATGGTTCATCGAATGAACGATCTAGCGCATTAATAGCTGGAGGGCTTATATCCAAAGTTGGCCCTCAAGCCCATCTAAATTCAGATGATACTGAGCTTGGACCTCAGAGAGGAGAAGAGAGGACAAAGAATGCAGGACAAAATAGGAGATTACGTACATCCATGTCGGAGGTTGTGGCTTGCATTGCAAACTTCCATTCAGATATGTATTTATAATTATAAATACACTTACTGTCTAATGGTTCTAAATTAGCTAGTTGATACAATGTTGGTTAATGGAATGATATATTAAATTTTGGGATCTGTGTGCACGCATATGTCATTTTATCATGCAAATTGGCTATTTCCTTAGTACATTGCGATATGCTATTTTATTGCTGTTGGTTTTAGTACATTCATTGTGATAAGCCTGTTTATATCCACCTTGTTGTGCATTGAAATAAAATGATTGACCATCTTGTTTGACCTATTTGCGTCTTCATATGGGTTGTTACATTTCACTTTTTGTCTTCCTATCATTATTCATTAGTCAACTTATTTTCTTGCGTACTAGATGGATACAAGGACCACTGGTCCGTCAAGGGGGTTGGCTGCTATCGACAGAAGCTCAGATCCTGGTAAAGTGACCAATGGTGTTCCAACAGTCCCTGAAGAAAAAAATAGAGGCTTGTCAACTAGCATTGATGGTTGGGAGAAGCCAAAGATGAAGAAAAAACGTTCTGCCATTAAGGCAGACATGTCATTGGCTGGTACTTTAAGAACTGCTGATGTAGACCGGGAGCAGAAACAAGGCATGCAACACAAGTTTAGTAGTGATGCTAGGGCCAGAATGACAAGTTCCCCTAGTTTCAGGTCATAGATTTTATCATCCTCTTCTCCATGTTTTTCATTGCATTGATTTCTCATAACTCATTTTCACTAAGATAATTTTATGGCGATTTCATTTGTTTTTGGCACTAATTTAATAATGATTTCATTTGTTTTTGGCACTAATTTAATAATGAAGATACATGTCAATAAGTTTGTTTCTGAACACTCTTCAAATTAAGTAGTTCAACTAAAGTCTTGTATTTCAGCATTTGACAATTTAATCAACTTCTTTTTCTTTTTGGGTACTGAATAGTGATTATATATTTATATATGAAACTGAATGTGCAGGTCTGGAACTGTTGCATCTGTCTCTGCTACTGGTAAAGCAGACTTACTTTCTGCACAAAATGTTGGACGATCCTTAAACAAGAGTGACCAAGATAGTGGTTTCCATCCTAGCAACAAAAGAGACCGCCAAGTTGTTTTGGATAAGGAAATGTCCAATCCAAAATCTGTTAACAAGTAAGATATGCTTTATCTCTCACATGATTCTCTTATCTTAGTTTATGACCTACCACATTGAAGTGAGGTATTTATCTCCTGCTGCATGCTAAAAGTTAATTTTCAACCATATTTGTGGTTACTGTTAGTTGGTACATGAAATCCACATTTTACCAATATAAAATTACAGACATCATTGATTCTAGATCAAGTAATGAGTACTAGGGCATTATGATGAATGATTACAATAGTTGAGGAAGTTAATCCTTAAAAGCCAATTTAAGCAGTAACCAATAGATTGATGGGATTTAGGCGAGGGAACAACTTTGAATTTATGACTTGATTTTGCGCGGTGGATGGTTCTGGTCCTCCAGATCTGCCAAAGTGGTGCTTTTGTAAGTGTTGTAGATTTGTACAAGTAATAGAAAGCATGGTATCTAATGCATTTAATTTATCAGAAATAATGAACATGATAGTGCTGCTAATATCACATCAGCACCAAAGGCAAATGGATCTGCTAGGGGACCCCGATCAAATTCTGGTTCATTATTGAAATCATCTCCAAGCATTCATCGACTACAGACTAATTCTGATGATTGGGATCATACTTCTGGGACAAATAAGGTGAATTCTGCCAGTGGATTGGGCAATTCGAAACGAGCGAAGTCTACACATTCATTATCCCCTCCAACCCATTGGGGTGGGCAGAGGCCTCAAAAGATATCCCGTTCAGCAAGGAAATCAAATTTAGTCCCCATCGTTACAAATACCGATGGTGCAATGGTATCAACATCGATGGAAAGTCCCTCTACCAATGAAGAGTCTGTGGGATTACCAAGGCGTGCATCTATAAATGCTTCGCAACAAACTAAACGTGGAGACCATGGACTTTCAACTGGATCTGAAGGCGATGAGTCTGGAGTTGCTGAGAAAAAGCTAAGGGACAAAAGCAAAAGGTCTGGTGAGCTTGATGATGGACATTCTGGATTTCAAAAGATTGCAATGCTTGGTCATCCTTCCAAAAGGAATAAGTTGTCTGCTGATGAGGATATTGGAGATGCTGGACAGAGGCAAGGAAGGATTGCGCGGGGTTTTACTCCTACCAGGCCTGGTGCGCCTGCATCAATTGACAAGCTTGAAAATGCCCCGACTACAAAACAAAGAAGTGTTAGGACAGTTTCAGAGAGAAGTGAAAGGTGATTTCTTCCTCAGCTAAATCCCGATCTTTTGAAATAGGGTTGATCAATAATATTCTTACGATGATTTTTCCATGCAGTAAATCTGGAAGACCACTGTTGAAGAAGATATCTGAACGCAAAGGCAATGTGCGCCCTAGACATACAAGTAGCAATGTGCACTCAAACTCTCCTAGTATGCTCTCAGCCTCTCACCAACTTCTCTGACTACATGGGATTCTAGTGTTCTTTATGATTACAACAGTTAACAAATTTATATTTTTTATTCACTTTTCAGTGCAATCAGAAGATGATCATGAGGAGCTTCTTTCTGCAGCAAATTATGTTCTAAGTATTGACTTTACTTATAAATTTCTATTAAGTCTTTTTTCTCAGAACCTTTAAATGATGTCTTGTTTGTTACAGGGTCTGCTTATGCAAGTTCATTCTGGCGCCAGGTTGAGCCTTACTTTGGTTTTCTTACCACAGAGGACATAACCTATCTAAGTCAACAGGTACTACAGGGTCATCTTATTTCGTGTCAAAAGAAGTAGATTTTGCTCTTTGACAGATTGGTTGATAAATTTTTTTTGAACAAAGTTGATATTTTATTTAATCAATACACGATGATTCAATTGGTTAGATACATTTGCTGGATGAATACACTGCTAGCAGGTCAGTTGAAGGAGATGAAAGTCAGAAATACAAGGTACTGTATATTTTCAATGCAGTGCTATCAAAATTTATCTGATCAGCTATTCATTTTTGGTATTACTTCATATAAAAATAGCAGAATGGGTTGAAACTGAGTAAAATGCATTGTTAGTTTGATAATTGATGCTCTTTCTTCATTGTGGTTTGCTATCATCTTATTTTCTTCTTATGCTTTTTGTTTCTTCACTTGGGATCCAATTTATTTATGCTCATTTTTTTTCCTGCATTTTTCAGGGTAGCCTTGAATACATTTCACAGCCATCAACTCCAGCTGCTAGCAACAAAGAGGACCATAGTGCTCTTCCAAACGGGTATGCCTTGAATGAGATGGAGAATGATATAGGGATTGCTTGGGAGGCAAGCTGTGTTGAACCTATCCTGGATCAACTTGTTCAAGGAATTGGAGTGCATGGAGGCGCTTCAGTTGGCCAAAGGCTTATTCAAGCTTTGATTGATGAAGATAAGGTCGATAATATTGCTAATAACATGTACATAAGTGAAGGATATCCGTTCGATACACTTGAAACTCATTTTGAGGAAGGAGGATGGAAATCTCACTCGCATGGTTATAAGTTGGAGTCATTAATGAATTTTGATGCTCCAGGCAATGGCCCTAATGGTTTGATGTTGGATTCTGATTGGAAATATCATGATGAACTGTCGCACAAAAGCAGTAATGCCATGGAAAAGGCGAAGGTGTGGCCTGAGTTTCAATACAGTGAGATGTGCTTCAATGATAGGATTATCATTGAACTAAGCGAAGTTGGTGTATCCATTGAACCTGTGGTAGGTGTTTTTCTCACTACCACTGTAGCATCTTATCCAATTTGTGTTAGTTATGCTAATTGGAATTTCTGTTTTCAGTTATCTTATCACTTCTATGCTCGCCTACTCTTAATTTTGGCATACTTATCAATTTGTTGCTTTTATACACTGAATTTGTGTTGTTGAAGTCCTCTCGTCTTGTCCTAAACTAGAACTAATTGATGAGAAAGAAATATCATGTAATTGATCTCCAAGAAGCTAAAGAATATTATACAAAATATTTGTGTTTTGGTCTCTGAGATACTTCAATTTTTGAAACATCACATATTTTGACTCTTTTTTCTGACATCTATAAATATTACATTTTTTATCTTATTTTTAAAACATCTTTTAGTTTGGCCAATACCAGAAAATCATTTTGTAATGTTTTGACTGTGATATTGTTATAATTTCAGCCTGATCTAGCGCAGAGTGAGGATGAGGATATCAATGTTGAAATCTGCAAACTAGAAGGCCAACTTCATAAAGAGGTATTAATTACCCTGTCTATCAGCGAGACATTACATATTCAAGCTGTTTCACTAGTTTGAATCTCTTTGACCCATGCCCTTAACATAATATGCCAAGTTTAATTGAAGTATTTTAATTATCCAAAAGGTTGTGGAGAAGAAAAACTTACTAGTGAAGCTGGATGGCATTGTTAGAACTGAAAAGGAGTCTCAACAGAGGTAATGCACATCCTATATTTTTATTTGTTGGAAACATAGTTGTTCGAGTTCAAAGCTCTTATATCTTTGCTGCTCATCCTATATAACCAGGGTTTTTTCACGGCGTGCCATGGACAGACTTGTGTTGATTGCTTACGAGAAATACATGGTAATTCCTCCCAAAATCTCCCAAGATATAGCTGTTTCCTATTTTCTTTGTTGGTTAATGGCTAGTGTGCACTAGGCCACTAATATGTAGTTTCGTAACTGCAAATATAGGTTGGATATTAACCTGATTTTGTTTACACATGGTAGGGAGGAGGAGGGAGATAGATTAACGACTAAGTTGATTTATTTCTTGATGAATAATTCCAATGTTTACGTTAGGCTTCTTCAGAGGCTTAGGGGGCTTTGCTAATAACAGATAATTAATATAAGATTATCTCTATGCAACAATTTTTTTTACTAGTGCTAGCTGTACCTTATCCCTAATAGCATTTTACGTTGGGCCTTTTCAGAGGCTTAGAGAGCTTTGCTAATAACAGATAATTAACATAAGATTATCTCTATGCAACAATTTTTTTTATTAGTGCTAGCTGTACCTTATCCCTAATAGCATGCTACAGTACTCACGTGGAACACTGTTTGTGTGGGGGGTCACCATGACAAGTTTAATAAATATTTTCTAATTTGAAGTTTTTGTCATGGTAGCATTTTTGAACTTTTCCTGGCTTAGATAACAATGCGAGGGTTATACGTAAAGATTTTTATTTACAAACCAAAAATATGATTCATAAAGTTTTAAAAACCTATTTAGTTCGGTTATGGCTGAATGGCTGAGCTGAAATATCAGGCTTCGAGATATGGTTTTAGAAAGGCGAAGTGTTTGGCTCAAAGAAACAGCTATAAGCCATAAGCTGAACTAAACAGGAATAGCATTGCATTTTCATTATAAATATTTCTATTTCTATATATCTTGCATGGTCACTAATCAGTAATGTTGTGATACAGTACTATCTAGAATTCTAGATCATGTGCTGCTGGCCTATTCGTGATAAATTCACTGCCCAACTGGCAGACTAGAAGGTATTGATACCTTGATGGCAAGTGGCAACAGTTATTTGGATTGCTAATTTGATATTCAAAGATGATGAATGGTGTATTGTTGGAAAAAAGTAGGGTTCAAAGTTTACCCATCCTTCATAGTAGAGCTGCACAGCCAAGTATTTGTTACTTTTGCCGGTATACCTGGTTTAGGGCTACAGACAACCTGATCCACATCAGTTTGTGTTAGTGGCGGTGTATCAAATGATAAGTTTAAGTTGTTGCCACCTGTCAGTAGTTGATTAATCCAGAAGGTGACAAATCATTTCATTTTTTTGGATCTGTGACATTTGTCAATGTCTTGAGCTGGACGCATCATCATGCATGCACTTGATATGTCAGTGTTACACAAGGACTTGCAAGTAACATATGCTTATGCCTTATGCTAAATGTGATAAAATTGGAGGGGGAGGGGGAGCTTAGAGGCTGTTTATTTGTACTTAATTGCTTTGTTGACCATGTTTAATATTTGAAGTACTTTATTAAATGATTAGCTGTTTTTACTGCCAATCTGCAGGCTTTCTATGGTTCAAATATTTCAAGTTGCAAAAATGTTAATAGAGCTGCCAAACATGCTGCAATAAGTTTTGTTAAACGCGCAATAGCACGCTGTCAAAACTACGAGGAAGCAGGAACAAGCTGCTTTGATGAGCCCCCTTTCAAGGATATGTTTGTATCAGCTACTTCTCACAGAAGTGACTCTGATTCTGCTTCACAAGGTATTTTGGTCAACATAGAATGACGTGCTCAGCACATATCTTTCTATACGTTTTGATGAACATGAAGTAAGAAACGAAACGACTAGTTGTTTGAAAAGTGTTGTTTTGCCTTGTCTTCGGTAGTTACACCATCTGTGATCTGATTAACCTTTTTTCTCTTTACAGACAATACACTACCAAAATCAATACAAAGGTCTAGTACATCAGATGCTTCCCGCGCAAGCAGTCACATGTCAGATTTGTCATTTGCTAGGGAGGATCCGTGGACAAATAATGTAAAACAAAGGGAATTGTTGCTTGATGAAGTTGTAGGTAGCATAACAGGAGGAACCTTGAAAACGTCGGGCCTTGGTACATCCCTCGTGAGTAATACAAAAGGAAAGAGAAGCGAGCGAGACAGGGAAGGGAAGGGACACAATCGAGATGGTGGTAGATCTGGACGCCCACCATCATCCAATGCAAAAGGGGAAAGGAAGAACAAAACAAAGCCCAAACAGAAGACTGCCAACATATCTGCTCCTGTCAGTTCACTTTCTAAAGATCCACAGTTGCAGGGCAAATTAACGCATTCGGACAATGCCAAGGATACTACCTCTGCTGCTACTAGACGTGATGAACCAGCAAATGCTTCAAATGACGCCGAAATGCCAGACTTGTCTAACCTTGAGTTGCCAGGAATAGACGGTGATTTCGGTGGCTGGTTAAATATAGATGAAGACGATGGACTCCAGGATCTCGACTTGATGGGACTTGAGATCCCCATGGATGACATCAATGAGATTAATCTTATGATATAACCCGTAGCTTGCGTATCTACGGACCCCATAGAAAACTTCCTATAGTGCACAGGTAACAGGTGATTTTCTCAAGATAACCACCAACCCCAGCAGGTTTTAACACCAGGCCGGATAGGCTCCTAGTAGTTTTGATAAAGTTTATAGAGACCACTTCACATTCCCTTCCCACATTTCACCCTTTGTATCATCGTGTAATTTGCCTCCCGACCTTGTACCGTATGTTCTGTGGTGTACATATCTATTTTGGTATTGTACAAGGTAGGGAAGCTAGTTGCTTCATTTATCCAGATGTACTATAAAGGCTGTACATATCATCATCGCCATCATCCCTAATGGTGAAATAAAGATTCATCAGTTATGTCGGTCTATCCATCCTCGATTGCTACAATGCTACCTGCTAGGCATGCTTCTGTTCGCCATCCAAACTAGAGCCCTCTCTTCATGCTTTTTTAGATACTCTCGTCCATTTCGTTGGATTTGTATTTATTTTATTTTTATTTAAATAGATAAATAAGTTGGATAAGATGAGGATAACAAAACAAGTTCACACTAAGCATCATCGATTGATCAAACCAACCAAACTACATACCAACGCTGCTCTAGGCTGCCGCCACTGTCCTGCACTAGTACCACTCGGTGCAGCTCCTCCATGATCATTTGCGACAACACTGCTTCGAGCCACATATCCTGTCTGATTTTTGCCTTCTCCCTCACCATCGTCGAGGTTTTCAACGTGACAAGGGGACGACTTCGGTGTCAGTTCTGGGAAGGCTAAGGGATAGCGATGTGGGAGGCTCGATAAATAGGGCCATGCGCTGCTGTGAGAGGGGCGCCACCGCCGCCAACCAAGCACTACCCCCTGGCGGGCAGCGGTAGAGCTTGCAGCACCATCAAATCATCGCAGGTTTCATCATCGTCCTTGGGATGCTGAGATTGCAATAAGGTGGACGCCATTAGGAAGGGGTACACGATGTTTACCTCGCGAGCGGCATGGGAATGATATTGCCCATCGCCTTCGTGTCACACTCTGTTCTACCGCAAATGCTCAGCTTCACCATTCCCCTTTATATCTCTCCCTTGTGCATGTCGATCCGTGTCGTGATTGCTAACCTGTGCGCGTGGGTTTGTTCATGTTAGGTGGAGCGTGCAAGCAGAGATGCACTTCATATTTTCTGCATGTAGTGGTGCAATTTTTGACAGGGTGTAAATGGATCGGATATGGTCGCATAGTGTTGTATATAAATCAACGTTTTTTATTGGATATGAAAAGACGAGTGCCAGGAATCGGACATCCGATTCATTGGACACATGATGTCATGTTAACTTCATCGTGAAAACTTAGAAATTAGCTGCAAAAACATGGAAACATACTAATGAAACTTGAGAACATACATGTGAAACATGGGCAAAAATTGATGAAACTTAGAAAATTTCTGTTAAAAGTTGAGTGAACTATTTGTAGGGGTGACAACGAGCCGAGCTTGAGCGAGCTAGGGTCAAGCTCGATTCAGCTCGGTCACAACCTAGCTCGGATCGGGCTCGGCTAGCTGCTCCTCCTAGCTAGAAAAAAAACTCGGCTCGGGCTCACTCCTGGCTCGAGCTAGCTCATCAGGGCTCTCAAGCCTAAAAGCCATACAAGAGCAGTCTTTAGGCTGGGGCATCCAACCAGGGAAGACGGTGGCGACTCAGCAAAAAGAGGAGAGGAGGCTACGGTGGTGTTCGACTTGAAAAAAGATGGAGAGAGGCGGCGGCGGCGTCCGGCTTGGAGAAGGATTTAGGGTGGTAGCGGCGGCACCTGGTGTGGAGGAGGATGGAGAGAGGCGGTGGCTGCGCTTGGCTCGGAGGTTGATGGAGAGGCGACAGCGGCGCTCAGCCTTGAGATTGATGGAGAGGCGACGACGACGCCCGAATGGAGGAAGGCGACAGCGACTGCGAGTGGTGACGACTGTGGCGGGCGACAGTGGGCTAGGTAGAGTCGCTACTTCCTCGCAGGCTCGAAGCTCTCAGCAGGGAGTGAGGATTAGGGATTTAGGGTTTGCCTTCGGAATCAGATCCTCTGACTTACTACAGAGGGCAGTGGGTCACTGACATGTGGACCCTGTGCATGTGGGGTCCACATGTCAGTGACACAATTGCAGAGGACAGTAAGTCAGAGGATCCCATTCCCTCGATTCGGGGTCCTCAGGGATTTGGGGAGAACCAGATAAGTGAGAGAAGTGAGAAGTGATGGCGGTGGGCCGATGGGGTGATGCTGTATAATGTACTGATTGATGGGTTGGGATGGTGGGACTGGTGGACCATGGACCTGGTATAGGAACTAGTAGTGTAGTAGGATTGGTGAAGCGGTGAACCAGTGCGAGCTGTGAGTGAGCCGGTCGCGGGCTAGGCTTGGCTAGTAAGACCATCTCCAACATTTTCCCTTCATTTCATTCTCTTTTTAATTCCCTTCCCCCACATTCTTTCCCTTCATTCTTTACATCTCCAACAACACCCCTTCAAAGAAATTTACAAAGAAAATTGAAGTCATTCTGAAGAAAATGCACGAAGAAATTTTTCCAGAAGAGAACAACGAAGAAATCCTTTCGAAGTATCTCGAGGAACTATAATTTCTTTGCGAAGAGAAAATAACTCCTGAATGAATGCCTTTGGAGATGGTCTAATCGATTGAGCTGCAAAAAAGCTACAGCTCTTGAGCCAAGCTTTTTACGAGCTGCTCACAAGCAGCTGGTGAGTTTCGTGCCAGATTACCGGTCCTAACTACTGGTGGAACTTGAAGAATACGAATAAAACTTGAGAACACTATTGATGAAACTTGAGAGAATTGGGAGGGTTGAATCTCACATTTTAGGTACTACATATAGCGCATTGGAAGGGTTGAATCTCACATGACATATTCTTTTTGAACTTATCACATGACATATTTAAAATGCACTTCCAGAGTAACAATGCACTTAACACTCGGAATGGCTCCTTATCAATCACCTAAAAATACATGAATTCTCGGTCGACACATTTACACTAGTAAATAAATAAATTTATAGATGGTTCCATTTTGTAAAAAATGTACAATTTAAATGTAAAAAAAATTATGTGCTATTTTGGCACATATCTTCAGTTTATACAGAAGTCTTCTTGTGTAGCTTGTTTTTTCTTTTGAATAAACTTGCAACAACAAAAAATATCATCTAGGTGATTGTTGCACTTTTTTTACAACATTAAACTATATGTAAATTTAGTTATTAACTAATTTAAAAGATGTTGACTGTATTTTTCTTTATTTTTAGTTGACTAATGAGTCACACGCTTTAACAATTATTTGGTACTCCCTCCAGTTTGATAATTTCTATCGTTTTAGACATGATCTCACATACCAAGGAAGTATTAAATATCTCGTAGTACTCCATATGGTCAAATAAATGCTTGTAGCTTAGTGGTTGCTCCCACTTTTCCATGAGTTGCATGTCTAGGTTCGAATTTTGATGCTACACTTTATTTACATGCACACTCAACAAATAGTTCTAGGGCCACGTAAAGTTTTGCTTGCAATCAATGCATCCTAGAACGACAGGAATTTTTCAACTAAACACAAAACGCTCCAGCGACAGGAATTATCAAACTGGAGGGAGTACGTGTATTGTCTATATCTAAGATAGGCTTGAGTTTATGTGATAACCCATTTTTGGGCCTTGGAGCCCGGCCCATCCTTGGGCATAAAAGGAGACGTGAGAGGCTCCTTGCCCTAGCTGCCGCCCCATCCTCGCACAACCGTCTGCGCCGCTGAGCCGCCGCCACCGCCATCCCCGTGGCCACGCCTCCGCCGTCGCTCCGCCATCACCGACGCCGTGTCTGCGTGCTCTCCGACTGAGGTCGCCGCCGCCGCCCAGCAGCCACGTCGCCGCCCCCCCACCGCCAGAAGCCGTCAGCCGCCGCCCGGTAGTGCCGCCATCCCCATGCCTTATTGTTTGCCGAGTGTTGCCGATCTACTACTAGGGAGGCAAGGCACTGTTTGGGGGGGAGAGAAGAAGGGGAGGATGGGGAGGTAATAGGGCAAAGTAAGTTTTATGCCTTTGGTTTTGCTTTAAAATTGTTCTCTTGTGATGTGATTGGTGATGCTCTCTCGGTATTGCCCCAAGGTTAGATGTTAGTTGGTGGGATTAGTGGCGGTGATCGATGGAGATAGAGAATTAGTAGATTGATCTTGTATGCAGCAACCTTCGAAGAAGTTTTGGTATGTTTAGGTTGGAAATCAACACTTAGTCTTATTACGATAGTTGTACGTATCGATTTTATCTTCATTTTGGTTACAAGAACGCATAAATCAGGCAAGAAATGTAGGAATTATAGCTGTTTTAGTGTGCTGTCTAGAATTTGTATTTATCGAAGTTCGAAGGTTTTAGTGGTATAAAAGGGATAAATGATTTGGAGAAAAGGAAGGGATGCGCGTAGTTGCGATATACTTTATTTGTTGTCTTGCTTGTGGGAGTATTGTATTTAGACTTGTCATTTTCCTAGGTGTTGGAGTTGATCGGTGCCAATCTATACTTCATCTGGATCCTCGCGGTTAGAAAGGCAAGTGTATGTTAAACTAATGTTTGCTTGATGGTATATGTTTTAAGGAGTTTAATTGACGTGTGACAGCCCTTATTATATGATTGAATGAGGAGTTTATGTTGATGTGATTTGAACATTTTGTTACTTCTAAAAGGTGAAAATATGTGATAGGGATGACAGAGAAGACAACGTTGAACAGTGGCATTTTTGCATCATGTTGCATATGAGCCAGATCGGTGAGAAAGTCACTTTTGACTAGTCCGGTGAGGTCGGTGAGAAAGTCAAAAGTGACTAGTCCGGAGTGCTCTGAAGTCCCACTTAGTAGGCACTCCACGGGAGTGGAGTATTTGGTTCCTGCCCTTCGCTCGACGGGCAAGGTGCGGCATCGATAGGTGCGCACCTAGCTATACTGGTGTAAGCTCACAATACAGACGCATGTGCATTGCATTGCATCGAATGGATGAGAAGTGATCTGTTTGGAGTATTTGGACTAACAGTTATTTATGTTTCTGAGAATGAAGGGTATGAATTTATGAAAGTGATTTTGTTGCTCTTGTATTTTGATTTCCCTAATTTATACATATATTTTGCTGAGTATTGTTGAATACTCACTCTTACTTTTATTTGGTTTTTAGGTACAGGTGGTGTCAATTATGCATGGGATGGAAAAATAGAAGCTGAACTTGAGCACTCACTACCTCTCACGTTAAATTAGTACATTGGTTTCATATGAGTTTTACTTAAATAGTTGAGTCATGTGTATAATTGAGTTTCATATGAGTTTTTCTTTGGATACAAATTATCTGTCGTGGATACCTATATAAACAGAGGAAATGCTGTCGAAATTTATAGTTTTTTGAAGAGTTAGCAGCATTCCGGGTTCTCGAGGAACCGGGTGTTACAGTTTATGCCCATGTCTTAGGCAATAAGGATCGACTCCTAAGTCAGCTGGGTCTGTTTGTCTCCCTTTTCTTCCTCACGCACCTTCGGTACCTCTTGCTCTACCCGTCGTCATGTACAGCTGTGTTATGATGCTAACATCCAATTGCATCACCACAATCCTCACCGTCATAACCCCAACATTGATCCTTCTAAGAGAGGGGCACAGTGGATTCTACCTTAAATCCTAACATAAAGGGAATGGGACGAACAGGGATAGCACCGACGACGAGGAAGAAGAGAGAGCAAAGGACGGCGCGGAGAGGAAGAAGACGTAAAGGGGCCAGCGAAGGCGTTGTGAAATCACTTGGTTGGGTCGCAAGCTGCTGCCAGTGTGAAGCTCCCACAGGCGATAACGTCAATGGGTGTGTTTGGTTCACCCAACCAGGATTATCTTGGATGAATATTGGCATGGGTCAAACCCACGAGGGATAAACCAATGACAATGTATTTGTTTGGTTTTTCGTTCCGGCTCTGCCCATGGCCGCGCGGGCCCACGCCGCCCTGGCCGTCCCTGCGTCCCCGCCATTGTCGTGACTCCTTGCCGTCCCGCGCCAGTGCTGCCGTCCCGCCGCCGGCCGCCTCCCGCACCACAAGAACATCAGCCGTCGCGCCCTACCCACACCGTCGCACCAAGCGCTGCTGTAGTGCCTATCCCTACTGGGGCCGGGGGAGAGGAGGAGGAGGCGCGCCGGGGGAGAGGACGAAAGGAGGAGGCGCGCCGGGGGAGGAGCCGCCGAGGGAGAGGAGGAGGAGGCCCGCCGAGGGAGAGGAGGAGACGCTGGGGGAGTGGAGGGGATGGGGACGGACGAGCCGAACTCTACTTTTGATACAAGACGAGCCGAACCGTGTTGATATACAAGGAATGGATGGAAGAAACCAGGATGAATGGATCCAAACAATCTTAACTAAACAAAAAACTGTGTCGTGCTGGACTGGATCATAACACACCCAATATGAATGCATTACGCATCCAGCCGGCTCGTTTTTCTGCGTTCCCTTTGTTCCCTGCTGTGTCGACCTCCAACCTCTCGGGATTGAAAACCGTACAACCGTTAAAAAAAAAAATTCAATGACGTCCCAACCACACCTGAACCAACTGCTCGCTACCCTCCACTCCCACGTTCATACCCAACATCGATCACAGTACTGACCAAACTAATTAACTAGAAAGTAGTAGAAGGTTTAGTTCCGTAAACCAACTTCTAAAATCAAGTAAACAAAGCTAAGCTTTTGAAAAAAAAAAAAAAGTAAAACAAGGCTACTGGATTCTAGCACAGGATGGAGGACATGACTCGAGATTAGCAATTTAACAGCACAAATACGAGGAGTTCGATCCGTCCGTCTGTTTTGTTGATCTGAACCAGATGGGTCAATCCTGACCGATGGGTCCCAACCCGGCGGCGGCGCGGTGCTGGGCCGCCGCCGCCGCCGTCTCGCTCGAGCATATCACCCGTTCCACCTCTTCGGCGATCATCCGCCGCATCACCGCCTTCAGCCACGGGTCCTGGTCGATCCTCGCCATCTCGCGCGCCACCGCCGCCTGCTCCATCGTCGGCCGCCCCCTCGCCGCCGCCGCCGGGGTCTGCGACGAAACGGCGGTGACGACGGCTTCGGGGCCAGCTCCGGGAAGGCCGAGGGACAGCGACGTGGGCGGGTCGAGAGGCGGCCCTCGGTGCTCCAGATTCGCCGCCGCGAGAGGGGCGCCGCCGCCCCCGAAGATGACCACGCGCGGCCGCTTCGCCGGCGGCGCCACCGAGTAGTCGCTGGCTTCGTTGCAGTCGTCTTCGCCTTCCTCCTTGAGACCGAAAGACGGGGACGGCGCGGGGAAGGGGCAGGCGGCGTTGGCGCAGGCGTTGGCAGCGGCGGCGCGGCGGTTGCGGCGGAGCGTGGAGTTCCAGTGGTTCTTGACGGAGTTGTCGGTGCGGCCGTGGAGCTTGCGGGCGATGGTGGCCCACTTGTTCCCGTGGCGGGCGTGCTCGGCGACGATGATGGCGTCCTCCTCGGGGCTGAAGGCGCGGCGGTGCACGTCGGGGCGGAGCTGGTTGCACCACCGCAGCCGGCACGACTTGCCCGACCGCCCGGGGATCCCGCCGCTGATCACGCTCCAGTTCTTCGCCCCGTGCCGCGCCACCGCGCCCCGCAGCAGCTCGTCCTCCTCCGGGCTCCACGACCCCTTGATCCTCCCGTCCTCCCCGCCGCCGCCGCCGCTCGCCGCCACCATTCCTGCCCACTCTCCCCGCCTCGCGTCGATCCGTGACGCTCGCCGCCCCCGTGGTTGTGCGTTCCGTATATAAAGAGACCGTCGCGCGCGCGCGCGGCGCGGTGTTAGGTGGGCGCGCGGCGCGGCCGTTTGCGGTGGGGGAGCTCGGTTCGATCGTTTCGGGGCGTTTTCGTACGTGGGACGCGCGCGGCATGCATGAGCATGACGAGACACGCGATCGAGAGTGACCGACCCGCAAACCGCCGGGGACACGAGCGCAAGGCCGGTTGGGTTGGGTTGGGTTGGCCCATGCGTCCCGCTTCGCCCGTTCGATGCATGGCACTGGCACTGGCACTGGCACGCACACCTTCCCGTTTTTACACGTCGGATCCGAGCCACTTACTAGATCATGAACGGCGCCGCGGCGCTGCGCTGTGCGCCTGCGCGTGGTACGTGCGCCCGGCGGTTCGTTGCCCCGCGCGGCCGCGCCCGAAACGTGGGCTCGCCGCGGAGCCGTTTCACCGTTTCCGGTTTAAAACCTCCACAGGGCGGGCTCGTTCGTTGGCATGTAGCGGTGGTTCGTCTTCGTCGTGCGCCAATTTTTTTTTTTTTTTTTGCTTTTGGCGAATTAATTTGTTGGTTGATCCATGTCAAGCAGGAGGACCGTATAACTGTAAGATATAGAATGGTGATATATATCCAGTGCCTCATTGAAGTTAACGTGTGGTGTTATGTGGTTCATCTTTCCTCTTAGAGTCAGTTAATGCTCTCCTCTCTCTCTTTGATCTGCGGACTGCGGTTCGGTTCGTTCGATTTGGTCGAGTAAAAAGTTGAGAGCTTTTAAAAAGGTTAAAAAGGCAAAAAACATTAAAAAAAATTCTATTTTTAAGATTTTTAGAAAAATCTCACAAACTCTAGAAAATTATTTAAAAAATGTTACCCTAAATAGTTTGTAAAAAGTAACAAATTTTCACTCAACCAAAACAAAACCAAATCAAGCCGTGAATCAAAGAGTATAAATGCTTCGGAGTTGAATTATGTTTGATGATTTTCCATCCCTATGTGTGGGTGTGTACTCTACGTACGTGGGATCAAGACCCATACGTTACAAATACATGGAGTGACAAATGTTAGAATTTCATATAATTAGAGGGCATTTAATTGAATCCCCCTGTCTTTCTAAATGCGGGAAGATCAATTGAGTGGGTTCTACACTCTTGTAGAGTTTGTTACCGCGGTGAACAGGTGGTTTGCAGTCTCTTTTTACGATCTATTTTTTTCTTTATTCATCCTCTTGAAAGATAAGAGTATATACGGGCCTACTAAAAACTGCTAATTGTTAGCAGCTAACAATTGCTAACAATTATTCCACTAGCACCTTCAAAGCTGCTAACAACTGCTAACAGCTGCTAATAGATGGTAAAAAGACTGCTTTGTCCCTACTTTATTGCTCCTCTTTTCTCTTCTTGGATGGGTATTAATTGCAGCATGGGTAGGATAGGTATTTTTCACTACCAAATAAGTATTCAACCTGCTAACTACCAATGGATCCAAACAGGGTACCTGCTAATAATTAGCAGCTAATAGTTAGCTAGCTATTAGCTGTTAGCTGCTAACAATTAGCTGCTAATGGATCCAAATAGGCCCTAAAACGAACGTCTTGCGGCTAAGAGTACTGATCGTTAGTTGTGCCGACTTCATCCGATTCAGATGCCCATCCGCACAAAAGTTTAAAACTATGCCTGGAGTTGGAACTTGGAAGTCCGAGGTCACCGTCGATGTTTGCGAGATATATGACACGTGAACTGTCAGGTTGGTTTGGCATTTGGTGACCTACAGCATGAGCTTCACTGTCACATCTCGGTGGTTTGCAGAAAGAGCATCAAGGTGATTTAATTGCATGCAGCAAATTAATAAATCCCAGTTAATTAGCAGATACACCACGCCGTGATATGCGTGAAAATAGAGGAGGGGAACAAATCGATCTCTGTTCACATGTCAACTCTTATTCCTATCTTTTTATTCTAAATTTATGCAAATTTTTTATTGTGACGGATATGAACCTTTTCTTTTAAATCAACCTAAAATTTTATTTCTCTTATTTTTTATTTTAAATTTCTAGATTATTTGTTGTAGCTGATACAAACTCTTATTTTAATCTGGCATGATCTTTTATTTCTATTTTTCAAAATTTTATTTTATATTTTTGTGTAGTTTATATGAAATATTTTTTTAATCCAATGTTTTTTTAGTAAGGCCCACAACTATCAACGTTCTAGATCTCTCTTTTATTTCTGATTAACGTGGAAATGCCTAAAATCTTTATGATTAATTTGGTGGCCCCGTTAGACCCTGTTTTAATTGTATAATAATAGATATATATATTCCTCCCTGGCATGGTTCACACACATATATATCGTGTGTGTGTTTGGGAAAGCACATAACAGAAAAAGGAAGGGAAAAGGGTACATAGGAGGAGAAGGATGGAATCGTGTGCGTGCTGTTGCCAAGCGGGCGTTGAGTAGTCAGCCGTTGTGATCAAAAGTAATTAGCTAGGTAGCTAGCTCGGTCGATCGATCGCTTCGCTTGCTTAGTCCTGAAAACATTTGAACGCAAGCATGAAGCATCCGCCACGCACGCAGGCAGGCAGGCAGAGGCAGCTGCCATGCATGCATGCACAGGCCAGTAGTATATCAAGAAGGACTAGCAGGTCAGGTACATAGCAGTAGCAGCCAGTACATATATATCAGTACATTGAAACATATATATATCATATATGCATCGCAAGCTGAACCAACCGATGGAGCTAGCCGGCCGGGGGCGGGCGGGCGGCGGGTGAGACATCAGCGGCGGTGGATCGCTCGCTCTCGCGGTCTCGCGGTCGGGGTGATGGGGAGGTGAGACGGCTCAGCTAACACCGACGCCAGACGGCATGCAGTTCGACTCGACTCGATCGCGTAACGACGTGCCCCCCGGGCGGGCGGGCGATGGATCGAGCTCCCGACCCGGCACCAACCCGGCCGGTGGCGGGCATGCATGCAGGAAAGCGCAGCCCAACCGCACGTCCGCGCCGGCACCGGCACCGGCCGCCATCCGCAGGCTGCAGCATCGCACGCATGCGTCATCGTTAGGCCATCTCTAATGCAGGTGTTTAGATAGGTGCTTAAAGAAAAAACCAGATTTTATATCATGTAGGATAGTGTTAGGAATTACGCCGATGCAAGATCACGAACGACACCAGGAGACACGATATTTGTTAACGCAGCTTCGCTTTCCACATCTCGCGAGGCTCGATTATGGCGCCTCCCCAATCCATAATACCACAAAGACGCCGGCTAACTGTGTCACGGCCACATGCGGCCACCGACCTTCTCTCTTGCCTATGCTACTATTATGAAGTCGTTTTCTTGGTTCTGTGATCGCCTCCTTTATATAGTGGAGGCCTGATAGAAATCCGACTCTAACACTAACCAACCCCGCTTATTACAACACGTAGTCCTCAGAACCTACTTCGTACACATATTCGACACAATACCTAACAAACTCCACCTTGAAGAATATGGTCTCTCCACCTTGAAGTCGTTCCGGCGTCTTGCGCGAACCCGTGCATCTGGACTCTGGTTGCTTCCTTCCTTTGCAGCCTGCAGCGGGCCGCCCAACGAGTCCTCATCAAATCGCCGCCTTTTGGAACAAACGACGCCGACCCTGCAACATGCTTAGCAGCTCCACCTGCAACAGAAGCCCCTTCTAACAAAAGAACCTCAGCACTGTCACCTCCGGAGTCATACGAGCCTATTGCCACATTAGCATCTGCTCCCCTTGGTGGACCTGGACAGTCCTTCTTCATGTGCCCCCACTTATTACACCTGAAGCACCGCACCGCTCTGTTATTTTTCTTGTTCTTCTTTCCGGCCCCATGACCGCCTTGATCACCTGAGACTAGCAAAGCAACAGAACGAGATTCTTCCACTGCATTTTTATTCTTTCTCAATTGATGAGACATAAGTGCCGCAGTAATATTCTCAGTTTTGATGCTATCCTTGTCATATGTCAACGTTGTGACCAAATGCTCAAAGGACGGAGGCAACGAACAAAGAAGAATGATTGCCTTGTCTTCATCAGCGATTGTCACCTCCAGATGTGATAAATCCGTGACATACCTGTTGAAAACATCAATGTGTGCTTGCAGATCTGACCCCTCCTGCATCTTCAGCCCATACAACTTCTGCTTCAGATACAACTTGCTGGTCAGAGTCTTGGACATGAACTGACTGGCTAGCTTGTCCCAAATTTCCTTCGGTGATGACAACTCCATGACATGATACATGACCTGATCTTAGAGACAAAGACGTATAGTTGCCGCAGCCTGCAACCGCATCTGCTCCCAATCACCGGCCTCCACCTTCTCCGGTTTATTCGTCTTAAGAGCCACCACAATACCCTGCTGTATCAGGATATCCCGGACCCTCGCCTGCCATAAACTGAAGTTTCCAGTACCGTCAAACTTCACCATACCGAATTTTGTATGTGTCGACTTCATCCTGCCAACCTGCGATTCGACCAACGCCAATTGCTTGTCGATGGATGTATCGCCACCCGACCCATTTGCCATCTTGAACAGATCGCCAACAGCCCTCCAAGAACGCCTCCCTCCTTCGGAATCTCACGCCTTAAAAACTCCTCTGAAATCCACGCTCAAAACCACTGTTGATTGCTTTGGATTGTTGGGTTTGGCTCTCCTTGGATCCCCTTTTATAGTGGTGAGAGAACCCCCTTAAAGATGAATTCTAGTCTTTTTAGACTTCTAATCCACCTCAAATTCGAGCTCCACCTCCACCTTCTTTTATTTTTCTGCGAAAAATCGGAGAAAAACGCCACGCCCACCTTTGCCGCCACGCTTTGGGCTCCTCCTCCGCTCGCCGCATGCGCTTTGCTGCTGCTGCCACCCCTCGCCGCCGCCGCCCTTGGGCAGCGCCTTGCCGCGCCAGCGCTGGGCCGCTGGGCAGCGCCATGCCGCTCGCTCAGCATGCCGGCGACGCCAGCCTGCGCCATGCTGCACGCTGCCGAGCTGGCTGCCAGCTTCGCCCAGCGCTTTGGGCATTGCCAAAGCTGCTTGGCCACCAGACGCCGTTTGCGCCGCCGCCTGCCGTTGTACTGTCTCCACGAGCACAGTACACCGTGGGGACCCCCCTTTGACGTCCACCGGTCGCCGAAAAAACTCCAAAAAATCGCAGCAAAACCATCTCTAACTCCAGATCCAATCTCTAATCTTCGAGCTCTCGAGCAGGCTTCCCAGCCCGCCACCGTGCACCACGTCCGTGCACGGCAAAACATGCCGCACCCTGGCTATCCGCATCCACGCCACAGCTTCACCTCCAGTGTCGTGATGCAGCGCCTCCTGTGCAACATCCGGTCGCATCACTGCTCCCGCCGTTCCGATATATCCGGCATCCATCCGCGCCTGCCGATCTGATCGCGAACGCCGAGGTCGTCGCCGTCGTCTGCCGACCTCGCCGGCTACTTTGTCAGCCTGATTGCCACGTCTGGTCAATCCCTGCCAACAGTAGCCCATCGAACGGTTCGAGCCTTCTGTCCGAAGTATCCGACACCACCGATCGAATCGTCGATCGCCGCCATGCTCCACCTTGCGCCGATGAGGTGTTTTCTGCGGCGCCCGTGTATGCATAAACCCTGTGTCTCCCCCTAGATCTTCCGCACGACCAACCTCGCCGACCTGGCTCTGATACCACTTGTTAGGAATTACGCCGATGCAAGATCACGAATGATACCAGGAGACACGATATTTGTTAACGCAGTTCGGCTTTCGCCTACATCTGCGGGGCTCTGATTATGGGCGCTCCTCCCCAATCCATAATACCACAGCACACCGGCTAATCAGGTCACGGCCACATGCCAGCCGCTGACCTTCTCTCTTGCCTATGCTACTATTATGAAGTCGTTTTCTTGGTTACACCAGGACTGCCTCCCTTTATATAGTGGAGGCCTGGATAGAGTCCGACTCTAACACTAACCAACCCTGCCTATTACAACACAGAGTCCTTGTAACCTACTCGTACACATATTCGACACAATACCTAACAGATAGAGAAGGTGTTTGCATGGGTGCTTAGAGAAGGGTATGGGTGCCTAATTAAGCATCATGCTTAGAGAGGTGTTTAGAGGAACTAAGCACCCATACAAGCTTCTATGCGTTGGAAATAAGTTTTTCTACATAAATGCTTGTTGACGTGGCAGCACACTCTGTCCTTAAGCACCTGGTATAAACATTTTGCATTGGAGATGGCTATATAATTCTTTTCACGTTTTTCCTTTAATTTGTGCAAGGAGCCAGCCTTCTGATATGCACTGTACGTAGGAGGTGTGGTGTTTAAAATTGTGAACCGCGAGAGATTTGTCCGGTTGTTTTTGGTTAATTTATAAATGGCTGTTGTGCGTCATTGTATAGGATCTTAGTGATGGTTATGAGATTCAAAACTTACATATGGTCACTTGATAGATGGCACTGGTCTTTTTTTTTCCCCCCTTCTTGTGTGTGACCGTGAGCAATTGAGCATACCAAGTTCACGAGGGAGCCCTCCTGTGCAGAGTATGGAAGCCTGCCCGAGATGATTTCAAGCAGTACTACACCAAAACTGTAGACGTTCTCTGCCAGGCAAGAAGACTCTGGCTCGCCATGATCATCAAGCTCATCTTTTCTCGGCGTTTTGCCTTCAGAAATCACTTCCTGCCAAACACTCATATCTGCGATCTGCAGAGATTACAAAAGTTTTAGGAGTTAATCCCACCGTCCTGATATACTGTTAATGTGATCGGACACTAGTCATTGCCAGCAATGTGTGAAGCCAGCTGCCTATGGGCTAACCATATGAACAGAACAATTTTACAGTAGATATCAACGGTAATATTAAGTGGTAGTACATTTTATATCAAACAATTGATTTGAGAGGTTTATACTACTCATGCTGGTTATGTATAACATAAATAAAAACAAAGTAGTATGAATTGATGGATAAAAAGAATGAACTGTCTGCATTGAATTTAATCCATCATAAAGATTTCTCAGAATATACTTTGATAGGAGAGATCAGCTTTTTTTAGTAAAATAGTAGAGATCAGCTGACACATTTTTTAGAATAAATGCCAGGAGCACTGCCTATTTATTGAGAAGATAATGGATATAATTTAATTACACATTAGGAGATGAAAGTCAATCCCCCAAAACTGGATTGGTGGCTGACAGCCTGACACATTGAACAAGACTGTTTGGCTTGTATGTACCTTTGCAGCACCATCTTCAGATATCAGTATAGAAGTTGAATGCAGATCAGGGTGCACCAGAGGAGGACTGAGCTCGTGCATGTGTTGGATACAATATGCTATTCCCATGACAATCCTCATTCTACCTCTCCAATCGATGTGATCGAATCCCTCAGCTGCAGAAACCATTTCCAAACATGTTATGAATTGGATGCCATGATTTCCATGATTTACCCTCTTCCATCCGTGCAATACAGAGCATTTTTTTATACATAATTACCATGAAGATTCTCATAAAGTGTCCCATTGGCCGCATATTCTAGCACCATCATCCTCATGAAAGGTTCCTCCTCCTCGCAAAAGCCGAGCAGATTAATGAAATTCTTGTGGTTTATTCGAGAGAGTGTATCTATATGGTTTCAGAGAAGAAAGTAAGTTTTTTTGTGCTACTGCAATACATAGCTAGATGAGTTGTTCATTTAGTAGGCAAATGTTGATGACCTTTTTCCTGAAGCAGAGCTCTGAATGTTTTGACCATTCTTTGCTGGATGCAACCATGGTAGATACAACAGCAATCTCAACACCACTTGATAAAGTCCCCTTGTAGACAGTGTAGTGTGGATAACTTGCCACAATATTACTGAAGTCCTCACAAGCACATTGCAGCTCTGATAGCTGTAGTTTGGGTACTCCTGAAGCACATAAGGTCAGAAAAATAAACTACGAATCTCAACCACAATGTTAAGAAGCTCAGGTGGATATTCAATCCATAAATAACTTTATGATTATGTAATTCAAACGCAGCAGAGTTAATACAGAGTTGTGTCTGTGACAAAAAAAAACATTTTCCTTGCTTTACAGTTGCTTCATTTTCTGGGTTCAGTATGCACATTAATTGAAACGAATTTTTCTAAAAAAATTAAATACCAGTTCAAAGAGAATTTTAGACCCCTTTTGGAATGTTGGTGTTTTTGCTAATCATGTCTAGTGACTCCCCTGTGTTATTTTATGCCTTCTAAACATAAATATATAGTAGAAAAACACATAAAGAAATGGGTGAAGCTGGATATGACAATCAATGGCAGAATCAGGAGTTACAACACCATGATGCAAAAAACAAGGTCATGTTGGAATTTGGCCCAATGGCCCATTCATGAAAATGCCAAAGCATATAAAACTTTAGTACCACCTTACTAGTTGATGGGTGAATTTACCAACTTATAAGAGAGAGCTACCAACTCCCCTTGTCATGAGACACATGGGGGAATGGAAGTCTATCTGCTAGAATCACACGCACGTGCGCGATTACGTGATTTACCGCGTTTTCCGTGTGACCTGTGACTACGTCGCCGTGCCGTGGATTAAATCCTGGCGCACTAATCTCCTTTTTATTTTGGGTTTATCCGCTGCAAGGTAACTCCCTGCGTCTGATTTTTATGGATCGAACAAACGGTTCGCAACATGCGCGCGCGACGCGCAACGTGCGTCCGTTCTGCGTCGGGAGGCGGTTACAGTTTCGAGATAAATCTCTAGGAGACTTCACTCTCGTTTTCTCTCTCGCGTTTCCATCTGCTGTGTTGAGTCCTCGCGCGATCTAGTTCCTCGTCAACCTTCCTCTCTGCGTGCACCAAGAGGAGGGAGAGCAGGATCTCCGATCCGGTTGCTGCCGTGAGACCTACACAGGAGGGCGGCAATTAGGTTTCTGGGTAGCGCATCGGCGCGACCGCTCACGCCGATGAACCTCGATGTCGACTACTTCCTCTACGGCCGGACGTTTCCTCTTCGCTGATCCCTACGTAAGTTTCCTCCTCTGACTCCAGTAGCCACGAGTGCGCGGCTAGGGTTTTCTTGATTTCCAGTATGGATTGCTTGTTGTGTGCCTGCTTGGTTTTACATATGATTTGTGTAAGTTCAAGGTACACCTTGTGTGATTTTGGTGATTAATGACAAACACACTTAATGACAATGCTTAGTTTAGTGATTGATTATATTGCTATGAGACTAACATGTTTATTGCCAAGTTGAACATTAGTCACATCTATTTAGAAGAGAATTAAATATAACAAGTGGACAAGCTCTCCATCCTAGAAAGGTATGCTCATGTTTTATATTGAGGCTAACACACTTGATTATAGATTTTCCTTAGTCTTATATATGCAAATAGGATGGATGACTAATTGAGGTATGCAATCTCGGTATCCGTGTTCTACATTTGTTATTGCATTTCTCATGTGCAAGTGCTCTATATCTTATTTAGAATTAAACTTCATATTGCTATAAATGGAATTGATGCATGCATGTCTTGTTTGTATATATTCTCATGCATCTCACTTATTGAAGTTTAATATAGTTTAGTCCACATCTTCACTCTTGCTCTAAATGTTGTTCGCACATATACAATTCTTATATATCCTTTCATGTGCTTCATTTAAGTGAAGATTATGTTCTTTGCCATGATTTAATTGTTTCATCATGTTGGCAATCACCTCTCTAGTGCATATAGATTAATTATATATGTCATGATGCACTTCATAAATAATATTGTGTCAAGTGTTTTTATTCATATTGTGTTTCCTTGTATGAAACACTTGGCGCGCTTAATTGCTCACGAACATAAACTTATTCATATGTATTGAGCTTTCGGGACTAATGGATTTAATGAGTGATTTGTAAAGAATTAGGTCCCGTGCATGTGTGTGATGACCAAGGTATGTCAAGAGGATGACAGCTAAGCCGTAGTCAACAAGACGACGGTGTCACCAAGAGTTGAGGACCAAGTCGAGATCGATTTGACGTGGAGATCGTCGGGGGATGATCAAGTCAAAATCGATAAGACAAGAGTCTCATGAGGTGAACAAAGTCAAGGTTGGCAAGGTGAAGACGGCATCAATCATTTGGTGAAGATTATGATGCACATTGCTTTAAGTTTGCGACGACATGAAGAAAAGAAGACGACAAGTGCTATTCCTAGACTTGTACTATCTTACATTCATTTGAGTCTAAGGATTGCCGTACTATTAAGGGGGATGCCATGAGGAGTGGGTTTGATATGTCTCAGGTGCTCAAATGATCAATCCTTGTGAAGAGACAAAGAGAAGTGATTGGTGGGGGTTAGATGGTGCAAAGATGTGGAGTTGGGTTTGATTTCCCTTGATCAATTCATCACTCACTTGGGTTTGAGGTGGTGATACCTTGCGGATTAGATAGCCCTTGTTCTCAGCTTTCCGTAGAGCCCAAGATAACCTAAAACGGAGTTCGGGGTAAAAAGTTATCCATGTTTTCGTCGAGGCTGTGTTGCAGTCTCGGACTGTCCGTCTGTCCGAAGATTTTCGGACTGTCCGATAGCCCCTCCAGACGTGCTCTCTGTCTTGATTTATCTGATTTACCGAACTGTCCGAATAAAGGTCCGGACTGTCCGAAGTCTGCGAGATCTGAACCCCAACGGCTAGTTTTCAAAGCCATCTATTTAAAGCCCCTCTCTCCCCACTTGCAAACAACGGCTTTACCATAAGTTTATTGACCTATCATCTTGTTCTTGAGCCTCCCACACCTCATATGCCCTAGATCTTAGTGATCCTCTTTGAAAGAAGAGTTGGGAAGGGATTAGGGTTAAATCTTAGTGATTCCCCTTGTGAGGAGTGTTGGGAAGAGGGATTGAATCTTTGTGATTCATCTAGTGGGAGAGAAGATTGGTGAAGAAAGTGTGAATCCAAGCAAACAAGATTTGATTGTTGAGCACTTGAGTACATCTCCGAGTTCGTTCTTCATTGAGCATCTATTACCCTTGGAGGTTGAGGACTCCTAGACGGCTAGGCGTCACTGGTGAGCCACCAACGAGGTGTGGTTGGCCACCGCAAGTTTGTGAAGGTACGATTCCGTCTCCGCAAGGGAAGGAATCAAGAAGCAAAGTCGGTGCGTGCGTTGGCACAAATCCGAGAGGGAAAGAGTTAAGTGGGACTCGGACTCAAAGGTGTTGGAGCCTACCTCAACGGTGAGTAGGATCTCTTCAAAGATCCGAACTTTGGGATAAAACTCCTTCTGTCTCTTTTTACATTTGGTTTGAGTTTCTCCCTTACTAGATCTACTCTATTTACTATCTTGTGCTTGAGGGAGACCTCTCCTGTGTTTCTGTGTTATTGTTCTTGGTATTCTTGTTGTTTGAGTTGTGCAGGACATTTCCGGAGATTTTGGGGAGGATTCTTCACAGTTGACATCGAACTGTCCGAGGGGTGTCACGGACAGTCCGAACCTACTTCCGCAGCGCAGTTGAAGATTGAATTTGGTGTCACGCCTACTCACCCCCCTCTAGGCGTCATCTCGGTCCTTTCAATTTGTCGTATAATTAATTTCGGAATTGGTATAATGCCTATATTTCCAACATTCCAGAAACCTAATTGGTATTATATTTGTTATTCAGCAATGGCTGGTGCATCTAATGCCATGAAACCTGAGAGGTTCAATGGCCAGAACTTCCGCCGGTGGCAGACGAGGGCCAAGTTTTGGCTTATGTCGCTGGGGATGTGGTGGGTGATTCACCCCATGTTTCTCTGACTGATGAGGAAACTGCGCAGTTTGAGAATGCAAACAACACTGCATTAGGCTGCATCCTTACCATCTTGGTCGATCAACTGTATTATGTGTATATGAGTTACACATCTGCACACTATCTGTGGATGGCCCTCGATGCCAAGTACGCAGAGGCCGAAGCCGGTCGCTGGCTGTATATGTGTGAACAACCGTTTGACTTTAACATGGATGGTTCTAAGTCAATTGTTGCGCAAGCACACGACTTTCAGCTACTGGTGGCTGAGATTGCGCACTTGGGGTGTGCATTACCCCCTAAGTTTGTGGTTGTGGGCATTATTGCCAAACTGTCTCAATCTTGGAGAAACTTTGCCACGGGTCTGAACCATAGGAGAGAAGAGATCTCTCCTAAGGATCTTGACCAATTGAGGACTAGAGAAGTAGAGATTGTGGATTTTCACCGTTGGAGTGGAGCTCGAGGGGGTGCCACAACTACAAATAAGGGGCGTCAACAAAGACATAGAGATGCAGATGAAGCCAAAGGAGATGTGGGGGCGCCGCAACACTAAAAACGGAGGCCAGATACGACGTTGCGTCGCCACCCCTCTACCGTGGATGGAGGCCTTGCCCTTCCGCCGCGAAAAGATAAACATGCATAGTAACTACTATAATTATGTGACATGTCAGCACCGTCCTGGAACCCTAACACGCTCCACCTTCGCCGGTCAGACTGTTGCAGTGAGAAAAACTTAAATTGACAACTCAGAACGATGCCTTGATCAACATGCCACCAGACAACGCCTAGCCCGACACGTCATATATCATCTCGAATAGTTGCACGTCTATAAATAATAGGCATAAGGATATTTGGGGAACAACAACAAAAATATTTCAACGTTCAGGAAAGGCAAAACTTAAGTATGGTCCGTAAGTGTTTGTGAGCACTGTTTTATCGAATTTGTCGGGGATAAAATCACGGCCCATTGCCATGGCCCACTCCCTGACGGCCCAATCGAACAGCCTACTAGGGCCCAGCTCCCTAGAAGGTTCTTTCAGGCCCATGTGCATCCTGTCGAACAGCCTCCTGGCTGGCCTGGTGCGTAATGGCCTAGGAATCGTGTTTGAGTCCGACGCGAACAGAGTTCTGCACGGCTACGTGAAGACCCGGACGTTGGTTTCCCGGATTGGAGCAGACGTCGTGATCCCCAAGAATTGGAGTTTGCCTTATCTACCTCGGGATATATTTGGCATAATCGAGTTCGTTACGATCTCGTGGTCAGCCCGGCCCGATTATCCCCCGGTAGTTCGGTTGTTCAACACTATATAAGCAAGGCCCCTGCGGCGTACAGAGGGCCAATCCAAGACGACTTGAAGCCAAGATCGCATATTATTTCCTGTACACATATAGCCTCGTCGAGACCTGTTCGTCTCGTCGAGTTTTCCTCTTGTAATCCTCTTTGATATAAAGAAAGGCCGGACGTAGGGCTATTATCTCCTCTGAGAGGCCTGAACCAGGATAAAAACCTTGTGTCTCCCTGTTGCTCGTTGATTGCTGTTCGCTTTGCTCGACAAGTCTTCTATCTCCCTTCTCAAGAACCTTAGTTGACTTGGGACCGATATCCCAACCGTCGATAGAATTGTTTTTTTAAGTCAAGGTCTTAGTGTTAGTTTTGGGCCACAGAGATAATCCATGGAGGTAGGCCTAAGTAAAGACAGATGCTAGATACATAGATGAGCCGAGCCCAGAAGGTGAGATCTGACGAGTAGCCACGCTTGAGACTACATAGAATTTAGAATTTATCATAAAACTGAGTGTGTGGTTCTGGTTTTTTTTAAGTAAGGGAAAATATATGAGAACTTTACTTTGGTTTTGTCTAAGGCCCAGTTCTTTTCAGCTTAACGGCTTAACAGCTTAATGACTTATCTACATTTAAAAAAGGCATATGCTTTGAATTTTTTGAGTCTGTTTTTCCGTTGTTTTGAAGGTGGGTCCTAACACTTTAAAAAGCAAGTCAAATGAAATGGATCCAAATTTTGAAACTATCTCAAGAAGCTCTCGAAGTTCAGTCATTTTCAGCCGTTCAGCGGTTCAGCTGTTCAGATCAGCTCAAAAGAACAAGGCCTAATTATCTAAAAACTCTCTGCAACTTGATTAATTTACATCTAAATACTCACTACAATTAAGTACAATTAATTTACTAATAACCTCCTAGACACAGTTTTCTTCCCACACATATTTCCTTTTTTCCTTTTTCTTTTATTTTCTATTTTTCCATCCCTTTTGTTCACTATAGCGAATTGAATTGGAGCTGCGAGCCGAACTGTAGCAAGCCAAAAAAAGAAAAGAAAAGAAAAAAGAAACAAAAAAAGGAAATATAGTGGCATTGTCATGGCTGTCACATGGTGAGGAAATTGGTCCGAGGAGGTTATTAGTCCACCATATTCACTTGTAAGGTGTATTTAAATGTAAATAGACTTGTAGTGGGTCTTTAGATAATTGACTAAAAATAAAAGGGTTTTTCTATCTTGCCTTGAATTAACTATCTAATATAACTTCCGTTTCATTTTATTTTGTTTCTTTCCATCCAACCTCATACCACTAACCAAACACACATCAAATTATATCTTAATTCCCTTATCTAGGCTAAGTTATTTTCATATTATAGTATATAACAGAATATGTGTTATTTCTATGCAACTCAAATACTTTGACACCTTCTAGCCCTTTTTTAGAAAATCTTATTGTTTATTCTTAAATCTCTTCAAATAATTTTTAATATCTTTTGTTTATCTCCAAACCCTCCAACAAGGACTAATCTATATCAAATTTTAAGCTGAAATGAATAGGGAATAAAGGTAGGGACTTGCTAATGGCCAGGCGCCTGCAATGGTGGTTTTGTGCAAAGGCCGCTTCGCATAACCTGCCACGCGAAGCGCAAAGAATCGCCTCGCCGTTGTCCTCCGCCGTCGAGCTACTGAGAAGGCGCGAAAGCAACAACAAGTCATGCGAGCGAGAGCAAGACATCGTCTTCATCGTCGCCGCTGCCGCCGCCGTTGCCGGCCGCCGAAGCTCCGCCGCCGCCGTTCTTTGGTCACCGAGTGCCGCCGCCGCCATTGCCGTCGCCGGAGCTCACCGGCCGTCGCCGTCGCCGCCCCCCCACGAAGCTCGTCGGCGACGATACACACATCAACATGCACAAACGGGATCTCGCGTGATTTTTTCCACCATATCAAAACGTTTCTTACAGTGAATGAAATGGTGAAAAAACAGTATAAATTTACTGGAACTTTTAGCATCCGAACGATTTCGCAATTTGCACGAAGGACGACAAACGCCGGCGACGCCACACGCGGTAGAACGTGCAAACAACCCTCGCTCTAAAAGTTTCACTTTCTCACAGCGTTTCTTCCAGTGAATGGAATTGTGGAAAAACAGTACAAACTAACTGAAACCTTTAGCGCCTGCACGAAATCGCAAATTTCAGACGCCTGCGAAATAGCAACAGCGATAAAGGTATTGAAAACTAACGACCCATAGCGTGTCACCGGTTATTGCTATGAGGGTAATATATAGGTCATCATACAAATTCACCATTCTATTAGATCTTATCCATACATATATGGAAAGTGACAAATCCATATTATCTCTCCACATCAGATTAATCCATAATCTGCGTGGCAACATGACTGCCTGCTCCATGCATATATAAAACTAGCCGCGCACGCGCGCCTTGAGGGCGTGAAAAACGCGGCAGCCAGGCTCGCGACGGCGCCGGGAAGACGCGGCAACAAGACGGGCGCGCCAAGAAAGGCGGTACGCTGCGAGGCCGGGGAAAAAGGAGAAAACGGGCGCGGATTCGAACCCGAGGCGCCCAGCTGAGGAATGGGCAGAGCTAACCAACCGGATAAACCACCTGCGTGCCTGAGGTTTGCGACAAAAAAATTGTTTTATACGTAAAAATAAAACGGACGGCCGGATCTGCCTACCTCGCGCGATCGGACGACTGCGAACGAACGGACAATGTGGCACACGTGATGACGCGTGACAGCGCGCTGAAGCAATTGTTCGGTGTGTAAAAATGTTCTAACCAAAAGAACGTAGCCACTCCTATTGTAGTTCTATATTTTGAAGGTTTTTTATTTCTATTATTTACTAACTAGCACAATGCCCGTGCTTTGCAACGGACCATTAAGGAAAGAATGAAAACATATATCAAATCAGGCAACATATCAAATTAAAGTAAAAGTTTATGACCAAACCAATGTGTGTATGACACGCAAGATAATATTTTCATTTAATTAGAAGGTATTAGAACGATTGCATTCAAATAATTATATCGCTATGTAGATTACAGATTGAAAGTACATGATGAAGAATGACATCCTCAACTTCCATTCAATTGCACAGATGTAATACTTTCTCGGTGGCACAAGATCATTCTTCAAAAAGATCCAGCAGCATAGTTTGATTGGAGAAGTCATCTCTACATCAGTCTATGGCCACAAGTTTCGTAATCTTTCAGCTCTCCAAACATAACTGGTACACAAAAAAAAGAACAAAATGGGCAACGGTGGTACTGAATAGAATCCTCCAAAGTTGGTGCATTTACACGTTAATTCGGTCTTGTTCAATTCTTTAGCCTTCTGGATTCCAGCTCTTTGTCCCTCCATCAGAAGATGTGAACAATATCATAGACAAATCCGATCGTGTTAAGCATAAACTCAAGCATAAACATCGACAACTACTTAAATCAACTAAGCTGCTATAGCAAATTTGATGGTGCTGGACCACCAGACCGGTTAATTAAATCAAACTTTACAGCCCCAAAATATTACAAATGCATAGTGGATGAAAAATATAGGAATATTTAGGACAGTAGTAAACATAACAATATCAAGGATATGTCCAAAACAGCACAAATGATTGCAACAAGAAAATAGATAATGTTAGACCATCATAAAAAAATGATGACAATTAAGAAATTTGTGGAAATAATCTTGAAATGATAACTATATGATGTCAAAGAAATGCACTGCACTTAAATGTTAGTAGTAACAGCTTCATAGTGTCGAGGAAAATTGGCAGTATTAACCCGAGAACATTTACTGACAGTCAGAAGTGTAAACCATCGAGCTATGAAAAATTACTGAAAATAGATAAACAGATCCAAAAGGTGACACTTCTTCCACCTAAAGTCTGTACCTCTCACAGCATAGCGGCCACCTTTAACAAGTTCAGTTGGTGGACATCAGAGTTCAGTTGTCACAGATAATTACCGGTAAATCACATCGAAGAACTACACTGTCGGTGGTCATGCTGGATTCACTGTTCTCCCAATGACCAATTAAGTATTGCTTTTTTTTTTTGCATTTTAGAAGGCATAGAAAGAAAGATGACAGCCATTGCAATTTACCCTGTGATGCAACGGAGACACCGCGGAAACCTTCTGAAGAAAGCAAGACCACCGAAAACACCCCTCTTCAAAAAACTGATCTGGATAAAGAGAAAAATGCCTCAGAATCTAAGCCTCAGAATCTAATACTTACTCATCAGATGTTAATGATGCTGAGAGAAAGGATAACTCAAACTAGCAACATTGGGACTATAATGAATTACTCAGCAAATACTATGAACTTGAGGAGCCATGTTATCATTGATCAATGGTAAAGACTAAAGAAGCAGGGGAAAGCCATGGTACATGTGTTCCTACTGTCCCCAGTCATTGCAGTGATTGATTCGATCATGACAAGTGATGAGGGCATGCATGTTTATCAGAAATTCAGAACCAAGATCGATCAAATTGCATTTTTTTTCTTGGAACTAAGAGCAAACATAATCCTCTGTTTCAGGTTCCAAGGTAATCCCACACAAATTTTATCACACTACAAATCCGAGCAATTAAAAACAAGCATTTTCACATGAATCCGCGGTGTGGGGAGGAGCTCAAAGCCTCCAATTGGAGATTGCTAACGTCCTGTGCAGCGGTGGGTCGACAGCCTCCAATTGGAGATTGCTAACGTCCTGTACAGCGGTGGGTCGACGACATCGCCTGGGTTCCCATAAAAGCCCAAACATCACCGAACGTTCGTTTTAGGGTTTCAGATTCAAAATTCAGAAAAAAACCCTAAATATAGTACTGATGTTTTGAAACATTTGCCATGGAGAATTTTTTTTGGAAAAAATCAAACTATTCGGTTGGATTTCAATCGCAAAATGAGAGAGAAAAAAAAAGCCAAACAGGGAAAGAGGGAGGAAGGGAGAGAAGCAGGGACCAGAGAGTGGAGGCGGCGCGCGCCTTGACAGTTGGTCTAGGCGGAGCAGGGGTAGTCGGTGGGGAGCTTGTCGTGGTCGCCGGCGAGGCCGCCTGAGCCCTGAGGGGGATGGACAGCGCAGATGGGGAGGCGGCGCCGGCGGGGGACGGGCGGCGCCAGCAGGGGAGGCGGCACCCGTGGGGAGCGCAGCGCAGGTGGGGGAGGACGGCGCCGACGGGAGGCGGGCGGTAGTGGAGGGGAGGGGGAGGGAGGTGGTGGTCGGTTATTAGCCAAGGGGGAGGTGGCGCAGGTACGGGTGATGGGGGATGGAAACAGTGGGATGCTGTGAGACGTCAGATTTAGATGGATGGTCTAGATCCTAAGATGATACTACCACCACTGGCGTCACCACCATAAGCTGCTTTATAATAGTAGAGATAGAGATTGATATCGAAAAATTTAACATCTGTAAT
Organism: Raddia guianensis; assembly: GCA_036346415.1. Lineage (NCBI taxonomy): Eukaryota > Viridiplantae > Streptophyta > Magnoliopsida > Poales > Poaceae > Raddia > Raddia guianensis. The sequence continues at coordinate 18,852,187 of CM070538.1, forward strand.
GATTAAATACATTTATGGACCCTTCCTATAAAATATTGCATTTGTAAAACATGTAAACTTTTGTATCTATTTACGTTGGTAGACCAAATTTCCCCCACTTGATCCCCCCTCTCTCTCCATTATTTCTAAAATTCATGTTTTAGGGGGTTCAAATTTCTAAAATTGAATATCAACAAACCTAAAATTTGGGGAAAAAATTTAGAGAGTTTAAAAGATATCGAAATTTCCATTTCAATTCGGGTTGGGAATTTCGAAATAAAAGTTAAGAATTTCAAAAACTAAATCAATAATATGAATTAAGCAAATTATAGAATACAAAAAAAGGAAAACTAAGTTTAGAAAATTGAATTTTGGTAATTCAAAAAAACTAAAAGCGAATATATCAAAATCTAAAATACAAAATATCTATAAAGGTTTACAATTTCCGAAATTCATTTATTCTTTAATTTTTAAGTATTCTATATTTCAAAGGTTTTTTATTTCTATTATTTACTAATTAATATCGAAAAATTTAACATCTGTAATGCTTGATACATTTATGGCCCGTTAATATTAAATTTTGACTGCATTTGGATAACATGTAAATTTCTGGATTTATTTACGCTGCTAGACTAAACTTGAGCTGTAGCACATATTTAGCTATGTTGATTTTCAAGGATTAGAGGAGTGGGTTGACCGTCATTTTCTAGTTTATACTGTGCAACTCTATACTAAGGCCCCCTCTTTGATATCTTGTTCTAGTTTAGTTTTTATTGGATTTGAATTTTTTATTTTTATACAGATCATTTAACATGTTTTTTAAAATATTTTTTGAGCTTGGTAGGGTTTTCTCAATGATCTCATAAATATTTGTAATAATTCATTTAGTCTTTTTCTACCACTTCTAAAGACAATCAATTTTTTAACTATAATCAAAACTAATATAAATAAGAAATCAAAGAAGGCCTAAAGCTGGTGCATCTCCTTTTCATGTGGTTTGAACAGCCAGGACCAAATGACTTTCCGGTGCAGTGCTTTATCAAGCGAAACAAGAAGAACTCTACATTTTACCTCTACCTCAGCTTGTTGACTGTTATGTTTCTAAGGCATGATACAATATGCAAGTACTACCACTAATGTGCTATCATATTCTACTTACTTTTGTACTTCAGTTCAACTTGCGGATTAGTATGTTTTGTCTATTCAAACGGGGAAAATCGGGTGTATGACGCTCAATTCGGACGCCCCACTGCATTCGACATTAATTTAAATCTGCTTTTTAGACATCTGACACCAGCGCATATGCAATTCTCTCCTGGGTGACATTTTGCCTATTTTCCAACCATTTCTCCTCTTTTTCCCTATTTTCTTTTCCTTCTCCCACTTTTTCCCTATTTTCTTTTCTTTTTCCTACACTTCCCTATTTCCTTTTCTTTCTCCTTCCTCCTCCCTCGTTCTTCTTCTTCTCCGACCACCATGGTCACGGAGAGGCCATGCCCATGCTCACTTGTCATCATGAAGCTCACACCATGCACACCACACATGCAAGCTTGCTGCCGTGGCTTCCGGCCACCATGGTGGCTTTAGAAGAAGAAGAGGGAGGAGGAGGAAGGAAAAAGAAAAGAAAATAGGGAAATGTGGAAAAAAGAAAAGAAAATAGGGAAAAAGGGGAGAAATGGTTGGAAAATGGGTAAAATGTCACTTTAGAGAAAATTCGTGCTTGGCCAGATGGATGCCTAAAGAAACGAAATTAATGTCGAATGTAGTGGGGCGTCCGAATTGAGTGTCGTACACCCGATTTTCCCAAACCCTAGTCCCCTTGTTTCTCCTCTTCCTTACCGGCCAGCGTCGCCGTCGGTGATCTCTGCCGCCGTGCCTCCTCTTCTTTCTCCTCTTCCTCCTCTCCAGAGTTGTCCTCCTCAACAGCAGATCCGCGCCGCGCCAGATCTGCTCCCGCGCGCCAGATCTGCGCCTTGCCGTCGCCGCGCGCCTCCTTGCCGACTCGCGCCGCCTCGTCGACGCGCGCCGTTCTCCGGCCGCGCCGCGCGGTAGCCGCCACGCGCGCCAGATCCGCGCCGCCCCTGGACTCTGCGCCTAGAGCGGCTTCCATTTCACCCCTGCAAGTCTGCAACCGGTTGGCGTCTTCTCTGTTCATTCGTTCCCCTCCTCGTGCCGCCTCTAGGGTTTCCGCCGCCCTCTTCTCCAGCCGCCGCCATGCCTCGCCGCAGCTCAGGTAACTCCTCTCATCCCACCCCACCCCACCGGTACCTTATCTAGGGTTTCTCTTCCACGCGAGCTCCGGATCTCGCGTGAAGCCACCTGACTACTCTCAGATCCGGCGTTTGGGCTGGCGTGTAGATTTGACCGTTAGTTCAAATCGATCAGCCTGTGATTGTCTGGGCGAATGGATCGTTGCATAGGCTAACTTGTGCTATTCGTAGAATTGTAAACATATTCATTTTCATAATCAGTAAAGAATCTATTGCTTCTTGAATAACCGGTTGCAGATATTGTGACATTCTCAGGCGGTTCAGACAGAAGCATATAACAAATTTGAATCCTTTTGAGGGAAAGGGGATTTCCATTGATCCTTTCTTAGACGGACTTCATATACATTTTCTTTTTTATACTTGTCTTCTTTCATGTTTTGCTTACAGTCCTGGAATTCCTATGCTAACATGTCGATTGTAATGCGCTGAATGCCGTGTGTATTTTGTACATATTATCATGAACATGTTCGTTTGCCTCTTTGAGTAGCCATTACAGTTCTGTATGCTGTCTTGGCTTAGTTAGGAGGCGTACAACGATGGGCATTTAGTGTTCGGTCAGGTCTTTTGAGGGGGCACTCCATCTATCTTTAAGTGCTCCCCAAGCAGCCGTAGACATTACATTATCCTCTTCTGCCACTAATTCCTGCACGAGTTCTACTTCAGCTTTAGCACTTTTTTTTTGGGTTTGTTTTGGTGATATTAGCTCAATGCTTGACTTATCTTTATGTTGTTTAACTGTTATGCTTACTTTGCACAACTTGTGATATCTGCCTTTTTGAGTAGCCATTATAGTTGTACGTGCTATCTTGGTTTAGTTAAGGGGCATATAAAGATGTTTTCAGTGAATTCGCTTGGGTTGTATTAAGAGCTCTATATCTATCTTAACTAGGAGTGATACCCAATCAACCCTAGACATCCTGTTATAAAATGTTATTTCTGCAAATTTCTCAGACTGTCTATTTAATATTAGCTCTGTGACATCCTCTATTTTGTCGTATGTCACTTGTATTTTCAAAAATATTAAAATTAAATAAAGGAAATTGCTATATACAAAACCCTAGTTTAAAATTACTTTAATTAGGTTTAAAGCCAAAACCCTAGGAAACCCGTTAGAAAAATTTTGAAAAATTCCCAATAATTCTTTGAAGCCATCATCAAGCAACCCTCCAAATTTCATATCCAAATTCCAAAGCTAGCTCGTGATTCCTTGAAGTTTTGCAGTCTTGTCGGGAGCTCGTCAAATCCATCAAATAATGAGCAAACGAGGGAATCTCATGCTCAAATTTGGAGGGGACCTTTTTGAAGCCTAATCCGAATTACCTCCAAATTTCAGCCCAATCCATGAGAAACTCTGTTTTCTTGTTAAACAAGCCCGCACCTATCTGAATTCTACCGGATTAGAATTCGAGTCCTAATCCAACCCTCTTAGCCCAAGGCCCACCCTGTGTCGTCCAAGACACTATATAAACCACCCAAGACCCACGTCCTAAGTCCTCATCACGAAATCCCTCAAGTGCCAAACCCTGGCCGTCAAAAATCCTTCCCACCGAAACCCTTTTCTGCAGATCCCTCTCGGTGTTGTGCCCAAACTCAAGATTAGATGGTGCCATGTTGTAGATCTCGTCGAGACGGTCCAGATGGATACCTATTTCGTCGGATTTGGTGTTGTTTTGCCCAAGATATGCCTCGCCGGCGTTAGCCGCTGCTCCGCCGCCGCCTCGCCGGCGGTGGCCTCGGCATCTTGCGCCGCCGCCCGCGTCGGCCACGACCAGCCGCTGTCATACACTGCCCCTTCCCGCCGCCAATTAAGACCATCCAGCACAGCCTCATAGGCTTCGCGCCGCCATTATCGCCGCCTCGCCGTTGGCCATTGTCGCCGCCAACCGACGCTTTGCCGCGTCGCCTCCCGCTTCAGCTGCGGCCGCCGAGCCGTCGTCTCCCACCCCCGCCTCTTGCGCGTCGGCCCATGACCACCACCGCCGCCATCGCGCCGCAACGTGTCGAGCCTCATTGAGCCAGCAGATCACTGGATCAAGGCCGGTTGGTCGGCCGGCCGGTTTTCGCTGGTTCGCCGGTTTTTCTTCTTTTAACCGGTTTATTCTTTTCAGAGTTTTCTGATTTATCCAAAACTTCCAGGAATTGTTTCGGGAGCATCCGAACTCCAAATTAGGTGATTCCAGAGCCATTATTTTCCATAAATCCCCTAGAATTTTATATATTTTATTGAGTTATATGTTCTGTTGATTGTTTTGCTGTTTCTTGCACATATGCATATACGTGTAGATCGTCCGTATTCTCGTTGCTCGGGAGGTTTCCAGGAGCCGATCGGAAGAGGATTCTAAGACCCGGAGTACTACCAAGGCAAGATAGTTGCATCTTGCTCTCCGAAATTTATAAAACTCATCCGTTTATTGTTTTTATTTTTCTCATGCATAAAATGATGGGAAGGGTAGAAACCTATTATTCACACTGCGTCATTGACCCTGTGAATTAGCCTTTATTGCTGTCTTATTTATTATTCCTAGCCTATCCTTGTGCATAGTTGCTAGTGCTCGTGGGTTGGTAGTTGATTAGGTTCATCATTTAATTATTCTTGTGACTTGGTATGATTGGAGATGCTGAGTTACTTTAACCTAATCAACTAAAACCTACGTGGCGTGTGTTGACTAAAAGTGGCATAATCGGGTGGTTTTGTGGAATGTGGATTGTGTGGAGGTAGTCACCTTAGTCTAAGGACTTTGGACGTGTGCCAATCCAGCCAAACCAAACAAGCGCAACCATAAGTGCTAGCATTAGCATGTCGGCCAACATGTGCTAGTCCTGGCTTAGTAGGTAGGGAAGACTGTTAACACACTTTACTTTGAAAAGATCAGGCTGCGGTCCGTTGGCTCAAGGGGGGGCCCGAGTGCGAAACCTTAGAGGGGGGTATCGGTGTTAACAGAGGGAACTAATGAATCGCCTTGTATTGTTACTTGGTCTGGGCTCGTAAGGAAGAGCTAAGATGCAAAAGTACCACTCGGCTTATAGGTAAAGTGTGCTGCACTCTGCAGAGTTAAAACTATCATGATAGCCGTTCCCACGGTTATGGGAGGGGAGGTAGGCCGTACATGGTAGTCTCATGTGTTTAATAATAACCTGATGGGTTGGTTTTGGTTTTAAGTATTCGAGGCTTGTGCAGTTTTGCAGAGGGGCTTTCGAAGTCGAGCTCTGTTTGTTACCTTGGGGAGTCGTTCACCTTATTAATTGTTCAACAAATGATTTTACAACACTTTAATTAATACTGACTAGAATAGGTGTTTATGCAAATTAACCACCCTGTTCTTGTTATACCAATGCATTCATAAATAAGGATTCTTGCTGGGTAGCCGTGTACTCACTATACAAAAACCACGGATATATTTGTTCAGGAGAAGGATTACGTCTGGCCTATCTTCAGGATCAGGAGGATCTTGTTTCAGACTTTGGTGAGGATTAGCTGACGCTCAAGGGTCTGATCTCTGGGACTAGCAATGGATTGTGAGTGGATCCCGGTGAAGCCGGGGTTGTGACAAGCTCAATACTTGATTTACCTACATTTATGTTGTTTATTTAATTATTATGGTTGCTTTGCAGAACTTTTGATATTTTCCTTTTTGAGTAGCCATTATAGTTGTGCATGCTATCTTGGTTTAATTAAGGGGCATATAAAGATTTTTCAGTGAATACACTTTGGCTGTATTGAGAGTCCTATATATATCTCAGCTAGGAGTGACCCCCAATCGGCCCTAGACATCCTGTTATAATCTCTTATTTCTGCAAGTTTCTCAGGCTGTCAGTTCCATGTCCACAAGTTAAAGGGCATATATAGATGTTTCAGTGCATTTTTTGGGCTGACTTGTCTTGACACTGTTTATTTATTTTTTTGTTCCTTTGTGGAACGCTATGCTTATTTGCCTTCTGAGTAGCCATGCATGCTATCTTGGTCGCATGCTATCTTGGTTTAGTTTAGGAGCATATATAGATTTTTTGACACGTTGGTTGTTTTGTGAAGAAAACTCTTCTTTCTTATAGTTCTTTGAACAGCCATGCACATTGTTGTGTTTCCCCCCCTTTTTTTTTCTTTTCAGTAAGTTGCCTCTGCCGCTAATGAATAATCTGAATGTTGGAAATGCCATTGGGGTAATTTTTTGATAAGTGCAAAGATTATTGTTCTAAATGCTAGTTCAAAAGTATTAGACTTGGCCTTTGATTAGTACTTTCGTATACTGTTGTGCACCATGAGTTCACTCATATTGACTAGTTAATTATTTTTGTCCAAGTTATAGTTTTTCAGACTATGGTATGCCATGATGTGTATATTTGCATTTGGTTCAGACAGGGGCACATAACAAATGGAATCTTTTGAGGGAAGGGACCTGACTTTCTGCTCATCCCTTCTTAGATAGATTCTCATAATGACTGGATATTTTTGTTTTTATGTGAGCAAAGTTTATCATCTTGTGCCATTTTAATTGTCATGATGAACTGTCTACCAGGAACTGGCCAATGCTGCATGTTGGTATTTTGTTTTTTGGATATTCTCTCAATTGTGTTGCTTATGTCATTTTCTAACTATAAGTAAATAAGACGTCTTAATCTGCTGTACTGTCTTGTTGATGTAGTTCTTCAGTAGAGCTAATATGCCATGAACCATCTTGCTCTGATTAATTATGCTAGTCTATTTTCATTGTATGCCTATGTTACGACTGTAGTCCATAATAAAAAAATAGTGGTCTTGATTTGCTAATTCTTGTTCTCTTGACAGGAAGGTCAGCACCCAGCCCTGCCCCACGTGCAGCTCGAAACCCACCACAGCCAGGTATTGCTGTGATCCCATATCATTGTTGTATTCCAAGTTGCAAAACTGTTTAGTTGATTTAGTATATTCATTGTTTGCATGTAGATCTCTTCCTTCATCAGTACTATATGTTCCCGATCAAATGGCAATGAGCTCATCTTCATCTCTTTTTTCTTGACAGTATATGAATTTTACTTCGCAATTTTCTTTCTATGCAGCGTGACAAGCCCCTCCTCCAGCACCCACCCAGAGCAGTGGTGGAGGATCTATCCTTGGTGGAATTGGGTCTACGATTGCTCAAGGTGTGCCTTTTCTTTTGATCGTCTTGTTTCAAGTGGAAGAACAAATACCACTATACTCACTATCGTTTGTTGATGCTAATATTCAACGTACATATATATCCAGGTATGGCCTTTGGTACTGGCAGTGCCATGGCACACAGGGCTGTTGATGCTGTGATGGGACCCCGTACCATTCAGCATGAGACTGTTGTCTCTGAGGCTTCTGCTGCAACTGCTCCAGTGAGCAGTGTTGTTGGATCTGATTCATGCAACATCCATTCAAAGGCCTTCCAGGATGTATGTTGACCCCGTATATTGCTCATTTCTCTTTTGCCGATTCCATCTATTTTGAATGTTTGAGTAAAGAACTTTGAATTTGGTTCAGTCCATTATGTTTCTTTGCTGTAGCTGTTGCATTGTGTTACATTAGCCAGCCTTTTTTCGTGGTGATTTTTATGGTTCATTTAAGATCTTGAAGTTTTACACACTGTTACCTTCATTTCATTGTAGTTGGTTCGTAAGCAAGATCTGCTCAAAGAACCTTGATCAAAATAGCATATTGTTGGATAATGTTATGATTCCCATATTGCCTTATAACTTATAAGCGCACTAGTATTGCATTGTTAATTGTGTTTATTCTGTTACAACTTACAACTTTGGAATTGTTTCTAATTCTTCTTGACTGATAATGCAGTGTATCATTATCAAATGTATAATTTTCCTACAAATAATAGTTTGGATAGATCATATAAAACGCAAAACACAATTATGTGTGGAAACAAGGATTAAAGATATAAAGACTAAAAGAACAGAGCAAGGTTATTAAGTCGGTAAGTCGAGTCGAGTCGAGGAGGGTCCACTTGTCGACTAGTCGAGTAGTCAGTCGACTAGTCGTCGACTTGCCAACAAATAAATATAATATTTACGGCGCTGCATGTGTGCATCTTAATATATATAATTAGCCACCCTGGGCCTAGGCCCAGGCTCCCGGCCCAATTACTTCTTACTAGTACCTTGGTATATAGAGCTAAGTAGTTTTGGCTTGGGCCAAAAGGGCAAAGGCCCACTCGGCCACTCCCTCAGTGAGCTATGCGCCAGCCAGTTCGCCACCGAAGGCCGAAGCCAAGGAAGCGAAGGCCTTGGCAGACGCCGCCGCCTGACCGCCTCGCCGCCTCGGTGCCTCCGGCCTCCGTGCCGCTGCTCGGCGCCTCCTTTCGCCTCCGCCCTCGTCGCGCCTCCGCCAGAGGCCGCCCGCCTCAGCGCCTCCGCCTCGCCGCGCCTCCCGCCGGTCCGCCCACCGCCTCCTCGCCCGGCGCTCATCCAGCTTCGCGGCGAGAAGAGGAGAGAGGGCGGCGGCGGCTAGGAGGGCGCGGCGCGGCAATGGAGCTAGAGGGCCGGCGGCGGCGGCACGGCGCCTTCGTTTCCTAGGGTTGCCGCATCGGGGATGCACCAAGCCGCCCGCCTAGCTCGGTCCAGTCGACGGCTAGTCGACGCGTCGATGGCAAGTCGCCCGACTTGCCATCTAAGTCGAGTCGCTGCCGCCAGTCGCCATCCATGGACCGACTGGACGACTAGTCGGCGACTAGTCGACGACTTGATAACCATGGAACAGAGAGCTCTCACGAAAGAAAATATGCAGAGTTGCTACACTCATGTAGTTTGTAGCACGAGCACAATCGTGAGTTACTCATTGTCAGATTTGTGCTCTTTGAGTAACTCACGATTGGGCTCATGCTGTTACATATTTCCTCTCATATGGGGTAAGGAAAGGGTTCAATTTAGCCTGGTGGCTGAGCAAAACCTGCATTAAATTGATGACATATAATTTTTATTATTACAATAGATCACTGATTTTTAGATGGAATCAGTTTTTATGAGATGAGAAGCCACTTTAATTTCTACAACTGAGTTTTAGTAACAGAGAATTGGAGAGAAAGACACTTAAAGGCTATAGCTGTATTTTGCTCAAACACCTATAGCTGTTTTTTATATAATATATGGGAGTTCCATTTCCTATCTGACTCACTTCATACATATGGGCTTTCCTTCACCAACTTTGCTAGCCATGCTGGTGATTTGTCTTAGGTGGTAATGTTTAAGTGAGATGTAGTTTTTTGAGTTGGTGATACTACTACGTAGTAGATAAAAATAAACTATATGAGTGTAGCAGCTCTGCATATTTTCTTCCGTGAGAGTTATCTGTTATTTCAGTCTTTGTATCTTTAATCTTTGTTTCCAGACATAATTGTGACTTGCGTTTTATATGGTCTATCCAAACTATCATTTGCAGGAAAATTATGCCTTTGATAATGAAAGTTGTGGCATTTGTCGAGACATTGTCATCAATAGAGGAGTTTTGGATTGCTGCCAAGACTGGTATGTCTTCAATCGAGGAGTTATAATTTACCTATCATTAGTGCATAACTGAATATGTTATTAAGGTTTTACTCAAAAAGAAAAAGAAAAAGAAGAGAATATTGCATTAAGGTCTTGAGGGTTTCCACTGTGTATCTGTGGAACTTCCATGGTTACAGTATATGTTACTGGGATAGAAGTCAGTGTGAGATGGTAACATCTGTATATTTGATACTTTCTTGGAAGTATCTAGCCTAATACTTTGAATGCATATAGTTGTTATGCACCGTCCAGGTCATACTCATTTAATTGTTTTTTTTTTCGAGCCCTAGTGTCCTAGTTCATCATTTTATACTTGTTTATCTACGACTTTACTTCAATCTGCCATTCAGAGTTCAAGTGATTTATGTCCAAATTGATGATCTGATTATTTGCTAGATTCTCAGCCCCACATGTTATATCTAGCCTAAGACTTTGAATGCATATAGTTGTTTTGCACCGTCCAGGTCATACTCATTTAATTGTTTTTTTTTCTAGCCCTAGTGTCCTAGTTCATCATTACTTGTTTATCTACGACTTTACTTCAATGCTTTGTATGACTCTGCATTCGGAGTTCAAGTGATTCATGTCCAAATTGACGATCTGATTATTTGCTAGATCCTCAGCCCCACATGATATATCTTAGTAGCTGCTCATTCCATTCTCTTTGAAATTAATTTCTGTATGTAAGTTAGAAAAGGATTTGCAGCAGCATAAGTGCTGACATCGTATTACTTTTCGCAGAGTGGTAACATTTTTTGTTAACTTTAATGTGTGCAATTGAATTTATATATCAGGTTCTGCTATACATGCATTGACAACTGGGCTGCCATCACAAATCGCTGCCCCCTTTGCAAAAGTGAATTTCACCGTATAGCATGCGCTCCAGTAAGTGGAAAATATCTTTGATGTTGACAATCTGTGTTTGGAAGAAATTCCAGCAACACCTATGGGAGATGTACAATGAAAAAGAAAAACTAGCCCAATGCCTCAAAAGGCAGAACCACATCAAAATATAATAATATTTTTGCTATTTAATGAAGGTATATGATACTGTGGGGGCTAATAATGGAGATGAACACTCTTTAACCAGGTAAAGTCCGATGTACTTGTCCTTTTAGTTTGCACATCAGCATAAGATTCAGGTGATTAATTGTTATGTTACTTACAATGCGGTGCCCCTCTTTTTTCATAAGGTAGGCTCTTGCTATCATCCTTTTTGGCCTTCATCTTGTAGTGACGCGTGCTCATCACCAGCTTAAGTACACAAACACTTTGACATTAAAAGCCCTTCAGTCAAAATACTGAAAGAAACTTGTTATTGATTCACCTGAATATGTTTGGCATGAAAATGTTGCTAATATACGTAGATGTCTCTGTGTAATCACTTCACTTGCCTGTCAACTTGTGTCATATTCTTTGGTCCACAAATGTCATGATTGTGAATTTCTTCTTTTAAGCTTCCTTTAATCTTAGTTTAATTTATTTGCAACTAATGCAGAAAGAAACATATTAAGGCCATTTTCATTACTTCTCTTTCCGTGTTCCTTTTTGTGCAGTGGTGATGATGATTGGTATGTGCAAGGGGAAAGCAACACACTTTCCTTCCCATCATACTATATTGATGCAGAAGTAATAATATTAAAATAGAACCCATCATTTCCTCTCAAACCATTATACTTCTTTTACCCCATGAAGTTGATAGTGTCCCTTTCTATTTTTGGCCCATTTTCCAGGCAGTAGTTTGTTTGGATGATGGTCACTGCATGATTCGGAGTGGACTTGTGGCAGCTGAGGATGATTTGACTTTCGATACATCAATTGCTTGTGATTCATGTGATAGATGGTACTTATAACTGTATTATTGTCTTTACAAGTGTCCATGATTAGTTGAGACTTGACAACATCTTTTTTCTATTTGTTTTGTGCTTAAGCCAGGTATCACGCTATATGTGTGGGATTTAATCCAGAAATGGCATCTGAAGATTCGTGGCTGTGCCCAAGGTAATTTAGTATATTTTGACTGCTCTCTTTGATCATTCTTCTCCATTAGTGAGCGTTTTTGATTTGCTCTGCTAATTAAATTATCAATACCAATTTATAGGTGTGTCTCTACTGAAGTGAAACACAAGGCATATGTTACCATGAAGCAAAACTTCAATGGGGATTGTATAATTAGTTCTGGTAGTACAACTAGTGCTGGATCATTTTGTGGTAGGGTGTCAGTGTCTATTGCTGATGAGGGTGAAACTGCCCTTGTTGTTTCGATGGTTGGGGATGGTCTATCAGAAGCTTCACTAGGCTTGAAGACACAGCAGGAAGCATTTACTTGCAATTCATGTCCAAGTTATTCCACAGACAATTTGTCACATGATGCTACTGCATATGAAAATGTCATGAGGAACACAGATGGCATGGTTTCTTCTGAGCAAGCATTTTCACCAATACGCGAGTCTGCAACTGACTTATTTAGCACAGAGCAGGGTAACACATCAAATAAACAGCTAGAAGCACAACATGTGCCATCTGATTCATCATTACATAACAGTAAGGGGTTTGAAATTACAGAAGAGGAGAATGCAGTGTCTAGATACAATAATGACAGATCGCCCGTTACCAAATCTATACAACTTCCCTCACCACGTATGCCGGGTAAGCATGCTTCTAGCTTGTAAGGAATTAGCATGCTTCAGCAAGTCAAAACTATTCAATCAGCATATTCAAATGTTTAACTGTTTAAGAGTACCATGTGTCCATGTTCTATTTCTGCCCTGTGTTTCTTTAGAAGTTTGTTGTTATAGGTTGAAAAGGAAATTGCTTCATGTACAACAAAGCACATATATTTGGTAGCTTGCTTTATTTTATATGCCATCTGATATGACCCGCGGGCGAGACGAGCTATTGTTGAAGCTAGCGCCTAGGCTGTTATCGGAGCCACCGTCTATGAGATCTACTTTCAATTTTAATTTATTTGATTGGATGAATAGAAACATGATACATCCCTTTTATAGGGATAAAAGACTTAGCCCGTAAGAAACTATCCTCTAACTAATTTTATCTCATACTAATCTTATCCCATCCCTAACAATCTTATCTAATCTAATACCAACTACTAGGAGATCTAATCTAATCCCTAACTACTAGGAGGAAATCAACCAACACAGTACCGCTTGAACAGTGTCGCGGTACAGTACCGCGTGAACAGTGTCGCGGTATTGTTTATGACTATGTGGGCCACGGCCATAACACCATCTCTACTAGCATTGCTACAACTATGAAAAGTAATTTCATGTTGATCACTGTGTTTCCAATCACTTTGCGCACCAACTAGAAAAAATGTGAATTGCCCTAATCTTGTTTTGTTATATTGCATTTTTCTTCTGGGGCCAGATCTTGTGGTCATTAAATTATGCAGCCAACTTGATTTCTTATGTTCTATCAATGCAGGTAGTAAGACAGCACGATCAACTGATATAGATATGATCAACACAGATGCGACACAACAGATAATAAGTGCTCAGAACACGCAGCTTCTACTCATGTGAGAATCTTTCAAAACTCTTTTGCAAGAACTACTGATTATCACCTGAGAGTTGCACTGATTTACACAATGGTATGTAAAGTAGTTAATTTCATTTCAGTAATTATGATTTTATTTTATTTATTCAGGCATGATGGACATAATAGCAGTGGCATGGGAGAAGTGAAAGACATGGAATCAGGAAATGAAATTAGACATCCTGCAAAGAAAGCAAAACTGGAAATGCCAGATCAAGAAATGCATCTGATTAGAAACTCCAGTGTTTCAACAGACTGTCATGCTTCTTCTAGTGCAGCAAAAACTATTGTGTCTGATACATCAGAATTTTCCCCACAAGATAAATTTGTTCCTGATATAATGAGTATAGTTGGAGAGGACTACAAAAGAGATCTTGGTAGAGAGCTGGCAAAGCCCGTAGGAAGAAGAGCAGAAGACAAGCCTGGCCTCAGAGTGAAAAAGATTTTCCGAAAGGAAGATGGAAAAGCGTCATCTGTCGTAGTTCAAAAGCTACAACAAGAGATAAGGGAGGTAGTTAGAGATAGTGGCATTAGTATACTAGAGAAGGATAGTGCTTTTGATGAAAAACTTTTGACTGCATTTCGTGCAGCAATTAGAAAGTCAATAGATGGACCAGCCAAAAAAACAAACCCTTCAATAAGAACGAGGAGTCCATTGCTTCAAAAGGGCAAGATCCGTGAGAATCTGACCAAAAAGTTGTATGGAACATCCATGGGAAGGAGACGAAGTGCATGGCACCGTGATTGGGAAGTTGAGTTCTGGAAATATCGATGCCCCCCAGGGGTAAATCCTGAAAAGATTGAGACGCTGCAGTCAGTACTTCAGCTACTCAAGAAATCCTCAGACTCTGCCATGGAGAAAGAAAGTGTCCAAGAAAAAAAGGGTGTGAGCACCAGTACCATTTTGTCGAGGGTATATTTGGCCGATGCGTCAGTTGTTCCCAGGAAGGATGATATAAAACCTCTCTCTGCCCTCGCAGGATCCTCCACATTGGATCAAAATAGCCAAATGAATGATAATAGAGAACCCAACAAACCTGCACCTGGGACTGAGAGAATAAAAAACAATCCAACCACCAGCACTGGACAAGCATCGAACTCTTCTATCCTGAATAAAGAAGCATCTAGCAGAAGAGAAAATAAAAATAGTCAGGGAGCACAGAACCAACCAAGCCAATCTGCTGGTGATATCAAGCAAGACAAAAGAAAATGGGCTCTTGAGGTCCTGGCAAGAAAAAATGCCAGCTCAGTTACAAGCAAAGACCAAACTGAAGACACTGATGATCTCAAGGGACACTACCCTCTATTAGTATGTGTCGGTTTATTTTCAAAAAAATCATAAAAAACTCGTCGAGATACACTAATTATTTGATTTTCTTAGGCACAACTTCCCATGGATTTGAGGCCGCAGCTCACAACCGGTCGCCATAATAAAGTTCCCATATCAGTTAGAAAGGTATTTATTCAGGAAAACCTTTATTGTTATACACATTTACAGCTTCATCATTTGCTCCTTTTTCAGCCAAAGCATCATCGAAGACTATCTGGTTACATTTCAACTAAATTTGTTATTATATCTCCTAAAAGTATTTGTACCTTTTTTTCCAATTGTCAAGTTGCCGACCAAACTTATGTATACCAGGCACAACTTTACCGGATTGCTGAGCATTATCTGCAGAAAGCAAATTTGGATGTCATTCGCAGATGTGCAGACACTGAATTGGCTATGGCTGATGCTGTCAACGTAGAAAAGGATATTTATGAAAGATCTGGTAGCAAATCTGTTTATGTGAATCTTTGCTCTCAGGCTACTCGCCAGCCTGCAAAGGCAAAATCTGAGGATGATGCTTCAACTCTGACCGAAAAGACTGAATTACGTAGTGATCAGATATCACAGCAAGTTACAACTGTGAATACCAACGTTGGCAGCCGTTATGTGGAAGAAACTTCAAGCAGAGAAGGCCACTTTGATCCTCCCATTTCTACAGAAAAGATTGAAAAGAGTGACCTAGGTGGTGATCTGCCGCTAGAACAAACTCTGAACGAGCATACTGTTGGCTTCAGCAACGTGGAAGAAGCACTTAAAAAGGCAGGCCTCTTTGATTCCCCTCCTAACAGTCCTGATCGAAAGGTCACCATAATTGAAGGTAAATTCCAATCAAGTTTCTAATTCTTCAAATTTCGTGAAGAAAATAGTGTAAATAACACTGTGGTGGATGCAGGAGAAAGCAGCCTTAGTTGCATTGTTGGCATGGACACTGAACCAGGCAAACGTTTGCAACCAACTTCCGACTTGCCTGTGCCGATTGATCTTGATAAGGCAAATTGTCAAGACTCTGATATGTATTGTCAGCAACCAAAATGTAATTCTGAGGAGCACCAAAAGTTGATGGCCAGCAAAGAAACGACAGACGCTATAACCTTCTCAGTAAACTTGGCTGAAACCAACAGATGTAGTGTGCGATGCGAAAAATCAAGTAGGCCATATAAAGAAATTGTAGATGATACCAGCATGCCTGATGAAGGCACTAAGTATATAGGGGACTCAAGAAAGATGGATGTAGAAGCTAGAGATTTGCATAACCAATCTCGTCATGTGAATCATTTGCTTAAAGAAGGCGAAGAAGGTTGCAGACCAAACAATCTGGACTCCACTAAAGGGAATTCTTCCAGTGACAGTCCTGCATTGAATAAACGTTCCAAAGGAGACAACTTAACCCATCAAAAAAATGGAGATTTATCAAAGAAGCCACAGGCTTATCCCGCAAATAATAACACATCAGATTCCTCCTATTCTATATATAAGAAGGTAATCCAGTAATATGTTTATGTTAAAACAACACCTTTTGTGTTGGATTTTTTTTTAAAACTCACAATTGTCAAATATTTTACATGTTTGGCTAGACAGATAATCGCTAAGACTTTGAATACCACTATGTGTTGCAAGTATGTTATTGTTACATATTAACCATTTTATACCAAGTTGCTTTGTTTAAATGTACTTAGGTGGAAATGTTCGTGAAAGAGAACATCAGGCCACTTTGTAAGAGTGGTGTAATTACTGTTGAGCAATATAGGTGGGCTGTGGCAAAAACAGCAGAGAAGGTCATGAGGTACCACTGTGACGCTAAAAACGCAAACTTTTTGATCAAGGAAGGCGAAAAGGTGAAAAAGCTCGCCCTGGAGTATGTTGAAACAGCTCAACAAACTATTAGTTAACTCGGCCAGGTTTTGTAACTAATCACCATAGGGTTGATCCATTTTCGTGTCAGTTGTTCTAGTTATGTAATTTCAACGACAATTCAACAACACATGATCCCCACAACGGCATGGGGGTGTTTCTAGGTAAAATTACAGCGCTTGCGAGTTGTGAGGGGCAGTGGCTGGCGTGTTTGTGCAAATACGCCATCGATTGATGAGTTCTGTCGAGTGTACAGCTGAGATCGTGTGAACTTGCTTAATCCTTCTCTGTTCAGTGGACCGATTTGGTTGTTTCTGTAATATTCATTACTGAAATATTCAGTTTTAAAAGTTACGGATCTAAACGAAACGATCCGACGAATTCACGTGCCTACGATATAATTTATTCTAAAAACATTCATCGGTCAAATCTATTTCCTGTGGTTGATTACGCCGCCTCATCCAGTGACTAGCTAGGAATCGAGTACTGTACGCAATCCTTAATTAGTAATCAAAACTCCAAGCTTGGTGTTACGTGCGAGCAGAATTTAGATGATTAGCCCGCTCGCGCGGTCGCAGCTTGCCCTCACGTACGGTTGGGGTGCATAACCACGGTGACTTGGCATCATCAGCACTCAGCAGCTAATGCTTTCGCTGCATCCTGCAACTACTCAGCATTGCACGTGTTCGTGGCCGATAAACTCAGTGTCAAGAGAATGTGTAAAACTTCTTTATTAATGATTGATCAACAGTTTTACAATGGGAACACTTTCCCTTTTATACAGAAAATAAATGGCAGTTTTTCTCTAGTGGTTGCTTCTTGCGTACGCCGTAGGCCAAAAGAAGAGTTGCGTCCTTTCGGTAATTAGCGTACTAATTAAGCACTGTTAACTGTTAATTATGGTTAATCTCGTAATAAGATAATTACTATTTTGTCCATAATAAATTGTCTTAGTTTATTTCTCAACACTCCCCCTTGGGCAAAATATTATTATATGCAAATGTCATATAAAAACTCATTCCAAAAACCCGATGGGAAAAATGGATGAAGAAAAATTATACATTGCATATGTATACTTGTATTGCCATATTGCCTCGTTAAAAAACTTTATATATGAGAAACCATTATTGGAAAAACTCATAATAAAGAAAAGAGTACAATATATATTAAGTAACAGGTTATGAGTTTAGGGATTTACTCCCCCTGAACTCTGCACATCACGAAGTCTTCTCATTCCTATTCCATGTACACAATTATGAAATGTAGAATAAGGTAGTGATTTAGTAAACAAATCAGCGAGATTGTCACATGACTTCGTTTGTAAAATTTCTATCTCTCCACTCTTTTGGAGCTTATGAGGATAGAATAATTTTGGAGCAATGTGCTTTGTAATATTGCTTTTAATATAACCTGTTTGCATTTGAGCAACACAAGCTGCATTATCCTCATAGATAATTGTGGGGTTTATTAATGTGTCCATGCCACTTGATTTCTGTACAAAATTAATCATTCTTCGAAGCCATGCACATTCACGTGATGCTTCATATAAAGCAATTATTTCAGAATGATTAGTGGATGTAGCTACCTAAGTCTGTTTACTTGACTTCCATGAAAAAGCTGTTCCACCATACAGAAACACAAATCCAGTCTGAGATCTGGCATTGTGGGATCGGACATACTGACCAAATAATCAGATACCCTATCATGGTCATTTCTTGATTTTTCTTATAGAACAAACCAAGATCTTTTGTACCTTGGAGATATCTTAAGATTTGCTTAATGCCAGCCCAATGTCTTTTAGTTGGTGCTGCACTAAATCTTGCTAAGTTAACTGCAAATGATATATCAGGCCTAGTGCAGTTTGCAAGATACATTAATGCTCCAATAGCACTAAGATATGGGACTTGGATCCTAAAATCTCTTCATCTTCACTCCTAGGTGCGAATGGGTCTTTATCCTTTCTAGGATCTTACAATCATAGGGGTTTTCAATGGATAAGCCTTATCCATATTGAATTTCTTTAATATTTTATCAATATAAGCAGACTGGTGTACTAATATTCCCTCAGGAACATGCTCAAGTTGTAAACCCAAGCAATATTTGGTTTTACCCAAATCTTTCATTTCAAATTCCGTCATAAGATGATTGCATGCCTCTTTCACTTCCTTTGTGGTTCCAATGATATTTAAATCATCTACATAAACTGAAATTATGCAATATCCATTTTGAGTTTTGTTTATGAACACACAAGGACAATCATCACTATGTGAATAACCTTGTTTTATAAAGTATTCACTTAGTCGGTTGTACCACATCCTTCCCGACTGTTTTAATCCATACAGCGCCTTTTGCAATTTAACGCTATACATGTTGCGACTTGCTTTAGGATTCGGAATATTTATCCCTTCAGGGACTTTCATATAAATTTTCGAATCTAATGACCCATAAAGATATGCGGTCACTACATCCATTAACTGCAAATTCAAATTCATAGTTGCTGCCAGAGATACGAGATATCGGAATGTTATTCCACTCATCACCAGTGAATATGTTTCATCGTAATCGATGTCGGGTCTCTGCGTGAACCCTTGTGCAACAAGTCTCGCTTTGTATCTCACCACCTCATGATTTTCATTTCTCTTTCGAGTGAAAATCCATTTATTTCCAACAGGAAATACTTTAGGAGGAGTTGGTACAACATTACCAAATGCCTCTCTTTTATTAAGCGAGCGTAATTCAGCCTCAATAGCCTCTTTCCATTTGACCCAATCTGAGCGCTGCTTGCACTCTACCATGGTTTTTGGTTCTGGATCCAGATCAAGAGACTTTGCAATTTTAGAGGCAAAGTAAATGTCGACAATTGTAGCATTTCTTTCAAATAATTCCCCTGAATTGTTATAATTTATGGACATTTCATTATTTTTACCTTGTGATTCTACATGATTTCCCATAACGATGGAATCAAGGTCTTCCGATGTTCCAGCACTAAGTTTGTGCGCACATTGATGCTGGTCTCACCATCCCTCTCATGGTTTTTAATTTCACATCGATTTTCATTTACTGATGTAGGTAATTTACATTTATTGGTCCTTTGTTGTTTCAGCGGACGTCTCCGTGAAACTAAGTCCCGTGCAACCGGAATTCTCCCCCTTTTAATAGTATTAGGGACAAGAGTAGTTTTCTTTGGTACCTCTACTCTTTCCAGTGCATTCACAGCAGGTATATGTGATCTTGCCACACCTTTGTGATCAGTAAATGCATCTGGCAGATTATTTGCAATATATTGCAAATTTATAATTCTTTGAACCTCTTGTTCAGATTCTTTTGTACGTGGATCTAACGACAAAATGCCTGTGGCATCCCAATTTATTTCTCGGCATTCTTCGTGGTATATACATCCCCCTAATGCCGGAAAATTGTCCTCATCATATATACAATCAGCGTACCGAGCCGTAAATAAATCCCCAGTTAATGGCTCGAGGTATTTTATAATTGACGGAGAATTATACCCCACATAGATCCCCATTTTCCTATGAGGGCCATTTGTGTACGCTGTGTTGGTGGAATCGGTACGTATACAGCGCAACCGAATTTTCGCAGATGAGAAATACTTGGTTCATTTCCACGTACTAATTGTAACGGGGAGACCGTATGATATGCAGTTGGTCTTATTTGAATTAATGCCGCAGCATGTAATACTGCATGACCCCAACAACTTGTTGGTAATTTGTAGTTTTGCAATAAAGGTCTAGCAATGAGCTTTACCCTTTTAATCAAAGATTTTGCTAGTCCATTTTGTGTATGGACATAGGGTACAGAATGCTCTATAGTAATGCCCAAAGCCATACAATAATCATTGAATGCCCGTGAAGAAAATTTGGCGGCATTATCCAAACGAATGGATTTTATCCTATTATCAGGATAATTGGCTTTTAATTTTATTATTTGAGACATTAGCTTTGCAAAAGCATGGTTCCTTGTTGACAATAAGCAAACATGAGACCATCTAGTAGATGCATCAAGCAAGATCATAAAATATCTGAACGGTCCAGATAATGGTTGTATTGGTCCACAAATGTCACCTTGAATTCTTTCCAAGAAATTTAGTGACTCATTTTTTACTTTGAGATAGGATGGTCTCAAAATTAATTTCCCTTTTGCACATGTCGTGCATAAGAAATCCTCGGGCCTTGGAAAACTTATATTTTTAATATTGTGACCAACCGAATTTTTGATAATTTTGCGCATCATACCTAAACCAGAATGACCCAACCGATCATGCCAAATCTTGAAAACATCAAGATTTTTATAAATTGTCTTGAGCGCAACATATGGTTCGGGTTTAATGTATGTATAGTACAATCCAGATGAAAATGAAGTAAGTTTTTCAACCACTTGCTTCTCGCAACCAATATTTTTCACTAAGAGCAAACATTCATCATTGCTCTCGTTACTTGTTTCCACATGGAAACCATTATTGCAGATATCTTTGAAGCTTAAAAGTGTACGCTTAGAATCAGGATATAAAAGAGCATCCTCAATTACTAAGTTAGTACCCATAGGGAGAATAATCATGGCTCGTCCAGAACCAACAATTTGAACATTGCTTTCAGCAATTGTCATAATATTTCCACTACTCTTAGATAGAGTTTGAAAATATTTTTTCTTCCTAAGAATTGTATTTGTGGTTCCACTGTCAACTAGACATAATTCTCCTTCCATTGGATTGCTACTCCGAGTTCTATATTAAAGAGCATAAATTAAATTAGACTCTATTTCAAAAAAAATAGAACTTTATAACCACATATATTAATATGTCATTGTAACATATTACATGCTCGTCTTTGGAGCTATAATTAAGACCTAATTACATCAATCTATTCAATTAGTACATACAATATTTATGTCTTGTAGAACAATACATACCGATATTACAAGGAGTAATCTAGGAGATTTAGACAGTATTTCCAAACATATCTTGGGAACTAAATTCCACGATCATGTTCTCAATGCTCATCTTGTCTTCATTTTGTTGAACCATTCCAATGGTATCAACATCCATGACAGCATCACGCTGTTCCATATCCACATCCATTTGTGGATTTTCAGTGAAGTGAGCTTCAGGCTTGTTGCTTTGATCCTTCCTTTCTTTGTTGCCATGCTTGAGGTACAATTCAACTAGATGCTTGGCGGTACGACATTCCTTTGCCCAATGTCCAACACATCCACATCTATGGCAATGGCCAGTTTTGCCTTTAGAAAAATTCTTCTTGAATTTTCCTTTGCCATTGAATTTACCCTTTGTATTCTACATTTTCTTAAACTTAGCCTTTCCTTTATCCTTCTTTTTCTGATTGTGACTAGTACTAGCATTTTGAATATTGTTATGTGCCTCAGGCACTGCCATTGCACCAGGAGGACGAGCATTATGATTCTTCAATAGAAGTTCATCATGTTTTTCCGCCTGTAGCAATGTGTATATTAATTCAGAATACTTAGCATAGTTGTTTTGACGATATTGTTGCTGCAATATCATTAAAGAAGGTGGAAAAGTGCATAAAGTTTTCTCAATCATATCATCATCTGTTATTGCCTTTTGACAAAAACGCAGTTTAGAATTGATCTTATGCACAGCAGAATTGTAGGCTGCAACGGATTTAAAATCTTGAAAGCGTAGCATAGCCCATTCTCGTTGTGCTTCAGGCAATATGATTGATTTTTGTTGATCATATCTCTCTTTGAGAGATTTTCACAATGTAAGTGGATCCTCTTCCATTAAATATTCATTTTTAAATATGGATGGAGGTGATGCCTAATAAAATGCAGAGCGGTAAATTTGTATGCTTCAGGAATTGCTGAAGCATTTTCAACAGGATCTTGAATAGTATTTGCTATACTTCTAGATGCTAAATTAATTTTAACATCCATAACCCAAGTCAAATAGTTTGTACCATCTACAGCAAGCTCAGCAAACTCTTTTTTATTTATATCAGCCATATCCTACAATGTTACCATGCAAGTGCATCAATATACTCGTGATGTTGCATAAAATGCTGTAAATAATTGAATAAATAGGTCTTAGCATTTTATTACCCATGTACTTTATGTGTTTTCTAGAATATTTTCTAGCATATTTTATGAATTCTATTAATTAGATGTAAACTTTCTATACAAAATAGATATGACCATTATTATTATTATTATTATTATTATTATTATTATTATTATTATTATTATTATTATTATTATTATTATTATAGTCTCTATTTTGATTGGATTTTGGCTATTTTTCTACTAGTACATGAATTGTACTAGTCTCTATTGTATTGTGATTTATAGACCAAATCCATAGAAAGTAATCATCTAATACAACAAGTAAGAAAAATGCTAGAAATATAAAACTTAGAAAAATTACATATATAATAACAATATCATATATAAATAATATATTGTCAATACATACATGGGTAATATCACAAATGTATATGTGGTACAATACATACATACATGTCCATAAATAAACATCCTATTACATAAATGCGAATAAAACAGTAAATAAACTACTGTATATAAAGTTATGGACTAATTTGCATTTCATTTAAAGCCCCTTTGTCTTCTTTTGGCTGGATGTATATGGAATGTGAGCAAACTTCAAGGTCTTTTGCGCAAAAATCACATGGCTTCATCTATCCAGCCGAATGGGCCTCAGCCCATCACTTCCTCTGTCTCTTCTCCATGTTCATTAGGGTTTCCAGCCCCATCTCCCATTGGCGGCGGCGGCGGCGGCCAGCAAGCTCGCCGGCGGCTGGTATGGCTGGGGACGCCGCCCCAGATCCTCCATCAACGGCGATGGCGGGGTGCCGCCGCACTGGAGCAGCGAGGCGGCTCGGGGCGCCGCCCGAGCGATGGAGAGGCGACAGCGAGGCCGGGACGCCACCCGGCGGGAGGACGACGGCGACAGGTGGGATCGCCTCCCGGCACCTTTAGCGGCGGCGGCGGCTGTGGCGCCGCCGCCGGTGATTCACTGACCTTGGCTCCGCCTCAGTGGTGGCCGCCTGTGAAGCTTCTCCGACGAGGCTCGAGGACGCCGCCCCAAGCCATGGACGAGCGACTGTGTGAGCATCGTTGAGCCCTAATTTTTATTAGTGGCATTGATGATGAAATAGATAAATATTAAGTGCTAGGGGGTTTTGGACTTCTCGGAACCCTAGCGAAGACTCGGCGATTTTTTACAAACCCTAATTTGAAGCGTCGACAATTTTCTGAGCTGCTCCAAGATTTCAAGTGCGTGACCGGGCGAGAGAAGATGTCACGTTTAGATTAGGAGTAGTTAGGTTTATTTCTGTTTTCGCGGATTTCAAAAGGGTTCGAATATCTCGGACTATGCCGGATCTTTATGAATTCTCGAAAACTCGGTTTCCGTAGTCCATCACTTCTAAAAATACCCAAATATCCCTTTGTGAGATTTCTAGAGAGAGAGAAACCCACCTAAATTCCCCCATAAATTTCAGCTCGAAAATTTCCTTCTGTCGGACGGCGTCTGGAAAATCCAGACGGCGTCCGACCAGCCAAATACCAAAACAGTATTCTCTGTCGGACGGCGTCCGGTGGTTATCGGACGGCGTTCGCTCAGGTTAAAATCCGAGGCACTCTCTGGTCGGACGGCGTCTGGGTGGCCGTCCGGTCTCTTGCAAGCTCACTGTCGGACGGCGTCCGGTAGTTACCGGACAACGTCCGATAAAGATCAAAATTGGGTGTTTCTCGCTGTCGGACGGCGTCTGGGGGGCGTCCGGTCCTTTGCTTCTGCACTGTCGGACGGCGTCCGGTCCTTATCGGACGGCGTCCGGTCACATGTTTTTTGTGAGCAGTTGCCGCTGTCGGACGGCGTCCGGTGCCCGTTGGACGGCGTCCGGTAGAGGCTAACGGCTAGTCTTTTTGTCCTCTTCCGAGGGGCAACGGCTAGTTTTGCTCGAGGGGCTATAAATACCTACCTAGTGGCTAGCTACTTTGAGGTTTGCTGCTCCACTTCACCTACCACATTCATAGCTCATCTATTAGGTGTTCTAGAGCCATTCCTCCACCCACAAGATCATCCAAAGCCACAATCCATCAAACCCCAATACCGAGCTTCAAGGAAGTCCTTCGATCCGGCATGATCGGGGCGTTTCGGGCTTGTTACTTTTGAAGACGACATCCTTCGTGGAGGCGTTGGGCTTGGGAGTAGGCCTTGGCGTGTGGCTACTCTCGAGTCGGTGTACGGGTGAAGGAGTCCACCTCGCCGGAGTGGCGGAACGACTACCGGGAGTGAGTGAGGCGTGAGGTTCGAGAGCGAGCTGGTCCTTGTGCGCAAGGGGTAGCCTCAACGGAGAGTAGGAGTTGCGGCTCCGAACTTCGGTCAAACAAATACCGTGTCTTCCTCTCATTTATATTCCCGCACTTACTCTTATTGCATTGCTTGTGATGAATTTGAATGCCATGTCTTAGTTGCTTGTGTTTAGTTTATTGCTTCTGCTTACTCGATAATTGCAACTAGGATTGGATAACTCTTAATATGATGTTAATTCAAGATTAATTGAAAAAATTCTAAAATTGCCTATTCACCCCCCCTCTAGGCCTTAGGATCCTCTTTCAGACTGCGACTGCGGGGGGCGCCACCCCGGGTTGGGACACAATGGCAAATTTTTCAGGTTCGTTGCCAATATGCCCTCCATTTCCTTCTCCGATTTGGAGATTTTCAGTGCCATGGATTAATTCTTCTAGCCCTCCAGTGCCGAATCTTAGAGTTATATTCCTCCTTTCTATCATGGTTGAAGTTGAAGGACCTGCTTCTCTGCCAAATGCAATTATATGTGGGTTTGCAGGGACATGGAAGGGGGTATCCACACCAAATCGAAGAGAAGCAAGCCAATTTTGTTCAGCCTCCCTTGCCGCGACGCCATCTGCCGAGTCCAAAACCGTGTGGAATCCCGAGTGATCCGATGATGGCCTGTACTCCGGCAAAGTCGGTGAGTATTCCGGTGAGCCGTTCACTGATGAAGATGGACTTGGCACATGGCGAGGGTAAGGAGTGGCCTCCCTGGTGGCTGTGCGTCTCCATGCCGGTGAGTGGTGTCTTGTTCCCCTTCTTCCCCTTCGCCGGTTCCTTCTATTTCTACGACGACGACCATGGCCGTGATTGATTCCTCCAGTAGAACTCTCACTTGTTGCGCCGATTTCAGTCAATAGCGCATTAAGTTGAGATCTACCAAGGATGATTATGCCATATGGGCAGCGTGGCAGTCGAATCCTTGTTCTGGTGCAGAGTTGATCCATTCTCTTTCTCCCTTTTTCCCTTTCTTTTTGCAAGTATGAATCTACTGTGATTGAAAGGGACAGCAATCGGAGAACATACCGAGCGCAGTGCTGATAATGTATTTGTGGCCGATGAACTCAGTGTCAAGAGAATGTGTAAAACTTCTTTATTAATGATTGATCAACAGTTTTACAATGGGAACACTTTCCCTTTTATACAAAAAATAAATGGCAGTTTTTCTCCGGTGGTTGCTTCTTGCGTACGCCGTAGGCCAAAGAAGAGTTACGTCCTTTCGGTAATTAGCGTACTAATTAAGCACTGTTAACTGTTAATTATGGTTAATCTCGTAATAAGATAATTACTATTTTGCCCATAATAAACTGTCTCAGTTTATTTCTCAACAGCACGCATCATGGTCCGATCAGTCTGACGCGATCACCGACCAAACATGTCTCAATTACCGCACCACCGCATGCATGAAAAAAAGAAAGAAAGAGACCCGTAAGTTCAGATGCCAGAGCTAGCACTAGGTAGATAGTAGACAGTAACACGACATGTGTTAATTTGGTGTTTGGATGGACGGTAACCTCACCCTGGTGGAATTAATGGTGGTGATGGCAGCTTCTCCCATCCTTCTCATTTCTTAATCGTTCGCCGACGTGGCGGCGCCATCGTCCCAAGTTCGGCTCTCTTCTGTATCCGGCACGCCATGGCTAGAAGAATTTTCTCTCGCGCTTGCCTTTCGTGTCAGCCTCCGCCTCGCTCTTTTCGGCTTAAATTAAACATAAACGCTAGGTCTAAAAATTCATCATTTCTACTGGTTAAACAATGTAATACTTTGTAATCATTTTTGTGACACAAGAAAAATTTGATACTTTTTAATCAAAATTCATTTTTTTAAAAAAAACTCAATAGAAATTTGGTACTTTTTAGTAAAAAAATCGGCTGCGGAGACGTTTCCAAGGAAAGGAAATTTAGCTAAAGCTAGCGGAATCTTCAGCATAAACCATCAAAATTTGATCAAAATCTTTAAACTCTGTTTTCGTTATTTTTAAAATCTGAATTTAGAGCAGTTTAAAATTTGGAGTACCGTTCGGTCCAAACCTGACGCACAGTGGTGAAAAATGCCTACACGGAAGAAAAGGAAGAAGAAGAGAAATGAAGGGGTTTGTACTTTGTACAGGATATAAAACCGATGACATGGGAGAGAGAAAGTCCTTCCACGATGATCATATATATGATCGATTTTGTTCTGTCGTTATTGCATGAGAAAGTATTGAATTTTACTGTCGCAAAAGTTAAGACTTCTTGAAAAGTGGCCCAAAAAGACTAAAACAATATATAGTTTTAAGATATTTGATAAGAACATTGCAAGTATTGAAAAAAATCATTGCAAATATTACAATATATAGTTTATATAAAAAGATAAACTTTGTTACAGTAAAACTAAACTAAACTTTACTCTCGAAATAATAAGGCCTGAAGCTGCATCGGCTAGCTTCTGCACTCCCATCCATCAACTGCATCCAAAATCATAAGCAGATCTTTGTCTTGCTTTGCTATCTCACGGTTTCGGGAAAGACACCAGCTCTGCCGCCGGTTTCATTCCCAACAGTTTCGATTTTCACTAAAACCTGTGAAAAACGAGTAAAACCGAGAGGTTTGCCGTTTCAAACTAATTGGACGATCGGATTTTTTTGGGCCTATTGTCGGTTAATTACTCAAAATAATTAATTTTGGTTAATTCCATGAAAATCGTCGGGTTTTTAACTGCTTTGGTATAATCAGAGTTAGCAAAGACAATGAACAACGACGGATAATATCTAGAAGAGGAAACAAAAAAAACCTAGTCGTCAAAGAAGAAAGAGAGAAGAGAAGCAGCAAGGCACAAATCGGTCAGTCGTTCTCATCACCGACGTCCTATGGGTAGTCGGTGATGTAGGTTTTATCGAATCTGCAGTCGAGAGATGTTCAAACCATCAATTAGGGGTAAAATAATGGGATAGAGTTTTTATTAAATGTGTCTTTAACGGTGAAGCCTCGATTCTAGTGTCATAGCGGAGTTCATTGGTCGCTCGTCGAAAGGTTGCATTTTGGTGCATTTGACCTTGTTGCCAGCTGTTTTTTATGTCTCGATCGGAAGGATGCGACCTTTTCGAAACTATTTTTCGATGGCTTCGGTTCCTCTAGGTCAATTGTGTGTGTGTGTGATCAAATTTAGGAAGTGGCAGCAACAAGAACCGAGTGCTAAGATCATTCAGCTTCTCTTGTGATTTGTTGGCATCGGGTAGAGAAGCGATTTTGAAATGATCTTGCTTTTCGGATAACACAGCTTGAGTTGGTCTTAGAATTAGTTTTCTTCTTTCCGTGTGTGTTGTTGATCCCAAACAAATGTTTGGGTTTTCATGTCCTAATAGCTTAGTAGCAGATTTGCTAGGCTTTCAAATCGTTTCTTATCAGAGTTGGTGGTTTTTACCGCTGATCCTCGTGATTTTTGCTTGTAGTTTTTTTATTATTTTATTACCGAGGTTTGTTAATAAAAAAACTAGAGGCCACCAGGTCATTGCTGAACAATCGTATTGATTCCCTCCACCTGTCAATTTTTTTTGGTCTGAGCTTCGTCCTCCGTTATTCCAACCATATCATTTTTTTTACTTAAAACTTGAGTTTTTGTTTTATTCGATCACCTATTCATTTCTTTAAGGGTCCAACGGAATTCTCAGAATTAAAGTTATGTTGGTTTAACTATTAGTGCCCTTTCAAAATTTATATCGGATGTATAAATGTGTAGATTTGTCTAAAAAGTAACATCAACAATTTTATTTTAAAAAAAATAGATTGCAGTAATACTTAGCGGTGAATGTTGTATTTCAAGGATTGTGCTTTGTTCAAAACAATGTGTTTTTTTTTGTGATCGGGTAGTAGATACAATAACACTGTGAAAAGGGTGAATATTTTCATTCATCAATGAGAATATCTTTACTGCGACAAAATGCCTTAACAAAATAAACTGAGATAAATTTTACAGTGAGCTAAAATGAACGCAAGCAACAAATCTTCTCGATCTAATTACCCAAATTGATTGCCAACTTTTTATAACATCGAAATATTATTTGCACTACAATGATATAGATAATATTTTTATGAATGATTCCAATTAAACGAATGTTAGATCTCAATTATACTACCATATTATTTTATTGCCATCATATACTTTTAAAACTCTAAACCAGCTACTTTAAAATACTCCCTTCGTTTCAAATTGTAGTTCACAGTTGACTTTTGGATATTCTGTTTGACCATTCGTCTTATTCAAAAAATATATGTAAATATTATTTATTTTGTTGTGATTTGTTTTATCATTAAACATATTTTAAACATGACTTATATTTTTTGCATGTTTGCACTATTTTTTTTTTAATAATACGAATGGTCAAAAGGCGTGTCCAAAAGTCAATAGTGAACTACGATTTGGAACGGAGTGAGTAGGCAACATGCTATATATATAAGGCAAATGTGAATTTTTCATTTTCACGTTGAAAGAGGATCCTATGGCCTAGGGGGGGTGAATAGGCAATTTTAAACTTTTTCGGTTATTCTTGATTAAGCATCATGTTAAGAGTGACCCAATCCTAGTTTCGATGATCAAGAGAGCGGAAGTGATAAAGCAAGTGACTAGAAAACTAAGACATGTCATCACAATTGATTACAAGCATTGCAAGGGAAGTAAGTGCGGAAATTAAATGAGAAAGAGAGTGACACGATATTTGTTTCACCGAAGTTCGGAGCCGCAACTCCTACTCTCCGTTGAGGCTACCCCTTGCGTACAAGGACCGGCTCGCTCTTAAGCCTATCGCCTCACTTACTTCCCGGTAGTCGTTCCGCCACTCCGGCGAGGTGGACTCCGTCACCCGTACACCGACTTGAGAGTAGCCACACGCCAAGGCCTACTCCCAAGCCCACGCTTCTACGAAGGATGCCGTCTTTAAAAGTAATAGGCCCGAAACGTCCCGATCATACCGGATCGAAGGACTTCAATGAAGCTCGGTATTGGGGATGAGTAATTGTTGGCTTGAATTGATTGATGGGTGGAGGAAAGGCTCTAGAGCACCTAATTGATGAGCAAGAAGTTATGGTAGGTGAAGTAGAGCAACAACCCTCAAGAAAGCCAGCCACAAGACTTGTATTTATAGCCCCTACAGCAAAATTAGCAGTTGCTCCTCGGGAGGGAACAAAAACTAGCCGTTAGCCTTTATCGGACGCCGTCCGACAGTGAACTCCGTAGCAGGATTTGGCCTTATCGGACATCGTCCGGTGAGAACCGGATGCTGTCCGATGAAGTGCAATGTGCACGGGTTTTGCTGATCGGACGCCGTCCGGCTGCTCCCAGACGCCGTCCGAAGAAATGTATTTTCTAATATAAGTGCTAGAAGGTGTGGGAGAGTTGAGGTGGGTTTATTTCTCTCTAGAAATCTCACAAGAATATTTTTTAGATGTTTTTGGAAGTGGTGGACTAAGGAAACCGAATTTCAAGAAGTAGCAAAGATCCGGCATGATTCGAGAGATTCAAACCCCTTTTGAAATCTGATAAAAACAGGAATTAAAAACCTAACTACTCCTAATCTGTACGTGACCTCATCTCTCGCCCGGTCACGCACTTAGAACCTTGGAGCAGCTCACAAATTTGTCAAGGCTTCAAATTAGGGTTCCACGAGAAGCCGAGTCTTCGCTAGGGTTCCGAGAAATCCAAAAACCCCTAGCACTTAATATTGAATATTCCTAACATCAATGCCACTAATAAAAACTAGGGCTCAACAATGCTCACAATCTCCCCCTTTGTGGCACTTGATGGCAACCCAAGAGAGAATTAATATTTTGAGCTGCAAAAGAGATTAGTGCAAAAGAAGTATACGAGCAATTGCAAATAATTTAAACGAGAAGATAAGGAAATTTAATTTGCATAAGTAACCACAACTCGACCACAAAGATGTGCATACGAGTGAAGCTCCCCCTAAATTCATGCACAAACTAAAAGCACAAGCCAACAAGGTTCAAATTTCATAAAGTAATGTACCAAGTAGCAACAAACCACATAGCAAAAGAGTATCGAGGCAAATTAATAATATTACACGAAAGCAGAGATGACCTCGATCACTACTAACTAAAGATAAGGCACACTAGACCCCTTGCTAATCTCTCTGACTTCTCCCCCTTTGTCACCAAGTGACACAAAAGGGAAAAGCTCCTAATCTTGCTGGTCTACTCCTGCTGATCTTGATCAACGTCGTCGCCGCCATCATCTCCGTGGCCACCAGAAGAAGAACCCTAACCCCTGCGACGCTTGTACATAGACAGACGATGTGCTGCAGAGGGTACGGACTGAGGTGAAGATTGATCATCAAAGAGCTGGGTTGAGTGAGGAGGTGGCAAAGAGAAGTTGAGACGGCGACAGATCTCTCCACCAGTAAACGAAATCTTACCAGGAGGAGGGTGCTGCTGAGCTGAGGGAGCAAGAACTGGAGCACCTGGAGGAGGATAAGGCTGTGGTGGTGGCACAAAAGCTGGAGCAGGCTCTGGAGGAGGATACACCCATGGGTGAACCGGTGGCGGGTAGGCAGGTGGGCGAGGAAACACCTGGTGCTGCTGGTAGGCATGGTAGTTGCCGTGAGCGTGAGAATACCAAGAATATGGGTTAGCCCCTTCTGGCACTGGCATAAACATGGCACCCATATACTGTAAAACAGACTTGAATTCTCCAAACTCATCACTCAAATAAGTTTGCTGCCCTACCATTTCGTTCATTTCCCTGCGAGTGGCTGCAAGCTCTTCTTTGACTTCAGTGCGAAGGCCTCTCATCTCACCCAACAATATGTCATACCAAGGAGGAGGGGCAGCTGCAGAGGATCCCTCACCAGTCACTGGCACAAAGGGCTGCATTGGAGCAGCAGGAATAGGAGCAAAAACAAGAGCAGGAGCTGGTGGAGGAGCATTACCACCTGGACGATCTAACTTAGGTTTGCTTCCAAAAGTGTTCAAGAAAATCTTCATTTGATGCTTCTTTATCTTGTTATCCCAACTCCTTGCCTTAGCCATGGAGACACGCTGTGTCCTCGAGAATAGTAAGCCAATATAAGGAGCTAGTGGAAGTGGTCTAGTAACCTCTCTGTAAATAGCATCATCAAACTCTCCCAAGATAGTAGCTCTAATGTTTATAGTCCTGCCCTTTAGGAGATATAACATGAACCAGCTGCAAATAGGGAGGATCCTGTCTCGTTGCCACTTCTAACAAACAGGCTGCTTCGAAGAATAAGATTGATTAAAGTAGGCTCCTGTCGCAATTGATTTGCCTTTTCCACATTAATGTCATCATCCTCAAGATCAAGGTACATGAACTTGATTTCTTCAAAAGGTGGATATTTGGCCCTCCAGAAAGCATCTTCATAGGCAATCTCATTCAAATCAGTGCTAGAATCTGGAGTGCCAATAGCATAATTTATATCAGCCACTGTAATCCCATGAACATTTCCATCAACGGAGTGGTAGTAATTAAACCCTGTCTCATCCTCAGCAGCTAGCAGGGTAGCAAAGAACTCACAGTGCCTTTCCTTACACCAAGTCAATTTCTTATTGGAGATCAATTCTACCAAGTCTGGAGTAGTGCTAAAGATGGCGTGGATCTCGGGTCCTGCAGTTGCGGTGATTTCATTCCAATCCACACAATGAGGGTCCCTATGACCAGTCTTGGGCGCAGAGAAGCACATGTAGAGCTGTTTTTGAAATTTAGTGAAGAGCCTGAAGCCTCTAGTGTCTTCTCTCCGCTCAGGGAACCATTTAGCATAAGATACGGCCCCCTTCTTCCTTAAAGTCTCCATAGACAAGTTTAGGACCGTATTGTCCACGGGTTCATCTTCAGCAATTACCGTCTCAATGACGTCGTCATCTGCCGGGTCTTCATCAAAGGTTTCATCATAAACATCTTCGGCTGTCACAAAAGACGCCCCTGCAACCCGTTCCCAATTGAAACCTTCATCGTGCTGCTGCTGTAGATGCTCTCTAGCAACTATTCTTGTGCGAGGAGGAGCAGCACTGCTAGCCGTTTCATCAATATCATCGCGAACACCCCGGCCACCACTGCACCACGACCACCCAATGTTCTGCCAATAGCCTTGCCAAGGTTCCTCAACGGACGAGACATCTCAATCGAATCAAGCCCACTCACCAAGTGTTAACCACACCACAAGCCAATCCCTAGACACAAGCGCGGGAAAATTTCTATTCAAAAACCTAGAACTCGGTAACCAAAAAATTTGTGGGAACAAGAAGCGGGAAGCCGTTACCGAGCCCTAGAAGGGAGGAGGAAGCCATCGTGCACGAGAGAATCGTCCCCTAGGCCTTTCCCGGTAGAGGAAAAGTGAGGAGCTTGACGGAGACGGGGCGCACAAAACGGGCCGTCAACCTTCAATCCCCGCGGTGGAAATCGAAAAGGAGGACGAGGGGAAGCTGGTGGTGGTGGATGTCGCCGGAGTTCACCGGAGAGGCCTCCCTGGTGAGGAGGAGGGGCAGTGGTGGCGCCAGTTAGGAGTGGAGAGAGAGAAAAAATAAGGAAAGAGGGAGGCGTAGGGGTAAGTCATAGGGCGATCTGCACGATTGGGCCTCATCGGACGGCGTCTGATTCCTGTCGGACGCCGTCCGACAGAAGGTTTGCAGCGCGGGTAAAACCTCGTCGGACGGCGTCCGAGAATATCCGGACGGTGTTCGATGAGGGTTAAAAGTACCACAGCACACACTTCTGACCAGTGGGCCCCACCAATGCAAGAATTTTTGATAAAAATAATGTTTTGATGGGGTTTTCTCCATTTTTGCTCAAAATCCAAGAAAGAATTCAAATGTGAGCAATTTGAAGTATTTTTAAATTTTAATATTTGAAAGGATAAGATTGTAATGAAACAAATGAAACGAAGGCAAATTTAAAATCTCAATTTTGGTCTTATAGATCAAGAAAATATGTGAACCCGAATTTTGCCCTGCTTTCTCATATTGGCATGAAAATCACACATAGGGGTTCACTTTAGAGTTTAATCATATGTTTTTGAATTTTGGCTCCTTTTCAAATATTTTCAACAATTTTGATGCCATATGATTTTTTCAAGAGAACAAATATGCATATGGAGCAAATTTTTCAAAAGGGATAAGAGTTTTCAAATTGAAAAGTTTGAAGTGCTAAGAAGATAAAAGATAGTCTATTTGATTTCAAATTTGTTTTTGGCTTTAAATATTGGACAAGGATGTGCTAACCCAAAATCAAATTCATCTTTTCACCACTAGAGGGAGTTTTGAGATCATGAGTTTAATTTAAACTCCCGCTAAATGTGACAAAAGCAAATGGAAGAATTTGAATAAGACCCAAAAAGCCAGAAAACAAAATTAACACGCATTTGAGCTATCTAATATGTTGAGTTCATTTCTTAATTTGCAAAACCGTGCCTCATCCAAAGGTTTTATGAAAATATCCGCCAATTGATCTTCCGTTCGTACGTAGGCAGGCACAACGTCACCCTTTGCAATGTGGTCACGTATAAAGTGATGTCAGATGTCGATGTGCTTTGTACGGGAATGTTGGACCGGATTGTTGGCTATTTTCACCGCACTTTCTTTATCACATAGAAGAGGCACTTTTTCAAATTTTAGCTCCAAGTCACTAAGCATCTGTGTCATGTACAAGAGTTGAACACAACAACTCCCCGCCGCTACATATTCCGCTTCCGCGGTAGATAGTGCGACGGAGTTTTGCTTTCTCGAAGTCCATAACACGAGTGAGCGTCCTAGCAAGTGACGGCCCCCGAGATGCTTTTGCGGTCAATTTTGCAACAGGCATAATCTGAGTCGGGATAGCCAAAAAGCTCAACACGCGCTCCCTTGGGGTACCAAAGTCCTAAGCTAGTAGTGATTTTAAGATATCTCAAAATACGTTTTACGGCGACAAGATGCACTTCTTTAGGGGATGCTTGAAAGCGAGCACACATGCACACACTAAACATAATTTTGGGTCAAGAAGCGGTGAGATAGAGAAGCGAACCGATCATGGAGCGATATAGCTTTTGGTCCACGGGCTTTCCATCTTCATTCAAATCAAGATGCCCATTAGTGGCCATCGGTGTTTTGATCGCCTTACAATCATCCATAGAAAACCGCTTGAGAAGGTCCTTTGTATATTTTCTTGACAAACGAAGGACCCTTCTCGAAGTTGCTTGATTTAAAATCTGAGGAAAAAGGTGAGTTCTCCAATCATGGACATTTCAAATTCCTTGGACATCATTTCTCCAAAGTCCTTGCATTAAGCTTTGTTAGTACATCCAAAGATAATATCATCCACATATATTTGACAAATGAATAAGTCATTGCCTATAAGCTTGAGAAACAATGTGGAATCAATCGCACCGGTTTTGAATCCCTTTTCTAATAGGAAGTCAATAAGTCGCTCATACCATGCTCTAAGAGCTTACTTGAGACTGTATAGCGCCTTAGTGAGCTTATAGACATGGTTTAGGTGTTTAAGATTTTCAAAACCGGACGGTTGCTTAACATAAACAAGTTCATCGATAAAGCCATTTAAGAAAGCACTCTTAACATCCATTTGAAAAAGAGTAACCGTATAGCTTCAAGTCGAGCAACGGGGGCGTAGGTTTCTCCATAGTCAAGACCTTCGATTTGAGTGAAACCTTGCGCCACCAATCTTGCTTTGTTTCGCACCACTTCACCGTTCTCATCTTGTTTGTTGCGGAAGACCTATTTGGTGCCAATGACATTGTGGTCCTTCGGTCTTTCCACAAGCTCCCAAACTTTATTGCGAGTGAAGTTATTTAATTCTTTATGCATGGCATTCACCCAATTCGCATCCGCCTATGCCTCATCAATGGTTCTAGGCTCAACAATAAACAGAAAAGCGTGATGCTCACAATAATTAGCGGCATGAGAACGGGTTCTTACGCCTTGATTGAGATTGCCAATGACTTGATCTAGGGGATGATCCTTGGAGAGAGAGCGGTGTTGTTGGACGGGTACTTGTAGATCAATGGCTCCGCCTTGAGCTTGGTCAACTTCAAAGTTTATATCTCTGTCCACCGCTTGGTCTTGAGTTGTTGGAGAGGTGTCTTGAGCTTGATTATCAATGAATGTGGTGGGAGAGACGTCTTTATTTTTTGGTTCCTCCGGTGAGGATCGAATTTCCTCCAACTCCATGGCTTCATGTGGTTGCTCATCATCTATATTTCTTGTCAAATCTTGCTCACTTTGCGAGCCATTAGTTTCATCAAACTTAACATCATAAGTTTCCTCAACTAGCCCGGTAGTATTATTAAAAACTCGAAAAAGCTTTGGAGCGAGAGAAATAGCCTAGCATGATACCAACATCACACCTGTTTTGGAACTTATCTAAATGAGTTCTTTTCTTATAAATGTATACCTTACAACCAAAGACTCAAAAGTAAGAGATGTTGGGCCTTCGTCCCACTAGTAGTTTATATGAGGTCTTGTGAAGATAGAGACGGTTGATGACGTGGCACGCCGTATTGGTGGCTTCTGCCCAAAAGACATGCGGCGTGCCATATTCATCAAGCATTGTCCTTGCCATCTCTATCAATGTACGGTTCTTCCTCTCCACCACTCCATTTTGTTGGGGAGTGTAGGCCGCCGAGAATTCGTGCTTGATTCCTAGCTCATCACAAAATTCCTCAACATTTGTGTTAGTAAACTTAGTGCCGTTATCACTCCTCACCTATTTGATAAAAGAGTCAAATTCCTTTTGAGCTTTCAAAGCAAATCTTTTAAACACATCACCGGCAAGTGATTTATTTGCAAGGAAAAATAGCCAAGTGAAGCGAGAGAAGTCTGTCGACGGTTGAGATATTGATCTCAAGTCGATTAAAGGTTCTTGAGAATGGGAGATAGGAGACACGCCGAACAACAGGAACAGCAATCAACGACGAACATGGTGACAAGGGTTTTTATCCTGGTTCAGGCCTCTCAGAGGAGATAATAGCCCTACGTCCAGCCTTTCTTTATATCAAAGAGGATTACAAGGTGGATCTCGGTGAGACGAACATGTCTCGGCGAGATTATGAGTGTGCAGAAAGCAATACGCGACAATGCAAAGACTTTTGGCTGTCAAGTCGTGATGGCTTGACCAAGATTGGATGCCCCCTAAACGCCGTAGGGGCTTGGTTTATATAGTGCTGAGCAACCGACCTACCGAGGGATAATTGGGCCAGGCTAACCATGAGATCATAACGAACTCAACGTGCCAAATACATCCCGAGGTAGATAAGGTAAGCTCCTATTCTTGGGGATCACGACTTCTGCTCCAATCCGGGAAACAAACGTCCGGGTTTTCACGTAGCCGTGCAGAACTCCTGTTCGAGACGGACTCAAACACGATTCCTTGGCCGTTACGCACCATGCTAACCAGGAAGCTGTTCGGCAGGATGCATATGGGCCAGATAGAACCTTCCAGGGAAGTAGGCCCTGGCAGGCTGTTCGATTGGGCCGTCAGGGAGTGGGCCATGGCAATGGGCCATAATTTTATCCTCGACAAAGTCATCAACAATCACAGGACAATAAGAATTACCGCCTATGCTCGCATAAGTGGTTGGGCCAAATAAATCCATATGCAAAAGTTCAAGTGGTCGGGATGTAGACATGAATGTCTTAGTTGGATGAGAATTAGCCACTTGCTTGTCGGCTTGGCATGAGCTACATAAACGATTTTTCTCGAATTTGACATCCTTCACTCCAACAACCAAGTTATCTTTAAAAACCTTTTTCAAAGTGCTCATTCCAACATGTCCAAGACGTCTATGCCACAACCAACCAAGAGTGGTTTGAGCAATAAGGCAAGTCTTGATTTGAGAAGATTCACGGTTTGAAAAATCAACCAAATATAAGTTTTGAAACCGGGTGCCTTCAAATGCAACACTTTGATTTTTGGTGGAAACAACACAAACTCCGTCGATAGTAAAGTAGCAATCAATGCCCAAATCGCATACTTGAGCAACGGAGAGGAGATTAAAGTTGCAAGCTTCCATCAAGAGAACATTTGAGATGGATAGGTCATTGGATATTGCAACTTTATCTATACCCATTACCTTTCGCTTGGAGTTGTCCCCAAATGTGATCTTGTGTTCGGGGTCCTTCTCCTCTTCTAGTGAGGTGAACATATTTGAGCTACCGGTCATGTGTTGGGTGCAACCGCTATCAAATATCCAATGCTGGCCACCGCTCTTCTAGTTTACCTACACACACAAGTTCAAGCTTGGAATTTAGGTACCCAAGATTTCTTCTTGGGTCCTTTTGAGTTAGTCATCAAACACTTGGGCACCCAAATAGCTTTCACATTTTTCTTATCATTGGGTGCACCAACATATTTAGCATAAATAGAGCCATTTTTTTATAAGCATGTAACTAGTATTAAGCACTTGAGTTTGAGACATGAATTGTGAAGATTTTATAAGAGGACAAGTAATGGCTTTGTGTTTCTCATTCTTGCAAATACGGCAATGGGTCCCTCCCTTAACGAAGGTTAGCTTAGGCTTACCCCAACCTCCCTTGGACAAATCCCGGGATGAAATCCCAAACCTTGCTTGCCCAAGGTGTATTTTTGCTCCCTAAGCACCTTGTTAAGAGAGTTGTTTCCCACAAGCAATTTAGCCAAGCTAGAGTCTAGTTGCTCAATTCTATTCTTTAAAAGTATATTTTTCTTAACTAGCTCATTAGCACATTTAGCAACACCACAAGTATCAATAGAACAAGCATTCTCATTTAAAAAGGTAGCACTAGTAGATGAAGATGAGCTAGCATTAGGTGTGATAGTGGGTGACAAGGTGAAAGATGTGTTATGAGACAAGTTAAATGAACCATTTATAGAGTCAATCAAATCACAAGTCACATCAACATCATATTTTTCAATTGAGCAAGCAAGAGAAATTTCATCATTAATATTAGAGCTAGCTTGTTTATTTTCTAGAATTTCAACTTGCAAATTGAGAGCTTCATAGTCATCTTCTAGAGTCTCACGTTTTTCAAGCAAAATCTCAAATTCATTAGCAAGCTCTTTATGTACTTTCATTAGCTTTTTGCACTTAGATTTTTCCTTCTCTAGAGCATTATTCAAATCATCAATCAAAAGTTTAAGCTCACTTAGAGAGGGTTGCTCATTTGTTACCTTCTCCTCTAGTGTCATGAGGCACATGGGAGGTGTAGAGTTGTCGATGGCGACTCCGGACACCTTGGTGTTTTCATTGTCTGAGGAGTCCGCTCAAGAGGCTTCATCATTAGTGATCCATTCCCCATTCACATCTTCTTGTATGTTGACCATGAGACAAAGTTTTTGCTTGGGAAGAGCCGAAGGAGCATTTTCCTTGATTGCAAGTCTGGCTAGCCCATGAGCTCTTATGTCTTCTTCTTCGGAGAAAGATTGGGAGGATGAGGAACTTGAGCTATCTTTCTTTTTGGGCTTTTGATCGGCGAGAGCTTTTTTCTTGTCCTTGGACTTGTGATCGTTCTTGCGGTAGTGACGGTGCTTTTTCTTGTCATCATCCTCATCTTCTTCTTATTTCTTTGGCTTGTGCTTGCTCTTCTTATTTCTTGGGCAATCCGCCGCCAAGTGACCCTTCTCTCCGCATTCATATCAACGCATTTCAGAAATAGGTCTTCGTCTTGAAGAGGATGATCCACCACGGAAGCTCATTCTCTTGATCAACTTTCTT
Source organism: Raddia guianensis (assembly GCA_036346415.1). Lineage (NCBI taxonomy): Eukaryota > Viridiplantae > Streptophyta > Magnoliopsida > Poales > Poaceae > Raddia > Raddia guianensis. The sequence goes on from CM070538.1 coordinate 18,891,718, forward strand.
GATCGCTTGACGAGGAGGGCCAATTCTTCAATCTTCGGAATTGCATCATCAGAGTCATCGTCATCTTCTTCAACTTCAACCTTCTTCTTCCGACCTTTGGCTTTGACGGGGAGAGCAATTGACTTCTTGTTGAGCGGGGACTCTTCACTTTCAAGAAGCCGCATCTCATAAGAGTTGAGTTGCCCGAGTAGCTTGGTTGGAGTCATTTTCTTAAACTTTGACTTGGATGCTCGAATTAAGGTCACAAGCGGATTGAAGCTAAATGGCACAACATCAAACATCTTCCGACAAAAATCAATATCCTCCAAGACCTTCTTCTCCGAGCATCCGGCCATTTCATTGACGATGGGGTTCAACTTAAAAAACATATTATTGACACTTTCATTAGGGAGCATTTTAAATCGATCAAATCTTTTTCTAACCCGAGATAGCTTCTCCTTAAGCATCTCGGCACTACCAACATGGATTTCTTTTAAATGTTTTCAAATATCATAAGCTTTAGTGAGATTGCCAATATTATTGAACACTTCGGATGAAACACTAGAGAGCAAGGCATTTCTAGCAATGGCATTAAAACGTTTGTACTTAGCTTGAATACCATCAAGAGCTATTGTTTCTTTCGAAGGGTCCGGATAACTGGTTTCACATGCAATCCACACATCATAGCTAAGTGTCTCTAGATAGCATTGCATTCTAATTTTTCAATAGTAGTAGTTGGTCCCATCAAAGATAGGAGCTTTTCCAATTTCTATCTTAGGCCCCTCTTGAGCCATCTCCTAGCGGTGAAGCTAATACCAGAGTACGAGGTTCTGATACCACTTGAAAGAGGATCCTATGGTTTAGAGGGGGGTGAATAGGCAATTTAAACTTTTTCGGTTATTCTTGATTAAGCATCATGTTAAGAGTGACCCAATCCTAGTTCCGATGATCAAGAGAGCGGAAGTGATAAAGCAAATGAATAGAAAACTAAGACATGGCATCACAATTGATTACAAGCATTGCAAGGAAAGTAAGTGCGGAAATTAAATGAGAAAGAGAGTGACACGATATTTGTTTCATCGAAGTTCGGAGCCGCAACTCCTACTGTTAGTCACCTGTCGACAGTTGGCACGCCAGGTAGGAGCCAGCGTCAAGAACATCTCTCAAGTTGGATGGCTTCTTCAAGATCGCCATACGTCGCCATGAGGCTAGGAGAGTCTCTCCGTTTCGGCACCCTAAACTTCATCGCCGACGGCATCGGCAATCTTCACCTCTCTCCCTCCGGAGAGATTCCTTCACAGGGAAGCGCGCGCGATCAATGTGACCCATTGCCTTATGGCTTGGAGAATTTAGCAAGCGCCTTCCACGGATTGACCCCCTCGCTGTTCGCCTTCGCGCCTCCTCCGGAGGCCGACGAAAAAGAACTCGGCGGGCTCGACCGCTCGGGCGTGAATCCTACTCCGCCCAATTACTCTTCGGCCTCGGCTGGATTTCCCTCCGGACTCGAGAATTCCGTCGCGACTCTCGCATTGGATTCCTCGGTTGTTCGGATAGGAGATAACCAGTCGGCGAGCACAATGGATCCACTCGGATCAGATCCATCTATGTTCGTGGGTGTCATCAATGGTGGCCAACCCATAGGACAAAGCGAACAAGTCAGCCTCTCCGCCTCTGACTCAGAGTCCGACGGGAGCGCTGAGATTCAAAACTACCGAGAGGTTTTTGTCCTAGGCGCGGATGATCACCACTCCACTTCTCCGCTTGTCGCGTATGAAGTAACCGACGCTGGCGCGAAACCAGATCCTCGCCAGGTGGAGAAACGAGATCGCATACAACAACTCCGCGCCCGCGCCCGCGCCCGCGACGTCCAAAGTGAGCTTCGCGCAGTAAAGCTAAGGGATCAGGAGGTCTACAACACTCCCCAGGCTAACGTCATCGCGTCAAAAACTCTTCTTGAGACCATTGCGCCGCAACTTCCAGAAGGCAGCCCCCTCGTTCAGACCCTTGCTCGAGCGACAGCCATGGTGGAGATGGCTGCCATACAACAGAACGAGGCAAAGTCCGTCCCGACCGCCTCGACACACAGTCGATCTACGCGCAATCGAAACAGGGCCCGCGCCTCAGCGGCTGGCGACTCCAACCAGTCGCCTGCCCACGATCTTCGCCAAGATATCGAAGCCAAGCGGCGGGAGCGCAGTCACGGCGAGCGGAACTCTCGTGGCCGTCAAAGTCGCCACGACGATGACCAAGCCGAGAGCACCGCCAGTCGGCGTGACCACCGCCAAGAGCAGCGCCAAGGCCCGCGCAGGGAGCGTCAGAGTAGATCCCCAGCGCGGAGGCGGCCACAACCGTTGGAGGGGATTCGGGCCGTCACCCCGGATCTCCGCCGAGTGGTTTGGCCGGATGGTTTCAACCTCAAAGGCATTGACAAGTTCGATGGCGAGAGGGATCAAAAGCGGGCTGCAGTTTACGCCTTAACGATCGGTGGCGGAGGTGATCAGAACGTCATGGCAAATTACTTGCCGGTCGCTTTGACCCCAACCGCCCAGACACAGCTAACGGACTCCGGAGAACTCTATCGAGTCTTGGGGCGACCTCGAGAAGCGATTCATCGCCAATTTCAAGGGACCTCTGAAAGGCCAGCGGGAGATGGGAGATTGGACAGCTACACCGGCGCAAGAACGAGACTCTTCGCGAATTCATCAAGCGCTTCACCAAGAAGAAGAACGAGATCCGGGACGTTTCGGAGCAAACAGTCATTGACGCCTTCTTCGCCGGATGCCAATCTGAGGAGTTAATCAGGCAGATGACCCGGGACCCTCCGCGTAATCTCAAGACCATGTTCATGATGGCGGACCAGGAGGCCGAAGCCGAAGAGGCCATCGCGAATCATCGCAGAGGCAATGACGGAGGCCCCAAGAAGAAGCCTAATGACGAATAGGGCAAGCCCAAAGATAAGAAGCGGAAGGGGGACGAGATGGTCGCCAATATGGAGCGCAACCGACCTAAGCCCCCCAACGACAACGACTACAAGAAAGTGATGGATTCGGTATGTCCCTTCCATCCTCGAGGAAAACATTCTGCCAAAGATTGCCTTATTCTGCGAAGTTCACGACAAATAGCGAACCCGATCGACTAAGGCGGTCAAGGCAAGAAACCCGATGGAGATTACCAAGGCGCCGAAGCGAGATCAACTACATCTTGAGGGCTCGATGCGTCTGAGTCAAGCGGAAGCAAAAGCTTACCACTCGGAGATCAACGCTATCATGCTGCGGCGCCTAAGTACTTATTTATTGGTTCGAGGTGCCCATCACCTTCGACCGTCGGACCACCGGATCGGATCGCCTTCCCGGAGGTACCCTCACAGTCTTTGGATCCGGTCATGCGAGGAAGCAAACTAAAAAGGGTCCTGGTCGATGGCGGGAGCGGGATTAATGTCCTTTTCGTCAAGACCCTGGACCAGATGAATATTCCTCGTTCCGAGCTACGGCAAGGATCATCTCCTTTCCACGGGGTAATCCCTGGGATGTCCGCAGTACCACTCGGACAGATCTCTCTGTCGGTCACGTTTGGGACCAAGGATAACTATCGGACCGAGAGTCTGAGCTGAAGTGGCTGATTTCGAGACGGCATATCATGCCATCTTGGGAAGGCCGGGGATTGCCAAATTCATGGCGGTCCCAAACTATACCTACCTCGTCTTAAAGATGCCAGGTCCCAGTGGTGTAATCACCCTCCCTGGCGACGTTAAACAGTCTCTGCTCTGCGACAGCGAAAGCTGCGAGATGGCGCAGGCACTAGACTCATCTGCCGAGATGGAAAAGATCCGAATGGAGGTCGCGAATCTTCAGGAGGAAGGGGATGTCCCCGCCAAGAAGCAGGCCAAAACATCCATCCAAGCAGCCGAAGAAACCAAGAAGATCCTGTAGGACCCGACTGATCCGGCCAAGACAGCCGTGATTGGGACATGGCTCGACAGCAAATAGGAAGACACGCTCGTCACTTTCCTCCGGGCCAACCGGGATGTGTTCGCTTGGAAGCCTTCGGACATGACCGGTGTTCCGAGAGAGGTGATCGAGCACTCTCTCCACGTCGACGAAAAGGCGAAGCCAGTCAAGCAACACCTACGAAGATTCGCCCCGGATCGAAAAGACGCCATAAGGAGTGAGATCATCAAATTGTTGGCAGCTCGGTTCATCAAGGAGGTGTATCACCCCGACTGGCTTGCCAATCCGATCCTGGTGCAGAAGAAAAACAAAACATGGCGCATATGCGTCGACTACACCGACTTCAACAAGGCGTGTCCCAAGGATCCTTTCGGGCTCCCCTGCATCGACCAAGTGGTGGATTCCACCGCCGGGTGCGAACTCTTGAGTTTTCTAGATGCCTACTCGGGCTATCATCAGATCAGCCTGAAGGAGGAGGATTGCATCAAAACGTCATTTATTACGCCATTTGGTGCTTTCTGCTATATCACAATGCCATTCGGATTGAAAAACGCTGGTACGACCTATCAGCGCACTATACAGCGGTGTTTTCACACTCAACTCGGACGCAACGTGGAAGCATATATCGATGACGTCGTCATAAAAACCAAATCCAGATGGGATCTCATAACAGATCTGACCGAGACATTCGAGAGCCTAAGGGCATTTCGGATGAAACTAAATCCCGAGAAGTGCGTTTTTGGGTTCTGTCTGATAAACAACTCGGATTCATCATCTCCAATCGAGGGATCGAAGCAAATCCAGAAAAGGTCGGCGCCATCCTCAAGATGAAGCCTCCGGTCAGCCAGAAGGATGTGCAGAAGCTCACTGGATGCATCGTGGCACTTAGCCGATTCATTTCCCGACTCGGGGAGCGAGGCATGCCTTTCTTTAGGTTCTTACGCCGACAAGACGATTTTCAGTGGACAGCGGAAGCACAGGAAGCCTTTCAAGATCTAAAGAGGTTCCTCACCACACCGCCGGTGTTGGTCCCTCCTTTGCCCCAGGAGCCCCTCTTGCTCTACATCGGCGCAACGACTCACGTCATCAGCAGCGCTTTGGTGGTGGATCGAGATGAAGAGGGCTCCCTCCACAAGGTACAACGCCCGGTCTACTTCGTAAGCGAGGTATTGGGCGAATCAAAAACAAGGTACCCACAAGTTCAAAAGCTTACGTATCTTTGTGTTACTCACCTCATGAGCTCAAGCATTATTTTCAAGAGTATGAAATTTCGGTGGTCACTTCTTTCCCGCTTGGAGACATACTTCACAATCGGGAGGCCACTGGGAGGATTGCCAAGTGGGCGGTTGAGCTTGGAGCGTTTGAAATAAAGTTCAGGCCTCGACTAGCCATCAAATCTCAAGCGTTGGTCGACTTCGTCGCCGAGTGGACAGAAGCCCAAACCCCAGCAGCAAAGGAAAATCTCAAATATTGGACTATGTACTTTGATGGTTCCCTCATGCTCAGCGGCGCGGGGGCTGGGATTTTGCTCATATCGCCGACGGGAAAGAAGCTACACTACGTCCTCCAGATATTGTTTCTCGTCAGCAACAACGCCGCCGAGTACGAGGCACTCATCCACGGGATTGGCGACAGCATGGCGGCTTACTGTCAGGAGGTACGCAAACTGGAAGACAAGTTCGACGGATTGGAGCTTACTCACGTGCTCCGCCGCGACAACGAAGCAGCAGACGAGCTAGCGCGCATGGGATTCACTCGGGCCCAAGTCCCGAGTGGTGTTTTTGTCCAAGTGCTACGCACGCCGTCCATCAAGATGCCATCTGCACCAGGGGAAGACCAAGAGAAGCAGCCAGATCCTGATGCAGAGGTACTATCAATTACTCCCGGGTGGACTCAGCCTTACTTAGATTATTTTCTTCTGGATGAGCTGCCTGAGGATCGAAGCCTAGCCGAGTGCATCACCGCGAATCAAAAGCTACAAGGTAGTGGGGGCGAGCTTTTGAAGCGATTCAAGGGTATTAAGCGTTGCATATCCGGCGGAAGGCGGAATATCTACTCAATGAGTTCCACTCGGGAATCACGGACATCCGCGGCAGTTAGCACCACGGTGGGCAAAGCCTATCGGTAGGGATTTTTACGGCCAACGCGGTCACGGATCACGGAAGACATAGCACGCAGATGTGACGGGTGTCGATTTTCGCCGGCGAGATCCACATGCGGCTCAAGATCTCTGAGCGATTCCGATCTCTTGGCCCTTCGCCGTCTGGAATCTAGACATGGTGGGCCCCTCAGCGGCGCAATGCGGATTCACTCATCTCTTCGTCGCCATCGACAAGTTTACCAAGTGGATTGAAGCCAAGCCGGTCACTGTCATCACGGTGGCCAAAACACGCGAGTTCTTCCGGACATCGTTATGCGTTTGGCGTACCAATCGCATCATCGCGACAATGGCGTTCAGTTCAAGAGCAGCGAATTTCAAGATTGGGGCGAGGAGCTGGGCATCAAGATCTGCTATGCATCGGTAGCCCACCCAAAGAGCAACGGACAGGTTGAACGCGCCAACGGATTGGTGCTACAAGGGCTTAAAGCCGAAATCTTCGATCGCCTAAAGCTGTACACAACACGCTGGGTTAAGGAGTTGCCTTCGGTGCTCTGGGGGCTTAGAACGACCCCAAGTCGAGCAACCGGGCAGACCCCCTTTTTCCTAGTTTATGGCTCGGAGGCAGTCCTCCCGACTGAATTGAAGTTCCGGTCCCCTCGGGTTGCCGGTTACGACGATAATCAGTCGGACGAAGCAACGTATGAAGACCTCGATCGACTCGAGGAAGCGAGGAAGCGACAATGATCCGATCGGTAAAAGTACCGGCGAGACTGCGTCGCTACCATCGGTAACATCTGGGGCGTCGCGTTCTCTCAAGGAGATCTGGTCCTCCGAAGGGTCCAGAAGCACGAGCATAAACTCTCCCCACTCTGAGAAGGCCCCTACGTGATCGCTGAAGTGACCCGTCCGAGGGCTTACCGGCTACAACGTGAAGATGGATCCGAAGTGCCCAATACCTGGAACATCGAGCAGCTACGTCGATTTTTCTCTTAATTTTGTATCCAAGCAGCATGTAATTAGTTCCCCTTCTTCTGACTTGCTACTTGGCCGTAAACGATCAAGCAGTAAGTTGGGGGCTACACTAAATAGTGTGCGGAGTCAACCGCACCCTATCTCATTAATAAAGGTTGTTTTCTCTTTACATGTGTTGACTAAATTCGGATGATACGTAAAATCTTGAGTAATGGCGCTTTTATATCCGTAGTCGCGATGTTTAGCTACTCCGTAGTCGCATGGGGAGAAAGCCAAGTGCTACTTCCTGGCACTCGGGGGCTGAACCGGTCGGCGGAGGCGTTTCATGAAAAAGGATATATGTATTATTCGGATAAAACGAGTCACCAGTATCGGGGATCAACGAGTGTTTTCATTACAGATACATTCACAAGTCCAATTGCTCTACTATCTGGATGGCAGTCGGACGAACCTCTTCCAGCAAAGCGGCGGCCTCCTCCTCCATACAAGCAAACCCGTCTTTCACGGCCTCGCAGTCTAGACGGGGGAAGTTCGACTTCGCGATGGCAAGGCCTTGGCTGGAGCACGTTATCGCGGCCTCCCGAGCGAAGGCCTTGACCTGCTCGGGGAGAGTCTCGAGCTGGGCCACCAGAAGATCAGGATCGTTCGGCGGCTCTTCATCCGGATAGAGGCATTGGAGCACTGGAGCTATTCCTATCGAAGCTCGGCGGCGAAGCTCTGCGAAACCAGTCGGGCATGGCGCATTAGTCGACTCTGTTGAGGTTAGGTCGGGGAGAGCCAACGGAGAAAGTTACCTTCCAACTCTTTAGCAGATTTCTCTGCTCGAGTGTTGGCTTGGCGGACTTCTTCCTCCAAGGCCTTCTATCTCGCCTCCAGAGCTACATTTGAAGACAAATATCGGAGATTATTGTTTACGAAGCATCCTCTCTGGAGATTTAGCACGGATAGGGGTCTATACGTCGGTTCCTGTTGGACTCCTCCACGTGGCGGAATCAGAGCTCCGTGACTTCGCGGTGCAGCTCTTCGATCCGACCACGGTATTGCGACTTAACGGCGTACAACGCGTTGTCAAATTCGTCGCGTGTTTTTAGCTCACCTACCGTTTTCTCCATGCATCGGGTCTTCTGCTTCGACCTCTCCTTCATGCGCTGCGTAGGGAGGGAGGTTAGCGGGATTCCCCCCGTACAAGGCGAGGATTCGTAGTGGGGGAGAGCTTTACCTCATATATCTTGGCTTGGATTGTAGTCACCTGCTCCAGCACCTCCCATTCCTCGGCCTCCTGCCCGTCGTCGACCTCGTAGCCCTCCATCTCCTTCCTCCATTTCAGTCGGAAGGGTGAAACGTGAGCTTTGGGAGAGGGGCGAGGAATTTCCTCGACTTCAGTTCAGAGCTCCTGGGCCGGGCCGAGACCTTCCCTCCACGACGAGGATTGGCGATCGGTGGTGGATTGGCGGATGCAGGCGGGCGCGGTGGGTTGAGCCGAGGCTGGCACTCCCTTGCCACACGAACTTGGCGGTTCATCATCATCATTAACTGGTTTTCTGAAATCATTCGGAGGCCAATCAAGATACACATTCCTGCGAGTTATGAAGTTACAGCGTCATAAGTGAATACCTATGTGATGGGAAATACTTCATCTTGAATCGGGAGCCCGAACCACTCGGGCGAGTTCCAGAGGGCTTCCTCCCAGCGCGCCGTGGGGTCGTGATCTGGGGAGATCGGGGCTCATGGTGGCTCGGCGAGAGCGGAGGCGGCCTTGGAGGTGGCGCGGCGGTGTCGGAGCGGGACGTCATCTTCGTCCTCATCCTCATCTGAGTCCCCTGAAGCGACCCCCTTGCCTTTCTTGGCCGGAGGAGCACTAGTCGAGCCCTCAGCAGGGCGCTTGCGCGGTGCCTCCTTGGGATGAGGAGCTTCCGGGACCGGAGGGGTGGAGAAGAAGGCTTCGCGCCCCTGCGGCATGTCAGATTACATTAACTATGGCTATACATTCAGAAAAGGTCGCGGTCTAGTCGAGGAGGATCTTCTCCTTACCGCTGGCGGCAGGTACCCCAAATGGTACGGAGCTGGGCAATCTGCACGAACTATCTCCGAGCCCGGAGCGAAGAGCTCAACCATTCGGCTAATGATTTTTTTCTGTGAAAGATTTTCATTGGATTCCCGAGTGGTATCTTGGGCCCCCGAGTACTCGAAGGCAGGATGCACCCTCTCCTTTATGGGCTGGATACGGCGTTGGGTGAAATTCCAAACAACGCCGGTCAGCCCAGCAGCTTTGGCTCTATGGAGGAGAAGGAGAAGTTCCTCTACTTGGCCTCCCTCGTCATCGGCGAGAGGAGAGGACCAAGAGGGATGGACCGTGGAGCATTCGCCGGAGAAGGAAGGGAGGACCGGAGGAGAATTGGCGCAGTAGAACCACTCCGAGTGCCAACCCTTGTTGGAGGTCCTTAAAGGAAGATCGAAATAGTACTTTCGGACCCCTTCCATGATTGAAACCTACTTGCGTCGGTGACCTTGGGGAGTCTTTATTGGGATAAGGTTTGAGGAGGAAAAGAAATCTGAAAAGGTCGAAATGAGGAGCAATCCCCAAATAGGCCTCACAGACGTGGGCGAAAATCATAATCTGAAATATGGAATTGGGGTTGGTCTGAAACCTCGATCTGTAAAATCATTAACCCCGGAAGAAAGGCGAGCAAGGAAGGCCAAAGCCGCGAAGAAAAAAGATTCGAAGACCACCACCTTGTCGGAATGAGGGGTGGGACAGGATTCACCGGCGGCGGTGCGCCAAGACACCAAATCTTCGGAAGGGAGCGTACCAAGGGAGACCAACTTCTGTAGCTTCTGTTCGGTTGTGATGGATTTCATCCACTCCTTCCTGCTCTTGGCAGCCTTAGGGGCGGAAGGGGATGGTGGAGCCATCGCGATCGGAGATGGGTGGCGGAGGAGGTGGCGAGGAAGATGCTGGGAGAAGCTAACTGACTGGCGCGAAAAGTGAGCGAGGTGAACTACTTTCATTCTCCTGTTCCTAACTTATCGCAACGGGCAAAGTTTTGCATTCTAGGCCGGGCCTTAGTCTAGCGCTGGATGCGGCCTTTTCGCGAGAGGCCCGATAATCACTCAGCCGGCCGAGTGGTTCCCTCCGAGAGGTCTGTGTTAAGTGCCGACTGCTGGTCTGGGAACGGACGAGCCTAACTACTCGGACGAAGCAATGTTGCGGATTCGGGATCAAATCGAGGAGAAGCGGCATTGCAGATTCAAGATTGAAGCAAAGACAAAAGGATCATGGATATTCGAAAGATTTTTGTCGGGGATAGAATTACGGCCCATTGCCATGGCCCACTCCCTGACGGCCCAATCGAGCGACCTACGGGGCCCGCTCCTGGAAGGTTCTATCGAGCCCATGTGTATCTTGCGAGCAGGTTTCTTGGTTGGCACGATGCGTAATGGCCTATGATTCATGTTTGAGTCCGACTCGAACAAGAGTTCTGCACGGCTACGTGAAGACCCGGACGTTGGTTTCCCGGATTGGATTAGGAGTCGTGATCCCCAAGATTAGGAGATTATCTTATCTACCGTAGGTTATATTTGGCATGTCTTGAGTTAGTTCACGATCTCGTAGTTAGCGACCGATATTCCTCGATAGATCGGTTTACTCCGTACTATATAAGCGAGGGCCGACGGCGTTTAGAGGACCCTAGCCAATAGATTTTCGCATACTACTCATTGAGACCTGCCGATCTCGTGAGTTCCACCTTGTAATTCTCCTTGATATAAAGAAAGGCCGGGCGTAGGGCTATTATCTCTCTGAGAGGCTGAACGAGGATAAAAACCACATCTCTGTTCATTCTTTGTTAAGTGGTTGTTCGGCGTGTCTCCTATCTCCTCCTTGAAGAACCTTGGTTGACTTGGGTCGATATCCCAACCGCCGACAATTTTCATTAAAACGTGGCTCTTCGGCCCGATTACATATTCTCATGCAAAGACATCGAGCTAGGGCTTGTCATTTGGCTCATGAGGCGCAAAGAAGAAGCCCGTGAGGGCCTCAGCACCCGTCGCGAGGAGGCTGCGACGATCGTCCTTCAAGGGGAGGCGCACCTTGTGGAGTTGCGGAAACCCGTGGATCAGAACCCTAAGGGATTCCTCCGCGTCAATTTCCACCCTCATCTGAGCGAAATCCTGCCAGAGCTCGTCTTCGAAAACTTTGGCGGCGGCTTCCTCCTCGTCCTTTGCGCGGGCCTCGTCGATCCACATCAGGATCATCTCCATAATATTCGCCATTGCTCTCGAAGCGGGACGGGGGTGGAAATTTTTGGGTGTCGCCGAGGAAAGGAAGACTCAACAACCCGAAAGCTGGTGGTGAAATTGTATTCTGCCCCAGGGATTTCTTTTATACACAAGAGGAAGTTCAAGGGTCGCGCCTTGTAATCCGTTTCAAACACAGTAAAACCATCATTGCGATGGGACAGAAGTGGATACGAATACGGTTTTCGACGGAAGTGCGTACGCTTTCATTGCGTGAGGAAAAAAGAGAAAGCGTTCGCCTCCCCTAATTGGGCTTGGGCTAAAGCGCAAGGGCAACCCCTTAACGAGGCTTTCTTAACACGCCGCTACTTGGTGTCAATGTATTAAATCGAGCCTAATTCGGCCTCAATACACCTGGAGGGCATATGACCGGCGGCGTAAAAATTAAAAGTGTTTCACGGCATACCCGTGTTGGGTCACTAGCCAACCGCATGCTCGAGGTTGGGTGTTGGTGAAACTTGGGTTCAATTTCTTGAGGTATGCCTTCTATAAGGTCGCTAGTTGTACACCGCCCCGGTACAAATGCCTCTCGGCAAAATTATATCAATCGATGCGCCGAGAACCTATCTCGATCTCTTCTCCGGTTGGGGCAGGTACCACCGGTGAAAAGTCGCCCTATCTTGCGGGCAGTGCTAGCTCTTGCAAGTTAAGGCTAGGCGCTGACGTCGATATCCTTTACAAGCGTTAAACTACAACATCTTTGCATGGTGAAGTTGTGGAGACGTGGCTTAAGGCACGCCTCATGATGGGCTAATCGCTGCTTTTGCATCGCAAGAGTGGGTGCCACGTAGCCGAATCCTTCCAATGGGCCGAGTAAGCTGGAGTTCGGTATTGCCGATCTAGGCGTTGCTTCAACACAAAAACTTAAAGATTTCTTGAGTTCTTTACAATCTCTTTTCAGATTCTGAGGTATTGGAGAAACGGTCGGTGGGACATCGACTCGATCAATAAAGCACTCGGAGACTCTTGTGGGTATATGGGCCGGGTATCGTCTAGAAGGCCCATAAAGGAAGCGAGATAGAAGCGATCAAGTCGGTCGGTTGAGGATCTGAGACCACTCGGCCTCTGGCGTGGCTTGAGCCGCAAGGAAGTTCCTGAGGATATAATCTATCTCCATGTAATTAGCAGATCAACACATGCATTTCATGTAACTGCATGCCAGAATTAGTTATCAGGGATCCCGAGATATCCTGTAACTCTATCTCCTTCTACACTATATAAAGGAAGGGGGTAGAGGCCATTGGCAAGTAGCTCGAATAGGCAGTAGAATCATCTACAGCGCATAGCATCATCTTGCATCTCGCATCTTAATCCACCATATAATCCCAGAACACAGGAAGTAGGGTATTACCTCCTCCGTTGAGGGCCTGAACCTGTCTAACCCTGTCTTGTGTTACCATTTAACTTGGTTCTTGATTAGCGCCCCCCGTACAAACTCATTGCCGGTGGTGACCCCCCAGTTAGTCACCTGTCGACACCTACTCTCCATTGAGGCTACCCTTTGCGCTGGGACCAAGCTTGCTCTCGAGCTGTCGCCTCGCTTACTCCCGGTGAGTCGTTCCGCCACTCCAATGAGGTGGACTCCATCACCCGTGCACGACTTGAGAGTAGCCACACGCCAAGGCCTACTCCCAAGCCCACGCCTCCACGAAGGATCTTAGTCTTCAAAGTAAAAGGCAAAACGCCCGATCATGCCGGATCGAAGGACTTCAATGAAGCTCGGTATTGGGGATGAATAATTGTTGGCTTAGATTGGTTGGTGGGTGGAGGAAAGGCTCTAGAGCACCTAATTGATGAGCAATAAGTGATGGTAGGTGAAGTAGAGAAACAACCCTCAAGGAAACCAGCCACAAGACTTGTATTTATAGCCCCTAGAGCAAAACTAGCCGTTGCTCCCCGGGAGGGAACAAAAACTAGCCGTTAGCCTTTATCGGACGCCGTCCGACGGGAATCGGACGCCGTCCAACAGTGAACTCTGTAGCAGGATTTGGCCTTATCGGACACCGTCCGGTGAGAACCGGACGCGTCCGATGAAGTGCAATGTGCACGGGTTTTGCTGATCGGACGCTATCCGGCTGCTCCCAGACGACGTCCGAAGAAATGTATTTTCTAATATAAGTGCTAGAAGGTGTGGGAGCGTTGAGGTGGGTTTCTTTCTCTCTAGAAATCTCACAAGAATATTTTTTAGGTGTTTTTGGAAGTGGTGGACTAAGGAAACCGAATTTCGAGAAGTAGCAAAGATCCGGCATGATCCGAGAGATTCAAACCCCTTTTGAAATCCGATAAAAACAGAAATTAAAAACCTAACTACTCCTAATCTATATGTGACCTCATCTCTTGCACGGTCACGCACTTCGAACCTTGGAGCAGCTCACAAATTTGTCGAGACTTCAAATTAGGGTTCCACGATGTAAGAGCAAGCTCCCGAGAGGCTTATTTGATTTTGGTAATTGATGGCAACTGGGTTGTAAAGATGAATCACGTCAAGATTAAGGACATTTGTTTCATAGTTCTTTTGATTTCTTGCGTGTGTGTAGTCTAGGGTCATCATGCTGCCGATCGTCGAATCTCTGGTGCGAGGTCCCCTGAGCACATCTCAGGTCTCTTATCCTCATTCGTCTTGAGAGAGTTGGGGATAGGTCGAGAGGATTCCAAGGGGTAGCCACGTGTTCGAGGTTTCGTAGCCACTAAGCCATCCAAAAACCGAAACACTTTGTGGGTGCGAAACTTCCCGCCTAATCCTACGAACCTTCCCGCCCGTTTGAGCTTAAGTTTTAACGCCAAATATTTCTAAATCCTCAAAAATATATTTGTTCGGGTAATGCTACAGTATCAGAGGGTTTTGTGGGCTGCAGGCCGAGCTGGGGCAACTGGGCCCGCACAGTCCGGCCCGTGGGCCCGGACAGTCCGGCCCAAGTGGCCCGGTTCGGCCTCCGTGACATATCTGTGATATTTTATATTTTTGAGAGCCTTTCCGTGCTCGGATTAAAAACATCAAAACATAAAAGTTGTAGAGAATTTCAAGGCGCATCTTTTTCGTGTTGACAACTTTTTCATTTAAGCAACAGAAAAAATCATATAAATTCGGGAAGCTCTCAGCAGCCTGGGGACCTGGGAAGCTGCTGAAACGATGCCTTCGGCCAAGTGTTGGTTTTTCCAGGTTTGCAAGTTTAAATTCCAGCGAGCGCATGCCTTCGGTCGGACTGTCCGGCCTGGGAGTCCGGACTGTCCGGACCATCTTGTGTCTCCTCTGTCTCAAATTGCATTTTCTACAGGGAGCGCTTGCCTTCGTCCGGACTGTCCGAGAGTTGTACGGGGGTTGTCCGGCCTAGGGTTTGAGTTCAGATCTGAGATCTATTTTCTAGGGTTTCGAAGTGAGGAGTATATAAGGGGATTCCTAGTCGTGAGTGAGGTGTGAGAGACTCATTTACAACCCTAGCCACCATTTCCCAAGTGTGAGAGCTCTCCCCCATGGATCCTTGCTCTA